>CM046878.1:600890840-602090840 GCA_025667525.1 Glebionis coronaria | reverse complement strand
ATGTGCGGATCTTGTCATTCGTCAGTGTATTGATGGGCCGGCAGCCTTATTAATCCTTGAAGCTTGCCATAAAGGACCCATTGGTGGTCACTTTGGTCCCAATTACACCGCGAAAAAAGTTTTTGACTCTGGTTTTTATTGGCCCACCAATTATCGTGATGCACACGAAATGGTTAAGCATTGTGATGCTTGCCAACGCCAAGGCAAGATCACACATAAAGATGAGATGCCTCAAAAATTCATACAAGAATGTGAAATCTTTGACATATGGGGCATCGACTTTATGGGGCCATTTCCATCATCCAAAGGGAACAAGTACATCCTCGTAGCCGTTGAATACGTATCTAAATGGGTTGAAGCAAAGGCTTTACCTACGAACGATGCGAGGGTGGTTGTGAACTTTTTGAAACAACTTTTTGCTCAATTCGGTGTTCCTTGTGCTATCATCAGTGACCGCGGGACTCATTTTTGCAATGATCAATTTGCTCGAGTCATGGCTAAGTATGGTGTCAATCACCGTCTTTCCACCGCTTATCATCCTCAAACAAATGGTCAAGCCGAGATTTCTAACCATGGATTGAAGAGAATATTAGAGCGAACTGTGGGAGAGCATCATGCCTCGTGGGCCGATAAGTTAGATGATGCTTTGTGGGCTTTCCGTACCGCATATAAGACACCTATTGGTTGCACTCCATATCGTCTTGTGTACGGGACGGCATGCCACCTCCCTATTGAGTTGGAACATAAGGCGTATTGGGCCTTGAAGTGGGCCAATTTTGATATCAACAAAGCCGGTGATCTTCGGAAGATTCAACTCAACGAGCTAAATGAACTAAGGAATGGAGCTTATGAGAATTCATTGATCTACAAGGAGAAAACCAAGCTCATTCACGATTCTAGGATTAAGAACCGGGAGTTTCACATAGGTGATCAAGTTTTACTCTTTAAATCTCGGTTGAAAATATTTTATGGCAAACTCAAGAGCCGTTGGTCTGGTCCATTCACCGTCGCCAAAGTCTTCCCCTACTGCACCATTGAGCTTTCGCAACCAAATGGGCCTAATTTTAAAGTGAATGGCCAGCGTGTTAAGTTGTACTTTGGTGAGGACATCTCTCATGAGATGATTCCATCCCTCACCACGTTTCCCTTGAACTATTTATGGGTCGAGTCAGGCTCGTGACTCGGTTAACAAAAACAAGCGCTTCTCGGGAGGCAGCCCGTTGATCTATCCTTTTTACTCGTTTTCATAATAAGTGTAAGGGGGCTACATAGGGTTTGTTGTCTTGTTTCTTATGATGTGCAGGGATTAAAGCTTCATAGAGAACTTTTGATGACATTTGACGACCCGTGATCCCGTGTTTCCGTCTTCCCGGTTCTATCCTAAACTCTCGTGATTCAATATTTCATATCTTATATGTTCACATTGAAATCACTTTAGTTGTCCCTTCCTTAGCAAGATTTAAACAAAGTGCACAATGTCCTAAGTGTAGGGGAGTTTACTCCAACATGCTTAAACATTGAGGACAATGTTTATCTCAAGTGTAGGGGGGACTTCTATCGAAGTAAGTGGTCTTTTCCATGAATTTGTCCTCGTTTTAACCGGAAAATTTGATTTTTCGACAGTTTTCAAAAATTTTAATCTATTTTGGCCTAGTAGTATAGTAGTATTTTTTTTGTTATCGTTATTTATTTTTTATTTTTTTGCTAGAATAAATTTTGAATAAAGTGGTTTTAATTTTTCATCGTCATGAATCTTTTGACTCAACCCGAGTTTACTTATCTAAGTTTACTCTAGCTAGTATCCTTAACGTGTTTAAGTCAAGTTTTGCTAGGCTTTTATATAGGGAACTTTAAAACGTGAAAGTCTTAACTCTTACGGGTTAAGAACAAGAACTTTTCGCAAGTTCCTATAACTGATCCTAGAAAGTCGTTTATCAAGGAAACTTTAAAATGCGAATTCTAAACTTGAAAAAGTCTAAGAAGTTGCAAGATCCTATAGATGACTTGAAAACCTAAAACTTTGATTTAATTGGCTATGCATCCACAAGTCTCATTCCTTGAGATTTTAAATTGTGGAGAACGAGAGATGATAGAGTCAATTTTAAGTTTGGTATTCTTTCATGAATTTAGGTGAGTTGCCAAAATGATTGTAGTGTTTTACTACTCTTTAGGAAAAGAGCGTAAATAGGAAAAAGTATTAAGTGCTGATTTAGGAAAATCAAGCACTAATGACCCAATGAAGTTCAAGTTCGTTTCCCAATGAGGTATATGTGTGTGAATAATTCGTAATTGGTTTGAGATTAATATTGGTTAGAAGGGATGAGAAAAGAGGATGACGAAGACGTGAAATTAATTACTACTACGACTTAACGTAAAACCGTAAAATGAGCTAAAATAAAAAATTAATTCTAAAAAATACCAAAATTCACCAAAAATCAAAATAAATAAACTAAGAGTTTACCAATGATCAAAACTTTTTTAAACCTTTTAATTAATTAAATATTTAATTTTTAAATGCTAATTAAAGCCCTAAAAATCAAATTAATTATCAAAAAGCCCAAATAAAGATTTTTCAATTGGTAAACCTCTAAAATGACCTAAAAAGATTAAAAACTATTTTTAGAAATTTTTAAACTAATAAAAACTATTTAAAATGATTTAAAAACTATTAAAAATTAAAATAATTATAAACATTAATCTAAAGATGATAAAATTAATCTAAGAGTTGCAAAAATCCTATTTTAATGTATTTAAGCTAAGAAAAATATAAAAAGTGCAAAAATGTGAAATTTGAAAAATAATAATAAGATAATATTAAAAATCCAAAAATTATAAAAAATTCTAAAAACTTGCAAACTAGTTTATTTTAACCTAAATAATTAGAAAAAGAAAGTGAAATGACCAGAATACCCCTATAGGGCCCTCAAATGGGCCAAAACCCAAAACAGTCAAGCTTATTGGGCTTTTTAGCCCAAAAAGTCAAAACAAGCCCAAAAGACTTGGAAAAGCACTATCTGACTCAAAATTCAATTCTAAACACAAAAATCTGAAGGCCCAAAAGCTGAAAGTGAGCTTATCACAGCTTAATGATCAAACAGCTTTTCCTTATTGGGCCATTAAGCCCATTAAGCATTAAGCTAATGCCATAAGCTCTAATGTGACACACAACCTTCTTTTGGGATACTAAAGAGATCTGTAAAAAGAATTTTTGAAAAAGCACACTCAATAAGCCAGAAATAAGCAAAGTACAAATCTACTAAAAGACAAAATAGTCGGGTTTGAGATATAGGGCACCTCAGGACTTGATTCAACTTGCAAAAGGTTACAAATGACTTAAATAATCCAAATCAATCAACCAAAATCCAATAAGCAACACCATTAAGCTGGAATAAGCCAATAAGCACTTATGAAAAAGACAATTAAGTTGGTTTTCTAGTCAAACCCTAAAGTCAACCCACCAAATGCTCCAGTATGAACAAATGGGTCAAATAATGAGCACCTATTACAAAATCCAAGTTGTTGCTGGTTAAAATAAGCTAGAATAGCTTATTGATAAGCTGGACACAAAAATACACTAGCAGTGGCTAGCAGCAGGGGAAAGGAGTTCCCACTGCTTTGACTATTTGACCAAGCTTTTTAAAGAGATTCTGTATGTTTTATTGGAAGACAAGGGCACCCAAGTGATCAGTTAATCACAAGGAGTCACAATCAAGCACAAAAACACACTTTGGTCACTCAATAAGCACAGAAAAATCAAACAATGCTCAGATCTAGCCCAGACATGGAATATAAGTTGTTATGAACACTTAAGCAGTTTTAAGCTAGAATAAGCACTCCAAATTCAGCCAGATGCATACACAAGCTATATAAACTATGATTAAGCATAAACAAACTTAAATCAATCACTGAAACAAGGTATGGAACAAGATCAAAGCAGATTACACTTATTGATATAAACTACAAGAACACATGCACACTTTGCTGATCTAATTGACCACAAATCCAATTTCAAGCCTCAAATCCTACTTCCCTGGTTATGTTAACTAAAATCTAGCACTTGTTAACCGTAGTCTATGCTTAGATATAGGTGTCCCCAAAATTCTAGCCAATTTTACCAAGTAAATCTAATTTTATAGCACTATGATGGATTTAGGTGTTTCAAACCACAAAACTTGCAAATAAGTGACCAAGTATATCAGTTAAACAAATACCAACAATCACCAACACAAAACAACTACTCAACTTACCACAAATCCTGCTTATGCAGTTAACCTAAACACCCCTTAATTATCTGATTTCACAAATTTTCAAAGGATATTTAAGATTTAACCCATAAATCAAGTTAATAACAACTCAATAACATCAAACAAGCCCAAATAAACAAGATCCAATCATAAGGACACAGATTCAACAACAATCATACAAAAATCACAAATATTCAGAAAAATAAAGAAGAATTGGAAAGGGAGAGGGATGCAAACCTCCAAGACCTACATCCAGGCCCTGGATTGTTTGAGCTGAGGTACTAGCAAAAAAAAAGTACCAGCTTCCAAGCTGCTAATATGAACAAACAGAAAAGTGAGATCAAAAACAGATTTAACCTTTGATTTTTGAAAACAAGTATTTTAATCCTTAAAACCTTTTCTCAAAATCAACAAAACATGTGAATGGAACTCAGATTTCAGCTAATCAGACACCAAACTTTTATAAATAACAAATGAGAATTCAAAATTTTCAGAAATTCAAACTTTATTTCATAAAAAGGAATTACAATGAAATTAGCTAAAATCTGGAACAAAGGGACTCTCACATGTTGAGGTCTCCTTTTATAGGCAAATGCATACGAAACACTATTCATAAACCCTAGAACTGAATTCCCAAAAGTGCCCTTGAAGTCTTCTAGATATTTGATGGAATAAGCTGTCCAAATGCATCATGGACTTTTATTTTAGCTTTGGGCTTAAGCTAAGAGTCTTGGCTGTTGATCTTGACACGTGGAAATCCTTGGGGAATAAGTTGTGATGTGATAGGGTAACGAGTTGGGTGTGGGGTCCTTTGGTGAGTGAAGAAGAGGGATTTTATTGTTAGGATGGGTTTCTGCATGTGTGAATCACACATGTGCCAAGGTAATTTCATTTTACCCTTTGGTTAAGTGGGTGAAGTTACTGGGTTCATCACGTGCTACAGTGGTAAGTTTTGATCCGAAAATGGGGGATTGTGTTTGTTTGGCGCATTTTCTTTTCAAATGTTTCAAAGTTGGCAGTAGTGACCCTTGTTCTTTGGGGAAAATTGTTTAATAAGACTTTCAGCCACAAAAACGTGTTCCCTTCATTAATAAACTTTGTATTTTCACACTTTTGCCCCAAAACTTTGGCAAAAGGTTTTAAAGGGTTGTTTTTGCCATTTTTCCATAATTGAGGGACTGAATTTGGACTTTATTGATCTTCAAAGGTCTTCAATAGATGTTTGCCTTCATGAGGGACCATAATTGACAAATTAGATTTGATGAGGGACTAATCTTGCCATTTCTTCAAAGTTGAAGGACCTTTTTGCAATTTTGACAAACGTAAAGGACCAAACTTGTAATTATGAATTCACAAGGGTTTTAAGTGTCAATTCTTCATTGTTTGAGGATCAGTCTTGCATATCTTTAAGTCTTCAAGGGTAAATCTTGGATAATTCATGGACTAGGGCCCGGTTCTTTGTACGGCTTCGTTTCTCGTGTCCGTTTTTCCTTGTTTCTTGTGATCTTTTGTCTTTTTCACGATATCCAAACCTAAAATACACAAGTAAACAAACACAAGCATATATATGGTATTTTATGACATTTTTATGCATTTAAAGCCCGAAAAGAACGATGAGATCATGTATAAATGCCATCTCATCAAGTTGATTATGAGCTTTTTCTCCCATCGATTGTTAATAAATTTAATTGCAATAAATAAGGTCGTACGATTTGAAAAGTTACTTAGCTTCTAGCCCAAGATTGTTTAAAAGTTGCTCGGTATTATTTGGAGTTCATAGCCAAGGGATAACTTATTGAAGCGGGATGCGAAGATTGGCGAGTCCGAAAAGGCCCTAACAAGGCATGAGGGCTACATTTTGTTACTAAAGATCCCAAGTGATGTGAAGAATCATTTATCAAAAATCAATATGAAGGATCGAGACACACGACGAAAAGCAAATACTCCCCAAAAGATCATGGAGAATTCTATCCGAAAAGACCCTAGCAATGTATGAGGATAAATAGATCCAAGTCCTAAAAGGAGGTGGATCGTTGTATATCAAAATCCAAAATAAAGATTGGAGAAAAATGAAGAAGTCGTGGTCCAAGTATGAAGAATCTCTCAAAAACTTCAAGTGAAGAAATTCCTATTATGAAGAGAAGACCATAATTTCAAGAACGTCTCTCAAGATTCGAAGTATGAAGTCGCTGCCAAATATCGGTCCGAGAAAGGTCTCAAATCGTGAAGCGAGTTATGCCAAGATATGAACTTTAAGAGGTCCCGAGAAGCAGTTTTAAAAGATTTTGTCCTTTAGCTAACTATTGATTAAATCGTCTCAGTTTATTTTCAGCCTAAATAAACTATCGAAATAAGTCAAACAATGCATCCTCGTGATCATTCAAGACAATCATAAAATATAAGAGATACACCTAGGAATAAGGGAGTCTAAATGAATTGGGCCACATGAGTTTGTGTTAGTTTGCTAACTTATAATAACAATAATCTCGTTTATAAGCTTGGTGTGGGGAACGTGAAACTTGAGGATGATAAACATTTATGACAACCAAAACCCCAATGTAAGTATTTGATTTCTTAACTTGTTTTGTATATATTTTCTATCTTTTTAAGATTCCTTAATGTTTAGTATTTAATAAAGGCCAAGATGGGTTAATTATGATGGAAAATGTAAACCGTGCTTTGAAATTCATACATTGCATGAGTACATTGCAATGGTCAAGTGTAGGGGATTTAATAAGTGTGAAAACACTTATCCTTTTACCACTTATTTCCAATAATAACAAGACCAAAACGTGTATTTTATATCGTAAAAGTCGGAATTAAGCGTGGTTTGTGTTTTTATTGTGTTTTAGGACAAAAATATGAAAAAGGAAGAAAACACGGGCTTTCACGGGCTTTTATCGAAGAAAAAGACAAAAGACGAAGTCAAAAGATCAAAAGTGCAAGAAGAACGGAAGTCAAAGGCCCATTTTGAATATTTGTCTAAAGATGGAAGTTTAACAAAGTCGAAGAAACAAGTCTACTAAAAGAAGAAAAATAGAATACGAGTTCAAGTTATCATTCGACTAATCCCGAGACAAAGTCGAGAAAGACGAGAAATTAAAAGACGAGAAAGAGAAAGAAAGAAGGAAGCAACATACCTCCCCTCTCCTATAAATACCCTCCTAATGCTTCATTAGGAGGGAGTTAGTTAGTTTTTTAGCCACTTTTTCATTTTTCTATTTTTTTATATCTTTAGAGAGAAGTATGTGTTTTCTACTTTCTCTCTCTAGATTTCTTCATCTTTTCTTTCAAGATTTAAGCTTTCATTTTATCTTGTAGTTTGGAATCATTAATCTACAAGTTCAAGTTTAAGCTTTTCATTATTAATCTTCTTCTACCTTTCTTCATTTTAGATTTGTTTTTTGATTCGAGATAATCTTAGACCTTGTTTCATCTTGATGTTTATGTGATTAAAAAGTTTATCTTTTGTTCCTATCTAAGTTTTTATACGATTTGAGCTTTGAGCTTATTATGCTTTTTGGCTTATTTTGTATTTAGCTTATTTACTTTTAAGTTTTCTTAAAAGTTTCGTATTTTTAAGGTTTGTTTTAAAAGTTTGCTTATTTAGAGTTTTGAAAGTTCTTATTCGTGCTTATTTAACTCTTTTCATTATAAATTTGGTAAAGTTTCGGATTGTGCTTATTAAAAAGAAGCTTATTCTTGTTGCTTATTAAGTTTTACATTCCATCGGAAATGGGTTTAACCCTTTTCCGACGGTTATTCCGACCGTTCCATCGGATTAGGGTTTTGTATTCCGACTATTATTCTGATCTTTTCATCGGAAAAGGGTTTTGGGATTCCGATCGTTATTCCGATCGAGATTCCGACGGTAGTGATTATCTGATATTCCGATAGTAAAGGTGATCCATCATTCCGACGCTTATTCCGACATACATTCCGATAGAATTTGGTTTTCGTTATTCCGATACTTTAATAGATATTCCGACAGTATTCCTTTTTATACATTCCGATTGTGTTCGGACGGATTTTTCCGACGGGATTCCGATATTGGGTATTCCGATGGGTTGAGTTTTCCTTTTTATTTCAAGTTAATGTTCAAGTCTTCTTTTTCACCAATTAAGGTTAGATATTCTTGTTTTATTTTTAATAACTTTTATGTTTATATTATTTGTAGACTTAGATAATCAAGCTCCCCTTTTTAGTGACCGATACCAATAATTCCACTATAGACTGTGATCAATTCGAATTGAATCGAGTACGAACAACACTTCTAGAGCACACACACAAAAAGTCATAAATCACTAGACATGACATTTCTTATGTTGTACACTGTATGTCTCAGCATATGCACTCACCCTTGCAGTCACATTTTACTGTTGGGTTGAGAGTGTTGAGATATTTGAAACAATGTACATGTCTTGGTATTCAGTTTAGTTGTGGAAAAAGCTTGAGTCTGCATGTTTTCTATGATGTAGACTCGGTTAAGTGTTTGTTGACTAGGAAGTCTATTTCATGCTTCAGTGTTTACTTTTGTGAAAACTTGGTTTCTTGGAAAAGTAAGAAAGAAGAAACCATCTCAAGATCCTTAGTTGAAGCTAAGTATAGATGCATAGCATCTACTACTTGTGTGATAGTTTGGATATCTCACCTTTAAAGGACTTGGGAGTAAGGGGCTTGTATCTAGTTACATTGTATTGTGATAGCACTTATGCAATTCAAATTGCAGCCAATCCTTTGTTTCATGAGAAAACTAAGTATTTTGAGATTGATGTGCTCTTCATTAGAGATAAAGTGGATTCTGGTGTGATAAGCATTATAAAAGGTAAATTCAGGGCTAATAATGTGGTTGATATCCTTACTAAGAGTTTGAGTATTGGACAACATATACATTTATGTTCTATGTTAAATATGTCTGATATGTTTGAAGTATGAGTTTGAGGAGAGTGTTGAAAAGTATATGCTTAATAATATCAAAACTCATACTTGAGGGGCTTGTGTTGTAAATATTTCTATTATTTTTCTTTGATTTTGTTTTGTATTGTTTCTGTTGTGCATGGTTTAAAGTGTAAATATGGATTGTCACTTGCTATATAATGGGAGCGGGTTCATAGTTTTACTCATCCATTTTCTATCGAAACACACACAAAGATCAATCGGTTAGTCTAGTGTTAGTTTGTTAGTATAATCTTGATCATCTCGATCAAGTTGTCTTGTATTGCTATTGATCAGTGAGAGTTGTAGTGAGGTTGATTGTAAGTGAGTTTATGTATAATGATTAGTTATTGCACCTTATAGAGGGACAATCTTTATTTCTCTTTTATGTTTGACTAGACGAGTACCCGCGCATAGCAGCGGAAATTCTTAGCGTTATATAATTAACGATATGCGATTTTGTGGTAAGTGTTTCATGTAACGTTCAAAATTATGCATCAAAATATCATAATGTAATTAGAAACGGTTGTGAAATGTGATATTGTGGTAAATAGACGTATTTAGATAGTTTCTTAACAGGTTTAAGAAAATATGCATTTATCGATCACCAAAAAGTTACGCATAAGTTAGGTGCGTTGATTTGCACACTCCAAATATGTGTGTTATGCCATTTATATCCTTGGTATTTGCACACTTCACTAAGTAATTTAAAGGTATAAATGACAATACAACAAACATTTTGAGTATCCAAATAAATATGTGGAATGTGCAAATCAGTAGCCATAAGTTAGTGACCAATGATCGATCGTATTTATAGTCTAAGACGTTGCAAAAAATTGAAATAGCAATACGTGTATTAGGTTTAAGCAAGTCAAAAATGACCGGGACTGTCAGATATAAACACCCTAATAACTCTAAATAATCCATTTGACCAGCAAAATCTAAAACACCAAACTATTTTTTTTAAACTAATTATTTTCACATCTAACTACAACATAATAAAGGGATTAATTTCATAATCATGCCGACACACAAGAATAATGAAAAAATTTATCAAAAGGTTCTTAAATACATTTTTTCCCTTCTCTCTTCCCTATTAGATTAGTAACTTCTCTCTTGTGACTTGTGAGTGTGTAATATTTTTTTCAAGTGTATTAAAAATGATATTGTTTATTTTTATCATCCCTCATTAGTATATACATACTCAAATTAGGGAACTAAACGAACATGATACACAAGATAAAATGACAACTATATATTGGAGTACTTCCCATCACTTTGATTTTTTTATTACGAGTATCATTTTTCTTAAACTGGTTGTCATTTGCAATGAACTATTTAGATCATCGTCTTCAGAGGAAAGAAAACTATATAAGGGAGATATATACTCATTTCTAGTAAATGCAAAATTCAGAAAAAAGAGCCAAGAAATTTACCAAACTACCAATGTAAACTTCGATGAAACATGGAATTATTTTGCAATGCTGCTTTTAATGTGAGTACAACATAATCTAAATATAATTTGTAAATTGTTCATTGATAGCAGTTTATAAGTGAGTAGCACACTATTAACGTTGCAACCTGTGTTCATGCTTAGTAAATTGACTTCCTAGACTCAAATGTTCGTTAGCTGAGTTTGGGCATAAATAAAGTTTTATTTTGACTTACATTTTGCATTAATTTTAATCTGATCCTCTTTTTCTTGATTGCTCAGCTCTATTACCAAACATCCCATCTTCCTCTACATATGCAACGATACAAGATACATAAGTTGCATGTTATTACTGCATACATATAAGATCCTAAAGTGTAGAACGAATTCTTACTCCACGGGCCTGCAACTCCTAAAAGTTGGTCCATAATACTGACCACACAAAAGTAATTCCATTGTTACGTGTGGCTGAAACTCTTTCTTATGAAGAGCATGCTTAAGAGCACCTACTTGTTTTGGAGTGCCTTGCTTCAGCTCACCTAGACCTTCGTTAGCCATTCTTGTAGATTTGTTAAACTTATGGATTTGTGTTAGCTTATACTGATGGTTTCTTGATATGGCACCAACTCGAATTTCAGCTTCCGATTTCCTAAAAAAACAAATAGTGGGTGAAGATATTTAAAGACTCACTACTATACTAAATGGGTCAAATGGTCAAAATTCAGACATTCCAAATCATCTAGAATAAATTCGCCAAACGTAATTCTATTTTTCGCATAAAAGGATGGAATTGCCCCATCTATATACTTAATAATAAAAGCAAACTCTCGCGAGAGATTAGTCCACTCGTCTTAATGGTGGTTGGAACTCCTCTTCTTAGACTAAAAAATATACTTAATAATAAAGAAAATAAGAGAAATTCGCCAGGTGAGTGTAGGTTAAAGACCTCCAGCCTCTTGTTTGGTCGCAAGATAGCCATATAACTGCCTTTTTTAACATCAGAACTGAAATAAACTGGGTGATCATTCCAAGCATATCAACCTATGTCTTGGCGTTCCAAATTCTTGCCTAGTTGCTGAGCCTCTAAATAACCAAGTCCAATATCAACACTATCACACCCCTTGTAACTCTGCCCCAAATGCATTACGGGCTTCCACATCTTCAAATGAATCAAAGTATTCAAGAAGCTCTTGGATTCCCATGTCAAGCCACTGAAATAAATATTTAATTGTGGTAAACAGTTTTATACAATTTCTAAGAATAAACAGATTATGATCCATCTTACTACCAAAGTTGATAAAAAAATTAACCAATATACTTTCTTTCATCCTCAAGGTCTGTATTCTGAACAATCACCATCGAGGCCACACGAATTTCCTAACACTTGCTATTTTGAACAACCGCAACCCCTCATCTACACAGCTCTTCGTTCAAAATCTCAGGAGACACCTATGAAGCTTAGGTCTCGTGACCCTTTAGTCTTAATAGGAGTAACAAACGCTTTCATACCCCTAATAAGACTTTTATCTCAAACTTGTGCATACTAAAATCCGTTTGTATTGTTATTGATCACTTTGTCACAAGTTCCCTTCAAAACTTAAAACCTATCCAAGAATCCCGACAACCAAAAATTCTTATTACTCCTGTTATGACATAATCAATTCATGAACAAATTAAGCACATAATAAATCAAATCAGAAAGCCCAAGATAAATCAAATCGTATTAAAATTAAGAAGAGGGTTGAGAACCAGGTTAAAAAAATTACTTGTCTGAAAAAAAGATCCTTTATATATTAGTTTTCTTTAAGAATTGAATATGCTGGTAGGCTTAGGTTTTTCACAAATACAGGGATTGTTTTTTTGTTTCTAATTGTCACATTAGGAGTGAGTTACAACTATGAATGCTTTCTATGAAAATTTTGGTTTAAAACTTTAGTTTATTTGATCTCCTAATATAACTCGTCTTCATTAAGACTACACGTTTTTTCCTATCTCCTTATTCAACCTTTCTATATTTAACACAAAATTCCACTGTTTCCTTTGTTACAAATGTTAAAAATTTTCAACTTTCAATAATTTTGATAGCTTTGTTATGTATTGAGAATTGATTGGCACACTTAATTTTTTTATTGGACACTCTAATGTACAATCTATTAAAACCACAATACAACTATCTGATACACAGTTTAAAGTGTCTAAATAAATTTATAAAGTGTGCAAACCATTATGTATTATAGTATAAAAGTATAAATAGAATTAGATATTATCACACACATGAGCTTACTCACAATTGACTTTCATAGTCACACACTTTGAAGCAATTTGATTGGTTGTTAATGAACGTAAACATTTATTTTAAAGAATATTAAAATGATAATATAGGCAATTAATTTTATATGGAGGGGGTAAAACTATATTCTCGGGCAGACAAATAACTTAACGTAAGCCAATAAGGAAGTTAAGTTATAAAATCATTACTCAGTTTTCGTAGCCATATATCATCTCAAACAAATGTAAACAATACAAAAGAGAATAAAATGGTAACTGGTCATCAAGTCTTAAAAGATATTCAAGATAAATTAAAAGATAAAACCATAAAAATACCAAGAAAACCAAATTAAAAAATGTTTATATCAAATGGGTATAAAAGGATACCACCAAATATATTACAAATGATAAAGTTATTGATTTTATTTATTGCTACAACATCCTTCATTGATGGTTTCATCTTCATCTACACACTGGTTACAGAAGTTAAAGATTAAACAAAGAATATAGAGTTTGTATAAAAACTAAAAGACAAATAAAAAACATCAAAGTTAACCTGATTAAATAAAGTTAAAAGTATGGCAACACTAATAGCCAAAGCATACATAAAAACTAAAGAAATCTAAAAACGAAAATACAAAACGATGGATAATATGTCTTACAGTATCGAGAAGATGAGTTAATGATTTCAACTCTAACATGTGTTGTGGAGTTGTGGCTGATCCTGCAATATCAAAACACTAACTAACGTACTCAGAAATCAAATTAGACATAGAAATTAAATTAGTGAAACAAAGAGATTATCATATTAGAGATGGATCAAGAATTGAAAAATAGACGTGGAAAGGGAGACGAGATGTGAATGTTTTAGTCCTATGAAGGCATTGTCATATAATGAAAACTTCTGTGAGGATATCATTTAAGTTAGGCTATGATTTATATATATCATGCAAATTTAAAACTTGCCTAATAATTTTGAAAATACCGGAATCAATTGCATGGGCTGGTAAATGAATGCATGGCGTTACAATTTGGTGTATCATTTCCATACGTGATTTTTTGATAGAATTGAAACTTTCAAATAATTATTTACAGATGTATCTTTCTTACATAAGAAGCTTTGTTGAATTTTTTCAACTTTCAACATTTCTCATTCCTCCATTATAGATAGTATAGATATAGATATAGATATAGATAAGCACAAGTTTGTGGACTTATCTGTATTGGATTGATTAATAAGAAATACGTGGGGAGGTTGGTCAAGTGATTTAATCTTGATTCTGAGTATCGATTCATTAGTTTTTACACTAAAAGAATAAAGGAACCCATATCATAAATACCATCAACTCTAAAGGAGTTGCAAGACACCTTCCAATTATACTTGGACAGCGTAAGTACTACAAAGTGACCTGATTTAGTCTTGGACACGGTCTTAAAACAACTTTCACTTCCATCAACTAAAACCATTCCTAATGAAACTACCCCATGAAAATTACACCAGGTGATTCAGGTAAAGAGATTACGCCCACTAAAACAACTTCAACACCAATGACAGTTACTCACCTTACATCAGGTTACTTTGTTTAAAGAACATCCGAATGTCCGGATGTCCGGATTTGTATGAGACCATGCAGTGTGTACTCTTTACTTATTTGTTTAACCACTTGTTTGTTTTTAGAAGGTTTACTTCACTCATGCTTTTAAATCACAAACATGACAAAGCACGTTCATTGCTATAACGATCAAACAACACTCCAACAACATCAAATATGTCACTGATCATACCAGGTGGCTGCATGTGTAGTAGTGCATATGGTCATGTTTCTAAACATATATAGAGTGCTTTGGGAGTTTGCCGGGTTTGAGTTTGTATAACCGCAAACTCAAATCTGGTGAATTAGTCGATCCAAAATCAGAAACTTTCTTAAACAAAAAAGTAAGAATAACACACAACTAAATAATGAATTACGATTCAAAAGTTAACCAATCAATAAACGAATTATACTATTTGATCATAAAAATTTAAAACGTATATCCTTTAGATTCATATTGGTAAAAAAAAACTAATCCAAAAAATCTGCTACTTGTATACTATCTTTCTTGGTGCCCTTCCTTTTATCAATCCAAACTCAAATCAATAATCCGACCCATCTGACCGCATAACCGGCATCTCCTTCACATCTATACCACCTAACAACTTCCAGTAGTCCTTATGAAACATCCATACTCACTCATACAAGTATAAGAGTCTTCATCTTGTGGTGGTGACTGGTGACGTCACTGTTATTAAGGATTCGATGGCTGATTTTGAGGATCCTGGCAAGGGTCCTAGCTTGTTGGTTGCGATTTAATATAGTATCGCAAAAATCTCTGAGCGTGTTACGTTCCGGTTCTGTTAAGGCTTGTAAGGATTCATGTAAGGTGGCCGAAGACATGATTGGTGAATGAGTTTAGGTTTTTATGAGCGATTGATTTATGCCGAGTACTAAATTTATAGAAAAAAAAAGGATCGCAAGAGATGAATAGATAATGCATGCATGTCGGTCATTGTTTGCATAATGGATGTCGGTAATTATATGTTTGGTAAGTTTACTGGTTGGATAAATTTCTTAAGTTAAAAAAAAGTTAATTGGTTGGATAAATTTCTTACGAGGATCGTAATATATACGGTAAGTTCTTCAACCTTACACAGTTTTCGTGTCTCCGAACACTTTGTTTGGTGGAACATCCCTCGCTACCGGTAGCGAGGGATGTTCCACCAAACAAAGTTCCAATCATCATCACAAGGCATGCACCCTAATCATGAGACGAGACGTGTCGGTTCAATTAGTTAGGAAAAGTATCCAATCATCATCACAAGGCATGCACCCTATTTTGCCGACCCAATCTATATCCGTTATTTTCGCTTTGGGCGCATTCACCTTTAGGTCGGGTTTGAGTTGATAATTAAACATGATGCGTGGTCAGGTACATGTTGCACTTTCAAGAGCAACTAGGAAGGGATTAAAAATTCCACTCAGTTCATGCGAAAAATATGTGCAGTAGTATATAGACTTTTTTGTTTAAAATCAAACTGCGCAGGTTTATTCATGTTTCATTTACAGGCATGAGGCACCTAGGAGGAGTAGTAGCAATTTTAGCCTGTTTGTTTTTCCTAATTCGTGTACTATATATATATATATATATATATATATATATCTAAAACTTGAGGTAAACATATTACTACAAATAAACTTCGAGTTTAAGATCTTTTCATTAACAACGATAATGAATTTAACAGTGGGAACACAACTGGTTTTGTATTATGGAATGGCTCTCGAGTTCGATATGCACACCTATGAATCACTTGAAAAACAAGTAATCGTTGCAGTTGCTTCGTGTTGGGATAACTCGATACAATGGTATCTTCGACTTATTGAAACACTATTTATACAACGAAAATTCAAAACTACGACACAAACCAACATCCCTGTGAATGCAGGACTGCAGTTATCGGGAATATTTGCGACTCACTAATATCTAAATCTGAACATACCAGAAGCACACCAAATTCCGCGAATGTATATTTTGTATATCTAAAGTAGCTATAATTATTCAAACAATTAGTAGATGCTAATAAAAAATCAAAACTCATACAGGTGTATACACAACCAGTGGCGGATCTGGGGTTTCGAATTAGGGTATGCCCATTTTTAATGATAGTTTTTAGAAAAAAAATTGCAGTTATGGCTTTTTTTGGGTTTTTTTTCGGGTCGGGTTTTCTCGAAAAATTGTATTAGGCAATGTGGTTTTGTTTTCCGAATCGTATATGTTATAGTTGATCTAATTTATCAAAAGTCCAAGTTATCGACGTAAAATTGGCTAGTTTGTACTTTATAGCAAAGTCTAAATTATTTGACTTGAAATTAGCTAGTTTGTAGCAAAACATATTTACATTTGTTTGACGTGAAATAAGCTAATTTTATGTTTAAATGTCTCAAAACTACAAACTTTAAAATATGCACAAAGAGATTTTTTTTTATATATATATACAAGTACTAGTACGGAATTTATGAAACGAATATTTATATAGAGTCCGGTTATTTTGGAAACTTGTTTTTTGTTGGAATCCAAGGGACTAATCCTAGCCATCCATTACCTAAGATTAAAAAAAACACGGAGGGACTATTCTTGTCAAAATGTCCAAAATTTGCAAAAAAACGGCGGAAGGACTAAATTGTAAATATGACGAAAATTGGTTATCACAAGTGATATTTCGTTACTGATAAAAACAATGAAATATCACTAGAGATAAACCAATGAAATCACCATTGATAATTCATTAACATAATATCCCAGTGATATTTCATTATTTTATTAACAGTGATATTTCATTGATTTTCGCTAGTGAAATATCACTAGTGATAATTCATTACTCCGTCATATTTACAAATTTGGTACCTCCGCCCATTTTTTCAACTTTTGGACATTTTGGCAAAAAAGGCCCCTCCGTGTTTTTTTTTAAATCTTAGTTTAATCTCTACCATTAGATCAAAACTAGATGAATGGTGGGGATTTGTCCCTTGGTTTTCACCAAAAAACAAGAATGCAAAATAACTTTTCTCTATTTATATAATGCTAAAGAAACAAATGAATTTGTTTTAAATACATGAAAACAAAACAGAAGGAGCATGTTAAGTTGTTAACTTTACATATAAAAACTAATACACTTAAACTGGGCTCATTGTTGGGCCCTTATTTCAATGTAAAATGCATTTCACAATTTGACCTATTTTTTAAGGGCTAATGACCCAAATATACCACTTTTGAAGTGGATTTGTCAAAATACCCTAAGTTACTTTAAAGTTCTATAAATAGACCAAGCGACCTCAAGCCACCTTATGCCACTTAATGCTACATTAAGCTACTCTAAGCAACTTTAAGCTACCTAAGCGACTTTAATATTAAATTATTAAAAATACTATTCATCTAAAAAAAGTACTTTTTTGTAAGAATTGTGTAAGGGTACTTTTTTATACGACTTTATTTTTTTTAGTTAATTAAAATTCAATTTGATTATTATTTTAATCATTAAAAACATTTTATATTATTTAAACTTAATTTTTTTTATGCAACCTATTTATAAACTTATGCTACTGTACCTTGTACTTACTTTTTGCAACCTTTTTTTATGCAAGTTTTTACAAATAAACTTATGCTACATTAACCTCTCACCCCACCCCCCACCCTCCTTTCACACACAGTTACATTTAACCACCCCACCCCCACCCCTGACAACCCTTCGTCCCCAACCCTTACCCCAATCCTTACCCCATTTGTACCCAGGTATTCACCTGCATTGATCATGATACTTTTTAATCTGTCTAATTAATATCGATCCCCAAACTTGTATTGAATATTGAATGAGTGTAGTTTTCAATCCGGTCTAAATCAATTCCGTAATAGAGATGGATCCAATAGAGATTGGTCCAATGCCGATCTATGACGCGAAGGTAAGCCTTAGATCCAAGATGAAGTTTTTACCAATAATCAAGGCTAAGCTTATGCAAAACCACGCACGTCATTTATGTTTTAAAAATACTGTTTTTGGTCCCTGGTTAGATGTTAATAACAACCAAAATGACAACCACTTTCTCAATTATATCCTACAACAACAAGAAAATGTAGTTGTTCCCAGTAGCGATTGTCCCCCTTTTATCTTCAACATAGGTGGTCATAATGTTAGTTTTGGACGAAATGAGTTTTGTTTAGTGACTGGTTTCAGGTGTGGTGATGTATCTTTAGCATATAACGAAATTAGCTCATTTTGTTCCCGTGTGTTTCCTGAGAAAAAAAGGTTAAATGTTAAGTCTAGAGAGTTATTAGAAATTATTGAGAATGAAAAAAAATGGGTTGATTTAGAAGATATCGATGCATTTAGGGTTTTTTTATTGTTTCTTGAGGAGGTTGTGTTTATGGGGTGTGAGGAGTTTTTAAATATTCCAAAGCATGTACTTTGTCTAGTTGATGATATTGACTCATGGAATGAGTACCCATGGGGAGAATTCATGTGGCAGTATTTTTATGAGAGGACACTGAATTTGGTCCCGAGATATGCTGCCAAACATTATAAGAGTAACAACCCTAGTATGCACATGGGAACATATAATCTGAATGGGTTTCAATGGGCCCTCAAGGTGAGTTGTTCTACTTTTAGTTTATTAAAGTTAATGCTGCCAAACATGTCCACCATTTAAAGTAAGCTTTTGTTTTCTTTCGGCAGATGTGGATACTAGAAACATTCACTAATAGCCATATTTGGTGGAGACGTGTACCTGGCAGAATTCCACGTGGATTTGGTTGGACAAATGAAAGGAGGTTCCGTAAGATTGATTACCCCTTGTTGTTCCCACATGTAAAGTGTTTTTTTCATTTAGAATATTATATACCCTTTAATTTTATTTCATAAATTTTCTTACTTCAATTATTATGTATTAGGAGATTCTCCCTACGTTTGCGCTCATTCCAACTGAAGAAGAGTTGAGGCAGCCTTGGCTTATACGTAGTATTGCTTTCTTCCGTGGAGACGAGGTTCTGTTTATTCAAGCTGTTGTACCGATTTTTCCACAGCATGGTGGCTTAATACAAGTAGCTGTAGAAGGTGTTATACCTAATGAAGCACAGCATGATGGGCTAGTGCCTGCAGCTGTAGAAGCGGTTAACCATCATGTGATGTTGGGTCCACAATTAGATGAAGTAAGAAAGTCACATCTTCGTGAATCAGATATTGGTCCATCATCTAATGCACCGAGTAGTTCAAGTGTAAACCAAACCGATTCCTAAGGGTTACCGGATAATGTTGACTCAATATTTCATGTGGTCCTTGATGTAAAACCAGAATGGGTTGGAAGGGTGGGCCATTTGAGATCGCAACTTGTTCAAACATTGTTAGGTCCAGAGAATCACCAGCAAACACAAGTTGTGGATGTATGTGTGATCTAACTTTATGTTTCATTTTAATATATTATTGATCTTTTCCCTTTTTGGTTTACATATGAATTTCCTGGTTATTTCAGCAGTCAAAAGGTGTTAATGTTGACCAGAATCGCAAATCTGAAGGTTCTTCTATTGACGAAAACATAAATGACTCCAATGTTGCTGAGTGTCGTACTTCAGAAGTTTTTGTGAACGAAGATATTGTAGATGATTGCATAAGAACAAAAGATTATGAGATTGAAGATAATTTATTTTTTGATGGATCAACATAGGGGTCTATGCAACAACTACTAAATGCAGTTGAAGGTCTTGAATCCCCTTCGGAGGTTACATAAAATTATTTTTATTTTACCTATCTTATGTTACTTTTTATTTTACTTATCTTATGTTACTTTTTCTGAAACTTTTTGTGTTGTATATTCTTAGGATACTGATGTCATGGATAAAAATTTAGAAGACGAGGGTAGCTTACTAAATGCTGTTGATGTTCATGAATCCCCTTTGGAGGTGACATTAACTTAAGATTTTACATATTTAAGTATACATGTCCTTTTCTTTTACTTATCTTATGTTACTTTGTTTTGGGCATTGGTAGGATACTGAGGTCATGGATCAAAATTTGGAAGACAATGATAGCTTACTAAATGCTGTTGATGGTCTTGAATTCCCTTTCGAGGTGACAATTACTGATACGTTTTCCTATGTCACCTTACATTACATTTTCCTCAAGACAATAATTTATGTTAGTTATTGTGTTGTATATTTGTAGGATAACGATGTTATGGATCACAATTTAGGAGTGGATGGTAACTTTTGTTTAGATTCAACTTCTATTGGATTAGAAGAGAACAAACAAAACAATTCAACAGAAGTTACTACGATTGATAGAGAAACCACCTTCAATTCTGTTATGAACGATGTTACCCACAACGTACAGACAATGACAAACTTGTTTGTTAATCAATCTACAACTTGTAAGGGAACATCATCCTTTAAAGAAAGCACATATACTATTCCCAAGGTAAGGTTTGTCTAATATATTACTTTTCTAATATATTTTGAATTATCAAAGTACATGTGATCTAACATTGATGTAATAATAATTTATTCCTTGTAGCCTAAAGTCTCTGATTTGGATCAGTTTATAGCCGATTTTAACTATGTTCAGAATTCATCTTCCAGCCATGTAAATGCTATTAATACTTTTATCAATTTAGATATACATAATAATTATTTTATTGTTTTTAGAGCTTACAGTATCCATTCTATTAGGCTGAAGGTGTGAACTTCATTGGAAGACCGTCCTTGGAAACGGTTTTTGCTGATATTGGAAGAAAGAAAAAGCCAAGTAAGGCTTTCCAGGAACCATATGAGCAGCAATGTCCCACTACACCTATTCCAAAAAAGAGGCGTAAAATTTCTAAACCAACTTCGGTGAAATTTGGACTTGTAGATGAAGAGGATGTTGTTGTGCCTACCCGTCAATATACCCGTACTGAAGTTATACCATTTGAAGAGGTGATCCATTTATATTTGAAACTACCTTTATCATATTATTATTAGTATGTGCATATATTAATATCTATATATAATTCTAATAGGTATTATCTCGACCCAAAAGAAGTAGCCCTTACAAGGTTAGTGTTCCAAGTTTTATAAAAGACATGTTTGAAGCCAAAAAACAAGGGAAGCCAGTAAAACTCTACCAATTAGCATGGGATCCATATGGAATGGTTGTCGACGAACGTGTATGGTTACCATTTGTTGGTTTGGATGATAAGAGAAGAGGATGGATGACAGATTATGTAAGCATATGTTCTATGTTTATTATAATTTTATTCCGATTTAGTAAGTTGTTTGCCGTTTATACTCATTACCACCCGTTTTTCTTATGTGCAGCACATGGAACTATGGACTCAGTTAATGTGGTGTGGTAGAGTGGCTTCTGCAGATTGGGCTGTTGCCGGGCCATATTTCTGTCCAAATATTATGGGAGGTAGACGGCCCATTTATGATCCACAACCTACAAAGTACAGGGTCGGTTGGGAAGATGTGGAAAAGATTAACACAATTTTATCACTTTTGAATGATATAACCAACCAAGGTTAAATTATATTATATTAATATGATTGTTGGGATACATACAGGTTTTTATCCCTTTGAATGAACCCGATAAGCATTAGGCCTTGGGAGAGCTTCACATTCGTTCTGGCGTTTTTACTATTTATGACTCAATGGCACCAAGAAAGAGGCAAAAACATCTTCCAATACAAGAGAACAGGAAATGGTGGTTGGAAATGAGGGAGAAAATGTCCCAGGATTTGCCAGGGATTCTGGACGAGGCTGATATGTTGAAGCGCAAAGGATTGACCTTAAGGGATTACAAGATCAGCTTTATGTTTGATGAAAAAGTACCTCAACAAGGTAATTCATTAGGAGATTGTGGCATTTGGGTTTGCATCATGTTATACCGACTCATCAACAACATTCTATTAGACCAAGGTGATCACACTCAGCTACCTTTAGCATATCGTGAACACATGCTAGATTACTTTTGGAAATACAAGGTAAGTTTCAAGTTACCCGCGGATGAAGATTTTTAGGTGTTGTATCATTTTCTGAACAATATTTATGGTCTGTAATAAACTAAGTAAGCCTAAGTTTAACATCTGAACAATATGAATGCTGTGTAATATTCCTTATATTATTGTATAATATTATCTGCTATTTAGGAGGTATATTCTTAATGTGCTAATTTTCAACCCCTGCCTTTAGGATGTCCTTACTATGCGACTTTACATTGGGAATAGGTTGGTTGTAACATCAGTCGGTGCATTTATTTATCATGTACCTTGTATGCGACTTCAACTTCTATTATGTAATACTTTCCCCTATGCATTTTATTCAAAAAAAAACTCACATACTGTATTTTAGGTTATAATCATGCCAAGGCATAGTAACACTAAAAGACACCTAGAATTTGATGCATTACAGTAAGAATTAGTTAGCAAACCCAATACTGGCTTAGACTCTTCCTTGGATGTTCATTCGACGACACCCCCGATACGAATGACTACGGTTGAGCCAACCGCATCAGAAATAGCTAGCAGGAGACTAAGAACTATAAATGGGAAAGTTGTTAGGATGCAAGGAAAAGGAGATGGCTCAAGATCTTTTAGGTATCGCGATGGCATTAAACCAATTGGATTTGGTGTGTCCTGGGATCCGGTGGATGGAGAGCCTATGCTCGGAGTAAGTGATGTTGTTTCCTGGGATCCGGTTAATGTTATTGCATGTACCAGCTTAATGTTACTTTAATAC
The DNA here is from genome assembly GCA_025667525.1 of Glebionis coronaria. NCBI lineage: Eukaryota > Viridiplantae > Streptophyta > Magnoliopsida > Asterales > Asteraceae > Glebionis > Glebionis coronaria. The sequence goes on along the minus strand of CM046878.1, from coordinate 602,067,665 downwards.
CATAAATTTTTTAATGACTTTATTTTTATTTTAGAATGCTATGGGATTGCCTGTACCAGCTTGATATTACACCAGAAGACTGTAGGATCCATGCTGAAAGACCTGAACCTGTTGTTCTACACTCGCCTTAGCCAGTACCAATTTGTATTCGAGAGGTTGCTTATCTAAGGGGACTAAATGAAAATGTTTCAGAGCCTGAGGAAGACATAAACTAGCAGTAACTAATATTAGTATGTTTGAATGTCTTATAAAATGTAATCCTTAGTATTTGTAGGTTTCATGGCGAAACCGTAATATTTTCTATAACCAATGGGGTTATAATCTTTAATGTATCTGTACTTTTATTGCTTGCATTTAAGGTGAAATGATGTTCCATCCAACTGTTATTGTACAAATTTGTGCCTATATAATCACTTACTAATCTCCATGAAATGCAAACACAAACCAGTAACTAAATCCCCTACTACTAAATTGAAACGGCAAGCTCATCAAGTCACAACCCCATCTCTGGCCTAATTGTCAATGAGTTAATGACACTGAGTGGTGAATCAGACATTCATAAGTGCATGAATTTTTTTTTCTTACAAAAAGTGTCTGAAGAAAAAACTTTTGCTAACACACTTCATGATCAAGTTTCAGTTATAATGGCTGGCATAACAAAATTGGACCAAATGATTGCTGAGCTGGAAACTGTAACTGATGTTGTTTTAGTTTATGACCCTTTGGATTGTTTGAAAGAATCAAGAACCACTGAGAAGGAGAAGCTTTATGATGGATTTGTGTCTTGATGCTGATTTTGATGTTGAATAAAATGATGAGGATGAAGAAGGTAACTGAAAGACTATAGTGCTTTGTATTAGCATGTATTCAGTATGCTAAACCTACTTGTGCCTATCTTCCAAGTAGTTGATGTATGTGATGCTGGAAAAATCCTTATACTAAATAAATTCCAGCAAGTATGTTTTATCTATTTTCAATGAAATATTTGATCCATATTGCACAATAAAATTTCAATATATTACAAAACACGAAATACATGAATTATAGATCATATTAAAGATCTTAAAAACAAAGACAATTGAAAGCATGAAATTGTCTAACAATACATTACATAAAATAAGTAATTAAGAAGAACAACCAGCTGCAAATTAGCCATATCTTGAGTCTTCTATTGGAAGCAGTAAGCAAGTTGACTGACTGCTCTAGTTTTTTATGCCTCTAAGTAACCCAGGGATTATGTTTCTGGCTCGAACACATATTGGTGGATCAACCCATGAAAAGAAATCACAGACAGAAGTTAAACAACAACGAAACCTACGTCCAGGGTTAGCATTGGTCCAAGAAGTCCTAACTGTGGTAGGATTTCCACATAAGCAGTTCATTCTAAAATCTCTTACCGTTGATTACTTTAACAGTTGTTGCAAGTAATGTGTTTAGGACCACACCCTAACCTATTTTTATACTACTTTTATCTAATTATAAAATAATATACTTGTACTTTCTATCCAACTACTATTATTACATAACATTAATAAACTGTACCTTCCAGAATTTAATTTTTTTGTATACTACTTTTATCTAATTATAAATGAAGCACATATCATGTAGTTTCTGTGATAAAAATTTGAGGTCCTATCTCCACATAGAACTCTAGATATGGACATTTTAGTGGATTGAAAATTTAGGACAGATTTGATAAAATAAATAGTATATAATATAAGCACTCAAAATTTAGTATTTATAAAATATACATATATAAAACCCACTAGTTGATAATAATTATAAATAAAGAGGTATATATATATATTGATATTAAAATAGGACATGTTATATAAGTTACAAGTATAAATGTTTTTCCAAGTTATAAAACTATATACTAAGTTTTACGTCTTTTCGGCTAAAACCGAAAAATTAACGTTTTTGTCAAATAAAACTTAGACGGTCGGACCCGTCTAATATAAAATTTTATAAACTCACATACTGATATATGAACTTATATAACAAGTAAAAACCGATAAAACCCGAGCTTTACAACATATAGACATTAACGGGCCAAAGTAGCCTTATTGGACTATAAACCCGACTAGTTAGTAAAACACTTATAAACTTACTTATTGGGCTTAACCCATTTGGGCCCAACATGTAAAGTATAATACTGATAATAAAAGTACAATTTGGCTAATATAATATATTGGGCTTGTAATAGGCCCATTGGGCCTCAAAATGTAAACAAGTTGAAATAGTGTAACTAGTCTTGAAAATTATCAAAACATAACACTAAAATGAGTAAATGAGAATATATAAACCCACTTGATCATCATATATATAATCATCATATGTATACATAATTGTTATTTTTATAAAGTCATTGGACAAGAGTCTAAGACGAGTATTATTTGTCTAGGTTTCCCGTGATTGAAGCACGTACCGTACATCCGAATTGTCGATAACCCGCTTTCCCACATCAACGTGAGTTCATAGCCTCACACTCTTTTAAATATTTTTATGAAATGTATTATAAACCCGCAAGGGAGATAACATGTTACTTTTGATAAAATAGGACACCATTTGTCCCGATTGTTTGTTTATTGATTTGGACCCGATGATTGTATGACCCTATGAATGATTATATGACCAGATAAATGAAAGCAAATGGATTATTAAAGTTAGGTTATGTCACTAAAAGTCCCATTAGCATGAATTGTGAACTACCGGGATTTGGTAGACGCTTATGCATATAATAGTACTATTTGGGCTGTAGCACCATAAAACCAAAACAACTTAGAATATATGTCACATGTCCAAAAACTACATATACACATATACATGTCTAATGTCTTACACATTTAGTGTACAAGCTAGGTGCAAGTTTACCTGAAAGAGAACGAAGTTGATGAGATATAGGATGAGACGGGGGCGGTTGAACCAGAAGAGGTCGTCACCAGGCTGGACAACGGGAACACCCTGTACGACCTCTCCTCGTTCTTGAATACTTAACCCCATTTTCGTAATGATCACTTGTAATTTTGTCCCAATCAGTAAAACTATCTGCAAGTTATAAATTGTATATGAGTAAGTAAGTAAGTAAGAAATCTTAGTAATTAATTAGATACATATAATATTTTTTGAGCATATGAAATGTGTACTTACAAGTAATGGTATAAATGGCAGCCACAAATAAGAATACCACCCTGTCCACACAAATAAAAAAGTACTTAGAATTTGTCAATGGTTGGACCAAGAAATAAATATATAGTTAAGAGTTGAACCTAATTTCCTAAGACACTTTCTTTTTATAACTAGATGAGTCTTTTAATCAATGCACTTTATAGAAATTTTGACGATTTCAACCATTAAATACATAGGTGTGTTATACAATATTTATAGAAAAGAGCACTTATCAATATGGCTAACTTGGTATGATAAAGCATATACTCCCCATTTGATCAATTTTAACCACAAATCATGTGTTATTCATACACATGATGATACTCCTTTGAAGTCTTGAAGATTGGAGGTGATTCTAACATAAAAGGAGGTGATTTGGTGATGTCCAAGGGCTGATTTCTACAAGAAGTTTACAATTATTAGTGATCTTCAAAGTTGGTGTTGGTCTATCACAAGTTTAGCCATCAAAAATCCAAGCCTTGATCATAAACTACTTAATCTTGGTGGTATAAAGATTGTTCTTCCTATCCTCTAGTTATTTTGATTATGTAATCTTGTATTTTCTTTATTTATGTATATGTATATGATGATAAATGATGATTAAAAATATTATGTGGGGGTTTGGTGTTGACAGATTTGATAAACATAGGTAAAAAGATGGAAAACCCACATGTAAAAATGGTTAAATCTTACTTAATAAGATTGCTGTATAAAAACAGTAACTAACCAAATGATAAACTGATAAAATGGCATGGTGGAATCAATATACATTAAGTATTAGGTCTTGTACACATGTGAGAGTTGGCCATGCAATGGAATCATTAAAATGAGTGAGATATGATCAAAACAAGTTTAGAGTGCAAATCTGCCTACACTGTTTTGGACGAATTTATTAAAATATTTAGGGGTTAATTCATCAGTAGCTAGGAATAAAATGAAGCACATATCATGTAGTTTCTGTGATAAAAATTTGAGGTCCTATATCCATATAGAACTCTAGATATGAACATTTTAGTGGATTGAAAATTTAGGACAGATTTGATAAAATAAATAGTATATAATATAAGCACTCAAAATTTAGTATTTATAAAATATACATATAGTTGATAATAATTATAAATAAAGAGGTATATATATATTGATATTAAAATAGGACATGTTATATAAATTACAAGTATAAATGTTTTTCCAAGTTATAATACTATATATACTAAGTTTTACGTCTTTTCGGCTAAAACCGAAAGATTAACGTTTTTGTCAAATAAAACTTAGACGGTCGGACCCGTCTAATATAAAATTTTATAAACTCACATACTGATATATGAACTTATATAACAAGTAAAAACCGATAAAACCCGATATTTACAACATATAGACATTAACGGGCCAAAGTAGCCTTATTGGACTATAAACCCGACTAGTTAGTAAAACACTTATAAACTTACTTATTGGGCTTAACCCATTTGGGCCCAACATGTAAAGTATAATACTGATAATAAAAGTATAATTGGGCTAATATAATATATTGGGCTTATAATAGGCCCATTGGGCCTCAAAATGTAAACAAGTTGAACTAGTGTAACTAGTCTTGAAAATTTCCCAACACATAACACTAAAATGAGTAAATGAGAATATATAAACCCACTTGATCATCATATATATATAATAATCATATGTATACATAATTGTTATTTTTATAAAGTCATTGGAAAAGAGTCTAAGACGAGTATTATTTGTCTAGGTTTCCCGTGATTGAAGCACGTACCGTACATCCGAATTGCCGATAACCCGCTTTCCCACATCAACGTGAGTTCATAGCCTCGCACTCTTTAAAATGTTTTTATGAAATGTTTTATAAACCCGCGAGGGAGATAACATGTTAGTTTTGATAAAATAGGACACCATTTGTCCCGATTGTTTGTTTATTGATTTGGACCCGATGATTGTATGACCCTATGAATGATTATATGACCCGATAAATGAAAGGAAATGGATTATTAAAGTTAGGTTATGTCACTAAAAGTCCCATTAGCATGAATTGTGAACTACCAGGATTTGGTAGACGCTTATGCATATAATAGTACTATTTGGGGACGATCACCCCAGTTCGCGCCTTGACGGTTGATCCCTGTCGTGCCACATTGATTGGTAAGCGAATTTATGTATGAGAAGATTTCCATAGCGTGATTTTTGTGACTACACGATAATTTAGATGGGCAAATGAGTTTCGGGTTAGCTACCTGTTGTTGGTTATAGTAAGATAACAATGTCATGCGACTTATAATAATCCAAATAAGGAAAATACTGCTATACGCATTAAATTACGATATATTGCCTGACTAGAAATACGGGGTCTTATTATTGATTTTATGTTCGTGTTTTGGTTTTTCATAAACCATACTCATATAAGGGTTTTTATTATGTTTTATACAACGTTATAAAATGGATTGTATGATGTTTTTAACGACAATGGTTCGTATAATGATTTTAAAAGCGAAAGCCTATATTATGATTTTTTATAAGGATTTGTATAAAATGACTTTGGCTATTTTATGGCCTCCTACAAGGATTTGTACAAAATGATTTTTGGTAATAATTATATACCGATGATATATTGATGGTTTTATTAAACTCTATGAATTCACTCGGCGTTATCGCTGGCCTTTTCTTTTAACATGTTTTATCTCAGGTACTTGAAGGTAATTGTCGGGAAGACTACAAGAATTCATGGCCCGCACTTAAATAATAATTTCCATTCAAATGCTTTGTAAAAGTGTATGAAATACTATGACTTGGGACCTATGTAAATTTGATATTTATGAATGGAAATGCTTTAATATTAAACGACGCGATTTTTAAGCGTTGTCTATGATGTGAGTAATGTGCTATCCCGTAACACCAACGAGTCTTCCGCTGTATTGAATTGTATAAATTTGGGGGTGTTACAACTTCAATAACTAGCAACAACATGTACATTGAACAAGCTATGTGGCATACCTCAATCCAAGGTCCAACATCTTGTAATTTGTTTGTCATGTCTAAATCATCGACAAAAGATACTGCACTGATTTTTTGAAATTTTTGGGATACTGTAGCCCAATCACAATTGCAGTCTAATAATAATTGTGACATTTTTTGAGGACGGCATTCTACAAATGCTTTTTTCATATGATTAGAATTTCTTAATATGTGTCGCCTATTCTTAATGTCCATCTCCTGTTTTTTCATAACCTCGTGTGACCTCTCTTCTGGGAGCAATAGCTGTTTGTTCCTTTCATTTTTTAAGTTTCTGCTCATAAGCATACTGTCCTTCCTCTTCTACGAGCTTCCTTTCCTCCTTTGAAATGTGAACCATTAATTGTTCTTCAATGAGATAATCTTGTGATTAACAATGGTACAATAAGTAATCGTGTATATTTGCGGGTCATAATATATATCGTGAGATTATCAATGAATATAATTGTACCATCTCATTTTCTTCTTCAATTTCTTGAGCTACAAACATCGACATACAATCATCATTGGCACATTGGAGCAACTGACTATAAATATTATTAAGAATAGTGCATAAATCTTCGTTTTGTGATTTAAACTTTTCACTAAATGGCAATGAATGCGGTACTCCATTATTCATAAAACCAAGTACCTATATTAATAATTGTATAAAACCAATTAAACTTATGCAAATATATAAATATCATGTTCGTAACGATGAACAAAAACGTACTTGTATGATAACCTCAAGTTTGTATATGCGCGTATTCAACTCTTGTATAAGAAATCCTTAATACTGCTTTCCTTTGATCTAGGAATATTAACATTGGAGGTTGTGATGCTCTCACATACACTGTGGCGTTTACGGCTTGCAGCAAGCTTTTGGAAATACGCATCGTACACATCTAATTTTCTTTCTGGCACCTTAAGTATATATGATTTCAGATACTCACAGGTACTTGAGAACCACTCCGTTTTGTATTCTAGTGATGTAGGCCTTAGCTGTTTCATAACATTTGCATCTTGAAATCATCTTTAAAGTTTAATACCAAAAAAATTGTGATCCCTTAACATTTAAGTATACAAAATAAATACTACCTTCCCAAATAAAGTCAAAAAATCTGATCTTTTCAAAATTTGTTTTTTAGACCACGCAATTCCTCTGGGTTTAATGTCCGAGACTTTATTCCACCATTTAACGCTAAGCTGAAATGACTCCATAATCCATACCTAAAAAGTTTTATTTATATTATAAGAAAATATTAATTAAAACAGATAAAACACCATTTGAAAATTGTGAAAAAAAACAAACCTGAAATGCCCAAACAAAACCAGAAAGTATGTAACTTGGCACATACTTACGAGACTTAAGCAACCCCTGAATGTGCTCATCCTTGTGACGTGCCACAACATTGACTAACTCCTTATACAAAGTATCCCATATATGCTCGCCCCAAGGAAAAGAATTACATTCTTCCAAATTCTCAATTAACTTAAATAATATGTCATCAACTTCATTGGCCAACAAGCGCCCCATAAATATTACTTCCAAGATTAACAAAAGACATAACCTAACCGCGTCTATGTCACTAAGTTTATAAAAGAACTCCTCGTCCTCAACAACACCTACTAAATCTAAGTTAGTTATCGGTAAACCAACTTTATGCTGGAATATCCGGTTTCTGAATGTCATATCACAGTCAGTATATGAACTAAGAGTTTCATGTCCAAACCTAAAACCAGTTATGATGCTAAACTCGCTGCGACCAAAATGTGTCAAACCATAGAAATTATATAATAACAGCATATCGTAATGCGAATCCCTAACAGTACACTGTTTCTGTAGGATAAAATCTAGCATATGTTCCTCCTGTTTAAAATACACAAAGTCTAACCACGGCCCAAAACAGGTGGTGCTAAACAGATTCCTCCCCTTAACATCCAGTGAGTTTTTAATAAACTTAAAGTACTTCAATTTACTTCTTATATACACTTTGGCTTCATACTCCTAAAATAAAACAAAACACAAATAAATAAATATGTATGACTATATAATATACATTTTTCATAAGGAAAAGAAAGATAAACATAACTGAAATTTTGCATTCATAGATAGATAGCGTAGATTGATACATAGGAAGGGAGGAAAATACATTCAGACTTAAACATAAAAGACCTAACATATATTGACCTACATGGTCTAACACTTAAACATGAAAACAAGATGACAGAAGATTCATGAGAGAGCACATGGGACCACAGCTTAACAAGTCACTTGGGGCTAAGGTTGACCATCATTGACATTCTTTTCAAGACCTGAAGTTGAACATGGTTTATTGCAGCCAACAAGGCACGGATCTTGCCAAGATCATTGCCATTGATTTCCTTTAACAACTTTGAACAGTCATAGGCTACGGTGCTATCAACGAAGCAGTCAAGTTCGTTAATTAAGCCACAACGCTCATTAACTCTAGCACCCAACTTCTCAGCCATGTTATTAAACTCATGAGCTATCAAGTGATCTTTGTTATTTTCAGAATCAAGGAGAACAAGCATCATGTGCCTAATGTCATTTGATTTTGCAATGATCGAAAGCTCATGAAGGGTAGACATTTTTTTCAGGTTAAGGTTTGATAGTAGTTGATTGTATCAGTCCTAGTTAGATATCCAACCTTTTATAGATACATGGGGAACTACTTGTCAAAAGGAATATCATAAATGCTTAGCAAGACTAAATCAGGCTTTTTCCCATGTAGTATAGTATAGTAAACTTCCAAAATGTATATTTTGCCAATTTTGTAACTAAAGGTCATACTAAATTAAACTGTATATTTTTAAGCTTCCCATTACAGGAAATATATGCCATGTCAAGAACAATCTAAATTCAGTTACTAAAAATTCCCAAGCAACTACAACCACTTCATAATATATCTTACTATAAATTATTCAATAAATTCCTAAAAATTATTCAAAAATAATGTAACTCATGGATATGTAATGGTCTGCATTTTTAACTAATAAGACTAAAAATTTATATAATGTTAAAATTAACTAGTGTCTAATTAATAATGCTATCACAGTTGGTACCAGCAATAAATTAATATCAGAGAAAGTTGCATAAGTGTATAAAGGAGATGGTGGTTTACCGTCATGTCACCATTAAATTTAAAATCAGATAGTACAATTGATTTAATACCAATATATATGCTTCAAACAGATCATAAATCACATTTTAAACACAACTATTGTATCGAAATACGAAAACGTTAGATTTTGTAACAGATCATAAATCACATAAATCAAATTTAAATATATCTAAAATACAGTTTAATAAGAGATGAAAACTTTTGATTTTGTACTAACCAGTGCCCACAACATGTTTGGATCGAACAACAAAAAGGACGGATTAACAATATGAAGGATCTATAAACAAGAACTTGGCGTTGGATTTTCTGGGTTTCAATTATTAATGGAGGTTAGGATGGTCGATTTAATGGGCGGTGTGGTTTTAGATTAGGCGATGGATTCCAGGTTTCAAATGGTTTTGTGGTTACAAATCTGCATGGGGTGGAGGGTTTCAAATGGTAAATGATATTGGGTGTGAGGTATTAGCCAATGTACAAGTAAATATTAGCCAATGAACAAGTAACTAATGCATTCATTTTTTATTTGTTAAAATTAAATACTTTATATAAAAAAATTATAACAATTAAGTACTTTAATATTTAATTATTAAAGTACAAGTCGCTTAAAATGTACACTTACACATTCTTACATATTCTTACACAAAAATGACAAGTCGCTTAAAAAGTACAATGACACATTCTTACACCATTAGCAGAAGTCGCATAATTTTTATTAAAGTAGCATAATATTTTTAATAAATAAAATATAATAAAAATATGTTACAAAAATAATATAAATAAAAAGTTGCATAATAACAAATTCAAAGTTGCATAAAAAGGTATCTTACACAATTGTACTTGTTTCTTACACAAATGGTACTTTTTTTGAAAAAATACAAGTCGCTTAAGTTGCATAAGGTAGCATCGGTTGCATATGGTAGCATAAGTCGCATAGGTCTATTTTGGGAAAGTGAAACAAAGTTGGGTTAGTTTGGCAAAAGGACTTCATGAAAAGTCTATTTGGGTAATTAGCCCATTTTTTAATAGCCAGCTCTACTTTTAGCTCTACTTTTTGCCTCTTTCTTTTCCAATTTACTAACTGAGAAACTGCTAAAACAGTTACAGAGATTTCCTTTTTTTCTTTCTGGCAATGGTGATTTAAACTTGGGTATGCACTTAAAATTTTACTCCATTTTGAAGGGTATGCACTTTTCAAATTTCAGTGTAATATATACTTACTTTAGAGAAAAATCAAAATTTTTACACTACTTCAAATCTACGCAGGGTATGCACGTGCATACCCTCTCATCAATACAGATCCGCCCCTGTACATAACTCACTAGGTTTACCCCAATCCCAGACATTCAGAACCAACGTTTCTAAGATCTAGAACAAGAAACCTTATAACCTACATTTGTTAGTTAACAAAATCCTAACCTTTACATTACTATAGTTTACTGTTTCAAGGCAATTGTCAGTTATTGGATCACGTGTTTCAGCCACCCAAGCAAACTCTGACACAGGACTGCACTCTTGACAAACTCTGAGATATTTACAACTTTTTAAAAAGATAAATGAATGACCCGATTTGAATCACAAACATGACAAAGCACGCTCTCATTAGCTCATTTCTATAGCGATCAAACAACACTCCTACACCATCAAATAACTCACTCATACCAGGTGCACGTGTAGTACGTGAAAAAATCTACGGTTAGTGCAGACTGTAGAAAGTCTGAAGTGGTCATATTTCTAAACATATAGAGTGCTTTGCGAGTTTGGCGGGTTTGAGTTTGTATATCTGAAAACTCAAATCTTGTGAATTAGTCGATCCAAAATCAGAAACTTTTTTTAGAATTAACCCTAATTTCTCTCTAATGGCGGCTGATCATGCGAATTTTTATCTTATTTTCGTTTAATCCTCTTTCTGATCAGTTAGACTACCTTACAGCATTAACTTATTAGTCCTTTACATCTTTAATTTAGAGTCAATAACGTTATTTTGTTATGTTGATGATCTGATCTAATTAGGGTTTCGAATTATTAGATTTGAGTTTCATACGTCATTAATTAGGCTTTTTTATTCATGTGCTTATTGTTATCAATCATTGTAGTGGTTTTCCTAATGGAGGTTGGGTAGGGCCGGATTGATAGTTGTTTCAAACCCTAAAGTTTTTAGGGTTTTGTTATTGCTGTTGCTACTTGTTTTTGTGTGATGTGTTTAAGAGAGATGGATAAAGATTATGGTTCTTTTGATATGGAGGAGCATAATGCTTGAAGTTTTAGGTCTGGTGTTACGGCTGAAAACCTTAAGGCTGTTGGGACGGTATCGACGACTGATGGTGGGGATGGGCTGGCCAAACCAAAAGTGGTTAAATCCATTCTTAAGCGTCCGGGTTCGTCTCATGTTGGGGATCCTGGTTGTAAGAGGGTTCCAGTCCTGGGAAAAATATTATGGAGGGTACTACAAAGGTTGATGGAGATGGAGATCAGAATCAACCTCGTAAAAAGGTTTTTCAAATTCAGGAGTTCAGGAATCAATATGCTGTGTCGGAGCCTGCTGATTCTATTGATGCCTCCGTTGCGGCGGTTGTGAATACTAAACATGGGAACCTAGATAGTGATAAAGGATCGGTTGGGGCCAATACCAAGAGTTTCACAAAGCTGCGGGATTTGGACCTACTGATATGTCGTCCAAACAAACATCTAAATTCAAGCGTAATTCATTTGCTTCAGTATTACATGTTGCTGGTTTGGTTGGGGTTAGGGATTCTAGTCATGGGGACAAGGCTTGTGTGAAACTTACTGATGCGTCAACTAAGGCTTCGTTTGTGTCGGCTGTTCAGAACCAGTTGGCTAATAAGGTTGTTAAAATTATCGGAATTGACAAGTGAGGAGAAAGTGGATGGAGCACGGGTTGTTATCCCGTATGATGTTGTAGAGGAGGTTGAGTTGCGGTTTGCAAATACGCTTTTTGGGTACTTCATTGGTAAACGACTAGCTTTCCCACTTGTGGAAAACTATGTCAAAAATACCTGGGCAAGGTTTGGTTTCAAAAACGTGTTCAACTCCATGATGAATTTTTTCTTTTTCAGTTTAATTCTAAGGATGGAATAGAAGGGGTGTTAGAGAACGGTTCGTGGTTGATTAGGAATGTTCCTATCATCTTGAATATTTGGTCGCCTACTACTGATTTGAAGAAGGCCGAGATCAAGAGTGCTCTAGTGTGGGTAAAACTACATCATGTGCTTATAGCTGCTTTTTCGGAGATTGGTCTTAGCCTTATTACCACTCAAATTGGTAAACCTATTATGTTGGATTCATACACTAGTAATATGTGTGTGAATTCGTGGGGAAGAAGTACTTATGCGAGAGCTCTAGTTGAGGTTTCAGCAGAGGTTGAACTGATGGAGTCGATGGTGATTGCTATTCCAAAAGGTCATGACAAGGGCATTCTTTATTACGATTGATATTGAATTTGAAGGGAGCGCCTAGATGTTCTACTTGTTTGGTTTTTGATCATACTAATGACAAATGCCCGAAGATGCCCAGGGAAATGGTTGATCCTATGACCAAAGTTGTGGATGATGGTTTTCAGGAGGTTAAGAAGAAGCATAAGAATAAGAATAAGAAGCAATATCAATTTGCTGGTATCAAGTTGACCAAACCAGCTCTCAATCTCCATTATCGTCAAGGTGAGAAAGGTGAAACATCAAAAGCTAGTCAAACGGGAAAGAATAAGACTAATGGTAAGAATGTGTATCTTAATAATTCTTTTAGTTCTTTTGCTTTTGATCCGAATGCGGATTTGGATGTGGTGAAGGATGTTCATGGACATGAAGAGCCTATTAATGAAAGTGACAGTGACGTGGATGAAGTGATCTCCATTGATGACAGGCATGGTGCCCGTTCTCACTCTAAGTGATTATTTATGTTATTGTCTTATTTCCATTTTTTATGCTCCTTTAGGTGGTTTTTCCTATTGGTGTCATTTGTTATGTAATGTATTAATCATATGGCATGTCATATGATTTAGAGGCTGTTCAAGCTTGTTGCTTGAGGTTAATGTAGCATTGCAGCTACATTCCATTGTACTTCAACGCTTTTTGGGAATATATTTTTTACCGGGGTTTGGATTCCCCTTTACCCAAAAAAATCAGAAACTTTTTTGAACAAAAAAGTAAGAGTAACACAACTAAATAAATGATCAAAAAAGAATTATAAATGATCATAAAAATTTAAAACATATCTCCCTTACATTCATATTGAAAACTAAAAACTAATTAATCTACATCTGATACTTGTAGCAATACAGAAAAAGAATCACCTGAAAGTACTGAAGTCAAATTTGCGGCATCTAATATCAACGCATGTAGCATCAACCGGAATCTGATATCGACAAACCGGGCACGTGGAATGAGCACGTAACTGTTAGAGAATAAATATGGGCCAAGCCCGGCTTGTGGGTTAGGTCCATTAGGGTTTGTATTCTATATATTTGGATGAATAATACATTGTAACCGACGGTTTTATTCTATCATTATACATGGTATCAGCCTAACATATCGATCCTAAACCTAAATACTTATAGTCGTCGTTCCAAAACAGCCTTCATCTGAAAATCTTGTTGTCCTCCGGTCATTGGCAACTTGCCGATGATCGGAGGGATCCCAAACATACCTTTGTCTTTTTATCCTATTAGTTGTGTTACCAATAAATCAAAACGTTGCTTCCACAACATAAACCGCCGCCACCGCTGTTATACCACCAACGTTTTCGTGTAAGGTCAAGCTTTATTTACCTTTGTTTTTGTTTGTTGCATATAACACCCGATACAACCCACTTGACATCACACTTTGGCCCAAGTCACAAACCCTAGAGAGTCTTCCCGAGGCCTTCCTCGGCATCAGTATCTTTCATCTTACGGGCCATCAAGTAAAGAAACTCCGGAAAATCAATCCACCTATTTCCATCGGAATCGATTTCGCTGATTCTATCTCGAAGCTAAACCTCTGTTGGGTTTCGTCCTAGATACCGCACATGTATTGATCGATTGATTTAAGAAGTCTGTGCGAAGACCCAAGAGATTATATTGATTGTTATGTGCTTTATTATATTAGTGGGTCTGTGGGTATATTTTATATACATATGAAGATATGGCATTAGTGGGTGAAGTCGGTTGTCTGATAAAAAAAATAATAAAAAAAATATCTGTTTTTATTTGTTTTTTATTAAGTGAATCTATGGTATCAAGCCCCGTGACGACTTTTGGTTTTCGGTATATAGATATAGGTTGAGTCTGCCATGTTTTGCAGATGGATATACTTTTAGTCTACCGTGTTTCGGTCGATAGATATAGGTTGAGTCTGTCGTGTTTCGCAAATAGATATACCTTGAGTCGGCCGCGTTTCGGCCGATAGATATAGGTTGAGTCTGACGTGTTCTGCAGATAGATGTACCTTGAGTCTACCGTGTTTCGGTCGATAGATATAGGTTGAGTCTGACGCGTTTCGCAGATAGATATACCTTGAGTCTACCGTGTTTCGGTCGATAGATATAGGTTGAGTCTGCCGTGTTTCGCAGATAGATACCTTGAGTCGGCCGTGTTTCGGCCGATAGATATGGGTTGAGTCTGACGTGTTTCGCAGATAGATATACCTTGAGTCCACCGCGTTTCGATCGATAGATATAGGTTGAGTCTTTCATCGTTGATAGAGAGATATACCTTGAGTCGGCCGCGTTTTGCTTATTTATTAGTTTTTCTTTTTTTCTTTTTCTTCTCCAGTCCGAACTTTCGCGATTTCGCCGCTCGGACTGCGGGGGAGTGTTAAAGAATAAATATTCCATTAGGTTTTGTATTATATATATTTGGATGAATAATACATTGTAACCGACGGGTTTATTTTATCATTCTACATTAACCACTTCTCAATACAGTCCTTGTGAAACATATGCTTACATCTCCTTCACTTCACCACCATACTCAGTCAAACAAATAGGACAGTCTTCATCTTAGGTTTTTATGAGTGATTGATTTATAAGGAGTTTATAGAATAAAGGATCAAAAGAGATGCATATATAATGAATGTGTGTCGGTCATTTGTTTCAGGGTCGGCCTAGCACCAGGCGAAGTGGGCGACCGCTTAGGGCATCACCAAAATAGGGGCATCAAATTTTTAATGTTGGCTTCTTACTTTCTAGTATCAATCTTGAAATTATACGTGAAGCCACTTTTAGATCTAACAACAAATATAGAAAGAAATGAAAACGAAAAAAGTCTCCGCTAACGTTAACCGGAGACTTTTTTCGTTTTCATTTCTTTCTATATTTGTTATTAGATCTAAAAGTGGCTTCACGTATAATTTCAAGATTGATACTAGAAAGTTAGAAGCCAACATTAAAAATTTAATGCCCCCTATTTTGGTGATGCCTTGAGCGGTCACCCACTTCGCCTGGTGCTAGGGCCGGCCCTGCTCAGGACCGGCCCTGGATACTTTAGCAATTCAAAAACAAAATGACCCGAAAGTGCTAAAGTCAAATATCCGGCATCTGATATCGACAAACCGCATGTAGCATCAACCGGCATCTGATATCGACAAACCGGGCATGTGGAATGAACACCTAACACTTCTTAATACAGTCCTTATGAAACATATGCTTACACTTCATCTCACTTCTGTACCACCATACTCACTATAACAAATAGAACAATCTTCCTCTTGTGGTGATGGCTTCACTGTTTTTAAGGATTCGATTGCTGATTCGTTGGGATCTTAGAAATAAGTGGATAGAATCGTGAAACGTCTCCGTTCTGTTAATGCCTCTTGTAATGTTCCAGGTAAGGTGGTCAAAGACATGATGGTGAATGAGTTTAAGTTTTCATGATCTATTGATTTGTACGGAGTACTAAATTAATTCACAGAAAAGATTAAGGAGGAAGAGATGCATATAGACACAATAACACAAAGTGACAACTTAGATACGAGGATCCGTTGTCCGCGACTCCTCGTGTTGCAGCATGATATTGACATATATTTATATGAAAAAAGTTTAACTTATGGTCTATTGATTGACATATGATATTTGAGCAAACAAATCTTGTGAATTAGTCGATCCAAAATCAGAAACATAGTGCTTTGCGAGTTAATTTGTGCAGGGTTTGAGTTTGTATAACGGCAAACTCAAATCTTGTGAATTAGTCGATCCAACATCAGTGAAAGTCACTACAACAATTTGGAGTTTAGGGTCGCCTTTTTTCTAGGGACGACTTAGTCGTCCCTAGGTTACGTGGGGCCCACCACTTTTCCAAGAAAAAACTAGTCAAAGGAAGTATGTGGGGACAACGGGCCCCACTTATTCTAGGGACGACTAAGTCGTCCCTAAGTAAAAAAAAATATTTTTTTCTATCACATTTTATTACTTAAAATTATTTAAAAAAATTCAAAATAATTTAAAATAAATATAATTATTTTTCTGTAAAAAATATTAGATTAAAAAGGGGAGATATATTGAAGAAATTTAGGGACGACTTTTTCGACCCTAAATTACATAGGGAAGTCGTCCCTAAATTTCCCCCCGAAATTTAGGTACGACTTTTTCGACCCTAAATTTCATAGGGAAGTCGTCCCTAAATGAAAACTTTAAATATATATATATATATATATATATATATATATATATATATATATATATATATATATATATATATATATATATATATATATATATATATATATATATATATATATATATATATATATATATATATATATATATATATATATATATATATATATATATATATATATATATATATATATATATATATATATATATATATATATATATATATATATATATATATATATATATATATAGAGTTGGGGTAAAATAAAAGAAATTTTATAATAAAATAGATGAGGTGGAACCACAAGCTGCCATGTGTCCCCCCCTTTTTTTCAAAAAAAAATGGTGTCTTTTTGTAATTTATAAAACTTTAGGGGCGGTTTTGTAATTTTTAATATAACAATATATATACTATTTTTTTTTCTCTGTAACTATTCATTATCACGTTCTTTTTTCACACAGTAAGCTAATCTTAACCCTGACCACCATAAGACCATACTCGCCGTCACCTCCATAACTCCCCCGCCACATCACCACCTCGAGATCGCACCCTAACCACCGTACCATAACCACCGTCACCTCCATAACTCCCCCGCCACATCACCACCTTGCGACTATATCCCAATCGTTAACCACCACCGTCTCTGCCGTCGCACCCTTGTCTCTCCAGCGAATCCACCATCATATCCGTCTTACTCTCTACCATAGGGTCAATTGATACTACTGATCGACTTTTGGTATGTCGATCGAGTGTTTTTCATCAATAAATTTAAGGTGTTCATCATCAACTTATAATGACTGTTTATCATTCACAAATAGTTCATCATCAACGAGAAGTGCTTGTAAGAACTTGCCTTTTTTAAATTATTTTTTGTTAATTTACTATATGTTAATCCTAATATTTGATTATAGTTAGTTAATTTCTTTGTGTTGATTGTTAATATATTTATTTGATATAAAACATTCATATTTTATGTGTCTGAAAAATAAAACTAGATGAAAAATGTGTATATGAAACATGCACACCTAGTGTTTGGTAAATTGTCTATAGTCTGTAACTGTGATTTTGTCAATCTAAAATGTTAAATTCGGAGTTTTGTTCAAGATATGGAAAAAGGTTGAGAAACATTGTAATGTTGCACATAAACTGTTCGATAAAATGTGTCAAAGAGATTTTTATAACTGTAATGCATTAGGATATTCAATAATGTAGCAGAACATAACTGTAATGCAGTTAGAAACTATTTGTAATGTTTTTATAGCTTTTTACTGCATTAAAGTGTTATTCTATTACATTGCAGTTTTATTTCTACTTCATTACATTGTTTTTCTATTGAATTATAATTTGTTATTTCTACTACATTAACGCAATAGAAATGCAGTTTTTACTACATAAATCTGATGTAGTCAGATATACAGTAATGCAGTAGTTCATTACTGTGATGTGGTAGAAATAAGGTTGTTATGTGGTAGAAATAAATCCTACTGCATTAAAAATACAATACCTATTACAATACAAACTGTGATGTGGTAGAAATAAGATTGTGATGTGATAGAAATAAATCCTACTGCATTAAAAATACAATACAATACAAACTGTGATGTGGTAGAAATAAGACTGTGATGTGATAGAATTAAGAATGTGATGTGTTTAGAAATAAATCCTACTACATTACAATACAAATTGTAATGTGGTAGAAATAATACTATGATATGATAGAAATAAATAACACTACAAGGGAGTAAATACTAAAAAATCATTACAATTTTTTTGCATTACAGTTATGTTCTAGAAATAAAACTGTAATGTAGTAGAAAAACACTGTAATTTCTACCACATTACAGTCTTATTTCTACCACATGACAGTTACTCCATTACAGTGTTATTTCTACCACATTACAACGTTATTTCTACTACGTTACAATGTTATTTTTACTGTATTACAATGTTATTTACACAGCATTATAATGTTATTTTTACTACATTACAATGTTATTTCTACTGTATTATAATGTTATTTCTACTACATTACAATGCTATTTCTAATGCATTACGATGATATTTGTACTGTATTACAATGATATTTTTACTGTATTACAGGGTTATTACTACTAAACGTTTTGGATAATTTTCAAGGTTTAAACCAAGAGCTGAAGAACTATCGAAGGGAATGGCGTGTTCAGTATGCAGAGAGAAAGGATGTCACAATTCCAAGACTTCACAAAATTATTAGTGTCATTAAAGGAACCGAAGAGAAAAATAAAGATTCGCGAAAGAGAGCTGCTTTAAAAGAATCTACACACCAAAATGAATAGTGTTTTTAACTTTTTTTCTTTCATTTTTTTATTGTTATTCACTCAGGTAATAGAATTATGAATGAGATGTACTATCTATTTTAAGTGTAACGCATTATACAATACATTGTAATGCATTAACTTTTTTTAATTGAGATGTACTTACTTTTATAACTTTAATGCACATACAAAATATATTATGATGCATAATGTATGACTACAATGCAGTAGAATATAAATTAATGCAGTAGAATATAACTATAATGCAATAGAATGAAAGACAGAAATGCAGTTGAATGAAAGATAAAAATGCAGTAGAATATAAAATATGAGTAAAAACAAACAATGTTATCATCAACTGTACAATATTGTATTAGACATTAAGTATTTCAAAGTATTACATCTAATAAAAATTAAACATTGTTTTCAAATGATCCACGAG
Organism: Glebionis coronaria; assembly: GCA_025667525.1. Taxonomy (NCBI): domain Eukaryota; kingdom Viridiplantae; phylum Streptophyta; class Magnoliopsida; order Asterales; family Asteraceae; genus Glebionis; species Glebionis coronaria. Next base: position 602,048,015 of record CM046878.1, on the reverse strand, counting down.
TATCCTCCAATAATCATTGTTACGCGTTCAATGCATCTTTGTACCGCTCCGTAATGTAGTAGAAATTAAGCTGCAATGTAGTAAAGCATGCATATGAACAACACGAGTAACCTACTGCATTAAATGCATTAGAATTTAAACCTTAATGTAGTAGAAATAAGTTTTTAATACAGTAAATCATGCATATGAAGAATGTATGTAACCTACTTCATTACAATGCATTAAAATTAAACTGTAATGTAGTAGAAATAAAGCTGCAATGTAGTAAATCATGCATATGAACAACACGAGTAACCTACTGCATTAAATGCACTAGAACTTAAACCTTAATGTAGTAGAAATAAAGTTTTAATACATTAAATCATGCATATGAAGAATGTACGTAACCTACTTCATTACAATGCATTAAAATTAAACTGTAATATAGTAGAAATAAAGCTGCAATGTAGGAAATCATGTATATGAACAACACGAGTAACCTACTGCATTAAATGCATTAAAATTTAAACTTTAATGTAGTAGAAATAAAGTTTTAATGCATTAAATCATGCATATAAAGAATGTACGTAACCTACTTCATTACAATGCATTAAAATTAAACTGTAATGTAGTAGAAATAAAGCTGCAATGTAGTAAATCATGCATATGAACAACACGAGTAACCTACTGCATTAAATGCATTAGAATTTAAACCTTAATTTAGTAGAAATAAAGTTTTAATGCATTAAATCATGCATATGAAGAATGTACGTAACCTACTTCATTACAATGCATTAAAATTAAACTGTAATGTAGTAGAAATAAAGCTGCAATGTATTAAATCATGCATATGAACAACACAAGTAACCTACTGCATTAAACGCATTAGAACTTAAACCTTAATGTAGTAGAAATTTTTTTAATGCATTAACTCATGCATATGAAGAATGTACGTAACCTACTTCATTACGATGCATTAAAATTAAACTGTAATGTAGTAGAAATAAAGCTGCAATGTAGGAAATCATGTATATAAACAACACGAGTAACTTACTGCATTAAATGCATTAAAATTTAAACCTTAATGTAGTAGAAATAAAGTTTTAATGCATTAAACCATGCATATAAAGAATGTACGTAACATACTTCATTACAATGCATTAAAATTAAACTGTAATGTAGTAGAAATAAAGCTGCAATGTAGGAAATCATGTATATGAACAACACGAGTAACCTACTGCATTAAATGCATTAAAATTTAAACCTTAATGTAGTAGAAATAAAGTTTTAATACAGTAAATCATGCATATGAAGAACATACGTAACATACTTCATTACAATGCATTAAAATTAAATTGTAATGTAATAGAAATAAAAATGCAAGTATCGTAATATATTACAGTTCATTAAAATTAAACAGTAATGCAGTAGAAAGAACAATGCAAATGACCTACTGCATTACAGGGCATTAAAATTTAACTGTAATGCAGTAGAATAAAATTTGCTTATTATTTTTAAAATTTTACCAAATCACATGCATAGTATTAGTTTTACTCCATCATAACATTAATTCTACTCAATCATAGTGTTAACTACTCCATCACAGTTATAATTTTACCAAATAACTTCTGTATCAAAAAGAACTTTATAATTCTCATTGAGACATTATATCAAACACATTTTATACATCAATCATAAACACATACTTGCACAAAACCTTATACATGTTTGATATCCTATTGCTTCATCCACCACCATTGCTATCGACGACCATTAGTTGTATCTCTTTTTGGATCGTCGTCACCATCTCCGGTCTTCAAAACCATTGATGAGATGATGTAAACGTACGAACCATCTCGATGCGCTGTTGAATTTGTTTGATTCGAGAGGATTCAGTAGGTTAGATTTGGTGGATTTGGTGGACTTGAGAGGATTCAGTGTACTGTGTTTTTTGGTCGGTGTGATGTGTGTGTTTTTTGATCGACCTAGTTGGGTGTGTTTTAATTTTCATTATTTTTAACATTTACCCTTAAAGTTTGAGAGTTTACAAAAAAGACACCATTTTTTTTATCAAATTAGGTGATTTTGATCCAAGGGTTGAGATTTCACCTCATTTATTTTATTATAAGTTTTGTTTTAGAATAATATATATATATATATATATATATATTTAAAATTAACTTTTATATTTATTTAAAAAAACTTTATACATATTTAAAAAAAACTTTACATATTTAAAAAAACTTTTTTATTTATTTAAAAAAACTTTATACATATTTAAAAAAAACTTTATACATATTTAAAAAAAATATATATATTTTAAAAAACTTTATATTTATTTAAAAAAAACTTTACCCATATTTAAAAAAAACTTTATACATATTTACAAAAACTTTTATATTTATTTAAAAAAACTTTATACATATTTAAAAAAAACTTTATACATATTTAAAAAAATTTATATATTTTTTAAAACAACTTTATATTTATTTAAAAAAAACTTTATACATAGTTAAAGAACTTTATATATTTTTTAAAAAAACTATTATGTTTATTTAAAAAAACTTTATACGTACTTAAAAAAAACTTTCGATATATTCAAAACAGACATTTAAACACGCGCTTAATTAAACATAGATATTACAACGATAATAGATTCATAAATACGAAAAAAAACACATCGCAAACTAGTTCAACTTAAACATACAGATTAACACATAATAATTAAAAACAAATTAACACATTAAAATAAGAAACAGATTACTACTCAAAGCTAAGATTTTCCATTTCATATAAAATCTCATGAAGTATTGCAGCCGATTGACATGCGTGGTCTTCAGGATGCCTTTCCATTTCTAGTCTTGCCTCTAGCATCTTTATCTTTAGATCTTTGATCTTGCAATTTGAGCACTCAGTGGGTGCAGATTGAGAAGGACCTGTAGAAGAACTAGGATGTGAACCTTGAGGTGTTGAAGATCCAGGGGAAGATCTTATACGGAGTTTGAGATCAAAACCATCCTTCCATTTAAAATATTTACATCCATAATCTTCTTTTTTGGCTGTTACAAAGTAAAGAAATAACATGATATGTCATTTTATAATCACACGTATTACATAAAAAAAACATTAGATTGTTTACCTTCGAAAGAGGACATGCATAGTAAAGTTTACCAAAGCTATGAGGTCGATGTGACTGTCTCAACACTATATATCCCTTTCCACATCGACACTTATAAGCTTCAAGCGGATCCATCTTATGCAAAATCGGGTGGTGGTGGTGGTGACTTTGGTATGAGAGGATAAGAGTTTGTGAGGATAAGAGCTACCATAAATAAAGATACAAATTTAGGGTCGACCCTAGCTTTCCCGCCAACATTTTCCCGCCAACATTTACCGCCAATATTTAATCACTTAAACATGTGTTTCTCTGCTTAAGCTCAGTATTTTAGTTTAATGGTCACCTCAGAGCAATAATAACATATTGTCTTACACTCTTACTGTATAATCATAATTAGTTTTGTAATAATGACAATTGACTAATACTCATCTTATAACGCATTTTCTATTCAATCGACTCATCAGTTGAACCTATAACGTATAACCCTAACATATCGACTCATCAGTTGAACCTATAACGTATAACCCTAGCATATCGACTCATCAGTTGAACCTCTAACGTATAACCCTAGCATATCGACTCATCAGTTGAACCTCTAACGTATAACCGTAACATATCGACTCATCAGTTGAACCTATAACGTATAACCCTAGCATATCGACTCATCAGTTGAACCTATAACGTATAACCCTAGCATATCGACTCATCAGTTGAACCTATAACGTACAACCCTAGCATATCGACTCATCAGTTGAACCTATAACGTATAACCCTAGCATATCGACCCATCAGTTGAACCTACAACGTATAACCCTAGCATATCGACTCGTCAGTTGAACCTCAAACGTATAACCCTAGCATATCGACTCGTCAGTTGAACCGATAACGTATAACCCTAGCATATCGACTCCTCAGTTGAACCTATAACGTATAACGCTAGCATATCGACTCATCGGTTGAACCTATAACGTATAACCCTAGCATATCGACTCATCAGTTGAACCTATAACGTATAACCCTAGCATATCGACCCATCAGCTGAACCTATAACGTATAACCCTAGCATATCGTCCCGTCAGCTGAACCTATAACGTATAACCCTAGCATATCGACCTGTCAGTTGAACCTATAGCGTATAACCCTAGCATATCGACTCGTCAGTTGAACCTATAACGTATAACCCTAGCATATCGACTCCTCAGTTGAACCTATAACGTATAACCCTAGCATATCGACTCATCAGTTATCCCTAGGGGTTTAGGCTCGAAAAAGTGACACCCTAGGGACGAATAAGTCGTCCCTAGGATGCAAAATTGTTGTTGTGAGTAACACACAACTAAATAATGAGTTAAAATTTAAAACATATCTTCCTTACATTCATATTGAAAACCTAATCTAAAAAATCTGCTACTTGTGTACTGTCTTTCTCGGTGCCCTTCCGATTATTAAATTAAACTGAAATCAAATATCCAACCGGCATCTGATGATCGACAAAGCGGGCAAGTGGAATGAGCACCTAACCACTTCTCAATACAGTCCTTATGAAACATATGCTTACACTTCATTTCCTTCACTTCTGTACCACAACCATACTCACTCAAACAAATAGGACAGTCTTCATCTTTTGGTGCTGACTTCACTGTTTCTATGGAGTTAAGATTTTGGAAATAAGTGGAGAGAATCGTGTAACGTCCCCGTTCTGATAATGCTTCTTGCAATGTTTCAGGTAAGGTGGTCGAAGACATGATGGTGAATGAGTTTAGGTTTTAATGAAAAAAAATCGGGAGAGATGCATATATAATGCATTGCATGTCGGTCATATGTTGTTTCCTAATTCATGTACTATATATCTATTGCATGTCGGTCATATGTTGTTTCCTAATTCATGTACTATATATCTAAGTTTTATATAGGTACACTTCAAATCTAAAAGTTACACGTTTTTAACAAGCTCAAACTGTCAATTTATAAAATCAACATACTGAAGCCCTGGACCATAAGAGGAGCCATTTTTCAGGTATAAAAAGCCTTATAATCTACATTTGTGTTAACAAAAATGTGAACCTTTACCTTACTACAGTTACTGTTTCAAGGAAATTGTCAACGATTGGATCGGCGACTATCTATATCACGTGTTTCAGCGACTAAGCAAACAGTTTTACGCAAGACTGCACAGCAGAACTAACAGACAAACCCTATCAGTTACCATAAACTCTAAGGCACCTTCCAATTTCACTTCAAAAGCGGAAGTACATGCAAAGAGAGGTGATTTTGTCCTAGATATGGTCTTAAAACCACATGCACTTCCGTCAGCTGAAACCATTCCTACTGAAACTAGCCCCATGAAAATTACACCAGGCGACTCAGGCAAAGAAATTACGCCAACTGAAATAACTTCAACACCAATGACGTTACTAACCATATTACCAGTCCAACATTGGATCGAGTAGACACTGTCGGTTTGGTTGATCATTACTTGGTCAAATCCGTGTGAGATGGTTGATGACATGGTGGTGCAAATTTTAAATAATGGTAAGTTTAGGGTTTTGACGACTAAAGGCCTATAACAAACTCTGAAATATTTAGAACTTATTAGGAAGATTACCGATGACCGGATTTGTATGAGACCATGTAAAATTGGCACAACGACTACTCTTTACTTATTTGTTTCTCATGCTTTTGAATCACAAACATGACAAAGCGTGCATAGTGATCAAACAACACTCCTACACCATCAAATAAGTCAGTCATACCAGGTGGCCGCACGTGTAGTACGTGAAAAAATCTATGCTTATTTTACCGGGTTTGAGTTTGTATAATGGAAAACTCAAATCTTATGAATTAGTCGATCCAAAATCAGAAACTTTTTTAAACAAAAATGTAATTAAGACAACTAAATAAATGATCAAAAAATAATTATACTATTCATACAAATTTAAAACATATCTCCCTTAAATTCATATTGAAAACTAAAAACTAATCTACATCTGCTACTTGTATACTGTCTTTCTTGGTGCCCTTCCTTTTATCAAACCAAACTCAAATCAATAATCCGACCCATGTGGCCGCATGTAGCATCAACCCGTTCAACCGGCATCTGATGATCGACAAACCGGGCATGTGGAATGAACACCTAACCACTTCTCAATATAGTCCTTATGAAATATATGCTTACACTCCATCCCCTTCACTCCAATACCACCACCCACTACAACAATCCAGCCCTTCCCCATCGGGGTTTTCCCCAGCGACATCATATCGCTGGGGAAACGACGCTAAACGACAAAATCTTTCTAACGTGGCAAACTTTCCCGTAAAAATTTTGACCAAAAAATAAAGAAAAGTTTCCCCAGCGACATGTCGCTGGGGAAACATTGACTAAATTTTGACCAAACTATTTCACAAAAATGCAAGCGGGAGATTAACCCGCCAACTTTTCCCCAGCGACATGTCTCTGGAGAAACTTTCTTACACGTCTAATCCAAGTGATTAGTGTTAATGCGTTGTTTAATTTATGTCCAAACGTTTCCCCAGCGACATGTCGCTGGGGAAACTTTTTAGGATTCCCTCCAAAAGTTTTTCGTTAACGCCCCTATTTAACAAAAAACGAACAAAACTTTCTCCAGCGACATGTCGCTGGGGAAACGTTGACTTCTATTTGACCACCAATTTTCAAAAAATGTGTAATGTTTATATAATAATTTAGTAAATATAATATATATATTAAAAAATATAGTTATTAAAATTTAAAATAGTATATCTCTTTTTATGATAAAAAAAAGTGAGACAAATGGTTAATTTTCTCGCTAATGTTTTCCCGCCAATGTTTTCCCGCCAACATTTTGCCCGCCAAAAGTTAACATTCACTGATAGTTGTTAACATTCATTGTTAATATTAATTAAAAATTGTTAACATTCATTGAGGCTTACAAACAGACACGCCTAAACCTAACTTTATTCTACACGGACACTTAAACACGCGCTTAATTAAACATGGAAATTAAACCGATAATAGACTCATAAACACGAAAACAGATACATCATAAACTAGTTCAAACGAATGTTCCCCATGTCATCGTAAAGGTCGTGAAGTAGTGCAGCTGAATCCAATGTGTGCCTATCGGAGTTACGGTACAACTCTATCGTACGCTCAAGTACCATTATCATTCCATTCAAGCGCACACAGTTTGCACACGCTGAAGAGCTTGGAGAAGAAATTGGAATCGTTGAAGGTCTGGTAGAAGAGCTTGGATGAGAAAAGCTCGTTGAAGGTCTTGAAGAAGAGCTTGGAGGAGAAAATCTCATTGAACCTCCAAGAGAATTGATTAGTAGTTGGACGCGTTCGTCTTTCCATAAAAAAAATTGCATCCATATGAAACTGGAGGTTGAACCCGTGAACATGGACAAGCATAGTACAGTCTACCAAAGTTTTCAGTTGTCCATGATTCTCGAAGAACTACATCTCCATGTCCACACCTGTACGGGAAAGCTTCATGCTTCAACATGTACATAATAACAATTTGTTTATGATGATAAGTGTGTGTGATCTGCTGGTGGTTGTGATGATAAGGAGTGTGTGTGGTTCTCTTTTTATGCTAAAAAAGTGAGGGAAATTGTTAACATTTTCCCTCCAATGTTTTCCCTCCAATGTTTTCCCTCTAATGTTTTCCCTCCAATGTTTTCCCTCCAATGAACCTCTAATGATGAACCCTATCTAATACGTTGAACCTTCAATGTTAAAACCTATCTAATACGTTGAACCTCTAATGATGAACCCTATCTAATACGTTGAACCTCTAATGTTGAACCATATCTAATACATTGAACCTCTAATGTTGAAACCTATCTAATACATTAAACCTCTAATGATGAACCCTATCTAATACATTGAACCTTCAATGTTGAACCCTATCTAATACGTTGAACCTCTAATGATGAACCCTATCTAATACGTTGAACCTTCAATGTTGAACCCTATCTAATACATTGAACCTCTAATGATGAACCCTATCTAATACGTTGAACCTCCAATGTTGAAACCTATCTAATACGTTAAACCTCTAATGATGAACCCTATCTAATACGTTGAACCTCTAATGTTGAAACCTATCTAATACATTGAACCTCTAATGATGAACCCTATCTAATACGTTGAACCTCCAATGTTGAAACCTATCTAATACATTGAACCTCTAATGATGAACCCTATCTAATACATTGAACCTTCAATGTTGAAACCTATCTAATACGTTGAACCTCTAATGATGAAACCTATCTAATACGTTGAACCTCTAATTTTGAACCATATCTAATACATTGAACCTCCAATGTTGAACCCTATCTAATACATTGAACCTTAAATGTTGAACCCTATCTAATACGTTGAACCTCTAATGATGAACCCTATCTAATACGTTGAACCTTCAATGTTGAAACCTATCTAATACATTGAACCTCTAATGATGAACCCTATCTAATACGTTGAACCTCTAATGATGAACCCTATCTAATACATTGAACCTCCAATGTTGAACCCTATCTAATACATTGAACCTCTAATGATGAACCCTATCTAATACGTTGAACCTCTAATAATGAACCCTATCTAATAAATTGAACCTTCAATGTTGAACCCTATCTAATACGTTGAACCTCTAATGATGAACCCTATCTAATACGTTGAACCTCTAATGTTGAACCATATCTAAAACATTGAACTTCCAATGTTTAACCCTATCTAATACATTGAACCTTCAATGTTGAACCCTATCTAATACGTTGAACCTCTAATGATGAACCTTATCTAATACGTGGAAACTTCAATGTTGAAACCTATCTAATACATTGAACCTCTAATGATGAACCCTATCTAATACGTTAAACCTTCAATGTTGAAACCTATCTAATACGTTGAACCTCTAATGATGAGCCCTATCTAATACGTTGAACCTCTAATGTTGAACCATATCTAATACATTGAACCTCTAATGTTGAAACCTATCTAATACATTGAACCTCTAATGATGAACCCTATCTAATACATTGAACCTTCAATGTTGAACCCTATCTAATACGTTGAACCTCTAATGATGAACCCTATCTAATACGTTGAACCTTCAATGTTGAAACCTATCTAATACGTTGAACCTCTAATGATGAACCCTATCTAATACGTTGAACCTCTAATGTTGAACCATATCTAATACATTGAACCTCTAATGTTGAAACCTATCTAATACATTGAACCTCTAATGATGAACCCTATCTAATACATTGAACCTTCAATGTTGAACCCTATCTAATACGTTGAACCTCTAATGATGAACCCTATCTAATACGCTGAACCTTAAATGTTGAACCCTATCTAATACATTGAACCTCTAATGATGAACCCTATCTAATACGTTGAACCTCCAATGTTGAAACCTATCTAATACGTTGAACCTCTAATGATGAACCCTATCTAATACGTTGAACCTCTAATGTTGAACCATATCTAATACATTGAACCTCTAATGTTGAAACCTATCTAATACATTGAACCTCTAATGATGAACCCTATCTAATACATTGAACCTTCAATGTTGAACCCTATCTAATACGTTGAACCTCTAATGATGAACCCTATCTAATACGTTGAACCTTCAATGTTGAAACCTATTTAATACATTGAACCTCTAATGATGAACCCTATCTAATACGTTAAACCTCTAATGATGAACCATATCTAATACATTGAACCTTCAATCTTGAAACCTATCTAATACGTTGAACCTCTAATGATGAACCCTATCTAATATGTTGAACCTCTAATGTTGAACCATATCTAATACATTGAACCTCCAATGTTGAATCCTATCTAATACATTGAACCTTCAATGTTGAACCCTATCTAATACGTTGAACCTCTACTGATGAACCTTATCTAATACGTGGAACCTTCAATGTTGAAACCTATCTAATACATTGAACCTCTAATGATGAACCCTATCTAATACGTTGAACCTCTAATGATGAACCCTATCTAATACATTGAACCTTCAATGTTGAAACCTATCTAATACGTTGAACCTCTAATGATGAACCCTATCTAATACGTTGAACCTTTAATGTTGAACCATATCTAATACATTGAACCTCCAATGTTGAACCCTATCTAATACATTGAACCTTCAATGATGAACCCTATCTAATACGTTGAACCTTCAATGTTGAAACCTATCTAATACATTGAACCTCTAATGATGAACCCTATCTAATACGTTGAACCTCTAATGCTGAACCCTATCTAATACATTGAACCTTTAATGTTGAAACTTATTTAAAAACTAAAATATACAATTATATAAAAATATTATTATTAATCATTTAAAAGTAAATTACATAAATGGTATATAAAAAATACAATTATACAAAACTTATTATTATTACTTATCTGAAAGTAACATATACAATTATATAAAAAAAATATATAACTATATAAAACTTATTATTATTAATAATTTAAAACTAAACTACATAAATCTTATATAAAAAAATATAAAATTATATAAAACTTATTATTATCAATTATCTAAAAGTAAAATATACAATTATATAAAACATATTATTATCAGTCAAACTAAATTACATAAATATCATATATAAAAAATATACATTTATATAAAACTTATTATTTTTAATTATATAAAAGTAAAATATTCAAATATATAAAATTATTATTATTAATCATTTAAAAGTATATAACATCAATTATCTAAATGTAAAATATACAATTATATAAAACGTATTATTATCAATCATTTAAAACTAAATTACATAAATATCATATATAAAAAATATACAATTATATAAAACTTATTACTTTTAATTATATAAAAGTAAAATATACAAATATATAAAATTATTATTATTAATCATTTAAAAGCATATAACATAAAATGTTTCCCCAGCGACATGTCGCTGGGGTAAGTTTTGTTTATCAATTTTAGAAATCCCTCCAAAAAATTTCATTAACGCGCTTCTTTCACAAAACGACAAAATACACCTTTCCCCAGCGACATGTCGCTGGGGAAAAATTCGTTAATTTCTAAGGTTTATTAAACCAGCTGCGCAAAATGACAAAGTCTAAGGATAAGCTGTTTGAAAACAGCTTATTCTGATAAAGCTTATCAAAATAAGCTGTTTGATATAAATGTTTTATTGAATTAAACCTTAGGAATGTTTTAGGATTTTAGCGATTAATTTCAGAAAATTCCCGTCTGAAATTGATCAACCTATAGAAAACCCGTCCGAAGTTAATTTAATAGGAATTAACTTCGGAAAGTCCCCTGTTTGGGACTGCTTTTTGATTGTTTTGTCTCATTTAGGATATGAATGCGTATAACTGGTTTACTATTTGAGATGATTTCGACAGTGTTTCTCCTTTACTCCTACGAATATGTCTTTAAACACATATTTGGGGAGTTGAGGGGAAATGTTGCCGAAATTTTCTCAAATAGTTAATCGGTTATACGCATTCACATATGAGACGAAGCATCAAAGAGTGGGTTAGGATTGCCTTCCATAGTTGCACTAGGTTAACAAAACATCTAGGATTGCTTTCCATAATTGCCTTCCATGTAATAATAACTAAATATACGGATAAAACGCAGTTATGGTATTCGCTGATAAGAGTTGGATAAAAAAACCGAAACTTTCCAAAGAATTTAATGATGGTCTTACAAAGTTCGTCAATCATTGTCGGCCGTTGGTGAATTCGGCGGGGAAAATTAGATGTCCATGCAAAAAATGTCGAAATGTATTATGAAAACCCATCGATTGGATTGGAGAGGAAATTGCTATAAACGGGTGGGACCCACTTTATACCACATGGCTCAAACACGGTGAACCGGATCCACGTGCGCCAGTGATAGATAACCTAGGAGAACCTATGATGAGTGACATGACAGCGTTACTCGATGATTTTAGCTATATTCCTTCGAATGAACCAACACAAGGAGATAATATTGGTGAGACTAGTAACCAACCGACTCAACTGCCTCAGGCCACTCGTACCGAGTTTGAAGAGTTGTATGCAATTGCCAACGAGGCGCTGTATGATGGTTGTGAACATGTGTCTCGACTAGACTTTATGGCAAAATTTACCTATTTTAAGGCTAAAGGAAAAATGCCAGATTCTTTATTCAGTGAAATATTAGAGTTTCTCCGATATATGTTACCCGATAGTAAAGGATTCAAGTTCCCACTGAACTACTATGAAATAAAGAAGACATTTAAAACGATCGGGTTAGGTTACGAGTCGATACATGCTTGTGAACACGACTGCTGCTTGTTTTGGGAGGATAATAACAATCTGCAATTCTGTCCGGTGTGTAAAACGAGTAGATGGAAAGACACTAACACACCGGGGAAGAAAGTTCCTAGGAAGGTGTTGCGTTACTTTCCGATCATTCCTAGACTACAACGTTTGTACAAGTCTAGACACACTGCAAAAGACATGACTTGGCATGCTACTAGAAAGTGTGCGGAGCCTGGTAAGATGCAACACCCGGTTGATGGCGCGGCTTGGAAGAAGTTTGACTTGAAGTATCCAGAGTTTGCAGCAGAACCAAGAAATGTTCGACTAGGGTTGTGTGCTGATGGTTTCAATCCGTTCGGCAACCTTAGTCAGACCTACAGCATGTGGCCGGTGGTATTGACAACATACAATCTGCCTCCTTGGTTATGTATGAAAGAAAGTAACTTTATGCTGATGTTGTTAATTCCTGGCCCTAAATCCCCGGGCAAGGACATTGATATTTACTTGCAGCCTTTGATTAAAGACCTGAAGACTTTGTGGCACAAGAACGGTGTTGATACTACAGACATTATTTCACAAAAGCAATTCAAGATGAGAGCGATGCTTTTATGGACCATAAATGATTTTCCTGCTCGAAGTAGTTTGTCTGGGTGGAGTGGGCAAGGTTACTATGCATGCCCTACATGTAACCTAGAAACTCCATCTATTCCTGTCACAAGCAAAACAGCTTATGTTGGCCATAGAAGATGGTTAAAGAAGCCCCATAAATGGAGGAGTTCACGTGCTAACTTCAATGGCCAAACTAAACAAAAAGATCCACCTAAAGATTATAACCAGCCGGATGTAATCAAAGTGCAACATGCTAGATTGCTAAGGCGTACGCTGGGTAAACATCCGAAACATGGGGGTGTGAAGATTTCCCGCAATGTTACAGTCGAGCTTAACTGGACTAAACGGTCTATTTTTTACGAGCTTGAGTATTGGCCTTTTATTTCACTAAGACACAATTTAGACATCATGCATATCGAAAAAAATGTGTTGGAGGCCATCTTGAACATTTTGTTAATGAATGACAAAAGTAAAGACACCGCAAAAGCAAGACAAGACTTGAAAAAGATGGGCATTCGAAGACCTTTATGGCTAACCGTAAACCACAAGGGGAAGACTGTGAAGCCCCAGGCTGCGTATTCTTTAACACCAGAGAACCGAAAAAAGTTTTGTCAGTACATCAAAAGTGTTAAACTACCAGATGGGTTCGGATCATGCTTCAAGCACAAAGTGACCGATAATGATACAAATATAACGGGCCTGAAGTCTCATGACTGTCATATAATGATGCAACGTTTACTTCCTTACGGACTTCAAAATTACTTTCCCGAACATATTGCAAAACCAATAATCAATCTGTGTTCCTTGTTTAAGCAACTCTGCTCTACAACTTTGATGGAGGAGGACATGTTGAAAGCTTCGGTCAAGGTGGTTGAAATTCTATGCGAGCTTGAGCGCATATATCCTCCTGCTTTCTTTGACATTATGATTCACTTGCCCATCCATTTAGCTCTAGAGGCTCTTGAAGGCGGGCCTATTCAACCCCGGTGGATGTATCCATTTGAAAGATTCATGAAGAAGCTAAAAGGTTATGTAAGAAATAAAGCTAAGCCGGAAGGTTCGATCGCGGAGGGTTATGTTGCAGAAGAAGAATTGACTATAAGTTCTCAATATTTTCAGGGTGTTACCACGAAATTTAATCGTCACGATCGTAATGTGGACCCACTCCCTCAACGTGTAAGTTTCAGGTGTTCCGATCGGTATGCAAGCCGATTGGTTCACTGTCCTTTCCTTATTTTCCTACCGAGGAGTACAAGAAAGCGAGATGGTATGTACTTAACAACAGTCCTGAGATCGACACGTACCAAGACCAGTTCCGGAGGTACGCGTTTTTTAATTTTGTAACTTTTTTTTCTTAACTTATCATTTCGACGACTTATTCTAATAGCATGAACGTTTTTCAGGTTATTTCCAGAAAAAGACATGCTAGAAGAATTCCCCCACTGGTTTAAGACGTTGGTAAACTAACACTTATTTTGTGTACTTAAGTGTAGAAATAACAATATCATATTTTTAGTTTTCTATCTAATCCTATCTTCTTCATAGATCTTTGAACGTCACGCACAAAATCCCCAGGACCCAGAGTTTAGCCCAACCAGCGAGTTATTCGCTTTGGCTAATGGACCATCAAGGGCTCCAATGTCAGTAAACTGTTGCGTAGTAGATGGTGTGAGGTATGTCGTGCAGAGCCGCGATGAACGTCGCGTAACTCAAAATAGCGGCGTTGTTCAAAGTTAAGTGGTTCGACACTCGCAACACCGTTGGTAGAGTCAAGAAACTTATCGTTAGAAACGGAATGACACAAATCGTCGGCTCTGGTGAGTGGTGGAAAAGTGAACAATACATCCTCGCAACACAAGTCAAACAAGTCTTCTACCTTGTAGATCCAGCCAAACCCAACGTGAAGGTCGTCGAACATGTTAATCATACAAATTTTTTAAACAACGGTGTAATCGTGGTAGAGAACGAACCTGATATTATACATTTGGACAACTCATCTGATCTCCCACCTTCTACTAGTGATCTCCCACCTTCTACTAGTGGGAATGACTTCGGTAATTACACCTTCTATATAGATTTGCATATAGATGGTGAATCAACGGAGGTTGACGCACCGCCAGATAACGATGATGTTCCTAACGAAGACGATGATGATGAAGACCCCCTTCCTCATGATTTAGTAGATTATGATGTTGAAGACCTCATCAAAGATGATGATGGTGTTGAGAAATTTTATTCTAGTGACGAAGAAGATTAACTTTGTGTTGTAACTTGTAAAATACACTTATATATTTGAATGAATGAATGAATGAAATTTTTGTGGATTGTTTAAATGTGTAAATTTATTTTGATATTTAGATTTGTGCATGCTTGTATTATTTTGTTCATGAATTTCTACATGTTATGCTAATTGTACCTGTATACAGATGACTGATGTTGCGCGGGGACACGGCGGGGACGGTGGTGGCGAGGATCCTTCACGTCCACGTCCTCCATCATTCGGTTGCGGGGGTTGCTTCGTCAACCGGGGTAAGAATTTCTGGATTATTGTAATACAAATTTGATACACATATTTAACTTGTTTGCCTTAACTTTTATGACTTTATCACTCACTTGATTTTGCAGGAAAAGGAAAGAAAAAGCCCAATTTTGGCGGGAGGAGAGCCGGCAGGCAGAATACCCGGGAGAAGACCCGCTGCCTGAAATTACTGGATGCGGTGGCCGAGAATCACAACCGGCCGGTCGAGATCGACTTTGTAGCCGGTAGAGGTGACCTTGTTATACCTGTCGGCCCCTACTCAGATCATTGGAGAAACTTATTCGGGTGTGTCGTTAGGGAAATACCTTTGTATTACCCTTCGTGGAGCAAGGTCCCCGAAGGGCACAAGGCGACGGCCCGGGCAGCTATTGAGGTAAGTTATCATTTTATATTTATTTAATTATCGTGTTCATTTATTTAATTCTATATATTTATTTAAATTTGTTTTTTTATTTATATCATATAAATAAATAAACAAATTTAAATAAATATATAAATTATATTGCTAAATCCGTTTTTAATGTGTTGTATTGTGTATATTTATTTAAATTCGTTTATTTATTTATATCATATAAATAAATAAACGAATTTAAATAAATATATAAATTATATTTCTAACTCTGTTTTCAATGTGTTGTATTGTGTATATTTATTTAAATTTATTTATTTATTTATATCATATAAATAAATAAACAAATTTAAATAAATATATAAATTATATTTCTAACTCTGTTTTCAATGTGTTGTATTGTGTATATTTATTTAAATTCGTTTATTTATTTATATCATATAAATAAATAAACGAATTTAAATAAATATATAAATTATATTTCTAACTCTGTTTTCAATGTGTTGTATTTAATTGCAGAAAAAATATGATCTCGCGCCGCACATGAGCACCCCTCGGTGGAAGAGTATTTATGATACCATTAATGCACAGCTACAAAAATCATACAACACCAGCAAGGCTAGTCTGAAGCGAGATTACTGTGTAAAAAACCCCGAGACTAGAGAATACGATGTGGATCAAATTAGGCGGAACAGACCCGACGAGCACACAGTTGAAGAGTGGGAGAAACAGATAGCGTTTTGGACTGACGAAGCTAACAAGAAGCGATGCTTAACAAACAGCCAAAATCGGTCCAAGGCAACACTTATCTCCCGACATGGTTCTCGGTCGATCCCTCGCACTCGACAGCTCATGGTAATTATTATTATTATTATTATTGATTTTACATTATTATTGTTTTTTTATTTTTTTTATTTTATTATTATTTTTTTTTATTTTTTTTAATTTTATTATTATCATTATTGATTTTACATACATATTATTATTGCCGCATTTAATTAGATTGATCTTACTTACGTGTGTATGTACAGCAAAAGACGTCCGAAACCCAACAGGAGCCTTCAGAGATCGACATGTTTTATCGTTTGCATACGAATTCAGATGGTGTATTTATAGATGAGCAGTCTCTCGAGTTGTATGTAAGTATTATTTTCAAAACACACTTTAATGAATCATTGATTAATTTTTTTTGAACGGCAGATATATTATACCACTAGCAAGAAGCTAGAAAAAACAAAGGAGATTACATAAGAGGATGTTGCATCCAGTTGTTCCAATGAATGGAAGACGACGTGTTTCTAGAGGAATACCATCTAAACGACATCTCAACAATAAAATCAAATAAAACACATCTTCTAGGAGGAGAAGATCCGAAGATAGTCTCATTACGAAAGCGCCAAAGAGCCCACAAAGTCACCCCGCAGATAACAGTTAAGATGTCCTTTTTAGAAGAGGCCACGTGCATGTTACCACTCCAAATAAATAAGTCCCGAATGCTGCTAGCAGGCGGGGCATCCAGGTCCACCCAGGCGAAAACTTTATTCCAAATAGAAACTACTAAGGAACACAACCACAAAGAATGAACAGAGGTTTCCACGCTAGAGACGCAGATAGGACAAGTAAGGGAATCCAACTCAATCCCTCTCCTGCTAAGGTTCCATCTAGAAGGAAGCCGGTCTCGAATAGCTCGCCACAGAAAGATGTTAATCTTCTTAGGGAGATATCGATTCCAAATAGTTACGGTCCCATCATCAGGTAGAATGCAGTTATCTATGTGCTCACGCGTACATTTGACAGTAAAAGAAGAAGAGCCTAGCGACCAAATCCAGGAATCATCCAAGTCTGAGATACGAACACTATCTAAGATAACAGTTAACTCATTTAACTGGTAAAGAAGAGTACCTCGAAGAATCGGTCTTGACCAGTTGAAAACCCAACCATTGTTCCAAACTTCACAAATGTTACAATCTTTATTCAAAGCCAGGCGGTAGAGACGAGGAAACTTGGATTGAAGGGAGATCTCGCCAATCCAAACATCCTGCCAAAACTTCGTATCCATACCATTCCCCACTCGTTTACGAAGAAATGAGAGAGGGATAATCCCTTTTCCGTGCATTGCGTTGATAGACTTAGCAATTCGGCCCCACACCCCTTGATCACGAACATGAGAGTAAAACGAGTTGTCAAGACCAGGCCCACCATGTATAGCTTTAATCACACGAACCCATAAAGCATTAGGGTTTTGGAAAAAACGCCACCTCCACTTGAGAATAAGAGCCTGGTTAAGAGAAAAAATGCTACCAATACCAAGACCACCATGAGTTTTAGAAGCTAGAGCAGTGTTCCAAGCGATCCAAGGGATTTTGTTCCCGTCTACATTAGTCCCCCAAAAAAACTTAGAGCGGAACGACTCTAATTTTTTGTTGATAGTAGCAGGCATGGGAAAGATGGAGCAATAATAGGTACCAATAGAGGCCTTCCAGTTGGAAAGAAGCTTAGAGAACTTGTCAATTAGAAGATCCCAATTCTTGATAGCTGCCATGTTAACGCCCACCGGAAGGCCGAGATACTTAAATGAAGGAGGAGAAGCTTTACAACCAGTGAGCTGAGCTAAGGCATTAACTTCATCAAGCAGAACTCCAACCCCAACTAAGTTGGATTTATGAAAGTTAATCTTAAGCCCCGAGACTCTGTAAAAACATTCAAGAATAACTGACAAATTCCGAATATTTTCTCGCGACCATTCCCCTACAAACAAAGTGTCATCTGCAAAGAAAAAGTGTGAAAGAGTCAAGTTATTCATGTTAATACCCCTATAGAGCCCAGCAGCGATAGCATCCTCGATCGCCACATGAAGACCTTCCATGGCGATAATAAAGAGAAACGGCGACAAGGGATCACCTTGACGCAAACCACGGCTAAGTTGGAAGTCTTTTGTAGGGCTCCCATTAACAAGAACAGACGTAGTAGACTGAAAAAGGCACCCCCTGATCCAAGAGATCCATGAGTCGTGAAAACCCATAAAGTTCATGACCTGAAGAACATAATCCCACGAGATGGAATCAAAAGCTTTTTCAAAATCAATTTTGAAAACCATGAGCTTATCCCTTTTTCTGTTACACCATTTGATGACTTCATTAACCATAAGAGGGTCGTCCAATATTTGACGATGTTTAACAAAAGCGGTTTGTTCACAACTAATCACCGAGTCAATAACCTTTGCTAACCGATTCGCCAGTAGCTTCGCAATGATTTTGTATTGGGCACCAATAAGGCTAATAGGACGGTAGTCACTGACCACTAACGGATTAGAGGTCTTAGGGATGAGGGCAATGAAGGATGTATTGCAGCCTTTAGGAATGATGCTTGAGTTAAAGAATTCTTGAACAAACGCTATAACATCAGCTTTGATAATGTTCCAAAAAATTTTGAAAAAAGCAAAGGTGAAACCGTCCGGGCCAGGCGATTTATCCGAACCACAATCACAAATAGCAGTATGAATTTCTCCTTCCGAAACAGGGGAGATCAAAAACGAGTTCTGACTGTCTTGAATGGTTTTGTAGAAATCGCTACGTACCTGAATCTTATCCACAAACTTCTTCTTGAACTTGGATTCAAAGCTAGCTTGGAACGCATCTTTAATAAGATGAGGATCAGAAAGCCACACTCCATCATGTTTAATCCCATGCATTGAAAGGACTCTGCGTTTCTGATTTATAATGGCATGGAAGTATTTAGAATTTTCGTCCGCTTCAATCCCCCATTTAACTTTGGCCTGCTGGGAAATATTAAGCTGCTCTTCTCTTTCTATATTATGAAGACTATCGATCCAATTAGCACGCTACAAATTAGGAATAGAGCCATCATTAAGTATAGTATCTTCATCAAATTTCTTCAACAAAAGGAGAATTTCATCCTTTTGCTTTGAAAGAGCCGATTTTCTGTTCTTCGCCCACTCCTTAGTGATACTTTTAAGAGCTTTCATCTTATTTTTAAAAGCCACAATGGCATTAGAGCCATAAAAAGCATTATGAGACCAAAAGTCTGAGATGATTGTGCAAAGATCACTATCGAGAAGCCATGAGTTATAGAACTTAAAAGGTGTAGGGCCGAAGTCCACATTTGCAGCCTTGAGAATGACTGGCCTATGATCCGAGATATGACAGTCAAGAACCAGAGCTGAATGATCACACAGATGGGGAGTAGAGGCTTCAGTGATAAAAAATCTGTCCAGTTTACTCAATTTATCTCCTCGTCTATTAATGCGAGTAAAAAGATGACCTCCATTAGGAATTTCCTTTAAAGCTCCATTATGGATGAACTGATAAAAGGCATTGGCAGAAGGCAAGTTAAATATGGTGCCGATACGTTCCGAGGCATAACGGACTACGTTGAAATCACCAAAGATAACATAATGACCCGGATGAGTTTGTTTGAAATCAAGGATGGAGTTCCAGAGAGCAATTTTGTTCGTGTCCTCTTGGGGAGCATACACGTTCACCATATAGCAGTGCAAATTTGCATGAACCCACTTACCTTCTACAACAAGAAAGTGATCAAAAACGTGAACATTACTCTTGTTGAAAGCTTGTGTGTCCCAGATCGATAAGATACCACCTGATCTACCCACCGAAGGGCAAAAGGCAAAATCAAACTGAAAATTACCCCACATCGATTAGACTTTGAAAGATTCTATCATAGGAGAATGAGTTTCCTGAATACCAAGGAAGTTAATGTTATATTTGTTACAGATCTTAGAGATAGCCTTACACTTACCCGCTCCAATGCCACAAGAATTAAAGGACATGGCATTCATGATTGACCATTCCTACCTCCAATCCCTGCAATGAGTTTATTGAGATCATTAGTGCAACCTTGCATATCGTATCCAAGAACTTTCCCCATTTCAATTTGTGTTACAAGTGCTTCAATCATAGAACCATGGTTGCTGAAAGCTTTAGAAACAGGTTTGCTTATTCGCGACGACTTCACAACTGGACAAGACGATGAGGAGAACTGAGTGTTATGCTTCATATGATGTTTTGGTTTTTCAGGTCCGGGGGGCTTTGAGAGAGACTCCGCTTCATCACAAGGGATATTGGGTGGTTCAGAAGTCCGGTTCAAGTTGTTGTTATTATTGTTCTGGGATGGCGGGGGGGTGGTTTGGTCTTCCTTCCCATTACGTTTCTCCCAAAAAATATTTTGAGAGTTCTTCACCACTTCGGCTTCAACTACGTCTTTGTCAGGGATCTCACCTTCTTCTACATCTAGGTCATCCTGCACGCCATCAAAATTAGCATCAAGATCATCATGCTCACCATTGTTAATACCATTTTCCTTAGGATCCACGTCTGAGTTATTTTCCGAGCCACCATCAGCAGCTTCCATGTCAGGAACCCATCCAGCAAATTCTTTGACCCTAACATTATGGACCTTTCCTTTGATCACCACCTTGCATATTTCCTTGATATGATCATGAATTTTTGACCTAATACAAACTCTTCCTGTAGCAACGCTTTCGCTTGGATCGTCATCTACGAAAAGAGGTTCACCCCAGGAGCTGGCAATCTTTTTGAATGCCTTGGGAGTCCAAGCGTTAAGAGGAAGACCTCCAATTTCGATCCAAACGACACGCTCGTCAATTTTAAATGATTCACTAACATGTTTGATTTGTGTAAAGTATCAGGCCATTTCCTTATTTGATTGAAGCTTTGTGCAAGACTCGACGCTATCAAATTCAATCCAAAGCCACATACCACCAATGTATTTGACATGGTAGTCAGAGAACCCTTCTTTTCTAAGAACCTTATTAATGTTGAGGGTGAGATGAACATCTCTTGCCTTGACGAGAACCACGTTCCTTGTATCCCCAATGTCAATCAGATCTGAATCCTCAAGAGAGACAGATCTTAATATACCAGTGGGAGACTGCTCTTTAGAGGTGCCATTTAAGGCCGACACGTAAGAACGGTTAGGGTTTGCACGAGATGCTTTGGGTGCGGGGTTAGGTTGGTTATTGATGTGATTGGTTTTAGCAGGGGGTTTAGATGATTGGTAAGGTTTCCTATCAAATCTTGCTTTAGTAGCAAACAAATGGTACGATCCACTCCAAATCTTATTAAGATCAACGAGGAGTGATTCAGTGTTATTCACCTTAACAAATCTAACAAAGGCAAAATGACGTCCATTTTTTGAAAGTTTTTGTGCGATGTAAACATCCGCCACTGGTCCATGTTTATCGCAAACGTTCCAAAGATCCTTCATTCCAAATGAGGGTGGGAAATTAGTGATGAATACCGATTCGATAACATCTTGAAGATTATTGAAGTTGGATTTGTTTTGGGTATGAGCGCCGCTTATTGGGAGAATTAGGGTTTTTTTTGTTTTTTCAATCATTGATTAATAATCTAGCAACCCGACTAATATATTTACTATCTTGTGTTACTGTCACCACACAGGATCAGATGAGGGAGCTAGAGGCAACGGGTGAGCACACCACTGCCGAGATCAACAGGATGGTGCGAGGAGGCAAGTTTCGCGGCCACCATCCTGGCGTGGGTATGGTATTGCCGGGATACACCAATACTCCCTCGTGCTTTTCGCCACCACCCCCTGAGACTCGTCGGGATCGGGATGTTGATTTCATGATGGGCCTGCTGAGAAACGACGGCAGGTATGGCGATCTTTTTGCGAGATATGAGAGTGGTGGTGCCAGTGGGAGTGGGAGTCGCCCGGGTGATGATGCTGGTGCCAGCGGGAGCGGGAGTCGCCCGGGTGATGATGCTGAGGATCGGGAGGGTGGCGAGGATGGTGGCGATGACGCGAGCTAGTCGTGTCAGATATGTGTTTGTTAGTATGGTACATAGTTTCTTTATGTTCATCTTGACTTGTTTCCCTATTATCCTAAATTAGAACGCTTGTTTCCCTAGTATCCTTAACTATCCCGACTTATTCCTAGTATCCTTGATTAAATTAGAACGTTATATTATATTTTGGTGCAAGTTTGAACTTATTCCGCGTTTGTGTTGATTTGTATTCCAAGTTTACTTTATATGTGTCTTTTGGTTAGCAAATACAGGTTTTTGTTACAGGTTTTGGTAGATTTTTCCGAAAAAATTCCGGAAAAAATCTGGAAAACGCCTGCTGTGCAGGCAATTCTAAAAAAAACCTGTAGACTCTTCCCCAGCGACATGTCGCTGGGGAAACTTTGGTTATTCGTTGACAAGTCAAACGCAAAGCGTTGACAAGTCAAATGTATCGAGATTTTCCCCAGCGACATGTCGCTGGGGAAACTTTGGAGATCGTTGACAAGTCAACGACCACGCGTTGACAAGTCAATTAAAAGGAAAGATTCCCCAGCGACATGTCGCTGGGGAAACTTTGTAATTAGCTAAAATGTTTAAGTTTAACTTAATTTTTTTGTTTAATAAGGATTTTCCCCAGCGACATGTCGCTGGGGAAAATATTGCCACCGTGGCAATCTATTCTTCCAGGAAAAGTCTGTGGGGCCCGCACGTCGCTGGGGATACTTTTAACAACTAGCATACCCCAGCGAATTTTTCCCAGCGAAATGTCGCTGGGGAAACATATCCCCAGCGACGTCGCTGGGGAAACCCCAAAATTATCGTTGGGGTAGGGCGCGAATGTTGTAGTGACCATACTCATTCAAGCAAATAGAACAGTCTTCATCTTGTGGTGGTGAACTTCACTGTTTTTAAGGATTCGATGGCTGATTTTGAGGCTCCTGGCGAGGATCGTCCATGCTTGTAACGAATGGCTTCTGTTAAGGAACGAATGGCTTCTGTTAATTCCTGTAACGATTCATCTAAGGTGGTTGAAGACATGATTGTGAACGAGTTTTAGGTTTTTAGGAGTGATTGATTCATTCTGGATTTCTGGGTACAAGTTAATATTAGTGAATAAATAGGCCTAACTTTGGTTTGTGGGTTTGAGGCATTAGGATTTTACCATTATATCAACCATTAATTATAATGATAAAACCCTAATGTCTCAAACCCACAAACCGAACTTGGGCCTATTGATTATTTTTATGAGTGTACATCGTACCAAAATTATTGTTTATATACATAATAAATACATTAATTACTATTTTTATATATATAAATACACAATTTTAAAAAAAAATGTGCATTAATTATTATTTTAATTTCTACGAAAATAAAAAAATGATGACGGTTATTTTGAGACAATTATAAAAAGATTGACAATAATTTTTGGATGGAATTAGTAAAACAAAGACTTTTCAAATCAACGGATACCTTATAAAAAATATTTTTTTTAATTATTTTTAAAATTTTAATTTTTTTTTTTTTAAAACAACCTAAAATTTTCTGTTTGACGAACTTTTTTTAGAAAATTTGGTGAACAAATTTCAATGGTTACATTTTAAATAAATAAGATGAAGTTAAGTAAAAGTTATATTTTTCATATTTTTTCAATAATTTTATAATATAAACAAATATCACTCACACTTTATAGTATACAGTCTACAATTTATACATTAAACATATAAAATAAAGCTTTTGAAAAAACTTTTAATACAATGCAAAAAGAACCTTTTTAAAGGCTTGTTTGTTTAAATTTTTTAATTAAACACGTTTAACTAACAGATGACTTAATGTGAAAAACATCAGTTTTATCACTTATTACTTTAAATCATTTCTTTTAATCAAGTCAAAAACAAATCGATTTTTGAACTGTACATGTTTAATCAACAGCTAAAAAAATTACAATACCGCGGTACCGCCATATGGATGCTGGAAGAAAAAACCTAAGTTATATATGATTTGATTAAAGGTGGGCAGACCGATTTAAAAAAAAAAACGAATCCATTTTTGAATTGATTCGGTTTAAGTCAACAAGTCAACAACTCGGTTTGGCTTAAACCTGATCAGGTAGAAACCGGTTTTTTGTTTAGGTTATGACTATTTTTTAACCGGTTCGATTCAATTTTAACTAGTTTTTAATAGAGTAAAGTTCACCAGCCATCGATACCCCGACCACACGTGTCCAAATCGCTTTATCTAGTGCGACTGAACCTTTTAGCAACAAACGACTAAAGAAACGGGCATACACAACCTATCCTGGATATACTATGATATTTTCTGAACTCTTTCCCTCAGCATGGCATATAGAACTTTTGGCAAAGGAAATTGGGACGCTGACCCCTAGGCGACCTTGATGTTAAATAGACTAAAATGCCGAGACATTAGATTATCAGAAAATATCATAAAAATTCACCAAAACTACATTCATCACAAAAAAAAATATATAGCACATTACCACTGCTACCTTATAGTTGACACTTGACACCATGGTCAAAATAAATTATTCTACATTTTATATCACCGGAAAAAATCAGATCAAAACCGACACATTAGGCACCTTACACAACAATTGGAATTCAAAATCAGCACTATAATAGCGATAGCGATAAATAAACAAATTATTTGAAACCCGAGCTAACGGGTTTCGAGGGTGTAGAAGTGTCGGAACTACTAACTTGGCTATCGGATCCGGGTCTTGTCCAAATCTTTACATGTCCATCCCGGCTTGCTGTGAGGATAGACTCCTGAGAGAAGATCAGTCCTGACAGTGGTTCAGAATGGACACGGTGAGCTACCAACGGGGCGAGCTTTGGTACGTCCTTTGTGCTGGGAGCCGGTTGGAGGGTACCCACAGGGATTGCACTGTCCCAGTGGGATGACTGGGTCCTGCTGTATGTAGGTGAACCGCCAGGTGGACGACGGAGTGGCACTACAAGTTCGTCCATTGCTAGGTCCCAAAGCAATAGTTGTGTATCCTGTAGAATTTGCATGAGTTCTATAAGTTAGATCTAAAAACCACTTGTTGGATAAATTTTTTGAGCTGATGCAATTGACCTAAGATAAAAGAAAGCCGACGAAATCGACCCATTCATATTTAAATGGGTCAAAATTGTTTCCAAGTTAGTTTTTCTGGTACTTGTTTCCTAGCCGTGAAGTAATGTGATTTAACGAATTCTCACCAGATGTACTATTTGAAACTAATCTAAACGTGCGTACCTGACCAACAGAGCCAAATCTATATACTGTGTTTTCAGATTCATCTTCTGAAGTTGGAGGCGACCAATACGAATCAAAAGCAACCCCACTAACCTGCAAGCGATTTGGTCCAAATTAATAACTCTTTTTCTTATTTCTACAAACCAAATTAACGGAGCCTTTACATAACAGAAAAAGATCATTCAGTGAAGAAAATTATACCCATGAGTTGTGACCCTCTCCCCATGCTACGACTTTCCTGTCTTCCATACTCCAAACCTGAACTAAATCGTCTTCCCCGCCAGTTAAGATGTATTTTCCATCGGGACTGAAAGAAGAAAATCAAAATTCTAATTTACAATTTATAAAGAATATACAAGATTTGAGGAATGCTTTTACCTCCAGGCACAACATAGAAGTGCGCCATAATAACTCTTTCCTCCGCATATAAGTTGTTCATTTAAGAAATCAAATACCCGTAAATAACCTATATAGAAGGAATGGTATAAAAATACAGATTGTAGGCAATGACTATATATGACAGATGGTAGATCGATAACTTACCATCTCTACCAACAGTCGCCAAATATCTTCCATCAGCTGAAAATGAGATGGCATTGATAGGACCTTGGCAGATATGCCATCTTGCGATGGGGTTGCTCTGTCTTATGAGATATTAGTTAAAATCTAAAAGAAAAAACTCGCCATAAGGAATCTATCATACGTTTATAGTTCAAGTTGGATGCTACGGTTAACAGAATGGTCAAGCAAGGTTATTCATGGACTAAGGCCGTGATCCGGTATGCTTGTAAGAACTATAAAACACTTGCTTACAAGTCCTTTTCGTTATGAACTTATCGATCAATTCCATATTTAAGGATGATTACATGAAGTTACCTAACGACCTAAACATACAGATATACAAAGTGCGGATATATCCTAGTTACGAAGATGATGAACTTCAAATATATGATAACGAATACAGAAAAAGTTTTAAGTAATGTTATAGAAAAAATCACAGTAATCCAGGACGGGACATTCTCTAGGCTAAAGCATACTTCTAAGCCTAGATGGTGTGGTACCAAGTACACTGGAAGAGCCCTCAAGTAGTTTCACGATTTTCCTTCACACCGTGCCCTACTTTAATATAATAACCTTCTTAACTCATGGTCGTCGTGATTTGTATTGTTCTGAAATAGTTCTAAACTTAGTTATGGGAAAGTCATTGTGTATTCCACTAGATGCATGTCCACGGTTAAACAGATTAGCTTGGCCTTACTAAAAGTGACGTTATTTCTGATCAGTGAGACCTATAATGAACCGGACAACAGTATAGAAACCTAATTGATTGCAAATATCGTCTTAATATGAAAAAAGTTGGTCATGTACCTTACTAGAACGTGCATGTGCAACTGTGAACTGGGTTTGATCCTTGATTACAGGAAATGTAGAATCACCAGGACCATCCTTGCTCTGTATATGTTGAACACAAAATACGTGTATTAGATGAAATTTCGATCAAACATCCCAAGCAGCAGCATACACTGATATAAAGAAGCATTTATGATCAAATTAAGGCTTGCCTTCTCGTAAACATATAAGTTCCCATCAGCATGAGCAGCGACAAAAGCACCCTCTCGTTCAGGTATCCATGTCACACTAGTGCATCGACTGTTGAAAAAAGGCCAATTTATTGAATGTCGGGACAATTTCTTATATGTGTGGTCAACTTAATTTACAAGATGACCAACTGATCTTTACAATCTACTCCGCATATAAAACGTTACAACCATGTGCAACTTTAAAAGTTAAAACAGCTTACAGTCAATTCTAGAGGTATCTCATACTTCGTGGTGTTTAATCGTTTAAAAGGTATATGACTAAAAAGATTACGAATGAGGTGAAACTAAACAGAACTACCAGCATACTTAAACAGTCGTATTCACATACTAGTACCATAGTAGTATATTTACAGCACGAAACGACAGAACCACGATTTTGGTTTATAAAATTCAAATCATAAAATAGGTTACCTGCTGTTAAGGGCCCCATCTTTGTTATAATGATGAGCACCAACTAGCTTCTTTCCGACATCTTGCAACTGCAGTCTCAAGGAAACCGAGTATACTACAGAAAACAAGTACTAAAAAGTAAGTGAGGAAGCTAACTACCTTAATGCAATATCAAAAATACATTTGGAACAGAGAATATGGGAAAAAGCATTACCATCTCCCGAGTTCAACCCAACTAGAAAGTCATGCCCGTCTTTTGCTTTGGGATCAAATGCATGACATATAGGGTTTGAGTTACCAAAAGTGATCGACTTTACGGGATCCTGAAAATAATCGAATCTTTCAGTCAAAAATCTAATGCTAATATATCATTTAAAAAATAAAGGTATCCAATTACCTTCTCGTCCGAAGTAAGGTCTGTAATATATAAAGTATCTCCTACGTTGAATATCAAATAACTCCCTTTTCCATCCGAAGTATTTGAACCAACCGTAGAGCTGCTACCATTACTCAGCCCTCCTGAGTGGCTACTCTTACTTGTTCCACCGTTTGCTTTATGACCATTCCCGTTTCCTCCCACAAATCCAAGCATTCGACTCCCATTCCCACTGCTTCCTAAGAACTTTGATGTCACATATCTTACTCCACTACTTGCAACACTATAGCTTGAGCTAGGCTGCACCGCAGGCGCATTTGCTGCTGACTGCGCTGGTTGATCCTTGAGATGTGCTAAGGTTATCTAAACAAAAAATTATAGATTCTCGTCACTTTCTTATTCAATTTAAGTAATACCAATAAAGAATCACGGTCTATATAAAGATCATTTTTCCAGTCTAGGCCTAGGGGGTTTTCAGTTAAAGTGATATACTGAATATACCAAAAAATTATTTCATAGTTTAACTATTTGAATTAACAACATACTTTCATTAGTTCTCCGATACATCATCGTATATCCATTGTTAACAACATACTGTCATTTTCGTACCACTGTAAGAAACACATTTAAAGGGTGATTTGTGACTTTGCTAACAGTGGTACAAAATGCACTATTACTACTATTAAATACTGATAACTTTCATAACACGACTAAGATAATACGATATCCTCATTCCTGATTCTAGCTACAGACTACCAAAATCCGTACAAATATTACTAATAGTTTTAGCATTTTTTATCAATGATAGCAACTATTTCAGTGTTATTATCGATATCAAAAGCTAAATACATCACAATTTCGGCCAATGCTCATAAGTCGCTTGCTAGAATCACGACTTATGTTGCCATCTAAGGCAATGAGCCCTAAGAAATCCTAAACGTAGAATAAAGTTTTCTTCAAATTCGATTTTATATCAGGCAAAGTACTAACATTTGCATCAGAAATCAAACTACATCTTTTTTTCCACAACATACACACGCGCTATCAATCCTTAACGTAAAGCCAGGGTTTGACACATCAATATCTAATACACATACAAGTGATACTTAGGAGGTGTCTGTTTCGGCTTATGGTTTGTTTGGTTTTGAGCTTATGTTTCACAAGCTCACTTTTTGTGGCTTATTTGGAAACTTTCCGGACATGATAAACTTATATAAGCCGGAAAGTTTCAAAATAAGCCTCAAAAAGTGGAGCTTGTGAAATATAAGCCCAAAACTAAATAAGCCATATAGCGGCACTTTCAACAAGCACCATGCTTAGCTTAGCTTGAGGTTAATGTGACACTCAGTCACATTCCATTGTACTTCATTGTTTTTTGGGATTAATATATTTTACCGGGGAATGCCCCTTTACCCAAAAAAAAAAAAAAAAAAAACAAGCACCATGCAGGGCCGGAAAGGAAGGATTTTTGAAGAAATAGGTTTTAAGTTTAATCCCAACCGGTTGACCGGTTGGCAGAAACAACTAAACATTGCTTGGGGAAGGGTAGTCCTAGACCCAAAAACGGTATGGGTTTCTATGAGCCATCTTCTTTCTTTGCCTAACAGGGTTAGCATAAACACGACAGCTCTTGACACCTCATGCGCCTACTACTCAGCTTGGGTCATTTCCAAAATTGTTGAAGAAGCATGTTGGGGACTTGGGTCCAACGGGTTTATTAGACTAACATTAGGCTAACTGGCTAAGTGATCCCCGCTGCCACATCAGTTTTCTCTTTTCTTCTCTTCTCTTCTCTAAGACAACTATACCCCCAAAAGTCTATTAAATAAACACCCACACATACAAACAAGTCGGTGACCATCTTTTTTTAGGGGGTTTAGATGCATCTCAAGACCAGGGCCAGAAAGGTTTGCTCGAGGGGGACACATTGATCATTTTTAGAAACTAGACTTGCACATTGGTTTTTAGGGGGGACAAATTAAAAAAAAAAAAACAGATACTTTATTTTAGAAACCTTGCACTACAATTTTTTCGCTTGAGGGCAGTGGCACATGCCCCTTCTGCTCCCTCATTGTCTTCGCCCATGCTCAAGACCGGTGTGTAGTGGAGGGATGCGTCCCAAATGTTGGCCGACCAACATGAGTACCGCATAAGTGACCGACCATTAGCACTGGTCTTAACATACAAGTTACAGCTTTTCCATATATACCCGTGTTAGACTTATGAACCCAAGTCTCGCCTAGTATGGGATAGGTTTGTATCATCATCTATACAGAGACAAATGATACTTAGTTTACCTAATTCCTATCTATATAAACCCTAAATTAACCTAAAACAATCTAAAAAATTTCTTTATACTAAACGCTCTTCACGGAGCATTAGAAAAACTCATAAATACTCCGCCCCAAATATTAACACCAAGTTACCCCTTTTCCATATAAACCCATCTAGACGCGCCTATTTAAACCCCCAATTTCAATCTATATAAACACTGAATTAACTTAAAATCATCTAAACTAACTAAAAAATCATTTAAAAAAAAAGGTGAAAACCTGAGTGATGGATTTGGCAAGGGCATAAGGAAGCAAATTAAAAGGATGGCTTATATAAGTTCCGGAAAGTTTCAAAATTAGCCACAAAAAGTGACCTTATAAAACATAAGCCTGAAATCAAATAAGCCATAAGCCAGCTATATAAGCCAAAACAAACACCTGTCTTAGACTTATGAACCCATTTCTCGCCTAATTCCAATCTATATACCCTAAATTAACCTAAAACAATCTAAAAAAATTCTTTATACTAAATGCTACACTTCACGGAGCATGGGAAAAACTCATAAATAGTCCGCCCCAAATATTAACGCCAAGTTACCCCTTTTCCATATAAACTCATCTAGACGCGCCTATATAAACCCCAATTTCAATCTACATAAACACAGAATCAACCTAAAATCATCTAAACTAACCAAAAAATCATTAAAAAAATCATTAAAAAAAAACCTGAGTGATGGATTTAGCAAAAGGGCATAAGGAAGCAAATTAAAAGGACGGCTAATATAAGTTCCGGAAAGTTTCAAAATTAGCCACAAAAAGTGACCTTATAAAACATAAGCCTGAAATCAAATACGCCATAAGCCGGCTATATAAGCCAAAACAAACACCCGTCTTAGACTTACGAACCGTCTCGCCTAATTCCTATCTATATACACTGAATTGCCCTAAAATAATCTAAAAAAATTCTTTATACTAAATGCTACTTCACGGAACATTGGAAAAACTCATAAATAGTCCGCCCCAAATATTAACGCCAAGTTACCCCTTTTCCATATAAACCCATCTAGACGCGCCTATTTAAAACCACAATTTCAATCTACATAAACACAGAATCAACCTAAACTCATCTAAACTAACTAAAAAAAAAAAAAAAAAAACCTGAGTGATGGATTTAGCAAGGGCATAAGGAAGCAAATTAGAAGGATGGGTTTTATCTTTATCAGCTTTTATATACTTTCCTTCTGGCGTTTTGAAAAAACTCTTTAAACCCACTCCTCCTACTCCTGTGCTAGAACCATTATTATTTGTAGATGAAGATGATGATGACGTGGCGTTGTTGTTTGTGATGGTTGAACTGGTGGTGTTCATCATCGTTGACTGGTTGGTTATTTATGGTTATGGTTATGATGATCTGATGAAGAAGAAGAAGAACAGGGACAAGGACAAGTTCATTCGTGGACTTTGTTTCTTTGGAGTCGCAGGTTGTTTAATCTGGACTTTCTTTGGATTTGTTTTTTTGTTTTAATGTTTTAGGAAAATGTTTTTTTTTTAAAACGGCTGAGTTATCGGGTTACGGTTTAACTGATTTATTTTATTGGTAAGATCTGTTTTACGGTTTAACTGGTTTAATTGATTGAGTCGAACGTTTTCTAATCTAACTAGACTTATCGGATCACAGTTTAATTGGGTTTTTTGACAGAACCGACTTCTGATTACCTTCAATCGGGTTAACCATATTTTTTCGACAAACTTATTTCATGATTTAACTCGGACATTTTCCAATCTAGCTAGACCTATCGGATCACAGTTTAATCGGGCTTTTCGACGAAACCGGCTTCTAATTACCTTCAATCGGTTTAATTGATTGGGCCAGAGTTCATTACCTTCAATCGGTTTAATTGATTGGGTGAGGGTCAATCGGCTTTTAAATAAAACCCTGGTTATTTGAATTTTGATGTTGATTTTTTTTACAAAACCTGCTTCACGATAACCGGTTCAATTGATGGAGTTGAACTTTTTCTAATCTAACTAGATTTATCGGATCATGGTTTAATCGGGATTTTTGGCAACATCAACAACTTCTGATTACCTTGTGTCGGTTTAACTGATTGGGTTAAGGTCAATATGGCCTTTAAATAAGACCTTGGTGAGAGAGCTTTTTGGCAAAATCGGCTTTTGATTACCTTCAATCGTTTAATTGATTGAGTCATGGTCAATCCAGTTTTTAAATAAAACACCGATTCGGTTTAGTTATTGGGCTTTCTGGCAAAACCGGTTTTCGGTTACCTTCAATCGGTTTAATTGATTGGGTCATGGTCAATCTGGTTTTTAAATAAGACCCTGGTTCGGATTTGAGATGTTTGTTTGGATTTTGAATTGACAGAGTTGAACCTTTTCTAATCTAACTAGACTTATCGGATCATGGTTTAATTGGTTTTTTTGGCAAAATCGAATTTCGATGACCTTCAATCGGTTTAATTGATTGGGTTAGGGTCAATCCGGCTTTTAAATAAAACCCTGCTAATCTAACTAGACTTAACAGGTCACGGTTTATTTTGGTAAAACCGACTTCCGATTACCTTCAATCGAATCGGTTTAATTGATTGGGTTAGGGTCAATCCGGCTTTCAAATAAAACCATGGTTCGGATTGGTGAGGGCTTTATTTGAATTTTGATGTATGTTTCGTAAGCCGACTTTTTCTGGTTTATTTTGACACTCTCGGTTTATATTGATTTATTATGAATATAATTATAAATTTATGTAAGCCAAAAAATTTAGAAACAAGCTTATAAAAAATAAGCTCAAAACATAAAGATAAACTCAAGACATAATAAGCGATAAGCCCGTTGAACAAGCTGATATCTTTAATTACAATTAAACCATTCATAGGAACCTAAAACAATTCAGCATCAGAAAGGCAGATAGCAACACCACAAATAAGCAAGACGACATCAACAATCGAGCATCAACAATTCAGCATGCAACTTGTTTATTCTTCTGTTTATTTTGCTTCTTCTTGTTGTTCTTCTATTTTCTTCTTCTACATAATCAATGATTCTAACTCTCGTCTCGCCCTTTCAATCCTCTGATCTAATGTTTCAGCCTGCGAGTTTCCATTTACATTCTCTAATGATTGGTCTACAACCGACTGATATAATGTTGGATGATCGTGTGGATAATTTTCAGGATAATTTGCAGCAGCCTTTTGATCCGGCTTTGGATTCTCCTGATTCACCGAAGTAACAAGTGGACTGCTTTCTCCAACATGAGGGATGACACGAGACCTGATAGCAAATGTTTACAAGATTTATGATAACATATAATAATAAATGCATAAAATAATAAAAAGGAGTGGGATGTAATGTAATCAAATATGAGTCCAATTAGGTAAAGAGATTATACTATACCTCGATAGGGATATGGCATCAGTATTATCTGCCACGGAATATAAAGCAGCAGCAGTATTATCTGCAACAGAATATAAAGCAGCAACAGTCATTATATTCTGCTCTGAACTCAAGCTCTCCGGCTGCACAGGAAGACTAGCAAATGGTGTTGAACCGCTTTGGAAGATTCCAGACCTGATAGCAAA
Organism: Glebionis coronaria; assembly: GCA_025667525.1. Classification (NCBI taxonomy): domain Eukaryota; kingdom Viridiplantae; phylum Streptophyta; class Magnoliopsida; order Asterales; family Asteraceae; genus Glebionis; species Glebionis coronaria. The sequence goes on along the minus strand of CM046878.1, from coordinate 602,013,823 downwards.
TGTTTACAAGGTGTATGATAAGCAAGTAATAAACACATAAATTTAATTAAAAAAAAGAAAAAGGAGTGGGACGTAATATAACTAAATAAATAGATTATAATAAACCTTAATAGGGCGTCATAAACAGAAGATTTAGGTGGAACACGAACAAGGTTGCAGTTGCCATTATTATTTGCAGCACTAATCAAGGTTTCAAAAATTTGCTGCTTATTTCTGGCAGGGCTCCCAAAGCTGACAACATCACAAGCTACATTCTTGAGTTTCATCGCCTTGCCTAGACTATCCAGACTACCCATTTCATCATGAAGTACCGGACTGTGACAGGCAAAGACAAACAAATTACTATTTTAGATTAACAAGTTGCATTAGTGAATTACACAAACAGAGATACGTACCCTCCAGCAAACAAGGCAATCCTTTTTGGCAGATGTTGGCCTAGTTCTTTGGCCCCCAGGCCGGACCAAACGAGATGAGCCATCACGACCGAATCTACTACCGCTAAAAAACCACCCAGTGAATCTCCTAAGTAACAACAACAAACTTGATCATTACAGTTTATACATACATGCAAAGAGTGAATTAATAATGAATTGAAGAAGCTAATTACTATAAAGAGCAGGCATGATTCTCTGAAGATAATTGGTAGGTGTAACAATAGGATAAAGACAATCGTCACCCATTCCACATATGCCAATGACAGTATCCTCATGAGACTACAACCAAAATAAAAGTCAATCAATAATAACAGGCAATCAAATAAATTAAAGAGGTGTTTGTTTCGGCTTATATAGCAGGCTTATGGATTATTTAGTTTTGGCTTTTGTCAGTGTATGTGATCCGATAGACCTAATCCGGAAGGTAACCGAAGAGGTTCAGATCTCTCTTGAAGATCTACTATACGCTATATAAGTATAGCATCATTGACGTTAGTCAATAATACTATACTGGGGGGACATGTCGGTGTATGTGATCCAATAAACCTAATCCGGAAGGTAACCGGAAGAGGTTCAGATCTCTCTTCGAGATCTACTAGACGCTATATAAGTATAGCATCATTGACCGTTAGTCAATAATACTATAGTGGGGGGACATGTTGACATATGTGGTAAAATGGACTTGGTTAATACTTGAAGGGCCAATATGTAAAAGGCCAATAGACAAAGGACCAATACATAAAGGACCTATGTGTAAATGTTGGGTTATAAATACCCCCACTTCTCTCTCTATAAGACAAGTTCTTTCTCTATCCACACTACACTCTCTCTCTCTATAATATCACTGCATGTTTACCCCTGTACCTCTTTGATAATACACTGACTTGACCGTCGGAGGGTGAATCCCCGGGCTCCGGCCCGGGTCCCCTTCTAACGGGTTCTTTATGATTGACAACTAGTTTCTGGTTCGGGACAACCACTTACGGCTTTTGGAGTCGTCCAGTTCGGACCCGAGGAAATACGCTTCAACAGCTTTCTGTTAAATAAGTTCACTTTTGTGGCTTAGGAGCTGTTTGTTTTAGCTTATATAACATAAGCTCATTTCGCCTTATATAACGCCAGCCTTAATTTTGTGGCTTACTTGGAGACTTATGGGCTTATATAAGTTTAAATAAGCTTAAAAAATCGGGGCTTATGAAACATAAGCCAAATTATGGCTTATTTTCGCCTTATATGACATAAGCCCAAATTTTGTGGCTTATTTGGAGACTTAAGGGCTTATAGAAGTTTTTCATAATATGATAAACTTATATCAGCCCCTAAGTCTCCAAATAAGCCACAAAATTGGGGCTTATGTCATATAAGGCGAAATAAGCTTATGTTATATAACCCAAACCAAACACCCCTTTATTTTGAAAATAAACTTATATAAGGTGAAAAGTTTTAAAAGAAGCTACAAAAAGTGAGGTTAGAAAACATAAGGCGAAAACCAAATAAACCGTAAGCCGGATATATAAGCCAAAACAAACACGTCCTAAATATCAAATACCTTGAGTTTTTTGGTACAATAGAGTCTAACAACGTCTTTTTGTTGCTGAAACATGTCTTTATTGGCAGCCAGCCAGCCATCTACTAGTGTCGACACATATCATTATAGCCTGTATAAAATTAGTTTCGTTTAAAATTAATTAATGATAAAAGAATTAACAAAAAAAGAAAAAGAAAAAAAGAGAATCGATAAACAATAATACCTCGCCTTGCATGGCTAGCGGTTGTTTACACAAAAATTCTTATTCGATTTATAAAACAAAACTCAAGAAAACGATTTATTCAACCAACCTCCCCTTTATTTTTCTATAACTGTGTTAGGCTATCACTTCAAATGTGATACCTAGCTTTTTGATCGTACTTACAAATCAGAAAGAAAAGAAAACAAGTGTATGACTGATCTTACAACTCAAGATCAATATACGTATACAAGATCAAGAACACAGCTCAAAGTATCAACGGCGGAACTAACAATGTGAGAGATGAAACAAAAACAAACAGACTGAATGAATGAATAAACAAGAAAGTGATGAATATATATGAGCTTGACTAGGGTTGACGCAAGTTTCCTCTGCTTGCTATATTTGATCCTTCACCTTTATTCAACCTGTCAAACACAAACCAAAAATATCCAAAACAAAAAATATAAAAGGAAATATTTACCTTTCTTACCTTTAAACTTTTACCAGTTATCAACTTACATTTTAATACCCCCTCTTAAGTTGACTTGTGATAGAGATCAACAAGCTTCAACATTTCAGAAAAGGAATTGTGATCTTTAATAGACAACCCTTTGGTAAACAAGTCTGCAACATTATCTTCAGATTTGATCTTAATAGTTTTGATCAAACCTGCAGATACCTTTTCTCTTAAGAAATTTAAGTCAATTTCAAAATGTTTAGTTCTCTCATGAAATACAGGATTGGCTGCAATTTGAATTGTAGAACTACTATCACAACTGATAGGCACAGGTAAGACCACTTTCACCTTGAGATCATTCATAATCTTAAGTATCCACATGATTTCACAAGTAACACTGTTCATAGCTCTATATTCAGCTTCAGCTGAAGATTTAGCTAAAACAGATTGTTTCTTACTTTTCCAGGATACAAGATTATCACCCAGATATACAGTATATCCAGTAACAGATTTTCTAGTTATCTTACACTTAGCCCAATCTGAATCTACAAAAGCATTAAGATTCAGATTGTTATGTTTTTCAAATGATATACCAGTTCCAGGAGACCCTTTAAGGTATCTAAGCACATGAAAAGCTAATTTCAGATGAGATTTATAAGGAGCATGCATAAACTGACTTAAAGAGTGAACAACATAAGCAATATCAGGTCTGGTTAATGTCAGATATATTAATTTGCCAACAATCTTTTGATAACAAGTTTTATTATCAAGCATAGTATCAACCTCATCTTCAATAAGTCTTTTTTTTTCTTAGAAGAATCTGGTATAGGAGCTTTAGCTGGCTTACAAGCCAACATTCCATACTCAGATAGTAATTCTAGGCAGTATTTTCTTTGATTAAGACACAATCCAGAGTTAGTATCAAGTACTTCAATACCCAAGAAATATTTGAGTTTTCCAAGGTCTTTAATTTTAAATTTAGAACTCAAATATTCTTTAAAGTCATTGATAAGACTTTCATTGTTCCCTGTTATGATAATATCATCAACATAAACAAGCAGGGCAACAAAAGACTCATTCTCAGTCTTAGTAAACAAAGAAACATCACTTTTACTTTGACAAAAACCATTTTCAGTTAACACACTTGTTAATTTTTTATTCCATTTCCTAGGTGCCTGTTTTAATCCATATAAAGACTTGGTTAGCTTGCACACCTTGTTTGAGTTAGAGCCATACCCTTCAGGAAGATTCATATAAATTTCTTCATCTAAATCTCCATACAGAAAGACATTATTCACATCTAACTGATAAACAGGCCAATTATTGTGCACAACAACAGAAAGAAGACACCTAACAGTCACAATTTTCACAACTGGTGAAAATATTTCTTCATAGTCTATACCCTCTTTTTGACTAAACCCTTTTGCCACAACTCTAGCTTTAAATCTCTCAACATCACCACTAGATTTATATTTCACCTTCCATAACCATTTACATGCAACAGGATTTCTACCTTGAGGTAGATCGACTATAACCCATGTATTGTTTCTATTAAGTGCTTCCATCTCCTCATTCATTGCCTCAACCCACCTAGGGTCTTTGGAAGCCTCATTATAGGATTTAGGTTCATGTATTTTATTCAAGTTATTAGTGAACACAAAACTATGCATAGACAAGTTGTTATAGTTCACCACAGTATTAATATCATATTTAACTCTTTTATCAAGCACATAATCACTAAGTTTATTAGGAAGCTTATGTGGTCTACTTGACCTTCTTAGCTCAGTCTTCTCTGGACTATTTTGAAAAAGTTGATTAAACTCTATAAACTCCTCACCCTCAGACTCATAATTTTCATAATCAAGGGCAACATTATGATCTAAATCATTAGCATCATTACTGCCTAAGTCATACTGGTTTCCAAGACTATGATCTTTATTAGTCATAAACTCTGACCCTGAGTATTACTGGTAACAATGATAGGAGTATCAGTAGATACTTTCTCAGCTAAGACAGACCCTTTTGAAATGCTACCTCTATCTATTAATCTTTCATCTCTCATATCATCATAGGGATCATCAGATTTGTTTACTACTAAGTCAAAAATATTTAGACTATTTATACCCTGATCTTCAAAGATCAAATCACTTTTACAAACATCATTTTTGAATGGAAAAACTGTTTCATAAAACTTGACATCCCTTGAGAAAAACACATTTTTTTACTCAAGACCAAACAATTTATAACCCTTTTTAGTAAAAGAATACCCAATGAACACACACTTTTCAGACCTAGCAGCAAACTTATCCACATTATTAAGTATTGTACTAAAACAAAGACACCCAAAGCTTTTTAAATGAGAGATGTTAGGTTCAATTTTATAAATCCTTTCATAAGGACTTTTTCCAGAGAGAACTGAGCTAGGAATCCTGTTAATCAGATAAAGAGCAGTAAGAATAGATTCAGGCCACATGTTCAAAGGTAATCCCCCCCTGAAACATGAGGGCTCTAGCAACATTAAGCAAGTGTCTATGTTTTCTCTCAGCTATACCATTTTGTTGTGGAGTATACACACAAGTAGTTTGATGAATAATCCCATTATCCTTAATAAAATCTTCAAATTTATGATTAACAAACTCTGTTCCATTATCACTTCTAAAAACTTTGATAGCAACATCAAATTGATTTTTAATTAGATTATGAAATTCAACAAGTTTATAAAAAACCTCATCTTTGCTTTTAAGCATGTATAACCAAACAGCCCTGGTATAGTCATCAACAATAGTAAGAAAGAATCTAAATCCATCTCTACTTTTTACTCTATAAGGACCCCAAACATCCAGATGAATAAGTTCACCCAAAACATTGGTCTTATGGTCACTCATAGGAAAAGGATCTCTAGTTTGCTTAGCCATGTGACACACATCACAAGGCTGAACATTACTAGTAGACTCAAGATGGATTTATCCTTAAGAATAGCTAAGACTTGGTCTGAGGGTTGACCAAGTCTGTTATGCCACACACTTACACTTAGTGATAGCACTATTAATAAACTTCCTACCTGAATCAAACAAGTAAAGTCCATTATTTTCACTACCAGTCCCCAAGAGGAACTTTTGATGAGAATCCTGAACAAAACATCTAGATTCAGTTAAGGACACAACAAACTTATTATCTTTAACCAACTTGTGTACATATATAAGACTGACCTTGTAACCTGGAACAACCAACACATTTTTTAATGTAATTTTATCTGAAAGTTTAAAGTTTCCTACATGCTTAACATGTTCAATAGTGCCATTAGGATGTGAAACAGAAATATTTAAATTTGACACATCAATAATATCAAACAAATGTTCTGTAGAAAAAGTCATATGTTGTGATGCTCCAGAATCAAAGATCCATCCAATATAAGTACTATAAGTACTTATATTGGTATTATAGTTAAAAAATCTACAAGTGACAAAACTAATAACATGATTAGAACCAAATTTTATACCTGCAGCACAAGACTGCACATCACCAATGTCAGGCTTAGAATTGATCAAAGCCATGAGTCTATTAATTTGATCAGCAGTAAAGGGAAGAGATTTCCCAGATCCCTGATCAACACTATTACCAAGAGAACTAGTGACATTATTAGAACCATTAGATCCTCCAGTATTTCTTTTCTTGAAACCTGGAGGATATCCATTAAGCTCAAAACATCTATCAACAGTATGGTCATTCATATTACAATGAGTACAAACAAATTTATTGTTGTTCTTATTAGGACCTCTGTTTTGACCATTTTGATTGTTTTGATTATTTCTATTACCATTCCAATTATTAGGTTTAGCAGCAAAAGCAGTAGCAGTATTCTTATCACTGACAGCATGAACCAAATTGTTCTTATGAGACTCAACCCTAGAAAGAGTAGCAAAAGCAGATTTAACATCTAGCAAAAGGTCTACAGTTAGCAATTGACTCCTAACAACACTGAAAGTGTCATGACCCATCAAAAACTGCATGAGCCTTATGAGAGCATTATGACACTTCATTTGAGGAGCACCATCACAATTACATGAAGGAAGATTGACAAGGGAGTCAAACTGCCTCCATAAACTGTTGTAATTATGATAATACTCAGACAAAGAAGAACCAGATTGAGTGAGAGAGCAAATTTTATAATGCAAATTATAGATAACAGATCCATCAATTTTATCATAGGTTTCTTTAAATTCATCCCACACATCTTTAGCATTTTTTTGAAAAAATTTGTCCTTGATATAACTCAAATGAGATACATCCAAGAATCCAAGATAAAACCACAGCATTACATCTATCCCATTGATCAGATAACACAACATCATCATTATTTTTCCCACACGTACCATCAATAAAACCCAGTTTGTTCTTAGTATGTAAAGCAAGTTTAAATGCAGCAGTCCAAACCTTATAGTTTTCAGGACCAGTGAGTTTAACACTCACAATGGGCTGCCCATTTGTGTCAGTAGGGTGTAAATACAAAGGGTCATTAGTAGAATGACTGTTTCACTTTCAGTCACTAACAAGATTATCATCCTGATCACCTTTTTTGGCATCAGACATGATGAAACCACAAGAATATCACACAAGAACACAAAAGAAACAAAAACCTCTTGTACCTCCTCTACAAACAACTACCAACCAGCACAAAAGAAAACAGAATCAAACCACCAAGACTACCTAATCCCTTCGACACCTAAATCACCCTCTAAACAAGAAAAAATAAAAACTAATAGAGAGCAAGAGAGGTTTTACAACACGCACAGCTACCAGCAAAGAATAGCCAAGAACCAATGAGATCAAGAAGATCTCACCACAAACAACGAGCACAACGGAATACCAACCTGAAAAATGTTAGTTATAACAAATAACCAACAAAAAATAACAAACCCCCAAAAATTGAACGAAACCCTAATTTCTGAAATTTAGGGTTTCTTCAATTAACCTTACCAGAGTTGAAATTAAGCTCAATTAACCAATAAAGAACCCAATTAAACACCACATAACCCAAGAATCAGAAAACCCCCAAATTTTTAAAAAACCCTAAAAAATTAATTGATCAAAAAACTTGAATTAACCACAATTAACACAAGATTAATCACAAGATTAATCAAGATCTTTAGTAAAAACGGTTTAAAAACTCAGATATCAAGAACCAATGGCTCTGATACCATATTCGATTTATAAAACAAAACTCAAGAAAACGATTTATTCAACCAACCTCCCCTTTATTTTTCTATAATTGCGTTAGGCTATCACTTCAAATGTGATACCTAGCTTTTTGATCGCACTTACAAATCAGAAAGAAAAGAAAACAAATGTATGATTGATCTTACAACTCAAGATCAATATACGTATACAAGATCAAGAACACAGCTCAAAGTATCAATGGCGGAACTAACAATGTGAGAGATGAGACAAAAACAAACAGACTGAATGAATGAATAAACAAGAAAGCGATGAATATATATGAGCTTGACTAGGGTTGACGCAAGTTTCCTCTGCTTGCTATATTTGATCCTTCACCTTTATTCAACCTGTCAAACACAAACCAAAAATATCCAAAACAAAAAATATAAAAGGAAATATTTACCTTTCTTACCCTTAAACTTTTACCAGTTGTCAACTTACATTTTAATAATTCTTTTATAATCTCACTTAAACTATAGGATCATGGTTTAAATAGTTTTTCATGTAGGTCTACATAGGGGTGTAAACGAGTCGAGTCGAGCCGAGTACTGTCAAGCTCAAGCTCGACTCGAATACAAAAACTCGAGCTCGAAACTCGGCTAGAGCTCGACCGAGTTTCATATTTCAAACTCGAGCTCGGCTCGTCATATAAAACTCGAGCTCGAAACTCGACTCGAACTCGATTATTTTCACTTGTCATACTCGAACTCGATAAATACTCGACATATCAAGCTCGACTCGACTCGATTTATCTATATAAAAGGGTAACAAAAAAAGCTCGATAAGACTCGCGAGCTTCTCGAGCCGAGTATATTGGAGCTCGAATTTGACTCGAATATACTCGAGTAGCTCGAACTCGAGCTCGACTCGTTTAAATCGAGTCGATTTCGAGTAGTTTACGAGTCGATCTCGAGCAACTCACGAGCTGTCTCGGCTCATTAACACCCCCATACACAAGTTTTGAAACTGGTTCGAGCTCATTTAACCCGTAGCCAAAATTACACAATTTATATATTTTTTTTTGTAATTTTATTATATGAAGTTTTACCGAAAAGTACTTATTATGGCAACCATAAAAAAAATATTTTTTATATTTAAATAAAACTTTAGTGTTACTTATATGTTTCGGTTTAAGAAATAAGAACTGAATAATGAACGCAAGGGCATCATGCGTGGGCTTTTAGGTTGGTAGCCCAAGTTCACAACAAGGATAGCATAGATTGGACTACATGATGGGCTTAGAATTTAGTCTCTTGTAGCACACGTCGATGTTCCTAACTAAAATAGCCCCATCACAAAAAAACATTTAAATCTTAGATAATTTTATATATACCCAATAAAACTTCATAAATTACATATATTCTTATAATACAAGTTTTTGATGCATAATATACAATACTATTAAAGCATATTTTGAGGATATATGTAAATATGGATGTTTTGTTGATGATATATAATGAAAGAAACAAGTTCTCACACTACAAAATTTATAGATTTACTAACTAAATTAAATGTAGAAAGAATTAGTAATAAAAAAAACATTAAAAGTATATTTTATCAATTTCTTAAAAAATCATTAAAAGTTGTTTTTATAAACTTCGACTAAAAAGAAAAAAAAATAAGTAACAAAGGAAGTACTAAAAGTCTACTTTTACTTAAGTAAAAAAAAAGGATTTTAATGAGTTTTTTAGTAGACAAAAAATGTGGATTTCTTTTGCCTACTTTTATAGTCAATGTGTTTTATTAAGAAAGGTAATTATGACTCCTACGATTGTGTATCTTATTATTAAGCAAAACTTTTAGTAAGTAAACATATTTTATTTTGGAAAGTCGCTTTGAAATTGCAAATTATATATAACTTCAAAAAGATCTACTTTTTACTCAAATATTCAGTGAAAATCAAGCAAAACTTCATTTGTTTCCGTTTTTTTATTATTTTTATTTAGATTTTATAAATTTATTAAGTCAATTGTGACATAAATGAAATGTGAAATTCTTAAGTAATCTACTTCCTCTCGAATGATAAATTATGTAATTCTTAAATAAAAAGGGTACCGTGAAATTCATAAAGAATTTACTTGTCAATGTATTGTTCCATTCGATCTTTCAAGTCCCGATTTCACCTGGACAATTAGGCCACAATGCCCTTAAAGTATATGTATGCGATAACCATGCATCTTTTTTATTTGTTATTTGAACATAATTTTTGTTAGTTGTGGAAGAATTTTAATTTTTTAGAGAAGTTTTATATAAAAATAATAAAACAAAAAACTTCCTTAGTTGTACATTTTTTTAATATTAAAAAAAAACAAAAAATTTCATCATCTACTTTTATATAGAACACCATTTTTTCCTTTTCATACAATTTTTGTTTTCATTTTTGAAAAAAAAAGTACAACTCCATATAAGCAAGTTTTTAAAGTTTTCAACATGAAGAAAATCATTCTTTTCTCTAAGAATTAAAAAAAAACATTGAAAATTTTAGTGATTTTAGTTTCTTCTTTTTAAATATAATGTTTCATGGAAAATCTAAACAGCTTTAAAAAATTACATCCAGGTTCGGAATTAGAATAGATGTTGGAAATATGTTTCACGTATTTAGAAGGATCGGTCGTTTCAAATATATATTAATGTAACGGGCTCGTAATTTAAACATAATAGCAAGTAAACTAGCCAGACGTTTGGTCATGGGTATTTAAACCATTTCTTTAGATGGAGAGAGTATGTGGTTCTCATAATTTCACACATAGTTCTTCAATTACTCTCTCTATATTGTGTGTGTGTCAACCTCTCTCTATCCTTTCTCTCTCTAAAACTAGTTAAGGTTTATTATAAATCTACAGTAGACTTTACACAACAATACGTAGTCTCAAAATTGGCTCTTTAAATTAAGTGTACTATAAATGTACATTGAGATCGAGCCATCCAAGACATAGAAAAGAATCACTATAACGAAACGTTCAACTAAAGTACAACATCGTGTATTTGGAAATCGTGGCCTATGTTTAGATAACATCAGCATTTATTAAAATGACCCCCGTCCATGCTATACCGGCTTTTTAGGTGTTTTGGATTGCTTATTGCTAGCTTGTACAAAATGCTTATCGTAGATAGAATTTGTTATTACTTACTAGAAAAAAACATCAATTCCTACAAATTTGATATAACCATATAATCATGTTTATTAACCAATCCAAAGACGTGCCCATTTCAGTGGTCCTTTCAGAGTTGAATGACATCACTCTGTACTCAATGTAACGTTAATTTTCATCGTGATGGTTTATTAGCGACGTTAGATGGTGAAGATTTTGGGTCCCTATGTAATTTTTTTTTTTTTTTTGTTGTAGTGTCAACATAGTTTTGGTACGACAACAACCAAATAGCAGTAAGGATAGGATGTGAAGGAAGAGTAGAACAGTCATAAATGATTTTGCTTGCAGAGTTAAAAGTGATGTATGAGACTCCAGACATGTACAAAGAAGATTTTTAGCAAAATCCAGAGACTTGGATTCCCACACAACACAACGGAGGCTTTATCAATCTTGTGGTATCTATACCATAAAGATTAATGATGTCACTTTCTATCTATTACGGGAAAAAAGATATCTATTTGAGAGAGTGTTTCTTGAGAGACCTTTGTAAATTAAACTTGAAGTTCATGCATAATCAACAAGTGCACTTGAGTTGATAAGATTTGTGAAACAACATATTAAGGGTCTTGAGAAGGAAGAAAAAGCTAAAATGATGTCTAACCCACATAAGAACTGGCTAGTCCATACGCAAATGACTTTTGGTTAAGACTTCTCAAATCCGTTGACACCTGATAGTTTGTTAAAAACTATATGGTCATTAGCTCATCATACTTAATTGGAAAGAGTTGGCTAGTCCAAGAGAAAATGGCTCTAGGTAAAGACAACTCAAATCCATTAATGGTTGACAGTTTATAAAAAACTTTTAGGGTAATTAATACACCTTATTCTTGGTGAATAAAGTATTGACTATTCCAGAGCAAACGACTAACTAGTATAGAATAATTAAATCTGTTGATGGTTGGTGATTTGCCAAAATTCACAATGCCAATACAGATTGGTTAATTGCTAACTATCTTATGCAGGTAAGATGATACAAGATGATGCTGTCAAGTTGAAACAAAAATGACTCCTAGATATTGAGAGCCACCCTCTCTAATATCAATTGCTGGTTAAGATGTTACAAAAAGATTATTGCTGTCAAAATTCAAATGTTCAAAGAACCAAGCCTTGAAGACAAGTATGAACTCAAAGAGTGTAATATTAGAGTTCATCATACCAGAAGAAGGAAATTCTAAGAAGTTGTTTAAATGCATTCCGCTGTGACATGAGTTTGAAGATAACAACCTTACCCTGAAGTTTGTGAGCTATATAAGCTAAATCTGAAGACATAAAGATCCATACATTCAAGACAAAGAAACAAGAAGATAACAAGTGATCATTCATGTTTAGGGGAGGATTGTTGAAAATTATTTGTATTTGTACTGAATAACCGCTAGTTAACTTGTAGTACCGCTAGTAGTGGAATGTACCGCTAGAGTTAGGACGGTATATACAAGTACCGGTAGTGTTAAGTAGCAAGTACCGGTAGTGTTAAGTAGCAAGTACCGGTAGAATGATAAGTACAATATATCTTTTGTAAAGATATGTTAGAGTTATATTAGGATTATATTGTATGATATTGTAAGCACATATAATATTCTAGTGTTCCTTGTAGTAAAAAAGGAACCTAAGGGTATTGAGAACGATACACCTTAATACCTCAACACAAGTTTGTCGATTAATAAAAGAAACGATAGTTAGTATAATCTATGTTCTTCTTATCTTTTATAAGTTAGAATACTCATAACTTATCTTTATTAATCGAGTTTTTCTCGTGCATAGTTTGTTTACAAACTACGTACACTCCTTAAGAGGCTACTAAGATCTATTCATTGGGATCATCAGAATTGATGGTTCAAACTTTGGGTACCAAGGTGATATATTTAGAGCATAATAAGGAAAGGTAAAGCTCTAGTGATTACAACTCAAGCACAGTAGATTTCAAGCTTATTAGGAGCACTTACAAAGCTCAAACAGCACCAACCATCCTTTTTAAAATTTTTCATGATTTCCTCCTCTTTAGAAGAAGTTTTTGCTACACCTGAAGCTACTATTAATTCATGAGAGGAGATTGAGAAGAGAATTGATGAGGAGTTTCATTTTAAGGATTGGGATGTTGTCAAAAATGTTCTAGGTTTAAGATCTTTTAGGGTCCTGGGGGAGGAAAATGTTAATACTGGTAATGTAGAGATTAATAATGGCAGTGCATAGATTAATGTTGGTAATGAAGAATTTAATACTGGTATGGGATATTCTAACTCTGATAGTGAGATTGTGAGTACTAGTACTGGTAAGCTATAAGAAGAAAATCTTAGGGAACAAAGTTCAGAAGAGACGCAAGATGACGGGTCTCAATATATTATTAGTCCCAGGGTTACTTAAGCAAGTACAAGCGTGGTTTTGCCACCCTTAGTGATTAGAGGTATAGTAGTATATGCATCATCTTCAACATGTCCAAGTATAGACCAAAAGGATAAAGGAAAGACAATTCTTGTTGAGGATCCAAATAAAAAGAAGAGAAAGATGACTCTATAGATCCTAATCCAGCAACATAGGCTGTGGTTATGAAATCTATCAAAGATTTTGAAGCAGGTTTGGATGTCGGGCTAAGAGAAATAAGATACAAGAGAAAGATAGGATGCTATGAACATGTTGTTTGAATGGAGAGCAAATATTAAGGTAGCTCAGGCCTCTGGTGATATTAATGATGAGTAAAGGTCAAGAATGTTCATGGAATTCTATGCTAGAGAAAGGAATGATGATCTGTCTATAAATCAGAAAAGACTATTCATGATGTCCTTTATTCATGACAAAACTACAACATCAAGAAAGATTCTACAAAGCTATTCATACGAAGAATTGTATAAATGGGTTTTGATTGTTAGCAAAACAATGGATAGCTTTAAGGACTATAAGATTTAAAATGAAGAAAAAGGAGCAGAATCAAAGAATATAGAAGCTGCTAAAGACAAAAGTAGAAAAGTGTCTGAGAAATTGAAGGCAACTGAGAGGAAGGAAGACTTGGAGAGTATCATGAAGGTAGTGGTTTCTGATGAAGTAATTTCATAAACTTTGTTGACAAATATCCAATCTATGGTTGGGAAGTTTTAGATGAAGTAAATGATGCATTTACCAAATCATTTCAGAAGATTCTTAGAGCATGTGTGTTTGAAGACAATGAAAGGTACTTTCACTTTGATGACTTGCTTTCAGGCTTTGACATATGTGATTTGGTGAGTTTATGGAATTTGGTCAAAACAAAATTTACAACTGAAAAATCTACTCATGACAAGGATAGGGAGTTGTGAGTAAAGCTGAAAAAATTGTTTGAACCTGATGAGACTGACGAGTTGTGGAAAGAACAAAGGAGAGGTTTTCACAGACTTACTTGGACATTGTTTGAATCTTGTGGAGTGCATCATGTTTTCTCAACTAAGGGAACTCTCATTTATATGCTGACAAATAAGGAATATCCTATGAGTATTGGTGTATTAATGAGTATGATTTTTGAAAGACTCTCAGTTCCACATGGAGTTTCAGGTTTGGCCTTAGATGTTGTGAAAATGATTTTTAATCAGTGTGAGAGAGCTTCAACACAACTGAGATAGAGCTCTACCAAGAGCACATTCTGTCGGTCCTTTGTAATTAGTGCTATACTTAAGGATACTAAGTATAGACCTAACTCATGGTAAAGTAATGTTAAAAACACAAGACAACTGTAAAGTAAATAACACAAAAGGTTTTCAACGTTTAACTCTTATTTATTAAAGAATTATACCCTATTGTATGTGAAGCTACAATAGGGATTGAATAGACAATGTGTGTGTTTGTGATCTCCTCACTAGCAAACTATATCAATCCTAACGATTGATAAGTTTAATGATTAAGTCAACATGAGTTTAGAACTCAAGTGCTTTTGATCGTGTTTGGAAGAGAGAACTTTGTTTGTGAATTTCTAAAGCATTTAGTGCACAAACTTATTTCTCTCGTTTAAAACTATCCTATTTATAGAGGTAAAGGGTAGATACAAGACAAAGAATTGCCATGTGCAATTCTTGTCTTATTGGTACAGTGTACAATCTTGTATTAGCCTATTCTAAGTATTAGGACATAAGTCCTTTTACACTGTCAGTACCCTATCTATCCCAAAAGGGTAAGTCACGCTAACTGTGTGATGTACTACATCTGATCACAATTCAACTTATCCTGCATTTACTTCAGTCTTTGAGGATGCTTGTTTCTTCAGGGAGACCATATGGGGTTCAGTGAGTCTATTGCCACAACTCACTAAACTCATCACCTTCTTCTTTTTCTTAGATACATCATTCATTAAACTTCGACTCTCTGAATGCTCAAGTCTTTCTTTTAGACTTAGTCTAAGGTCTTAAAGGTAACTCACTGAGTGACCGTTCACTCTGTGACTTCATTACGTTAAAGGGTAATGTTTTACTTAGGATGAGTGTTATTCAAATCCATTAGTGAGATCATTAGGCACTAAATTGACCTAACAATCTCCCCCTATTTTGATATAAAATATGCCTAAGTAAAATTGTTAAGTGAGAAAAGAGGCTTCTTCTCATACAAACTAATCTACTAATGAACATACTTGTTTTAAACAAAGTACTTTCTTTTATTCTTAATTACAAAGACTGAATAGTCTGATACAAGAAAAACATAAATAAAAACAAAAGATTACAACCCTTCAGGCATCCATTGCTTCCCTCTTTATCCTTAATGAGCTTAACTCCTTTTCTTTGTCATGCCTTCTTGCAATCATCTCCCTGAGCTTTTCAGCATACCTTTTATTCTCCTTAGTCTCAACTTGTCCAGCCATCACAAGAAAGATTAAGAGACTTTCAGTGGGACATCTCTCAATGTCACTCATCCTTTTAAAGGCTTGGTCTTCAAATACATCTATGAAGAAGATATCCCACTCAGGTTCTTCAATGACCATGTTGTTTACAAAGGGAACATTCTCAGGAAGGGTTCGATTACATTCCAACCCAGGGACTTTAATCAGTTTCGAGCTCAACTCTTTTCCTTTTTCGTCCCTGGGTCTTAGAAGGATCCTGTTTAGCCAAGGGTAGATCCTCAGTAATTCCTAATTGCTCCTTGATCTGATTCAACCTCTCGTATCTCTTGCTGCAGAGAGTTGAGTATCTCATGGACACATTTTTTCGTCTTGGTCCTAAAGATCCTACCCATTTCATCCCACTCACTGAGACCAAAATCACCAAATGAGAACTTCTTCATCACTTTAAATTCCTTTCATCATTGTTTCTGTAAACAAATACTTAGACTGGTGTGGTGTGAGGAATGATTTGAAGATTTGTGATTGGTCCAGGCTTCCTTCTTTGAGTGGTGACTTTGGTGTATTGATCAAACAACTTCTTCAGTTGGGTTGTTCTTTGTTGCTGCTTTCTGATCATCTCATCCTGAATTGCCTTTAGCTCCCCCTCTTGCTTCTAAATGAACTATTTTTTACCCTTTGCACTTAACAACTCATCAGGGTTACCACCCACTTCCTTAACAAACTCAGTTGACACTTTGAGAATCTCAGCTCTTGTTGCCTCACTGGTCTTGGCCCTTTCCATCCTATCTAAGTATTCTTGGATTTGATCAGGAGTCATCTTGTACATATTTCCATTGATCTCATAGGGTACCAAGACAATAACATCAGGGTCAGGCCTTCTTTCCCTTGAAGCTTTTACAAGCTTCTTGGGTGGTGGTGTTAGGGTCTCATCAACAATTCCTTTGCCCCTATCTAACTTAGATACTGAGGGCTCAGGGATAGGTGGAATGGAGTTTAAGGGAGTTGGTATGGGGATCACAGGCACCTGAGGTTGTGGATGTACCATTTCTTCCTGTTCCCCCTCAACTTGAGAGGGATGTTCACACCATGTAAGCATCATTGGTGGCACATTCTCTTTGATAACATGAAACCGAGGTCATTGCTTAATCTTACTTTACGACTATTTTTGAAATTTTTGATAAGAATTAGGGTTGGTAGGTCAAGTTTATGATCATGCATGTGTAGTTGGTGATGATCAAGAGATGATCATGCTAGTTTTTACTAAAAACTTGTTTTTGATTTTGAGTTTTTGATTTAGAGATTGATACAAGTGTTAGACATTAGATATGTTGTTATTAGGGTTATAAGATGATGATAAAAATGCTTGATTTTGATTAAAAACATGATTTCATGTAAGATTTTGAAGGGTAATTTGGATCAGTAGGAAAAAGGGTATTTTTGGGTACCTTATGATTTGATTATTGCTTAACTAATAGCATAGGGTTGTAGAGAATTCAATTAGCTTCGATTTGATATAAAGTAGAGCTTCTAGCTCCAAACGAGCGAGAAGTTATGATAGTTTGATTATTCGTGTACCAGGAGACGAGTATCGGCACGACATGTAGTTGTTGTCGATATTTAGATCGAATCTCGGGGACTATAGAATGAGTTTTGAAATGAGTCAATGACTGATGTAAAAGTGTATACCCTAGATGGTGAGTCGATTTTCAAACCTAAGTGTCGGTTTTGCAAATGGAGTCGTTTATAGAAGTTAAAACAGTTGTATGAGTCGGTAACGTAAAATTGTCCGGTTTTTGTAGTTCAAAGATGAGCCGGGCAGGGAACTTTAAAAGTAAATTTATTTGATAAACTTGATAGAGGACTTTCTATAGATAGTAAGTTAGTTCCTCGAGTCGTTTCATAAACGTTTGACGAGTCTAAGTGGGGTCGGTGTCATGAGCTTAAATAAAATGAGTTGCCTTGATATAGATTATATGTACATCAATTCTATAAAATGATTATGATTGATTTTCTTCTTATGTTGAAATGTGATTTGTTAAACCTATGTACTCGCTCAAAATTATTGTTGACTCGTTTAAGCATGTGTTTCAGGTAATCGAAGGTGATTGATGGCGGAGCTTTGTTGTGGATGTTGTGGGTTGGCTTTTGAAGTATTGTGGTCTTAAAACAATTTATATCCTTTTACTGTTGAACAATTTGTTTAATGTTTATGTATTGTACTAAAACTTGTTGGTTTGATGGTCGAGATCCGTGGGGACTAAACGCTTTACCCTGGTGTCGTTTTAGTACATTATGGGATGAAAATGATGTTTTAGACATTGCGTGAAATCTTATTTATATTTTATGTGTAAGCGTCTCTTTTGAGTCGTTCAATATACCTTGTGTGATGATACTTGTGCTTAGCACCCAATCGTGTATTTACGCTGCGCAATGTGAATTGGGGGTTTAAAGATTGGTAATCAGAGCTACAAGTTATAGAGAACTAGGTCGATTTTGAAAATTGTCCTAAACTATAACTTTGGTGTCGAAAGTATTTATTTTTTTCAAAAGCAAACAACTTCTCTGCAACGCTCCGGTAAGATCACTTTTAGTTTTGTTTTGTATTATAGAGGTATCCCTCAGAACTGAAATGCTTTCTCGAGTATTTATTAAGTAAATACCTTGATATTGTATCGAGGTTATTAAAAGTGCGATGAGTGCTTGTCATTATCATATTTTATTTTTGCGAGCATTGCATAAACATCATTTGCATTTCATTTCATATCATGGGTTACGTATAACATTTGTATGCTCATGCATGAGTGTGCATTTATAATTTTTGACAATGACCTTAAGTATCCTTGAACCTCTATAATTGTAGAAAATGGCTGATATACCACGTGAGGATGATTGGATTAAGATGAATGACATACTAGGAGGTGAGGAAGTAGATAACTTTGGTGCTAGTGACGATGAGGAGCCTTATGAGTATTTGGATGATGGGATTACTCTTGGCGCAGTAGGACAGACTGAGCCCGAAGTGATTCAAGGTAGTTATGTGCCGAGAGCTAATGTTGTGCCACCGACTGTTCAGGATTATCAGCGACCTGTTGTACGTTCATCTATGTCTAATTGTGATGTTTATTTGAGTGGTTTGCCTAGGGTTGCCCGTGTTAGAAATGTTTTCTCTGCTGAGTCAAGCAATGTTGCTAGTGCCCGATCTATCCATTATGATATTGCTAAGGTGTACTATCCAGGTCCTAGATCTTATGAAGATATTTATTGGTTTCTTAAAAAGTTTGATAGGTCTTTGTTTGAAAGGTATGTAGTTGAAACCCGAGTAATCAAAAGGTTTGAGCAGAATGAGAGGCAATTTGACAGGTTTGTTTCCAGTGTGAGGATATCAGAGTATGTTAGATCTAGGGAAATGGAGGAAGTTGCTAGTCTGCGAGCGATGGTGTTGAATCTGAGTGTCCAAGTTGAAAGGTTTCGTGAGGAGCAAGAAAGTAACACAAGGGTAAAAGTGTGGGACTTGCCAATGAGGTCTTTTCTAAGTCAAGGTATGGTAATCAGGGATGTGCCGAGTCGTATTGAAGCTCAGATGTTGGTGAAGCCGTGTGAATGAACAAGTCGAAAAGGAAAGGAAAAAGTGGAAGAAGACTCTGAGGAGGAAGACAGCGGTAGTGATGACGAGCCAATGTACAAGAAGCTACGGGGATCACGTGATTAGTTTCTTTATGTTATCTTTATTAGCCTTGTTGTAATAGAACTTATGTAGACTGGTACTGTAGTTTGTGATGAAACTTAATGACTCTTTAAGTTTGGCGTGATGAAGGGTTGTAGTGACATTACTTGTCACAATTTTGTGGAAATTTTCCAATGCAATCTAAATTACCTTCATAGTCTATGATTTGTCTTTCAGTTCTTTTGTGATTTGGTTGATGATTCATTGTGGACTATGTTGTTTGTGCATGTAGTATCCATGATACGTCTTGATAGAGAAATCCTTCTTCTTATCTTGATATGAATACTTATTGTTTTCTTTCATTTGTGATGTCAGAAACATGCCACCGAAATTGATAACTGCTACTGTGAGTACTATGATTGAGCAAGCTATTGCTAGAGCACTGGAAGCTGAACGTGCTGCGAGGAACCAAGAGACTGAGAATAGGAATGCTGCTGGTCAAGTTAGAGGGCATGCTGCCAATCCAGTTGAAGGTAATACTAATGAGCCGGTTAGAGGAAATGTTGCTGGTCAAGATGGAGGTAATGCTGCTGCTCAGCAAGTGCAGAAAGAATGTTCTTACGCTAGTTTCATGAAATGTGGATCTACCCAATTTCGTGGTACTGGTGGTGCTTTGGAGTTAAGAAGGTGGATTGAGAAAATTGAAAGTACTTCTGAAATCAGTGGATGTTCATAAGCCAATAAGGTAAAGTTTGTTGCAGCTACTTTTGAGGATGATGCTTTGAGTTGGTGGAATAGTCAGGTAGCTACAGTAGGTTTGGTTGAAGCTAATGCCAGAACATGGACTGTGACCAAGGGACTGTTAACTGCCAAGTTTTATCCTGAGGAAGAGTTGGGTCAGTTGGAGGATGAGTTGAGGCATTTGGTGCTGAGGAATAATGATGTTATGGCTTATACAAAGAGGTTTTCTGATTTGTGTCTGTTGTGCCCTGATGCTTTTGCTGATGATCGTAAGAAGATGAAGTAGTATATCATGGGTTTATCTATTAATATCAAGGGGGAGACTACTTCGTCGAAACCCAAGACTTTTGATGAAGCTGTTCAGATGGCTCATGCTTTGATAGATGTGAAGCTGCATGATCGAAAGGATAGTATTGCCGAGGGGAACAAGAGAAAGTGGGAAGCTGCACACTTAAACCAAGGGCAGAATATAGGAGGTTATCAGAACAACAATAACCAAGGACCGAATAGGAATCAGCAATACAACTTTAGAAGGAATGATGGTGTTCGTGCTGCTACTGGACCCCAAGGTAACAAAGTGAACCCGAAGTGTGGTCGATGCAGTCTGTATCATGTTGGAAATTGTCCACCTGCTTGCAACAAGTGTGGGAAGGCCGGACAAAAAGTGACAGACTGTAGGAACAAGGGTGTGGCCATTGGAGCCAATGCTGTCAAGGTGGTTAATTGTTTTGGATGTGGAGGTCGTGGACATAAACAAGGGAACTGTCCGAGGGTTGGCGCTCGACAGGGAGGCAATGTTGTTGATGTTGCTGTTGGGACTGCTGCTCCAGCCTATGTCATGGGAGATGCTGACAAACCTCAAGGGCCGAATGTGGTGACTGATACATTCTTACTCGATGCTTGTTATGCTAGTGTGTTATTTGATTCTGGATCCGATAGAAGTTTCGTAGATGTTAAATTCAGTCAGCTATTGGATAGAGAACCAGTAAGATTAACAACTAGTTATAATGTGGAGTTAGCTGATGGTAAGGTTGTTAGCACTAGTTCTATACTGAAAGGTTGTTCCTTGAAGTTAGGGAATTATGTGTTTAGTATTGATTTGATGCCCATAGAATTAGGATCTTTTGACGTGATTATTGGTATGGACTGGTTAGTTGTTTATGGTGCAGTAATTGTTTATAGGGAGAGGTTAGTTCAGATACCGCTAAGGAATAGGGTATTACTATGAAGGGTGATGAGTGTACTTCTCGTTTGAGAGTTGTTTCTTGTTTGAAGATGATGAGGTATATGGAAGAGGGTTGTGAAGTGTTTCTTGCCCAGATAAGTAATGATGGTGTGAATGAGAGGAAACTCGAGGATGTGCTTGTGATTAGAGAGTATCCTGAAGTTTTTCCTGAAGATTTTTCGGGATTACCACCGCATCGTGAAGTTGAGTTCCGTATTGACTTAGTGCCGGGAGCTGCGCCTGTTGCTCGTGCACCGTATCGTTTAGCACCGTCTGAGATGAAGGAATTATCTGATCAATTGAAGGAATTGATGGATAAGGGATTTATTAGACCGAGTTCGTCGCCGTGGGGTGCTCCTGTGTTGTTTGTTAAGAAGAAAGATGGTTCGTTTCGAATGTGTATTGATTATCGGGAACTTAACAAATTGACTGTCAAGAATCGGTATCCATTACCGAGGATTGATAATTTGTTTGATCAGTAGCAAGGGTCAAGTGTATACTCAAAGATCGATTTGAGATCTGGGTATCATCAACTGAGAGTTAGGGAAGAAGATATTCCTATAATCGCTTTCCGTACTCGATATGGACATTTTGAATTCCAAGTGATGCCTTTTGGATTAACGAATGCGCATGTCGTATTCATGGACTTGATGAATCATGTGTGTAAGCTGTATTTAGATGAGTTTGTTATCGTATACATGAGAAGCATTTAATGATAATTTTGGAATTGTTAAAGAAAGAGAAGTTGTATGCAAAGTTCTCTAAATGCAAGTTTTGGTTGAAATCAGTGCAATTCCTGGGGCACGTGATTGATAGTGAAGGTGTTCGTGTAGATACTGCTAAGATTGAGGCAATCAAAGATTGGTCGGTACCAACGACGCCGACTGAAGTTCGCTAATTTCTTGGTCTAGCTGGGTATTATAGAAGGTTTGTCGACAATTTTTCATTAATTGCTAAACCATTGACCAAGCTTACTGAAAAGAATCAAGTGTTTGAATGGGGATTAGAAGAGGAAGTTGCTTTTAATGCGCTGAAGGATAAGTTGTGTTCTGCGCCGATTTTGTCTTTGCAAGAAGGATATGAAGACTTCGTATTGTATTGTGACGCGTCTCATAAAGGATTTGGAGCTGATGCAAAGGGAGAAAGTGATAATTTATGCGTCGAGGCAATTGAGGAAGCATGAAGAGAATTACACTACTCATGATTTAGAACTTGGAGCTGTGATTTTTGCTTTGAAGCTGTGGAGACACTACTTGTATGGAATCAAGTGTGTGGTTTTCACTGATCATAAGAGTCTGCAACATATTTTGGATCAAAAGGAATTAAATATGAGACAAAGGAGATGGGTAGAATTGCTGAGTGACTGTGACTGCGAGATTCGTTACCACCCTGGTAAAGCGAATGTGGTAGCTGATGCACTTAGTAGAAAGGAAAGAGAGAACTCTTTAAGAGTTAGAGCTTTGGTAATGATGGAAAGTGTTGATTTGACAGAAATGATATTGAAAGCCCAAGCTAATGGTCTAAAGAAAGAGAATGTTGAGGCTATAAAATCTGGGTAGAATGTTGAAACCTTTGTTTGTAGTAAGGCCGAATGGAATGAGATATTTTGAGAATAGGATTTGGTTACCATTATGTCCGTCTGAGGAAAGTGCTTTAGGAGTGCGAGATTTAGTGATGAATGAATCTCATAAGTCTAAGTACTCAATACATCCTGGATCGGACAAGATGTATCAAGATCATTAGAAAGTGTATTGGTGGCCAAATATGAAGGCAGATATAGCCTAGTATGTTAATAAGTGTTTAACTTGTGCGAAATTAAAGGCTGAACATAAGAAGCCGTTTGGATTATTAGTGCAACCTAAAATTCCTGAATGGAAATGGGAGAAGATTACTATGGATTTCGTGACAGGTTTGCCAAGGACTTCTAGTGGTTGTTATATGATATGGGTGATTGTAGATAGATTGACTAAGTCTGCTTACTTTTTACCAATAAAGAAGACGAATAGTAAGGAAAGATTGGCGACACTGTATGTGAAGGAGATTGTTTGTCGACATGGTGTGCCTTTGTCGATAATTTCAGATCGTGATAGCATATTTACTTTAGAGTTTTGGAAATCTCTGCAGAAAGCGATGGGAACGGAGTTAAGTTTAAGTATAACATATCATCCGGAGACTGATGGACAAAGTGAAAAGACGATTCAAACATTAGAGGATATGCTTCGAGCGTGTGAGATTGACTTTGGAAATAGTTGGGATCGACATTTGCCATAGGTGGAGTTTTCGTATAATAATAGTTATCATGCTAGTATTAAAGCCGCACCATTTGAAGCTTTGTATGGATGTAAGTGTAGATCTCCAGTTTGTTGGAGTGATGTAGGAGAGAGTTAGTTGACTGGACCTGAAATGATAGTTGAGACAACTGAAAAGATTGTGTAGATTAAGAATCACTCCTTTCTATGTGGTTAAAAATTTGTGTTAGTGATTCGTTTTGGAAAGAGAGGAAAGTTGATCCCGAGATATATTGGACCATTTAAGATTATTCAAAGGATTGGATTGGTTGCCTATAAATTAGAATTACCGGATGAACTTAGGGCTATTCATAATACTTTTCATGTGTCTAATCTGAAAAAGTGTTTAGTAGAAAGGGATTTGGTGATTCCACTGGAGGAAATTCAACTTGATGATAAGTTGCATTTTATAGAGGAACCTGTAGAGATTATGGATAGGGAAGTTAAGAAATTGAAGCATAGTAGGATTCCGATTATGAAAGTGAGATGGAATTCTAGGCGTGGACCAAAGTTTACCTAGGAACGTGAGGACTTCTTTAAGGATAAGTATCCTCATTTTTTTAGAGAGGGGTAAGTGCTGAGGACGTCGCTCTTTTTAAGAAGGAGGGGATGTGATAACCTGAAACCGAGATCATTGCTTAATATTACTTTACGACTATTTTTGAAATTTTTGATGAGTTCGAATGATTTTTATTTTTGAAGGTTTAAGTTTAAACCAATGTTAGAAGACTTATATTTTATCTTTAATAAGTATAAGGATTATTAGCAAGTGTGATGTCGATGGATGCTCAATATTTTACGTTTTATTGTCGGTTGTTCGATGTTTTTCGTTTTCAATGTTTTCCTTTTAATGACGTGTTAAGTCGAGTCGGGCGACGATATTATTATATTTGAGATACGTTTTAACTATTTAGAAGTATTTTTATGAAACCCGAGCCCCGTGAATATTTTCAAAATTGACTAATAGTCATTTCATGCTTTTTAGCTAACTATTTTCATTTTGGACCAAAACTATAAAAAATTGGCAAAACAAACCCTTGGAGCACCTATATAAGCTTAATCCCACCTAACTTTCTCACACATAACACTAACTAGAAAATTATACTCCTCCTCCCTCTTTTCTTTTTTCTACCGTCACCCTAAACACCCCTTTCAATCAATTTTCACTCAATTTTGAGTTTGATCCATTCAAAAACAATTCAAGTGCTATCCTTAGAATTCAAAGGAGAATCTTTTGGTACTAATTTTGGTTACATGCATGAAGTTTGAAATTTTTGATAAGAATTAGGGTTAGTAGGTCGAGTTTATGATCATGCATGTGTAGTTGGTGATGATCAAGAGATGATCATGCTAGTTTTAACTAAAAACTTGTTTTTGATTTTGGGTTTTTGATTTAGAGATTTATACAAGTGTTAGATATTAGATATGTTGTTATTAGGGTTATAAGATGATGATAAAAATGGTTGATTTTGATTAAAAACATGATTTCATGCAAGATTTTGAAGGGTAATTTAGATCAGTAGGAAAAAGGGTATTTTGGGTACCTTATAATTTTATTATTGCTTAACTAATATCTAGGGTTGTAGAGAATTCGATTAGCTTCGATTTGATATAAAGTAGAGCTTCTAGCTCCAAACGAGCGAGAAGTTATGATAGTTTGATTATTCGTGTACCGGAAGACGAGTATCGGCACGACATGTAGTTGTTGTCGATATTTGGATCGAATCTCAGGGACTATAGAATGAGTTTTGAAATGAGTCAAGGACTGATGTAAAAGTTTAAACCCTAGACGGTGAGTCTATTTTCAAACCTAAGTGTCGGTATTGAAATGGAGTCGTTTATAGAAGTTAAAACAGTTGTATGAGTCGGTAACGTAAAAGTGTTCGGTTTTTGTAGTTCAAAGATGAGTCGGGCAGGAAACTTTAAAAGTAAAGTCATTTGATAAACTTGATAGAGGACTTTCTGTAGATAGTAAGTAAAGTCATTTGGTATGTGCCGACAGATTTTCGTCGAGAGTATAGAGTAATAAAGTAGATGTATAGAAGAGTATAATAGTATCACTTGTATCGTTTTCTCTCGATTTTGTCGTGATTTTATGAGTTTGAGTTTGATATTATTACGTATGGTTTATTTCTTGAGTTTATTATCAATGAACGCGCCTTATTTGATAGGTTGCGGTTCTCGTGTTTAAAAGGCATCCTCTATCATCGACGATCATCTCGCTAGGTCTCTTATACTAAGGTGAGTCTGTAGCCTCGCTTTTCATGCTAGCTACTAAATGTTTTAATACCCGCGAGGGGGATACATGCTATTTGAAAATAAATGAACACAAGTCATGATTAATTGTTTGAACCCGAATGTTGCTTATGTTGCCTTGAATTGTATTGATTACCTTGTTGATAAAGACCCTAAATTCATGAACCGTTAACTATGTTCTGACTTGATGTTGTGAGTTGGGAATAGCCGTTTATTGAAATGATAGTACTATTGGGTTGACCACCCTATCTGAGGCCAGGGCATTACGTTGAGTAACCTCTGGGAAGGATAATTTACGAGAATGAGATTTTGGTATATATCTAGCAACTAATACCCTAGAGGGGCAATGGTTTTATCTAGTCATGCTGGCATTTGGCGTGGGTGACTAATTGGTTAAAGGGTCGATGTCATGAGCTTAAATACAATGAGTTGCCTTGATATAGATTATATGTACAACAATTCTATAAAATGATTATGATTGATTTTCTTCTTGTGTTCAAATGTAATTTGTTAACCTATGGACTCGCTCAACATTATTGTTGACTCGTTTAAGCATGTGTTTCAACTAATCGAAGGTGATTGATGGTGGAGCTTTGTTGTGGATGTTGTGGGTTGGGTTTTGAAGTATTGTGGTCTAAAACAATTTCTATCCTTTTATTGTTGAACAATTTGTTTAATGTTTATGTATTGTACTAAAACTTGTTGGTTTGATGGTCGATATCCGTGGGGACTAAACGCTTTCTCTGGTGTCATTTTAGTACATTATGGGATGAAAATTATGTTTTAGACATTGTGTGAAATCTTATTTATATTTTATGTGTAAGCCTCTCTTTTGAGTCGTTCAATATACCTTGTGTGATGATACTTGTGTTTAGCACCCAATTGTGTATTTCCACTGCGCAATGTGAATTAGGGGTGTTAAATTCTCCCCCTCAAAAGTTGAAAGGCCAGCCTCACTGATCCCAACTTTTGGTATTTGTGATGGTCCTGAGGAGGTGGTGGATGACCCCTTGAAAGCCTGAAACATCTCAGTCACCATCGCCTTCATAGACTGAGTGTCAACGTTGATAGTCTGAATATCCAATTGTATTAGCGACTGAGTGGTTTCCATTGTGTTGATTCTGGTCCTGAGGCGGGGGATGTCAGCATCCTTCAGAGCTTTGGAAATGTCAGACAGGTTCGAAGCATTAGCCATATACCCTTGCACAACTTTACTTAGTCTGAAGTCAGCCTTAGAATCCATATGCACATCCTAATAGATGGCTTCACACTTAGCTTTCACCACATCTAAATCAGACTTGATAGAGTCTAACCTAGTGAAGACCTCAGAAAGTCTAGCTTCTTTAAGCAAGTCTAACAGTTGACCAACCTTGGAGGTGGACTTAGTGGAACTAGAGATCAGTCCATCCAAGGTTGTCTTCAAGGAAACATTAGCTTCAACAAATGGGAGAGAATGATTTAGAAAATTAATGAGCTTTTTCTCCTGACTCTCATGGCTACTGTTGACTACACTGATGAACCCCATTTGGTTGTCAACCTGAATACTCATCTTTTCTTCAACAGTATCAAAACGGTCCCCATACATTCTGAATTCATCCAGGAGTTCATCAGCCTTGGAAGAGAGGTCTTCTTGGCCCTGAGAGACCTCAGCCTTCAAAGTGATGTATACATGATTGATGACACCCTTGAGAGTTTCATATAGAACCTTCTTAGTAACAGGTTTGGTGTCATCAAAAGTGGAATCCAGAACCATAATTTGAGTCTCCAATGATGAGGTGTCAAGTTGTGCCTCAGGGGAGGGCTTTTTAGTTGCCTCATGGGAGGGCTCCTCTTGTTCGGTTGCCTTAGGGGAGGGCTTTTTTTGAACCTTAGGGGAGGGCGGAACGTCCTCGAACAAGGGTGGGGACTATGGCTTCTGGTCTGATTGAGGAGGGTCTTGAGTGTCAGGTTCATCCCCAACCTCAATCATATCATCATCGTCACTAAAACCATGGATTAGCTCCTTAGGCTCTTCAATTAAATTAATAAAGTCTCCATAGTTCAGTGATCCCTTCGGTTTATCCAGCTCCCCTCCAAAAGAAGGTTTCCCTTGGTTGTGGTCACTCACTGTCCTAAATCCCGAGGCTTGGGTTTTGGCCAGCTGATTCTCAGAGATAGTTTATGATTAATCAAGGGTGAAAGTGAGATCCCTATAAGTGAGGTGTGTTACTTGTAGGCATCTTCCTGCGTCTTTGGGATCGATAATGGTTCCCTCAGGCAAGGACTTTTGTTTTAGTGTGCCTTCATCGGGAGTTGTGGAGGTCAGATTTCTACCCGCGGGGTGTTTTACTTGTGGACGTCCCTCTGAGTCTAACGAATCAAGTTTTGGGTCCTCATGCAAAGACTTGTGAATTAGTGTGCCATCATTAGATTTGGTGGAAGTGATAGGCCTATCAGCGAGGTGTGTTACTCGTGGGCGTCTCCCTGCGTCTTTGGCCTTGGTTGTGTCCTCAGGCAAAGGTTGTGATTTATGAGTGCCCTCCTCAGACATAGTGGAAGGCAGTACCGTAGGAGAGGGTTGTATATTTTCCTCTCCATCAAGAGGACCAGTAGGTTGGCCCGTCGACCCTGACTGTGATGTATCAGGGCCTCCCGTAAGCTCTTTCCATTGGGGTATTTGAAGCTTGGTCTGAACAAGGGTGGTCTTTTTAGCCTTGTCCTTTTTAGGACGTGCCTCGGAAGCCTCAGGGCCCTGTGCCGTTGGTTTGGTCTTTGGAACAGTCTGAGGCTTCTTGTTCCCCTCCTTTGGTAAGAAGGGAATGTGAGACATAGATGATGCACGACTGATCACCTCAGTCATGTGAGCCGTCAATTCTATGAGGGTCACCTCATATGGGTTCGTAGAAAAGTTTGTGGAACTCAGGATTGGTGTACAAAAAACAGTAAATTTTTCCTGAGTGTAAAGAGAACCCAATAACCTTTCTAAGGTGCAAGACATGAACCTTGGGTAAGATACATACTTTTGTCTTGACTCCATCAGGAGCCTGGTTACGAGATCATTTAAAATAATCTCTTCTATGTCAATCTTCAGTCCATTAACAAGACTGTAGATTAGCATCTGCTGAGTAGAATTAACTTGCTCAGTTGATGAGTAGTTCCCACCGATCATCTGAATCACAAAAGTGACCAGGATCCTCCAAGCATGGGAAAAGCAGTTTTGATTAAAGGGGTTTTAGTCACAAGTAACTCAGGGACCTTGATTCTGTTAAGCCCTTTTTAACTGACTCAGTGTCAGGATGTGCAACATAATTACCTTTGTTATAATCGAGTCCACTAGCTTGACAAAAAGTTTTGAAGTCCAAAATCAATGGTGTTTTTCCATTGTTTACAGTGAACTCGATGACACAACCCTTATGTGACTTGGTCTTAGACCCCTGAGAACCTTCAGGCCCTTGGGTAGTTGAGGTTACAACCACAGTAGTATACCACAATTCCTTGAGATATTCATGGTAGAATACTGAGGGGGTGTTAGTAAAAGCATCAGTCCAATCAAAATTTTTAAGAAATTTGAAAATTGGTTTGTAGGTTGATGCACTACGAGGGTAACTGAAATTTCCTCCATAGTTGTTTCCTGAAAAGTGGACACCCTTATTGATTAGATGCTCAGCCTGAGGGGCATATGATATAGCTTTGGATAGTGCCATTTTAAGTTATTATTTTAAAACTTTGTAAAAAGGGCTATGGCACATTATGGTAATCAAACTAATACTTGCTTCTTGTTATAATGCAACAATAGATCACCAAGTGACTTAATGCAAACTTTTGAACTCGAAAAGGAAATCAAAAGATCGAACACCAAGTAACTTTGATAGTTTGTATGTATAGTATATAACAATGAAGCGAGCGGTAAATGTGATTACCTTTTCACAAATATACTTTTCTGGAAACAATGTTTGATCACACACACACCTTTTTTAGAGATGATTTTGGCAGAGTAAGTTTGCTAGAATCTTTGTGTGTGTGTGTGATTGTTTTGGTGTTTGGGTATTTACAGGCTCGGATGTGAGACAGATTTTATTTGATATAACTTCTTTGCACATCCGCATTTAATGAAATGTACAAGTGGTCCCTCCCTTTTTCTTGGCAACTGTTCTGGTTTGTAATGATAGCGCTTTTTGCAGAGATGACGTGGGGTCATGTGCAGTTGAAATGACGTTTTTGCAACGGATTTTTCTTAAAAAGGGAAAGCATTTAATGCTTAGTAGGATCCTTGAAATTTTTGACCCCTTGACTGGTTGATGATATTTATTCAAAGGAATATTTGTCCCTTATTTAATATTGCGTGTCACCAACCTAGGACATTAAGTAACTAAATCCTTAGAGCATTTAGTTACATCATTTAATGTACCCCAGTGTCAAGAGGGTGAAGACAAGAAGATATATTTACTCAGGAAGGAGATTATGAATGTATACTATACTGAACATCAAGTCATCAGGAAGCCCAATTAATCAATGTTCAGCATACCAAGTTCAGCTTTCAGTCTAGTGAACGTTGGTTCATCCAAGGGTTTGGTGAAAATATCAGCTAGCTGATATTCAGGGGGAATGAAGTGTAATTCAATATCTCCTTTTAAGATATGGTCCTCGAGAAAGTGATATCTTATGTCTATGTGTTTAGTCCTTGAGAGTAGGACTAGATTATTAGATATGGAAATTGTACTGGTGTTGTCACAAGAGATGGGAACTACTTTGTATTCCACATTATAGTCCCCGAGTTAACTTTTCATCCAAAGGATGTTTGCACAACAACCAGCGACTGCCACATATTCAGCCTCAGTAGAGGACATTGCAACTGACTGCTGTTTCTTTGTACTCTAACATACTAGCTTCCCACCTAGTAATTGAAATGCACATGAGGTGTTTTTTCTATCCATATTGCAGCCAACATCGTCTGAGTCTGAGTATCCTTTAAGATCGAAGCCTGAGCAACGAGGATACCATAGACCTAGTGATGAAGTACCCTTCAGGTACCTGAAGATTCATTTAACAGCAGTAAGATGTGATTCTTTGGGGTCGGCCTGATATCTTGCACATAGAATTGTTGAGAATTGAATATCAGGCATGGTTACTGTTAGGTACATTAATGATCCAATCATTCCCCTGAATAAGGTTTGATTGACTGGTTTACCAGTGAGATCATGACCTAAGTTGTTAGGGGGAACCATGGGAGTCTTCACTGAAGCACACTCAGAGATGTAATATTTTTTAAGTATTTCCCTGGTGTATTTTTCTTGACAGACTGAGATCCCTTTATCCCCTTTGTTTGATTTGTAATCCAAGAAAATATGTTAATTCACCCATCATACTCATTTCGAATTTCTTTGTCATAAGTTTTTCAAACTTTCTACAAAGGTCATAGTTAGTGGATCCGAATATGACATCATCAACATATATTTGAACTAGCAAAACATCCTCCTTAGTTCTGAAGATAAATAGGGTATTGTCTATCTTCCCCTTGACAAATTTATTCATTATCAAGAAGGTAGAGAGGGTTTCATACCATACCCTTGGTGCTTGTTTAAGTCCATATAGGGCTTTGTCAAGTTTATAGACATGATTAGGAAACTCAGAACTCTCAAAACCAGGAGGCTGAGCCACATAAACTTCCTCAGTGATCTTGCCATTCAGGAAGGCACTTTTCACATCAATTTGGAAAACTTTAAAGTTCATGTAAGTAGCATAGGCAAGGAAGATCCCGATGGATTCCATTCTTGTAACAGGGGCAAAGTACTCTTCATAGTCAATGCCTTCAAGCTGACCACACCCCTAAACAACAAGCCTAGCTTTGTTTTTTTATAACAATTCCGTCTTCACCAGTCTTGTTTTTAAACACCCATTTTGTGCTAAGAGCTGATTTCCCTTTAGGGAGAGGAGCAAGTTTCCAAACCTTGTTCCTGAGGAATTGATTGACTTCTTCTTCCATAGCCTCAAGCTACCCTGGATGTGTCAGGGCCTTTGAAACCTTTTTGGGTTCAATTTTAGCGAGAAAGTCTGCAAAAAGACATTCATGGGCCGAGGCAGCAGAGAGTTTAGATGCCTGACTGCGTGTGAGCATTCCCTCAAACACATCACCAATTATATTTAGAAGCTCTATGTGTTTTTTGTCTAGACCATATGTCTCGAGGACTTGGATTAGAGCTTATGGATAATTGATGATTATCAGGGACTGGTGGTTCAGTACATAGTACCGGATCATCACTTCTCACTGAAGGATTTTTAGTGACTGGTAGGTCATCATTCTCATCAATTGTCCCATCAATGTCTGCATGGATGAGAGAATCAATTGATTCTTTAGCCTGAGTAGATATAACTTCGGGAACATGTTGACTCGTGATCAAGTTATTGATGGACCTATTGTAAGGTGATATATGGAAAGATATATCAGCATCAGTTTGATACTGTTTTGAGGGACTATGTTCATACTCATCAGGAGGATATCTTGATGAGTCATTAATCCCAATCTCTTCCATTGATTGATTTGTGAAGTTAATGGCATCCATACTTTCATCAAATGTGATATGAAATGATTCCTCAACTTGTTGTCTCCTTGTGTTAAAGACCCTGAAGGCTTTGGAGACAAAAGAGTATCCAAGAAAGAATCCATCATCAGCTTTTGCATCAATTTTGCCAAGATGGTCCTTTTGATTGTGAATGAACACAGGACATCCAAACACATGAAAATAGATGATATCTAGAATCCTTTCCCTGAATATTTTATAAGGAGTCTTATCATGTCTTTTGACAATGATGCTTCTGTTCTGAGTATAACAAGCTATTTTTTACAGCCTCAGTCCAGAAGTGTTTTGAAAGATTGGATCCATTGAGCATGGTTCTTGCAGCTTTAACGAGAGTTCTAATCTTCCTTTCAGCCACACTATTTTGTTCAGGTGTGTAGGGAGAAGAGAAGTTCTGAGAGATTCCTTTCTCATCACAAAAAATCTCAAGCTCTTGGTTCCTGAATTCTATCCCATTATCAGTCCTTATTTGTTTGACTTTGGTGTCATTTTGATTTTCTACTTGCCTGATAAATGACATAATGAATACAGGAGCCTGACTTTTATTTTTAAGGAAGTATACCCATGTGTATCTAGAGTATTCATCAACAATAACAAGGGTGTATTTCTCATGATTTATAGACATGGGACTGATAAGCCCAAACAAGTCCATATGAAGAAGATGGAGACACTTCCTGATAGAAAAGTTTTGTTTTGGCTTGAAAGAAGCTCTCTTGTGTTTACCTTTTTCACAGGCTGAACAAGGTTTGTCTTTTGAGTACACAAGAGATGGTAAGCCAAGAACTTTGTTTTGTTTTGCAAGTTTGTTTATGTCTTTGAAATTGAGATGTGACAGTCTCTTGTGCCAAAGCCAATTGACAGAGTCTGAGGCTTTAGCGAAGAATCATGCTCCTGAGAGAGTTACAGATGACATGTCCAAGACATATACATCATTTCTTCTTGGAGTAGTCAGTACAATTTCTTTGTTAACACTGAAGATTTTTCCTTTCTTATCAGTTATAATCAAACTGAACGATGTACTTAGCATCACACAGTTGGCTTATACTTATGTGATTATACTTCAGACCATTTACGAACGCCACTTTTGAGAAAACTATTCCACAACATTTTATTGAACCATATCCCTCAGTAACACAAGATGAGTTATCACCAAATACTACCTTAAGACCTGGTTGCTCCACGTATTTGTGCAGATAACTTTAGACACCTGTCATACTTCTTGAACACCCACTGTCTAAGTGCCAGACAGGCTCCTTGAAGTGTTTCTACACAAATAACGAGGTGGATTAGTTTCTCTTTTGAGCCCACATTCTAGTAGGCTCTTTGGCTCTATGAGCCTGACGTCTTTCACCTCGTTTAAAGTATTCAAACTCGGCATGGTCTGAGGTGGAATGAACATTGCTTCCACATGTGTTGCAGCTTACTCCTAATGAGGATTCAGTATTTTGAGATGACTCAGCTAGCATGCCTCTCTTGACTATAATTATCCTATTGTGTCCTAAGGTAGTATGATCATTGCTTCCACAAATTTCACACTCAGGGTAGCATACACAATTATCGGGCCTATGATCAGAGATGCCACAATGTGTACATGGTTGGAAAGGCTTAGCCTTGGATTTCTTGATTTGTTTAGAGGCGGGCCCATAGTTATAAGGCCGAACTTTATATCTATTAGCATTTCTAATAGAAGCCATGTGTATTTCATGATATGCTGTCCTGTGATCTTCACTTTTACACTTCATACAATATAGGACTCTAAAGCAATTATCAGTGGTATGATTTGTGTAGTGACATAATTCACATGAGGGTTTCTTTGTTTTAACCTTCTTGGAGGACTCAGGTTCAGTTTTGTTGATTTTTGATGATTCATGTAATAGAGGACTCTAAAGCAATTATCAGTGGTATGATTTGTCCATTTCTCACTGATGCGTTTTTCTTCCTTAAGTTGTTCTTGAAGAGCATGATTAATTTTTGTAAGTAGTTGACAACTTACTGCTTCAAGTTTGGCTTGTTTCAAAACTAATATATCATCTCTACATTTGTTTAATTCAAAAAAAGTTTATTATATTTTGAAAGAAGGTTTAATCTTTGCTCTTCAACAAACGATACATCAATATTTATGTACTTAAGGAACCTTTGTCTGTCAGACTCTTCATCCATAGAAAGAAGCATGTTTACCTTTCCTATGGTGATGTCAACCCATTCTCCATTTCGAGCATGACTCTTTCCAACCGATAGTTCATCATCAGCTAGAGCCATCAACACTTGATATCTCATCTTTTGAGGAAAGATCTTCATCATCCCAATCGAAGGTTTCAGCTACTAACCCTTTGGCTTTGTTCTGAGGAGGTTTTTGAGTCTGAGTGTTCGATGGTCCAACTTCTAAGAGTGCAAGCTTTGCTTTAACCTTCTTGTACTCAGACCTATAATCCTTTTTAATTTTCTTACTATTCTGAAAACTTTGGTTAGTTGGAGAAGCCTGAATCAGTTTTGGTGTAAACTTAGGTTGAAAACTGTTATTTCCTGATGATGATTTTTGACTTTTATATGAGGCTAATGGAGTTTTTGAAAGACAATATTTTGCAAAATGCCCAGTTTTACCACATCTAAAGCAATCCACTCCCTTAGTAAATTGATTTCCAGCAAATCTAGTTCTTTTTATGCAACGTTTGGTATTTGCCAAAAGGGCTCTTTCATGAAATTCCCTATTTAGATCCCTTATGTATTTGGTACTAGATCTTTCATCAACCTCATCATCCGAGATCTCCTGAAAATGTTGAACAATTGCATTTGAGTAAAAGGCTGTTGATATTGGTCCATGATTAACATGGGTTGGTTTGGTTGAGGTGTCAGTTATTAAGGCCTTCTTAGACTTAGGATATCTTCTATTTATTGGATTATCTTCATAGATAAATCTTCCATAAATGTCTGCGAGATCCTGAGTCTGAATGTGATTAGCATTTCTCAGTCCTTGAGAAAAACCAAGCCATTTTTCAGGGACAGTGAACACATTGATTTCATGCTTAGACACTTTCACCCCGTCATTTAATAGCTCATTGAGCAAGGTCTTATATCTGGTGTAAGTCTGAGGAAGAGTTTCAGATGGTGTAGCCCTGAAAGTGTTATATTCTAACTTCAGGTCCATAATCCGATTTTCCTTAGTGTCAGATGGTCCTTCAAAACTATGAACAAGATATGTCCAACTCTCTTTGGCCATCTCACACTCGATGACAGCTTCCATAATATCGTCAAGAAGACAAGATATTATGATGCTTTTGAGACGTTGGTCTTGATTAACCACTCTCCTTTCATCGTCAGGCCATTGATTTTTAGGTTTGTCATCACCTGCTACTGTTTTTTGGTTTGAATGGACCATTCTTAATACGCGTGATGTATGATCGACGTCGAAGTGCCGGTAAAAAATAACCTAATTACCTTATACTAGATAGGGTAAGCGGGTATCGATCCACGAGGAATATGTGGTTTTAGTTTAAGTTTTGGGGTGATCATTGATCAATAAAGGTTTTGGTTTTGAAATCTAACAACTAAAATACTTTTGATAATAAAAATGCAGATTAAAAATTAAAATAATTATTAAGCTAATAATAAAGCAAGAAAAATATAATAAGGATGTAAACAGTTAAAAGAAAAATGCAATCCTTTCTAGCTCCTAATATTTATGGTTGATCAAACTTATGGATTATCGAAACTTTTTATTTCGTTTACAAAGATTATTTCGACTTAATATGAATGAATTAATGTCGGTATTTATTATGTTTATCAACGACTCACAATAATAAATCTTATATTAATCCAACCAATAATTATGTTTTAACAATTTATTTAGGTAAAACTTATTTTTATTATACGACCGTCTTTTTTTAACTAAATAAAATAAGTATGAATCGTTAACTAATAATGAATTGTCTCGCACAAATAATTAAACATAATATTAAATCGATAAAAATAATTTATAAATAAATCATAAATCAATGTAATAAAAATATGATAATCCAAAAGTAATGATCAAACCATAAATAAAGTTACCGGCAGGAATTACAACAAAATTAGCCGGACATAGCGATGTATCCAAGCCGCTTTCCACTGTTCATGTTTTTTTTTCTTACTAATAACAAAAACCAATCTCCTTTCTGTCCTTTCGGTGGCTGTCCAGTTAATGCTCACAAAAAAGAATCAATTCTTATGATGTATCTTGCACGAGGATACAAATTGCGGCAAAAATATCAATCCCACAACAATAGGGCAACTTTATTATGCCTCTTTTTTTTCTTCCGATGATGAACGGTTCCTTTCCCTTTGTTTTAATATTCGACTGTTTTTTGAATCAATGATAGTCAGCTGTTTTTTTCCGTTGTGTCGACGACTACTCTCCTTCTCTTTTGTGTCTTCTTTTTTTCTTTTTATAATATCCACCAGTGGGTTATTGGGTATTGGGCCCAAAAATTATTATTATTATTTTTTATTTTATTCTTTTGGCATATAATAATTTTGGCCCAATAAAAAATAACCCAACATTAATAATTGCTCGAACGAACCCGGACAAATAAAAGATGACCGAAAATATTGCGACGCGCTCAAATCTTTTTTCTTCAATATTTCTTCTTCATTTATCGGCGCTCACAATGTCTTTTCTCCAAAAAATTAATTAAACGGTCATTTTATTCCATTTCGCTCGTAACCTACATAATCACAAAACACACTCAAAGTACATATACAACAACAAATAAATATATAACTAAGCTAAATTAACATGCTATTAGGTGTATGCAAAATACACCAATCAGATCCCCTCGCACTTAACCTTTTACTTGTACCAAGTAAAAGTAAAATAAAAATATACAAGCATGTTAATTTCATAATTTTTAATCATACTATTGAAATTTCATCAAAAAGATCACATTCAACCTAATACACTAATAACCATCCTACATGACAAATAATCCAAAATGATTACCAATATTTTTGTCCTTCTTAAACACTTAGCATAACCATTCCCATTGATTCCATTTACTTTATGTTTCATATAATTAACCATATGTCCAACGTACCTAATGCACACCTATAATCAATATAAACATTAATCTAAAACAAGAGGTGAAAATATCGTACACCTTTTATAACATTGGAGTTTTTATACCATAAGAGCACATCATAAGCCATCATACTTTAGCTTATATACTTCTACTTCCTTTCTTCTTCTTTTTTTTCATTCTTTTTTCACTTTTTTTTACATCACACATAAGCTCTTTTTTAGCCGTTCAGGACCGTTTCTTATACAAGTCATCCCGAACGCTTTATACACTCCTTTTAAGGTTGATATAAAGACCATTTATTCAGAAAAATGAATATCTATCATATAGGTGCATACTAAGACACAGTGGCACATGAGAACCGGTTAATTTAGTCTGTTTAATTAAATGGAAACAGTTATACTTCGTGCCTACTGGTACATCACATGATGGAGTTATCAACCACATAGTATAATTAATCAATGTACTAAATTAAACTAATCTTTCTAATTTCATTACAACAATACAAGGATTGGGTTATTTCACATAAAATTGTCTCAGCTAAGTGCAATGCTATCCATCATAAAGATTGGCGTCTGACCCATGCTAACAACTAAATTATCACCTTGCGCGGGTGACGAATCAGATAGGCAAGCCCATCATATGACTACCACCAATAAATATGACAGTTCTCCAACTCTTTTCTAAGGCCACCGTGCGCGGGTAGCGAGCCGAATAAGATCAATTCTAAATGTCCTAACCCAACTATTACATTATTATATTTCATATTATTTATTCAAACTTTCTACTCGATCTAAGCAAAGGTAAGTAGAGGGAATTCAACCGGTGTGGTATGATCATCTACTAATTATACATATGCCTAACTACATGCAAACAATCAAATCAATTTAATAACCAAATTATACAATGGAATCGGGTGCACCTGATAATTATGGCCAAATCCTCTAGCTTGCTCCAATAAATCACCCACAAGCTAATCTTTAGAATCTGCAAACACTCAACAAACATATATGTAGAAGAAACTTTCACATCTAATTAGCATAAGACTCTTATAATGTGATTTAAAAATTTTAAAAATTTTCAATTTTTCCAAAAAATCACATTTTAACCCATTTTGACCAAAATTTCACACAAAAACATGTAACACATGTGCCACCCCCTCAACTTAAAGCATTGCATTGCCCCTAATGCAAAAAACTTTAAATTGAAATTTTGGTTAAAAATCAATTTGACAAACCCACACAAAAACAAAAACCAAACTCACTTTCGTAGGAATCACGGTTGCATTTAGCGTATGCAACAGGCCTTTAAACCACTCGGTAGCCCGACTTGACGAGTGTTGTCTCGTGAGGGTTTGTAGTGAACACACCGACAAAGTTCCACAAACCACGGGTTGCCCTCGCGAAGCGCTAAGTTTACCGTCTTCAGCCAGACATAACTCATATGAGCTAATGAGACGGTTGGATTGGTTCCAAGTAAACCACATCCACCGTTTCCATCTGATCACTCTCCAACTCAACATACGGCTTTAAACGGTGTCCATTAACTTTAAAAGGCTCTCCACCCACCATATTTTTTATTTCAATGGCTCCGTATGGAGAGACTTGAGTCACAACGTATGGACCCGTCCATTTACTTCTCAACTTTCCAGGAAAAAGCTTAAGTCTAGCATTGAATAACCAAACTTTTTGACCAACCACGGAAGATTTCTTGGTGATGTATCGATCATGAAAAGCTTTGGTTTTCTCCTTATAAATCCTAGAACTTTCATAAGCATCACGTCTAATCTCATCTAGTTCAGATAATTGAAGTTTCCTAGAACTACCTGCTTTCTCTAAATCCAAATTAACGGTCTTAATTGCCCATTCAGCCCTATGCTCTATCTCAACCGGTAAATGACACGCCTTGCCATATACCAACTTATACGGTGACATACCAATAGGAGTCTTAAAATCCGTCCTATATGCCCACAAAGCATCATCTAACCTCAAGGACCAATCTTTCCTATCACTACAGACATTGTTTTCTAAAATTCGCTTAATCTCCCTATTTGATACTTCCACCTGTCCACTAGTATGTGGGTGATAAGGGGTAGCTATCCTATGATTAACTCCATAATGTTTCAATAATTTCCCAAATCGAAAGTTCTTAAAGTGGGAACTACACTATGGTCATTGGTTCTAGTAGCCTCAGCCTCTACCCACTTAGACACATAATCGACGGCCACTAAAATGTACACATTGCCATGGGAAGTGGGGAATGGTCCCATAAAATCAATACCCCACACGTCAAAAATCTCAACAACAAGTATAGGATTCATAGGCATTTGATCACGCCTTGAAATCCCACCAACTTGTTGGCAACGAATACATGCTTTCACAAAAGGCTGGGCATCCTTGAAGATAGTCGGCCAAAAGAAACCGCTTTGCAGGACTTTATGCCCAGTTTTCGTGGCACCAAAGTGTCCACCACATGCATAAGAATGGCAATGAGCCAATATGTCCATATGCTCATGGTCATGAACACATCTCCTAACGACTTGGTCAGCACACACCTTATAGAGCTCCGGATCCTCCCAAAAATAATGCTTCAACTGAGAGAAGAAGTATTTTCTTTGTTGCTTAGAACAAAAATCCGGAAGCTTTTTAACAGCTGGGTAATTAACTATTTTTGCGTACCAAGGAACCTTAGAAACCTCAAACAGACTTTCATCCGGAAATCTTTCCTTAATCACATCAGAAGGGTTGAACGGCGGAGGGATAATTCTAGACAAATGGTCGGCAACTACATTTTCTGACCCCTTTTTATCCCGGATTTCTAGATTAAATTCCTGTAAAAGTAAAATCCACCTAAGCAACCTTGGTTTTGTCTCTTTCTTAGTCAACAAATGTCTTAAGGCACTATGATCTGAAAATACTATCACCTTATAATACCCCCAAATATATGACCTAAACTTATCAAGAGCAAAAACCACGACTAACAACTCTTTTTTAGTAGTGGTGTAATTCATTTGAGCTTCTGAAATAGTCTTACTATCATAAAAGATTACAACGGGTTTCTTATCGACCCGCTGTCCTAGAACCGCCCCAACAGCATAATCACTCGCATCACACATAATCTCGAAAGGCTTTGACCAATCAAGTGATTGCAGAATAGGGGCTTCTACAAGCTTTTGCTTAAGCATATTGAATGCTTTAAGACATGATTCATTAAAGTCAAAACGTGCATTCTTTAAGAGTAGATTGAAAAGAGGCTTTGATATAGCACTAAAATCTTTAATAAATCGCCTATAGAACCCGGCATGACCAAGAAAAGAACGCACACCCTTGACGGTAGTGGGAGGAGGAAGGGTCGAAATTACTTGAACTTTGGCACGGTCAACCTCAAATCCTTTTTCAGACACTACATGCCCTAATACAATTCCCTCTCGAACCATGAAATGGCTCTTCTCCCAACTAAGTATTAGATTAGTTTCGGTGCATCTTTTTAACACGCTTTCAAGCTGATCAAGGCAGCTTTCAAAAGACTGGCCGAAGGTGGAGAAATCATCCATAAATATCTCTACAGATTCTCCAACCATGTCAGAAAAGATACTCATCATACACCGCTAAAAGATAGCGGGTGCATTACACAGGCCAAAGGGCATTCTTCGAAATGTAAATGTTCCTTAAGGACATGTAAACGTAGTTTTGGCCTGGTCATCAGGATGGATGGGTATTTGATTATAACCGGAGTACCCATCCAAGAAGCAATAGAATTTCTTACCAGAAAGCTTCTCAACTATTTGATCAATGAAGGGTAGTGGGAAATGATCTTTTGATGTGGCATTATTTAGCTTATGGTAATCTATACACACTCTCCACCCAGCAACTGGTCGGGTTGTGAGTTTTTCCCCATTCTCGGTTTCAACAACGGTGATTCCGGCCTTTTTAGGCACCGTTTGAGTAGGACTTACCCATTTACTATCCGAGATGGGATAGATGATACCAACATCTAACCATTTAAGAACTTCCGTCTTCACCACCTCTTTCATATTAGGATTCAGACGCCTTTGCGCATCCTTGCTGGCTTAATATCTGGGTCCGTAACAATTCGATGCATACATAATGAAGGGCTGATCCCTTTTAAGTCTGCAATTTTCCATCCAACTGTTGCTTTGTACTTGGAAATCACTTTTAGAAGTGCTACCTCTTGTGATTCAGAAAGATTAGAAGCAACAATAACGGGTAAAGTATTGTTAGGACATAGAAAAGCATATTTGAGATTGGATGGCAAAGGTTTTAGCTCAAGAGTTGGAGGAACCTCTAGAGACGGCTTCGTGGCCGTGTCAAAAGTAGAAGGCAAGGGCTCCACCTTATAAGACCAAGGTGGTTTTTGATGGTCCAAGGAACTGACCAAACACTCCTGAATCTCTTGAACTTCAGCAACATCAAGAATCTTCTCATTCTCACCAGTTAAATATAATTCCAAAGGATCATCCTTAAGCATACGGGATGCATGCTTTTGGACTTCCTCGTCGATCACATCAACTTGGTAACATTCATTCATCATAGGAGAATTCATAGAATTAAACACATTCAATCTTATCTTTTTATTACCAAATGCAATATCCATGGCACCAGTCCGACAATTAATCCTAGCATCTATCGTGGCTAAGAATGGGCGCCCAAGGATAATAGTTGGTTGAACATCCTTGTATTGTGACTCGGTGTCCATAACAAAGAAGTCAACTGGGTAATAGAAATCATCAACTTTCACAATAACATCCTCTAAGATACCTCTAGGAATTTTGGTAGATCGATCGACTAAGGAAATAATGGTGTCTGTCTTACGAAGAGTTCCTAAGTCATACTTATCAACCAAACTAGCAGGAAGGATGTTAATACTGGCACCAAGATCAATGAGCGCCTTCTTAATGGCAATATTTCCGACCACAACTGAAATCAATGGTGCTCCAGGATCTTTGAATTTAGGAGGAAGAGAGCTAGATAAGACTGCACTAACATGCTCAGTTAGGTCAATCTTTTTAGGCAACGACGCCTTCAACTTCCTCTTCTGGGTACACAAGTCCTTTAAAAACTTTGCATACGCAGGAATTTGCTTGATAACATCAATAAGGGGGAGATTGATCTTAACTTGCTTGAAAGTCTCCCACATATCCTCAGCATGAGGACCCTTTTTAGCTAACTGTGCAGATGTCGATTTTTCCAAAGCTGTGGGGTATGGTGTGCTGGACACACCACCCTCCTTAACTTCGGGAGTTTTCGTAGCTTTAGGATTCTGTGTTGTTGGTATAGGAAAATCATGTAACAAATCATTTAACAACTCAGAACCGGACTTAGCATTATCAGAATTTTTACCTTCAACAATAATTTCGTCATCAGTAACGAAATCCTCGACATCAGGAGAATTTGGAATTCCCTTGTCATTGTTGTAGATTTTACCGTTTCGAAGAGACGTCACCATATTCACATGCTCACTTCCATTTTTCTTGTGTGCTGGATTCATGGTAGGGTAGCTCGGTAGCCTTCCCTCATCTCTTTTGCTTAATTGATCCGCCAATTGACCAACTTGTCTCTCAAGAGCTGCAATAGATTTAGTAGTGGTCTCGTGTCTTTGATTAGTGACCTCGAATTTTCTATTGATCTCTTGATTGTTGGTAGAAAATGAATCCATAAGCCTATCAAATTTCTGGTCAAGATTCAAGAGACGGTTATCATCTTGCCCTTGGCCCTGAGTTGGATATTGTTGTTGTGGCCTATGATTATAAGAATTTGGTTGGAAATTAGATGAATCGCCACCCTCATACCTTGGTTTGTAACCATAGTGTTGTTGTTGGGCATTATTAGGGCGATTGTCTTCATCTTTTCAACGGAGGTTGGGGTGATTACGCCATTCAGGATTGTAACTTTCGGAGAATGGGTCATTTCGTGGACGACCACCATAGACTCCATTTACCTCCTCATTTGGTGGCGCCCCCCAAATTTGACAATTATCGACAGAGTGACTTGGATCACCACACATTGAACACCCACTATGCGACACATTAGACACATTTGGCACACCTTTTCCTAGATTTTTCAACAAAATATCAACTTTCTACTTAACTCGCTAATTTCAGAATTTGTGCCACGTTGGTTAGACACAAAATTAGTGAAAGATGGGTGGTTGTTTCGATCCACTGAAGCTTGGGTCTTGGAACCTTTGCTTAGTTTTTCAAAAAACTCCCATTCTTCCTCTATAGGCCGCGAGAAAAACATACCCCCACTAGTGGCCATCACAAATTGTTGGTTGTTATAATCCAACCCATCATAGAAGACTTTGACAAGCTCCCATTTTGGAACATCGTGATGAGGGCATGTTCTTAACAACTCCTTAAGTCTACTAAATGCTTCATGAAACTGCTCGCCTAGGATTTGACGAAAGGATT
Source organism: Glebionis coronaria (assembly GCA_025667525.1). Taxonomy (NCBI): domain Eukaryota; kingdom Viridiplantae; phylum Streptophyta; class Magnoliopsida; order Asterales; family Asteraceae; genus Glebionis; species Glebionis coronaria. Next base: position 601,969,832 of record CM046878.1, on the reverse strand, counting down.
TAATCTTATTTCTAATGGCAACAGTTTTACTTATAGAATAAAATTCCTCAAGAAAAGCATATTGCATTTCAGACCATGAGTTAATACTACCTGGCTCAAGAGATGAGAACCAGTCCTTAGCTTAATATTTAAGAGAAAAAGGAAAAAGACGAAGTCTTACCTCATCCTTGGTAGTGTTATTCACCTGATGTGTGTCAGCAAATGAGAAGAATTCTCGCAGATGTGCATATGGCTCCTCACGACCTCTAAACACTGGCAAGATTGCTATGAGGTTCGCCTGGATCTTGAAGTTACTTGTAACCCCTTTAACCGGATCCGGATAAACGATAGGCGAAGGATCCTCGAAGATCCCCGGCCTGTAATAAGAATCAACACCCCGTGGTGGAGATTCTTCTCTGCTACTACTTCCGCTAGCACCTCCGCCAACATCTTCGTCACCTGGCATTTCAGCAAAAAGCTCTGCTAAACCTAAAAAATCAAGATTAGTAGAAAACTGTCGAAACGTCTTCCTTCTTAACCTTGCACTTTTCTCAACCTCAGGATCGTAAGCTAACGGTGATGTACGTCCCGATCTACGTGTGCGCATACACTAACCTGCACACTCACAAGAAACAAAACAAACAAACAAGAAAAATAAAATCTTTTTGTATTTTTTTATTTATTTATAAAAATATTAACAAAAACTTAAACGAAAAGCTCATTGAGTCCCTGGCAGCGGTGCCAAATTTTTGATCGACGTCGAAGTGCCGGTAAAAAATAACCTAATTACCTTATACTAGATAGGGTAAGCGGGTATCGATCCACGAGGAATATGTGGTTTTAGTTTATGTTTTGGGGTGATCACTGATCAATAAAGGTTTTGGTTTTGAAATCTAACAACTAAAATACTTTTGATAATAAAAATGCAGATTATAAATTAAAATAATTATTAAGCTAATAATAAAGCAAGAAAAATATAATAAGGATGTAAACAATTAAAAGAAAAATACAATCCCTTCCAGCTCCTAATATTTATGGTTGATCAAACTTATGGATTATCGAAACTTTTTAGTTTGTTTACAAAGATTATTTCGACTTAATATGAATGAATTAATGTCGGCATTTATTATGTTTATCAACGACTCACAATAATAAATCTTATATTAATCCAACCAATAATTATGTTTTAACAATTTATTTAGGTACAACTTATTTTTATTATACGACCATCTTTTTTTAACTAAATAAAATAAGTATGAATCGTTAACTAATATTAAGTTGTCTCGCACAAATAATTAAACATAATATTAAATCGATAAAAATAATTTATAAATAAATCATAAATCAATGTAATAAAAATATGATAATCCAAAAGTAATGATCGAACCATAAATAAAGTTACCGGAAGGAATTACAACAAAATTAGCCAGGACATAGCAATGTATCCAAGCCGCTTTCCACTGTTCATGTTTTTTTTCTTACTAATAACAAAAACCAATCTCCTTTCTGTCCTTTCGGTGGCTGTCCAGTTAATGCTCACAAAAAAGAATCAATTCTTATGATGTATCTTGCATGAGGATACAAATTGCGGCAAAAATATCAATCCCACAACAATAGGACAACTTTATTATGCCTCTTTTTTTCCTTCCGATGATGAACGGTTCCTTTCCCTTTGTTTTAATATTCGACTGTTTTTTGAATCAATGATAGTCGACTGTTTTTTTCCCTTTGTGTCGACGACTACTCCCCTTCTCTTTTGTGTCTTCTTTTTTCCTTTTTATAATATCCACCAGTGGGTTATTGGGTATTGGGCCCAAAAATTATTTTTTTTTATTTTTTTTATTTTTTTTATTTTTTTTTCTTTTATTCTTTTGGCATATAATAATTTTGGCCCAATAAAAAATAACCCAACATTAATAATTGCTCGAACGAACCCGGACAAATAAAAGATGACCGAAAATATTGCGACGCGCTCAAATCTTTTTCTTCAATATTTCTTCTTCATTTATCGGCGCTCACAATGTCTTTTCTCCAAAAAATTAATTCAACGGCCATTTTATTCCATTTCGCTCGTAACCTACATAATCACAAAACACACTCAAAGTACATATACAACAACAAATAAATATATAAGTAAGCTAAATTAACATGCTATTAGGTGTATGCAGAATACACCAATCAATGTAATAAGGTTCCATTCCCATCAAATAACATAGCATTCTTTTCTTCCATTTATTAAATCTTTCAACTTCCAACTTAGGAGCATTAACAGAGTAACTTGCTCCTTTTTGTTGACAAGTTGAGGTACATTACTTTCAGCCATAATGGATCAAGGTTTTAAAAACTTTGAGACGGTAGTTAAAAGTTTTATAATCCTACCGCTCTGATACCACTTGTTGGTACCTTGTAACTAGTGCTATACTTAAGGATACTAAGCATAGACCTAACTCATGGTAAAGTAATATTAAAAACACAAGACAATTGTAAAGTAAATAACACACAAGGTTTTCAATGTTTAACTCTTATTTATTAAAGAATTATACCCTATTGTATGTGAAGCTACAATAGAGATTGAATAGACAATGTGTGTGTTTGTGATCTCCTCACTAACAAACTATATCAATCCTAACGATTGATAAGTTTGACAATTAAGTCAACATGAGTTTAGAACTCAAGTGCTTTTGATCGCGTTTGGAAAAGAGAACTTTGTTTGTGAATGTCTAAAGCATTTAGTGCACAAACTTATTTCTCTCTTTTACAACTATCCTATTTATAGAGGTAAAGGGTAGATACATGACAAAGAATTGCCATGTGCAATTCTTGTCTTATTGGTACAGTGTACAATCTTGTCTTAGCCTATTCTAAGTATTAGGACATAAGTCCTTTTACACTATCAGTACCCTATCTATCCCAAAAGGGTAAGTCACGCTAATTGTGTGATGTACTACATCTTATAAAAATTCAACTTATCCCGCCTTTACTTCAGTATTTGAGGATGCTTGTTTCTTCAGGGAGATCGTATGGGGTTCAGTGAGTCTATTGCCACAACTCACTGAACCCATCACATTCTTCTTTGTCTTAGATACATCATTCATTGAACTTCGCCTCTCTAAATTCTCGAGTCTTTCTTTTAGACTCAGTCTAATGTCTTGAAGGTAACTCACTGAGTGACTGTTCACTCAGTGACTTCATTACGTTAAAGGGTAATGTTTTACTTAGGATGATTGTTATTCAAATCCATCAGTGAGATCATTAGGCACTGAATTGACCTAACACATTCATGCAGTTTTAATTATTCCCTTATTTTGAGAAACTTGTGGATTTAAGAAATGAATCACAAGTTTAGAGGAGGATTGTTGGGAATAATTTAAAGGCAGTTTTCACTTTGCACTGAGAGTATTAAATTTATTAATGTTGGTAGTTATATTCTTAGTGCGGGTAGTATATGAACTAACAAGTTTAATGCTGATAGTGAAGATCAATACTGGTTATGTTATTTGTGTTGATTGAAGATATAGATTCGAGACCCGTGAAGCTATCTTAGGGGATATTGTGAGTATATCTCTAAGGTTTAGATTATTCTATCAAATCTTTATCTCATAAAGGACTCATTGTGCTATAAAAGGAGGTCCCATGTTAGTTATATAACATACATTATTTGTTGTCCTATTAATTCGTGATGATTAAACAAGAAATAAAGGTAGATAAAAGATGAATTCTAGAGAGAGAAAGTAGTGAGAGAAAGTAGAGAGAAAATGGTTGGAACTTTTGGAGGATTAGATTAGAGAGAGAAATTACAAATGACCAACACCCTTCCTAACATGCTAGGAAGGGTATATATAGTCCACCCACATGTGGGCTTGGTTATGGACTTTATTCTAATGTCCCGGGCTTTCCTTTTGGGCTTTGGTTACTTATGAATGAACCTTAGCTTAAAGTTAAGCCCGTAATACACGACTAACCTACTACCTATTACAACGTTCTAATATACGATGAAAAATAAACATATGATCGAGCATTCTTGTTTGACTCAATATTTTGAGGCTAACAATCTCCCCCAATGAGAGGTCATTACCCTTTAAGAGAGGTCATTACCCTTTGTCATTTGGAGATTTTTAGAGATTACTAATCTCGCCATAAATGAGTCTTGAACGTGTAATAGTAGTCTTATTTCTTCATGCTATGATCTTTGAGCCTTTGTCGTTGTCTTTCGACTTTGTCTTTTGATCTTGAGATCTTCAAATCATCCTTGACTTGTCTTTGCCATCTTGCAATCTTGTGTCTTCATCCACATGCTCACACTATTAATTGTTGAAAATGTCTTTTAGCATGAGTATGTGGTTTTGAATCTTTGACTTTGCTGAGTACACCGTGACGCCACCTTCTCGAGACAAAACATAGACACGGACTGAATGGCTTTGACATTCGTCCTAAATCGGTAGCGTTTTACCTCCGGCCGGTGAAGACCGTTATACGATATTAAATACCGTACATGTGATTAGGTAGATTCAATTAAGAATCTCCTTGACAGGGTTTCGCGACTATACTAGCCGTTCTCTTTACTCGACCGTCTCAAAGCAAGACTGTGAACATAAAGAGTGAATCAATTGGATAAATATCCGCTTGATTAAAGTCGTCAATTCAAATTCCTGGAACAAGTTTGATTCTTAAAGAATCTTACCATTGTTGCTGTCCAGTTGACACAAGCTTGATTCATAAGAATCTCGCAAGTCACCTACCGTAGCGCTGTTTGAGATTAACGCTAGAAGGATTTCCATTCGTCACTGTGAATATTAATGAATATCACTCTGAATGTTCTGGCAAGACCATAAAGATATTGCGTAGAAACCTGAAACGAGTTTGAATCAATTCAGAAACAAACCACTGTTGCTTTTCAGTTCTGCATATGTTTAATTCATAAAGAATCTTACATATGACCTACCACAGTGCTGTTTGATGTTAACAGTGGAAGGATTTCCACTCATCATTGCGAATACTAAATAGTATCACTCTGAGTGTTCTAGCAATATCACAAGGATATGGCGTAGGACTCTCTTGTTCGTCATCCGTGTGTCCTAACGAGATTTGATTGATCTCTTGGCTCTAGACTCGATTTGTGAACTTTTAGTGGTCGGAGGCTGGAGCAGATGCCACATATTCGATATCAACTATCTCGGAATGAGAAAGCTAATAGAAGTCATGTTGTTCTCCGTGACAATAAAACAAACTTCTTTTGAGAGAAGCCTGAGTAGCTAGGAAAGGGTTGTGCTTCACATCACTGGGTCTATGATGAGTTGTCTTCATGATGTGTTGACCCGGTTTCTGCCTAAGTTGTATGGAGGGCTTCTTTCTTTACACCCTTTTTCCTTACATTTCTTTTTCATTCTTCAACCCCTTCAATGCTTACCAAGACATCATTACTAGCACCTTGTTGTGATTGTTCTAGTGCTAGCATCACTACTTAGTCGGCATTCAGCTACGTTCACATTCTACTCCATCTTTCCTAAGGACTTCTAATAATCTATTGGATTGTCCCTGGGAAGATCCCTCCGGTTCTGGTTGGATCATAGGACTTAAACCTAACCACCCTTTTGACACCAATAACGTCGTGAATTAAAGATGTTGTGGGTATTTGATCGTAACCATGAAACCACTTTAAAAAGTTTAACAAAGTGTTTGAAAAATATTTCACACCTTGATAGTTTTGTCGTTTCAGAAATGCCCCCCCTTTACACGTGCATCGATGATCGAAAATGTTTTGAACATGTAGGTAAGAGTTAAAGTTCTTGAGTCTTATATAAGATTACATTTTAATCACATTTTCTCCCCTATCTCTAATATATAAAATCTTTTGATATTAGAGATACCAAATTTGATTAAAATATATTTTGAAAAATAGTCTTGAAAATCTCTGGGAGAAAGATGTGTTAATCTTTTGCATGAAGTTGAAATGCTCACCCACAAAAATTGATCCAATTGAATTGTCATTGTGAGTATTTGATCCACATTTCGCTTTTTGAGGATGGGAGTTGTTGAACACACAATTTTTGAAAGATTTTGAATAATCATTGAGAAATTCTTGAAAAAATTGTGTTCAACGCTTTTTGAAAAATCCTATTTCTTTTTGGCGAAGAAGTTTTTCTAAAGAATAAACTTGAGTTCATAGACTTTGAATGTCTTGACGAATCCACTCAAGTGTAAGAAGATTTCTCTTCTTTTGCTGAGGGTAAGGGCACTAAAGCGTACACTCCTCCGTGAATATAGAACCGGGTTGCAATCTGAAAGTGATTACAAGCCATCGTGTTGAGCTCAAAACATTGAATGTTTTGAAAAATATTTACAACTTTCATTCGAGCTTTATGTACATACCCGTGTCGTTATTGAGCGACATTTCTAGGCACGTCCATATTATCGATACTAAAAGACATGTCGAGAAGAATATTTTTGGATTTTCAAAGATTTTTAATTTTATGTTTTGTTTTTATATGTTTTATATTTTTGTATTTTCCTTTTTCAAAATATTTACAGGTAGATGTTTGATAGATGAATCAAGCAGGCTTCTTTGCCAGAATCTCCAGTTCTGCTGGAGGCAAGCATCTCATACCAATTTGCCTAACTAGATACGCAAACCTCTCTTTCGAAAGAGATTTTGTAAAGAAGTCAGCTAATTGGTAATCAGTTCCAACAAAGTATAGTTCAACAATACCCTTTTCAACTTGTTCCTTAATGAAGTGATATCTGACATCAATGTGCTTCGTGCGGGAATGTTGTACCGGATTGCAGGAGATGGCTATGGCGGACTTTGAGTCATAGTACATAGGTAATTTATCAAAGTGGAAGCCATAATCTGTGAGTGGTGTTCTCATCCATAGAACTTGAGCACAACACGCAAATAGGGACACATACTCCGCTTCGGCTGATGACAGTGACGTGCAATCCTGCTTCTTGGAAGACCATCCCACAAGCTTATCTTGACCTAGAAATTGTGCACCACCAGAAGTACTTTTACGTGTATCAAGACACCCTGCGTGATCAGAATCTGAATAGGCCGTTAGAAAGAAACCGGTTTCCCTCGGATACCAGAGTCCCAAATGAATGGTATTCTTTAGGTACCGAAAGATCCGTTTAACCTCCTTGAGGTGCTTTTCAGTGGGTCGTGCTTGATATCGTGCGTAATAACACGTAGCATGTGATATATCTGGTCGGCTTGCTGTTGAGTACACGAGGGAGCCGATCATGGAACGATATTTCGTTTGATCAATGACATCTCCCTCCAAATCAACATCTAGGGATGTGGTTGATAATGGTGTCCCAACGGGGTCACATGAAGTCATACCATGCTTTTTGATTATCTCTTGACAATACTTAGCTTGGTTTATAAAGATACCACTTGGGGATTGGTGAACTTGAATTCCTAGAAAGAATTTTAGTTCGCCCATCATTGACATTTCAAATTTGTTGTGCATGACTTTTTCAAACCATTTTGAAAGTTTTGGGTTTGTAGACCCGAAAATAATGTCATCAACATAAACCTGCACAAGCAAAATGTCATCCCCATATTTATAAGTGAACAAAGTTAGATCAATGGAACCTTTTGAGAAACCTTTGGATACCAGAAATTTCGAGAGCTCGTCGCACCACGCCCTTGGAGCTTGCTTGAGTCCATAGAGTGATTTGTGGAGACGATACACCCTGTCAGGATAATGAGGATTGACGAATCCTTCCGGCTGCGTGACATAGACTTCTTCCTTCAAAGGACCGTTAAGAAATGTTGTCTTTACGTCCATTTGATAGACAGTAAATCCCTTATGTGCAACATAAGTAAGGAAAATACTGACCGCTTCCATACGAGCAACTGGTGCAAATGATTCGTCAAAATCAATTCCCTCTTTCTGGCCATACCCCTTAGCCACTAACCTAGCTTTATTCTTGATGATCGTGTTTTCTTCATCCATCTTGTTTTTCCAGATCCATCGAAGATTTAACGGTATTACATCGTATGGTTTGTAAACAAGTTCCGAGACTTTAAGTCTTTCAAATTGTTGAAGTTCATCCGTCATCGACTCAATCCAAGCATGATTAGCCATGGCTTCTGATAACTCGATTTTACTCAGGTTAAAAAGATTCGTTGTACCAATCTCTTCGAATTGAAAAACTTTATGTTTTAAGTGTGACTCAGTTGATATTTGGTGGAACAAAGATGTGTCGTTGTAGTGTTGAAAATAAAAGGTGCAAAACAATTAAAGTAAGGGTGCAATTAAAGTAAATCTAAATCTAAAAATAAAATGCAAGTATTTAAAAGTGCGACTAAATCTAAAGGGCAATAAAGTAAATAACGCAAACTTAAATCTAACTAAGGCAAATCTAAAACGCAACTAAAACTAAAACTTAAACTAAGGCAAATAAATTTAAAGTGCGATAAAGGAAAAAGGCGGGAAAAATAAAGCTTAAAATGAAAAGGCAGAAAACTAAGATTTCCCTATTCGGAATAAAGTTCTATTCGGAAAGTTGGGTCCTATTCGGAATACTGTCACTATTCGGAATGTTCTCCTACTCGGAATAATTGGTCTATTCGGAATATTGTCACCTATTCGGAATATCCTCCTATGCGGAATATTAACTCTATTCGGAATATGTTGGCTATTCGGAAAAGTCACCCTATGCGGAAAAATCCTCCAATGCGGAAAGTTGTGCCCATTCGGAATATCCAGTCCTATGCGGAAAGGTTATCCTATGCGGAATACAGGATATTCCGAATAGCAATTTTACAAAAACCCCTATGCGGAATAATTGAGTATTCCGAATAAGTGATTTCTACAAAAGTGTTACGCGGAATAAAACCTCTATGCGGAATATTTAATATTCCGTATAGAACACAAATTTCCACTCCTATTCGGAATGATTGCTGGGGACGAATTTCAGGGAAAGAACAGTTATAGATCCGAAGAACAAGGAAGGCTAAAAAGGCACGAATCAAATAAAAACAAAGCAAAATCAAACACAAGATTAGATCTAACAAACAAATAAACAACTATTAAGCATAAACACTCAATCCAAAACAATCAAACTCACAAAACTTAATCAAAATAATCAAAACCTACTTAATTAAATTAACCAAATTCAAGAACATAAACATAAACAAATCAACACAAGGTAAAGAAAGGAAGAATGAGATTAACAAGATAAAGATAAAGCTTGACAAGAATTAAAAAGGGAAAACTTACTTGAATTAAAATGGTAATTAAGTGCAAGACGAGGTAATTAAATGTGCAAGTATTTAAATTGACAAGGTAATTAAAGGTGGAAGGACCAATTGTCACTATTAGCCAACAAAAACAAATGCTAAACAATCCTAACTATATATAGGGGAGGATTAGGAAGCTTCCTCCCCTCCTTCATTTCTTGTTAATTGCAAGATTAAGTCCTTCCTTCATTTAATCTTCATTAATTGCGTCATTAGTCCCTTTCTTCTAATCTTTCTTTTAAGTTTGGACTTTAAGGACTTGTGGCTCGGGATATCTTTTGAACTTGTCTTTAATTTCTTCAATAAAATAGACTTGAGTTTCTCGGCTTTTGATAAACTTCCGTCTTTTGACTTTTTCTTCGATAAATCTTCAGAATTGGTCTTGGACTTCCGTTCTTTTTCCACTCTTGATTTCTCGACTTCGTCTTTCATCTTTTTCTTCAATAAAAGCCGTGAATGCCCGTGAATTCTCGTGTTTTCTCCACTTTTCACAATTTCGTCCTGAATTACAACAAAAACACAAACCACGCATAATTCCAACATAAAAGACATAAAATACACGTTTTGGTCCGGTTATTATTGTAATTAAGTGGTAGAAAAGATGGGTGTTTACACACCTATCAAATCCCCTACACTTGACCATTGCAATGTCCTCATGCAATGCATTAGTTACAAAGCATGTTTACACTTTTCATAATAATCAATCCACATTGGCCTTTATTAAAGAGATAGAGAATTATAAAAATGCAAATCAAAGAAATTAAAAGCATACCTTGGGTTTTGAAAATGTCATGAATAATCATCATCCTCAACTTTTCACTTTCTCCAAACCAAGCTTAAAAACGAGATCATTGTTATTATAAGTTAGTAAACTAACACGAACTCATGTGGACCAATTACTCACTTAGACTCCCTTATTCCTAGGGGTATCTCTTATATTTTATTGTTGTCTTGAATGATCACGAAGATGCATTGTTTGACTTATTTAGATAATTATTTAGTCTGAAAATAAAGTGCACGATTTAATCAATAGTTAGCTAAAGGACCAAATCTTTTAAAACTGCTTCTCGGGATATCAGAAAGTTCATATCTTGGCATAACTTGGTTCGCGATTTGAGACCTTTCTCGGGCCGATATTTGGCAGCGACTTCATACTTCAAATCTTGAGAGACGTTCATGAAATAATGGTCTTCTCTTCATAATTGGAATTTCTTCACTTGGAATTTTCGAGAGATTCTTCATATATGGACCACGACTTCTTCATTTTTTCTCCAATCTTTATTTTGGATTTTGATATTCAACGATCCGCCTCCTTTATTGACTTGGATCTATTTATCCTCATACCTTGTTAGGGTCTTTTCGGATACACTTCTCCATGACTTTTGGGGAGTTTTTGCTTTTCGTCGTGTGTCTCGATCCTTCATATTGATTTTCGATAAATGATTCTTCACATCACTTTTGGATCTTTAGCAACAAAACATAGCCCTCATGCCTTGTTAGGGCCTTTTCGGACTCGCCAATCTTCGCGCCCCGCTTCATAAGTTATGCCTTGGCTATGAACTCTCGTCATTACCGAGCAACTTTTAAACGACCTGGGGCTAGAAGCTAAGTAACTTTTCAAATCGTACAACCTTATTTATTAGCAGATAAATTTATTAGCAAGCGATGGGAGAATAGGCTTATAATTAACTCACATAAATTCACGAAAGAATACCGAACTTATAATTGGCTCTATCATCTCTCGTTCTCCACAATTTAAAATCTCAAGTAATGAGACTCGTGGATACTTAGCCTATTAAATCAAAGTTTTTGGGTTTTCGAGTCGCCTATAGGATCTTGCAAATTCTTAGACTTTTTCAAGTTTAGAAATCGCATCTTAAAGTTCCCTTGATAAACGACTCTCTAGGATCAATTATAGGAACTTGCGAAAAGTTCTTGTCCTTAACCCGTGAGAGTTAAGACTTTCGCGTTTTATAGCTCCCTATATAAAAGCCTAGCAAAACTTGACTTAAACACGTTAAGGATACTAGCTAGAGTAAACTCGGATTGAGTCAAAAGATTCACAACGTTTGAAAATTAAAACCACTTATTAAACATTTATTCTAGCAAAGAAAGAAAATAACTATACAAAAGGGAAAAACTAATAGGCCAAAATAGATCAAAAATTTTGAAAAATGTCGAAAAATTTGATTTTCCGGTTAAAATGAGGACAAATACAAGGAAAAGACCACTTAACTTCGATAGAAGTCTCCCCTACACTTAAGATAAACATTGTCCTCAATGTTTAAGCATGTGGGAGTAAACTCCCCTACACTTAGGACATTGTGTACGTTGTTTAAATCTCGCTAAGGAAAAGACAACTAAAGAGATTCCTATTTTAATATTGAGAAAATATAAAAATAGTGAATCTAAAAGAGTTTAGGATAGAACCGGGAAGAAGTAGAACACAGAATCACGGGTCGTCAAGAATCATCAAGAGGGTATCATTGAAGCTCGAATCCCTGATTAAGAAGTGAGGAGAGGAAATAGCAAACCAAAGGGGTCCCCCCTACACTTATGATAAAGAAAGCGGAAAGATAGATGCATGGGTTGCCTCCCAGGAAGCGCTTGGTTTTTGTTTACCGAGTCGTGAGCCTGACTCGACCTTGATCATCAATGGAAGAAGCATGAAACAAATCCACCAGGATCAAAGACATAGTTTTCATCCATCAATAAGCAAGAGTTTAAGGCGAACAAGACAAGCCAAAAGAGAAGTGGCAGGGTTCCCTTAAGCAGCGATGGAGCACGGTGGAAGCAAGTAGGAGGCGGTGCAAGCATGTCTTCAAAATATCCAAAGATCTTTCCTTTTATTGCATCAGGTGGATACTGAGATGGCTTAAAGACTTCAATACCGGGGTCGAACACCTTTTCCTTTAAGGGAAAATAACACTCCGGCTCAGTCGAGTGTGAAGAAGATCCGCAAAGAAGCACAACCTCGTCCTCAGAAGTGGGACAAAGAGGTGTCAAATCATAAGTGCAACGGATTTCGGTGGCAACCGGTTTCTTCTCCTTGGACAAAATGCTCTTCAAATCCAAAGTAGGATCAAGACGATAATCTTCAAAGTCCAAAGGAGGTGCATCACTCTCATGAGGGAAGTATGTGTTAAGAAATTCAGAGAAATCTTCCTCGAATGAGTAATCGTCCAAAGTAGGATCGAGTGATGGCGGAGGATCTTCATCATGTGAAGAATCGCTCGAGAGAGTATCAGCCTCATCAAAATCATCATATGTAGGCAGCTCGGGATACTCAGAAGTACAATCAAAATCATCCGAATCTGAGCTAGAATTATCATCTTCATAAGCATCAAAGACCGGTGGAGAATCAAAAATGGGGGAAGTGTCCAAAGTAGGGAGAGAATCATCCACATTATCTTCAAAGAGTGGATTATCAGTGGAAGACTCGAATAGAGGATTGTCATAGACGGTAAAGTCATCGAGCACATTGATCATATTCACTGATTCTCGGCCTCCAAAAGTTCTGCCTGTAAGCTTCCCCATTTTAAAAATTTTAGAATCATCCCCGACTCGTAAGATTAACTCACCTTCGGCCACATCTATTAAAGCACGTCCGGTTCTCAAGAATGGCCGACCAAGTATTAGAGGAATACGAGGGTCCATTTCATAATCAACTACAACAAAATCGACCGGGAAGGTAAATGTGCCAACTTTGATAAACACGTCTTCGGCTATACCAACGGGGTAAGCGAGAGTGCGGTTTGCAAGTTCGAGAGTCATCTTTGTAGGAATGAGATCGGGCAATGATAGTGTTTTCCAAACACTGAGTGGCATAAGATTAATACTAGCCCCGAGATCAGCAAGGGCAGTAAATTCTTCAGTTTTGTTGAATAAGCAAGACAACACAAAACGACCGGGATCTCTAAGTTTTTCCGGAAGTTCTTTAAGAATAACTGCAGAGCAGTTTTCATTTAATCGTGTGTTGGCGAGTTCAAGCAGCTTCTCCTTCTTGCTAAGCAAGTCCTTGAATGCTTTGACGAATTTTGGCATGTGGCAAAGTGCTTCAACAAGGCTGATGTTGATGGTCATTTTAGATAGCATATCCACATATTTCATAACATTACAGTCATTCTTGGTTAGCTCGTTGGTCTTGCCTATGCGAGAAGGGTATGGGATTCTGGGCTGATAAGGATTGGGTGGAGGTGTAGTTGGTGACGGTTGTGATGTTGAAGGGTCCTTCCGAGATACATCGTCATGACGAGGCGGAGACGGTAATGGTGCACTATTACTAGGTGTAGGAGGAGTAGGGATACATGGTGGTGGAGGAGGTGTAGATGATGGTGGTGGGGTAGATGGAGTGACAATGGTAGTTCCACTACGCGTAGTTATAGCACTCACATTAGCTCGCGGATTGGTGACGGTATTTGAAGGTAGAGAACCCGAAGAAGAAGAAGGTTGAGCTTCGGGCAAGAAACTAGCCAACAGATTCTTCAATTCAGTTGTTTGAGTGATGAAAGAGGATTGAAGATTATCACGAACCTCGGTTCTGATGTCATTTCCTTGCTTCAAGATATCTCCTTTCAAATTGATTATTTGGCTCTATAGATTTTTGATTTGCTCACCTTGAGTTCTCATGATTGTGTCAACATCGGGATTAATGGGTGGGTGTTGTTGGGTGGGTGGTTGATAGGGGTTAGAAGCACGAGGTGGGATTTGGTTGCTTCTATTGTAGTTGTTGGCGGGATTTTGGTTTTGAGGAGAAAAACCGGGTGAAAGGTAGTTGTTGGAACGGTAGCTCAGCAGATTTCTATCCCCTTGTTGTCTAGCTTGGTAATTTCCCGGTGAATAATTACCATAAGCAGCATACACATTTTCCGGATTTCCTTGTGTCGAAGGACAATCGGTGTATGAGTGAGGACCGCCACATGTTTCACAAGGATTAGCAACCGCTTTAACTTGTTGTTGTTGTTGATTTGAAGCGAGAAGCGTAATACTTTTGCTCATTTCAGCCATCATGCGGGTGAGTTCGGTCATCTCAGGGTTTGCTGAGGTAGAGGAAACATTGACTCTCGTGTTGTTTCTAGAAGAAGCAGAGGAATCCCAGTTCTTATGATGAGTAGTCATGTTTTCAATTAACTCTCTACACTCCTCGGGTCTCCTTTTCATGAATGTGCCACCGGCGGCTGCATTGATCGTATCACGATCTTGAAAAGTCAATCCGTTGTAGAAAGTATCGATCAAGGTGACCGGAAGCATGTTGTGGTTTGGAAAACGATCGATCAAGACATTATATCTCTCCCATGCATCAAAAAGAGATTCATCGGGATCTTGCATGAAACCGCTGATCTGATTGCGAAGGCTTGTGACCATGGATGGTGGAAAGTAGCGCGAAAGAAAGCGTTGAGTCATGTCATCCCAAGTGTGAATAGAATTCTTCGGGAGACGATCAAACCATTTCTCGGCATGATGCGATAAAGTATGCGGGAAGAGTTGTAGGCGGAGAACATCCATTGTGGCCCCAGGCAACTTCATGCTTTGGGTGATTGTAATGAACTTGTCGAGGTGTTTGTTGGCATCATCATCAGGCAATCCTCTAAATGGGTTTGTTTGCACTTGCTGAATCATGTGGTGCTTCAACGAAAACTCAGGAGCGTTGCTTTGCATCGGCGCAATCGGTCCTCCTCGTCCAAACATTGTTGGTTGACAAAGTTCCTCCATGGTCCGAAGATCGGGCTGTGGAGGAGCATTGTTGTTGTTATTATTATTATTGAGGTGTGGTAGTTGATTATTGTTGTTAACACCTGCCATATCTAAATCTTCTTGAGGCTCGGGCTCTTGATAATTAGAAGATCTAGTACGCATACACCTGAAAATGCAAAAGAAAACAAAACCAAACACAAAGACAATATATATACACAAGAAAGATAAAATCTTTTTGGATTTTTGAAAATTTTAATTTTTATGGTTTTAATGAATTTTTTTTTAATTTTTATGATTTTTTGAATTTTTATGCAAGAAAAATAACGCTCACAAGTGAACGGATCCCAAAAAGCAACGTGTCTCTCACAAAAAACTGTTGATCTTTACGAAAAGAGCCGGCAGCGGCGCCATTTGATAACTCGATTTTACTCAGGTTAAAAAGATTCGTTGTACCAATCTCTTCGAATTGAAAAACTTTATGTTTTAAGTGTGACTCAGTTGATATTTGGTGGAACAAAGATGTGTCGTTGTAGTGTTGAAAATAAAAGGTGCAAAACAATTAAAGTAAGGGTGCAATTAAAGTAAATCTAAATCTAAAAATAAAATGCAAGTATTTAAAAGTGCGACTAAATCTAAAGGGCAATAAAGTAAATAACGCAAACTTAAATCTAACTAAGGCAAATCTAAAACGCAACTAAAACTAAAACTTAAACTAAGGCAAATAAATTTAAAGTGCGATAAAGGAAAAAGGCGGGAAAAATAAAGCTTAAAATGAAAAGGCAGACTACTAAGATTTCCCTATTCGGAATAAAGTTCTATTCGGAAAGTTGGGTCCTATTCGGAATACTGTCACTATTCGGAATGTTCTCCTACTCGGAATAATTGGTCTATTCGGAATATTGTCACCTATTCGGAATATCCTCCTATGCGGAATATTAACTCTATTCGGAATATGTTGGCTATTCGGAAAAGTCACCCTATGCGGAAAAATCCTCCAATGCGGAAAGTTGTGCCCATTCGGAATATCCAGTCCTATGCGGAAAGGTTATCCTATGCGGAATACAGGATATTCCGAATAGCAATTTTACAAAAACCCCTATGCGGAATAATTGAGTATTCCGAATAAGTGATTTCTACAAAAGTGTTACGCGGAATAAAACCTCTATGCGGAATATTTAATATTCCGTATAGAACACAAATTTCCACTCCTATTCGGAATGATTGCTGGGGACGAATTTCAGGGAAAGAACAGTTATAGATCCGAAGAACAAGGAAGGCTAAAAAGGCACGAATCAAATAAAAACAAAGCAAAATCAAACACAAGATTAGATCTAACAAACAAATAAACAACTATTAAGCATAAACACTCAATCCAAAACAATCAAACTCACAAAACTTAATCAAAATAATCAAAACCTACTTAATTAAATTAACCAAATTCAAGAACATAAACATAAACAAATCAACACAAGGTAAAGAAAGGAAGAATGAGATTAACAAGATAAAGATAAAGCTTGACAAGAATTAAAAAGGGAAAACTTACTTGAATTAAAATGGTAATTAAGTGCAAGACGAGGTAATTAAATGTGCAAGTATTTAAATTGACAAGGTAATTAAAGGTGGAAGGACCAATTGTCACTATTAGCCAACAAAAACAAATGCTAAACAATCCTAACTATATATAGGGGAGGATTAGGAAGCTTCCTCCCCTCCTTCATTTCTTGTTAATTGCAAGATTAAGTCCTTCCTTCATTTAATCTTCATTAATTGCGTCATTAGTCCCTTTCTTCTAATCTTTCTTTTAAGTTTGGACTTTAAGGACTTGTGGCTCGGGATATCTTTTGAACTTGTCTTTAATTTCTTCAATAAAATAGACTTGAGTTTCTCGGCTTTTGATAAACTTCCGTCTTTTGACTTTTTCTTCGATAAATCTTCAGAATTGGTCTTGGACTTCCGTTCTTTTTCCACTCTTGATTTCTCGACTTCGTCTTTCATCTTTTTCTTCAATAAAAGCCGTGAATGCCCGTGAATTCTCGTGTTTTCTCCACTTTTCACAATTTCGTCCTGAATTACAACAAAAACACAAACCACGCATAATTCCGACATAAAAGACATAAAATACACGTTTTGGTCCGGTTATTATTGTAATTAAGTGGTAGAAAAGATGGGTGTTTACACACCTATCAGCTTCCTTGATGTTCTTCGGTTCAGCTGAATTCACGGCGAGTGCGAACATACAAACATCGCCATCGGTGTTAAGCTGTCGTCTCGTACGAATGGGCTGTGAAGGGTTTCCAATTACTTGAACCAAAGGATGATCTCAGGTCCAACGATGTGTTGAAGGATGTCGTTGATAAAATGTATGCATATTTGACGGATCAACATGGCGAGTAGAAGACTCTCCAGTTTCGTGTACCGGTGTACCGAATGGGTTGATAAATTCGTCTTCGTCAGATAATGCATTGTCTGCTTGATTTGTGTTCTATGGAGCAATGACAGTAGTTGTGGATGTTGTAGGAGCGGTTGTTGATGTGATATTCTGAGGAGGTAAATCTGTAGCAACCCGTGTTGAAGTAGATGAGGTTGTATCCTTTTGTTGACGATGATCGGTATCATCATTCTTATCATGAGTGACAGCGGAAGACTTTGATACAACTTGTTTCTCCCCCGTGAAATATTCATCATACATTGGTCCATATAACATTTCCAACTCTTCAAGTGTCGTGTCCACTGTCATATCTGCTCTAGGAACATGTTCAGGAACCAGCTTTGAACTTGACGGTTCATTGCTGTGGTCTTGAGTTCCGAGTTCCGCACGGTTGTGTACAAAAGTCTTTTGTCGTTGTGGATCGGGACTTAAACTGTTTTGTTCAAGTGCCATTTCTTGTAATTCATCAAATCTGATATGAATAGTCTCGACTATCAATTTTGTTCTCTTGTTGTATACTCTGTATCCCTTAAACTGAGTTGCATATCCCACTAGAATGCATGCATCACCTTTCTCTTTCATCTTGTCCAGATTTTCACCATCTCGAATAATGTAACACGTACATCCAAAAACATGAAGGTGTTTGAGGGAAGGTTTGCGATCATTAAATATGTGATATGGTGTCTTTTCGTGTCTAGGGATAATTAAGGATCGGTTTTGTGTGTAGCATGCGGTTGATACTGCTTCGGCCCAAAAGAATAATGGTAGTTTTGAAGCAGATAATAATGTTCGAGGAGCCTCAACTAAAGTACGGTTTTGTCTTTCAACAACACCGTTTTGTTCAGGTGTTCTAGCAATAGATGTTTCGTGTTCAATCCCTTCGGCTGCAAAATACTTCCTCAGAGTTGAATTCAAGAATTATGTGCCTCTGTCAGTACGTACCACTTTTACTTGAGCTTGAAGACCACGTTGTATCAGCTTAAGGAAGTTAATGAGAACCTTAGGTGTTTCATCCTTGGACCGTAAGAAGAGGGTCCACGTGTACCTTGAGTAGTCATCGACAATTACCATAACATATTTCTTCACATTGATGGTTTGAACACGCATGGGACCTAATAAAGAGATTTTGCTAGGTTGAAAAGTTCGTTTCTTGGTATCTCTTCGAATTGATTTCCGGTTCAAAGTGCAACTCAGTTGTTCTTGGTGAATCAAAAGAAAGGGTGTCGTTGTCTACACTAATTAAAAATAAAGACTTGAAGCAAATAAAAATAAAGTAAAGACGGTAAAAGGAAACAATGAAAGAATACAACTTGACGAAAAGTAAATGACGAGAAATTAAAAGGGAAATAAAGTAAATGACGCAAACTAAAACTTAAACTAAAAGGGAAGGCAAGTAAAAGTGCAAATAAAGAAAAAGGCAGGAAAAGTAAAGCTTAAAACTAAAAACTGGAAAACACTCATTCGGAATAAAACAGTTCATCCGGAATATGTCAGTTATCCGGAAAAAACTAGTTGATTCGGAATAAGGCTTTGATCCGGAATAAAAAAGGGAAAAGAGGTTGATTCGGAATAAGGTGTTTGATCCGGAATATTTGAATATTCCGAATAGAGGAACTGATCCGGAATAATATATATTTCGAATGGAAGCACTGATCCGGAATAATATATATTCCGAATGGAAGCACTGATCCGGAATAGTATATATTCCGAATGGAAGCACTGATCCAGGATAATATATATTCCGAATGGGATTTGATCCGGAATAATATATATTCCGAATGAAAGACCTCTATCCGAAATGTTTTTGTATTCCGAATGAAAACTTCGATCCGGAATCTGGGCAGGATAAAAATGACGAAGAACAGGGGAATGAATAACAACACGAATCTAACCAAATCTAACCAAAATAAACCAAAATATTAAACCAAATGATAGGTGTGTAAACACCCATCCTTTCTACCACTTAATTACAATAATAACCGAGCCAAAACGTGTATTTTATGTCTTTTATGTCAGAATTATGCGTGGTTTGTGTTTTTGTTGTGATTTAGGACGAAAAGGTGAAAAGTGGAGAAAACACGGGCATTCACGGGCTTTTATTGAAGAAAAAGATGAAAGACGAAGTCGAGAAGTCAAGAGTGCAAAAAGAACGGAAGTCCAAGACCAATTCTGAAGATTTATCGAAGAAGGAGTCGAAAGATGGAAGTTTACTTAAAGCCGAAGAACTCAAGTCCATTTTGTTGAAGAATTAAAAGACGAGTTCAAGGAAATCCCGAGCCAAAAGTCATTAAAAGTCCAAGATTAAAGAAGATAAGAAGAAAAGGACTAAGCATGCAATTAAAAGAAGATTAAAGAAGGAAGGACTTAATCTTGTAATTAAGAGAAAATGAAGGAGGGGAGGAAGCTTCCTAATCCTCCCCTATATATAGATTAGTCTTAATCACTTTTCATGTGTTGGCTAAGTGTGACAATTAGTCTTCCACCATTTACTTTCCTGCACATTTAAATTTATGCACATTTAAATACTTGTCAAATTTAAATACCTTGTCTTGCACCTTAAATTCCTTTAATTTCAAGTAAGTTTCCATTTAATTCTTGCCAGTCTTTATTTTATCTTGTTAATCTCCTATCTACCTTTCTTAATCTTTGATTTTTATGTTTATTTTTGTGTTCATGTTCATGTTCTTATTTTGATCAAAGTGGGTTTTGATTATTGTGGTTAGATTTGTTAGTTTAATTGATTTGGATAGCTTGTTTATGATTATTGGATGTTTTGTTATTAGTTTAGCTTAATCTTGTATTTGATTTTGGTTAAATTGTGGTTAGATTCGTGTTACTGTATTTCCTTGTTCTTCGGGGGTGTTTGTTTTTCTGTGACTGATCTTTTCAAGGAAAGTTCCGAACCAACTCTTGTTCATTCGGAAGTCTTCCGAGCCAAGAAGTTCCGGATCAAGTCTTTGTTCACAAGGAAAACTTCCGAACCAAGGTTTCTTGTTCATTCGGAAGAGTTCCGCATCAGACTTCCGAATCAAGGCTTTGAGCTTCATTCAGAACTTTCAAAAGTTCCGAACCAAAAGTTCCGAACCAAGAAGTTCCGAACGAAGACTTGGAGTTAAGAAGTTCCGGATCAACACCAAAAGTTCCGAGTCAAGGACTTCCGAACAAAAGTTCCGAGTCAAGGACTTCCGAACGAAACTTCCGAATCAAACAACTTATTCGGAACATCAAAAAGTTCCGAACCAAGTACTTCATTCGGAAGTCTTCCGAATCAAGAAACTTCCGAACGAACCAAAAGTTCCGAGTCAAGGATTTGGCATAAGGAGTTCCGACTCAAGAGTGGTTCATTCGGAACTCAAGAAGTTCCGAATCAAGCAATTCATTCGGAAGAGTTCCGAATCAACATCTTCCGAACCAAGACTTCCGAATCAAGGATTTCTTTCAAGAAGTTCCGAATCAGCAAAGTTCCGAACTAAGGATTGTTTTGGATAAGTGACATATTCAGATCAATTTGTTCCGGATCAAGGATTTTGGTAATATTCCGAGCGAAGAATTATCATTCCAAACGAAGGTGACATTCCGGATGAGTGATTGTTCCGAACGAAGGATTGTTCCAAATGAGTTGTATTCAGGTTCTTTTTAGTTTTTGTTTTTAAGTTTCTGTTTTTAATTTTTAATTTCAAGCTTTATTTTTCCCGCCTTTTTCCTTACTCGCACTTTAAGTTTAATTGCCTTAGCTTTATTTTAAGTTTGCCTTAGATAGATTTAAGTTTGCGTTATTTACTTTAGTGCCCTTTAATTTTAGTCAGGTTTTAAATATTTGCCCTTTACTTTTAAATTAGTTTTAGATTTACTTTAAAGTCATTTTACTTTAATTGTTTTGCACTTTTAAATACTACAACGACACAACTATTTGTTTCACCAAAGAACGACTGAGTCACACATAGAACCTAGATCAATTCGATTAGACCAACACAACGAACTTTAATTTTTAATTAGGTAAAAACCTAGTTATTAAATGGCGCCGCTGCCGGCTCTTTTCGAAAAGATTAACGGTTTTCTGTGAAAGACGCGTTGCTTTTTGGGATCCGTTCACTTGTGAGCGTTATTTTTCTTGCATAAAAAATTCAAAAACCATAAAAATTAAAAATTTCAAAAATCCAAAAAGATTTATCTTTATTGTGTATATATATTGTTTTTGTTTGGTTTCTTTTTCTTTTGCATTTTCAGGTTTATGCGTACTAGATCTTCTAATTATCAAGAGCCCGAGCCTCAAGAAGATTTTAGTATGTCAGGTGTCAACAACAATATTCCACCGCACCTCAATAATAACAACAATGTTCTTCCACAGCCCGATCTTCGGACCATGGAGGAGCTTTGTCAACCTACCATGTTTGGACGAGGAGGACCGATTACGTCGATGCAAATCAACGCTCCTGAGTTTTCGTTGAAGCACCACATGATTCAGCAAGTGCAAACAAATCCTTTTAGAGGAATGCCTGATGATGATGCCAACAAACACCTCGACAAGTTCATTACAATCACCCAAAGCATGAAGTTGCCTGGTGCCACAATGGGTGTTCTTCGCCTACAACTCTTCCCACATACTTTATCACATCATGCCGAGAAATGGTTTGATCGTCTGCCGAAGAATTCTATTCATACTTGGGATGACATGACTCAACGCTTTTTGTCGCGCTACTTTCCACCATCCATGGTCACGAGCCTTCGCAATCAAATCAGCGGTTTCATGAAGGATCCCGATGAATCTCTTTTTGATGCTTGGGAACGATATAATGTCTTGATTGATCGTTGTCCAAACCACAACATGCTCCCTGTGACCCTAATTGATACCTTCTACAACGGTTTGACTTTTCGTGATCGTGATACGATCAATGCAGCCGCCGGTGGCACATTCATGAAAAGGAGACCCGAGGAGTGTAGAGAGCTTATTGAGAACATGACTACTCACCACAAAAACTGGGATTCCTCTGCTTCTTCAAGGAACAACCCGAGAGTCTATGTTTCTTCTACTTCAGCAAACCCTGATATGACCGAACTCACCCGCATGATGACTGAAATGAGCAAAAGTATCACGCTTCTTGCTTCAAACCAACAACAACAACAAGTTAAAGCGGTTGCTAATCCTTGTGAAACATGCGGCGGTCCTCACTCATACACCGATTGTCCTTAGACTCAAGGAAATCCGGAAAATGTGTATGCAGCTTATGGTAATTATTCACCAGAAAATTACCAAGCTCGACCTCAAGGGGATAGAAATTTGCTGAGCTACCGATCAAACAATTACCTTTCACCCGATTTTTCTCCTCAAAACCAAAACCCCGCCAACCATTACAATAGAAGCAACAAAATCCCACCAAGAGCTTCTAATCCTTATCACCCACCCGCCCAACAAACCCCACCCGTTAACCACGATGTTGAAGCCATCATGAGAACCCAAGGTGAGCAAATCAAGAATCTGCAGAGCCAAATTATAAACCTTAAAAGAGATATCACAATGCAAGGAAATGAGATTAGATCCGAGCTTAGAGATAATATTCAATCTTCCTTCAGCAATCAAACAAATGATTTGAAGAATATGCTTGCTAGTTTCTTGCCCGCAGCTCAACCTTCTACTTCAAGTTCTCTACCTTCAAACACCGTCACCAATCCGCGAGCTAATGTGAGCGCTATTACTACTTGTAGTGGAATCACCATTGTCGATCCACCTATCCCACCCCCATCATCTACACCTCCTCCACCACCATTTATCCCTACTCCTCCTATACCTAGTATTAGTACACCATTACCGTCTCCGCCTCGTCATGACGATGTACCTCGGAAGGAACCTTCAACATCTCAACCTCTACCTGCTACACCTGCACTGTTAATCCCAAACTTAGATCGGTTAGCTTTGTGTATACGAGATTAGATCAAGTAATACACGTAGAGAAACCTTTGTATATGCTTTATGAATCTAAGTGTTATACGGAATTTAACACTTAAATAAGAACACACAAGATGTAAACAAACTTTCACTTTGATTATGAATATCGAACTTGCTTACAATGAAAGATGTTTACGAATGAAAACTTGTATAAAACTTATATGAAACATTAACCTAAAGGCCTTATTTTATAGATACAAGAAGCCTTGTATAATAATCTACGTATCAACTATTCTAGGTAAAGATAAATATGGAAAATACATTGTCGTTCTTATCTTTACTAGAAGTATTCTAGAATATAATAAACGTGTATATTATATCTTCCATCAGTGCTTGTCTTCAATGTGTCAACGCTTGACTTTAACTTGTCAACGCTTAAGCTGTCAGCACTTGTTTTGTTCTTGTCAACGCTTGATTTGTTCTTGTCAGCGCTCAAGTGATCTGGCCTTAATTTATTCCCAACAATCCTCTCCTAAACTTGATATCCACTCTTATGATCAAGTTTCTGAATAAGCATTAAGGACTAGGAGGAGTCTGACAAATCTTCTCATATTGGTAATGAATAAATCTGATTAAATCTTTTGCCACGTCACTTGAATAATCTATTTCCAGCTGAGTGTCCTTCATCTTTTCCAAAACAGCCTTGGATATGAAATACTGAGCATCCACAAGTAGATACTCAGCAAACTTTGTAGAACTCAAATGGTATACACCAGCAGCTGAATATAACCTCCATTGAAGACCACTGAGGTCATCTTCAAGATCCTTCCATATTGCAGGATCCTCATCTTTTGGTCCACACATTCTTTTGAATGTGGTCCAAAGTTTTATTCCATTAGCTGAAGTTGGTGCTTCAGCCTCATACTTGGTCTCCAGTAACCTCCAAAGGTCCACCAAGTCTTCTCTATCACAACTTGCAAATAAATATATGAGAGTGGTAAAAGTGTGTACCTCCTTGCCAAATCTGCCAATCTTCCAGAATCCACATTCATCTTCTTCATAGCTCACAATTGGGTTCCTGGAATCTAATGGTAACACTTGCACCATATCTGAAGCTTATAATGGGGAGAGCTTGAGGCTCTTTCTTATAACTGCTTCACTTGGATATAGTGGATCCATATCTTTTGGAAACTCTGTTAGCCCTATATTTTATATAGTCGAACAAGAATGTAATAGGTCATCTTAGTCGTTAAAAGGTCTTGTATTGTAATAGGTTAGTCGGGAAAACCGGGCTTGGACTTTAAGCTAATATTGTATAAGTTAGGGGCGTAAGCCCAAAACAAAGCCAAGCCCGGCCCAAGATAAAGCCCACAAAGGCCTTAGAGCCGTGGGGTATATAACCCTCTTTCACATGTGAAAGAGGGTGTTGGTTCATTTCATTAAACACATAGTTTTAGTGTAAACCTTCCACTTCTCTCTCTACTTTCTCTTTCTACTTTTCTTCTCTTTCTCTCTAAGAATCTTGTGTTATGGATTAAATGGGAATAACATTTGGTATCAAGAGCCTATAGTGGATAGGTGATTGAAGATTCGTGTGTGGTGTTCTTGAATTTTCGTGGCCTTTTTGATCTTCATCTCACGTCCAAAACTTCTTTTTTTGTGTTTTTTATAGTCTTTTCTTGATACAAATCATCTACATACTAGTATTAGTGATTTGGGTATCTTGGTTTTGGCTAAAACACAAATCTTTTGGATCAAAAGTTGCGAAATTTCTTCTTGTTCTTCATTCCGAAATTCTAGCAGTAACTTCCATCGGAAAGTACAAATTGTACTTGGGCTTCCATCGCAATAACCTTACCATCGGAAAGGGTTTGGTTCTACATTGCGATCGTGGGTTTTTATTACTTATTCCGATCTGGACATTCCGATCGTACTTTGCGATCTGGATTCCGACGGGTATAAGGAAGTATTTTAAGTCGTTACTCTGCTTGAATTTTGACAGCCACTTTGCGATCTGAGTATTCCGATAGGCTTTGCGATCTGAGTATTCCGACAGGCTTTCCGATCTGGACATTACGATCTGGACATTACGATCTGAGCATTGCGATCTGAGCATTGTGATTGAGCATTCCGATTGAGCATTCCGATCTGGACATTCCGACAAGTATTCCGATGGACATTCCGATGGGTATTTTGTTTGAGTAATTTTTAGACTTAGCCACTATCTAGACTAGTTTCGGAACGTAGTTTACACGAAGATTAAAAAAAAAAAAAAAAAAAAAAAAAAAGAGTTAAAATTTTTAGGTCAAGTAAATTCAAATTTTTTCCCTACTAGTTTTTGGCTATTTCTAACTCAAATTCAAAATTTGGCGATACAAAATTTTTCGGCTTACTGTTTTGTCAGACTGAGAAATTTATTGTCGGACTGAAGAAAATTTTTTTGAATTTTCGGAATTTCAATTTTAACCACACATCATCACAACAAATCCACTAAGATCTGCAATTCATCCACAAGTATTCACCATGTCTAACAACAACATCAACATTGCAACTACTAATCAAATTCGTTTGGAACAAGGTGGCAATGGTAACCCACCTGTGCTCACTGCCGGTTGCTACGTTCAATGGAGATCTCGTTTTCTTAGATTTCTCGATGGAAAAGAAAACCGAACTGCTCTTCGTCACTGCCTTGAGAACCCACCTCCAGTTTTTGAATTCAAACCAATTACAACACAGGCAGAGGATGGTACTTCATCAACTATACGAGCTATGGAGGATTTTGACACATGTTCTGCTGAGAAAAAGAAACTCCTCCAAGCTGAAGCTGATGCTGTAAATTTCATACTCACTGGAATTGATAATGATATCTATTCCAAAGTTGATGCATGTCCTAATGCTATGGAAATGTGGAATGCAATTCATCGATTGAAGCAAGGTGAGTCAATCAATGTTCAAGATCTCGAGACTAATCTACTTTGGGAGTTTGGAAAATTCACATCTGAAGATGGTGAATCCATTGACTCATATTACTCGAGATTCTACAAAATGATGAATGAGCTTGTAAGAAATCAGTGCACCATCTCCAATCATCATGCCAATGTTCAGTTTCTACTTCAACTCAAACCGGAATGGCAAAGGTTTGTGACTTTGGTCAAACAAAGGGAGGATATCAAGACTATATCTTACCACAAACTTTATGATATCTTGAAACAACATCAGAATGAAGTGAATGAACTAAGGGCTGAAAAGGCAGAACGGTCTGCTAATTCTATTGCTTTTGTGGCTGCTACTTCAACAAAACCCGTTCCTCGTCAACAACCACCTAATCATTCCTCGAAGTCATCAAGCTCATCCACCAAACCTCTAGCTGCTGCTAAACACAAAGCAAAAGCAATTGTCCCCACTCCACCTCCAAAGTATGACACCGAGTCAGATGGAGACAGTGATGATGAACAAACTTCAAGGGACAAGAAGATTGAAGAACTCATGTCTTTACTCACCACAACTTATAAGAAGATCTACAAACCTACCAACAACAACCTCAGATCATCATCCAATGCTAGATATAAGGAAGTTGATCATGCACCTCGGTATGATCGTGATGCTAGGTATGATAATCAGAGGATGCTGAATCAAGTTGGGGCTAGAGATACTGTAGGCACTCCGGTGGTGCAAAAGACTGGGATTCAATGCTTCAACTGCAAGGGATTTGGTCACATGGCTAGGGAATGTAAGAAGCCAAAATGGGTTAAGGATTCGGGATATCACAAGGAAAAGATGTTGCTGTGCAAGAAAGAAGAAGCAGGAATTCCACTCACAGCAGATGAAGTTGACTGGCGTGATGACACTGATGATGAAGCCGATGATCAAGAGTTAGAGGCACATTATGTGTACATGGCAAAGATTCAAGAAGTGATCCCAGAGACTGATGATACTTCTGGACCCATCTATGATTCTGAGCCACTTGAAAAGGTACCATCACATGATAACTATAATGTGTTTGCTAATGAACGACGGCATCCTGAGCAACCCGAAAGCATCAATGACACATATGTAATGGACACGGAGGATAGCAATATCTCTACGGATTCACAGCATATGTGTAATGATGACGGAAAAGCTGTTCAAGATACTGACTCGGATGAGGACCGTGATTTGCTTGCGTCTATTATTAATTCTTTAAAACGTGAAATTGATGAAAACAAAGAAGCTAATAAACGTTTGAAGCAAGCAAACACATCCTTAGCCGAGGAGATAGACAGGCTTAAAGAGTGTGATTATGTAAAAGAAGCTGATCGACGGGTTGCAATAGCTAATGGTTTGGTATATGAACGTAAGGTGCTCAACGAACAATATTGTTCTGAAGTAACACACGAAATTCATATGTCAAAACAGAAGATATCGGAACTTGAAGAACAACTGCTGCTACATAAACTCCAAATTACTGAATTAGAGTCGGTTAACAAAGAACAAACTGAGCTTTATAAAACTCGTGAAGAAAAGGATATTGAAAAAATTCTTGCTTTGGAAAAGAGAGTCGACACGTTAAACAACATTGTTTACAAAACGGGTCAGTCTATTCAAACTATGAATATGCTCAATAGAAATATGAAAACGAGTTTTGTCAAGCCTGAATATCTCAAGAAAGCTCAAAGTACCAAGCCTGCTCTTTATGATATCGGTTGTTATGTTGATAATCTTGCTCTTATGCTTTCCCCTGACTGCGACGAAATCATTCGTCAACAAGAAGAAAGTCGATCAAACTTAAGTGATTTAATAAACCTTTCTGATTCTAACAATCATATTAAGTTTGTCCCTCAAAAAGGACTTTCAAAAGAACAAAAGATGTATAATAGTGTTCCACCACCAAGTGATGAACCACAAAAGAAAGTTTCTTTAAAAAGGAGTTTCAAAAAGCAATCAATTTTGTTAGAAAAGTGAATTTTGGATGAAAAACGTAAATGGGATGAGAAAAGCAAAAGTGTTCAGCAATTTGAGTTTATAAAACAAGGGGTTTTAAATTTGTACAAAGGTGTCGTCGACTATGAAAAAGTTTCTAGGGATACCATTTGGAATATTAAACCTAACCCACAAGTAGAAGTCGTCATTCAACAATGCATTGTTCCAACCATTGATGATCTTTCAAAAAATGTGGAAATGTTTTATAATGCTCTCACTGAGGAAATGTTAACTGATTTAAGCTATGTCAAATCTCTTGAAGATGAAGTTGATTTTCTTCAAATTAAATTAAAGACACAAGAACACCAACTTTCTAACGAAATTGATCGACTTTCTAAAGAATATTTTTATGCTGACTATATGAATGCTATACTTGGTGTGTATACCGATCTGGATCAATATTGTCATGTAGCATGTCTTGTGTCAGAATCGGACGCGAAATGTCGCAATCTTGAAGTAGAGCTTTCAAAACAAATTCAGTCATATAACAAACTTTCGAAAAGCTTTTCTCAACTTGAGAAACACTCCATTTCTCTTGAACTTGCTTTACAAAAAGGTGAAAAATCTCATAATCATAAAAAGTGTCAAGAAATGTCAGCTTCTTCGTTTCGTCTACTAAATGAAAAAGATTTCGAAATAAATGATTTGAAAGCTCAGCTAAAAGAAAGGGACATTGCCATAAGTGAGTTACAGAAACTCATTGAGAAAATGAAAGGAAAGTCTGTTTTGGGTAAACCATCCGCCGTTCGTCAACCGAATGCGGTTAAATGCCCTAAATCATCTATTTTGGGACAACCCCCACAGACTTTGCCTAAGATAGGAAATGATAAGAGCACTAATGTGATAGCACCTGGAATGTATAAGATGAACACTAGGTCCACTCAAACTGGAACAACGCAGTTACCTCAGAATACTAGGAAAACTAATCAACGTGTGTCTTCTTCTACAGGAGTAAATCCCACTACTAGTGTTAGCGGACCACAGCTTAAGAGCACTAGAGTTGAAGATAGAGTCATGCCTAACAATAGTCAAGGGAAGAAGAATGAAGTAGAAGATCACCGTAGGAATTTTAAGTTTTCTAAGAATAAAACGTCTGTAACTGCATGTAATGACAGTTTAAATGCTAAGACCTTGAATGTTGAATTTGTTTGTGTTGAATGTGGCAAATGTGTTCGTACTTTCAATCATGATGCTTGTGCTCTTAATCATAATGGCGTGAATGCTAGAACTAGGAAGCCTATTCCTGTGCCCACTAGTACTAGAGAACCCACAAGAACTTTGAACCAATCCACTGATCAACCACTTAAGAAACTAAGTGCGTTAGACTCCACTACTCTGCGTAAACAAAACATATTAAGGAAGTTATATGAGAACATGATTAGGACATGTACACGGGGGTATTCGAGATATACACCACCCGGATACAAATGGGTACCTAAGTTAACCACTTTAGTGATTGGGTCTAGGAATATCAGCTTGCCTGTAGACTTTGCATCTAGGCCCACTACTATTCTGGAACCCGTTTCTATCATGGGCTCCCATTTGTCAAATGCTACATTGTCTTCTAATTCTTATGCAGCTCGTCGAACTCATCCTATTCATAATGGACTCCGGGTGCACAAAGCACATGACGGGCAATCTCAAGCTTCTCATTAACTTCGTGGAGAAGTTTCTGGGTACGGTACGGTTTGGAAATGATCAATTTGCACCGATACTCGGATATGGAGACTTGGTTCAAGGGAATATCACTATAAAACGGGTTTATTACATCGAGGGACTGAATCACAATTTATTCTCGGTTGGTCAATTTTGTGATGCGGATTTGGAAGTGGCTTTTCGGAAATCTACTTGCTATGTTAGAGACTACGATGGGAATGACCTTCTTACAGGTTCTCGTGGTTCTGATCTCTACACAGTAACTCTTCAAGACACATCTTCAACAAATCCAATTTGCTTAATGGCTAAAGCATCATCATCTCAAGCATGGTTATGGCATCAACGATTGTCACATCTCAATTTTGACACCATCAACTTGCTTTCTAAGAATGATATTGTGACCGGTCTTCCTAAGTTGAAATTCGTCAAAGACCATCTTTGTTCTTCTTGTGAGTTGGGGAAAGCAAAACGGAAGTCTTTCAAAACAAAGACTACCCCTAGCTCAAAAGGACGATTGGAACTTCTACACATGGATTTATGTGGTCCCATGCGTGTAGAGAGTATTAACGGGAAAACGTATATTCTAGTGATTGTTGATGATTACTCTAGATACACATGGACTTTCTTCTTAAGGTCCAAAGATGAAACACCAGAGGTTCTCAAAAACTTTCTCAAGATGATACAACACAATCTTCAAGCTCAAGTCTTAACCGTAAGAACGGATAGGGGTACTGAATTTTTAAACAAGAACTTGCAATCTTATTTTCAAGAAGAAGGCATCGAACATCAAACGTCTATTGCTCGAACTCCTGAACAAAACGGCGTTGTCGAAAGACGGAACCGTACTTTGGTTGAGGCTGCTCGAACAATGCTTTCTGCTTCAAAATTACCGCTATTCTTCTGGGCTGAAGCAATTGCAACTGCCTGTTATACTCAGAATCGTTCTCTCGTTATCCCTAGACATGAAAAGACACCTTACCACATCATCAATGGCAGGAAACCTACTGTAAAATTCTTTCACGTATTTGGATCTTTATGCTACATCCTTAAAGACGATGAGAATCTCGACAAGATGAAAGAAAAAGGTGATGCATGTATTTTTGTGGGGTATGCTACATTGTCGAAAGGATATCGGGTCTATAACAAGAGAACAAAGATCATTGTCGAAACAATTCATGTGAACTTTGACGAATTGCCACAAATGGTACTTGATCACAACAGCTCAAGTCCCGCACCTCAATGTCCAGCTATGGCACCTACACACAACAGTGTACGTCCCGTGCAAGAATGTCAAGAAAACACTCCTACAGCAGACTCGACGGATACGACACAAATGAAAGAGTTGGTTGATTTATATGATCCTATGTTTGATGAATATTACTATGGAAACAATCAAGTTGTGTCAAAGCCTTCCGCTGTCAAGACTACTGATGCACCTGAACAAAATCAACAAGACACAACTGCCTCTACTTCAGCAACCGTTGCCCAAGAGACAATTCCAGTGGATACTCAACAAACTCAAGAAACTGTCATACAACCAACATCACCAACCGTCAATGCTGAAGGAGGAAACAACAATCAAGCAGTCGATGCACAACCTGACGATGAAGAATTTATCAATCCGTTCGGTACACCGGTACACGAAGTCGGAGAGTCTTCTAGTCAACATGTTGATCCGTCCAACATGCATACATTCTACCAACCATATCCATCCACTCATCATTGGACACGTGATCATCCATTGGAGCAAGTCATTGGAAATCCTTCACAACCGGTTCGAACACGCAGACAACTCGAAACCGATGGCGATGTGTGTATGTATGCACTTACCGTGAGTTCAACTGTACCTACAAACATCAAACAAGCCATGACTGATCATGCGTGGATTGAATCAATGCAAGACGAAATTCATCAGTTTGAACGCCTAAATGTTTGGGAACTTGTTGACCGACCCTATGGAATGTCAATTTTAGATTTCAAATGGATCTGGAAAAACAAACTGGATGAAGAACAAACCATCATCAAAAACAAATCTCGTCTTGTAGTTAAGGGATACCGTCAACAAGAAGGCATAGACTACGATGAATCATTCGCTCCAGTCGCTCGTTTGGAAGCAGTCAGGATATTCCTTGCTTATGCTGCACATAAGGGCTTCACGGTTTTTCAGATGGACGTTAAAAC
This sequence comes from Glebionis coronaria, assembly GCA_025667525.1. Lineage (NCBI taxonomy): Eukaryota > Viridiplantae > Streptophyta > Magnoliopsida > Asterales > Asteraceae > Glebionis > Glebionis coronaria. Next base: position 601,937,807 of record CM046878.1, on the reverse strand, counting down.
TGCTTTTCTCAACGGTCATTTGAAGGAAGAAGTGTATGTGAATCAGCCGGAAGGATTCATCGATCCTCATCACCCTGACAAAGTCTATCGTCTCAAGAAGGCTGTATATGGACTTAAACAAGCTCCAAGGGCATGGTACGAAGAACTATCCAACTTCTTGGTATCGAAAGGATTCTCCAAAGGTTCTATTGATCCTACTCTATTTACTAATAAATATGGGGATGACATAATGCTGGTGCAAGTTTATGTTGATGACATTATTTTTGGTTCTACGAACCCAAAACTTTCAAAACGTTTTGAAAAATTAATGCACAGCAGATTTGAAATGTCAATGATGGGGGAGCTAAAATTCTTTTTAGGCCTCCAGATTCATCAATCCCCACGTGGTATCTTCATTAACCAAGCTAAGTATGCTCAAGAGATACTTAAAAAGCATGGTATGACCTCATGTGCTCGCGTTGGTACACCATTGTCGACCACATCCCTAGACGCTGACTTGTACTCATATCCCGTAGATCAAACGCGATATCGCAGTATGATCGGGTCACTTATGTACCTTACAGCCAGCAGGCCTGATATTCATCATGCCACATGCTATTGTGCACGATATCAAGCCAGACCTACACAGAAGCACCTCAAAGAGGTTAAACGGATCTTTCGGTACCTTAAGAATACCATTCACATGGGACTCTGGTATCCGAGGGAAACCGGTTTTCATCTAACGGCTTTTTCAGATTCTGATCACGCAGGTTGTCTTGATAGTCGTAAAAGCACTTCTGGTAGCATACAGTTTCTAGGAGAAGACAAGCTTGTCAGCTGGTCGTCAAAGAAGCAGGATTGCACTTCGCTCTCATCAGCTGAAGCAGAATATGTGGCTCTATCCGCGTGTTGTGCTCAAGTCCTCTGGATGAGAACTCAACTCACGGATTATGGCTTCCACTTTGATAAAATACCTATGTATTGTGACTCAAAGTCGGCCATAGCCATATCTTGCAATCCGGTTCAACACTCCCGCACCAAGCACATCGATGTCAGATATCACTTCATCAAGGAACAAGTGGAACGCGGCATCGTGGAATTATACTTTGTCAGAACTGAGTACCAGCTGGCAGACTTGTTTACAAAAGCTCTATCGAAAGATAGGTTTGCGTATCTCGTTGGCCGTCTTGGTATGAAGTATATGACTCCAGAAGACTTGGAGGTTTTGGCAAATGAAGCTGCTTGATATTCTCTCACAATGACTTCTAGGCGCATCACAGCTTAGAACTCGGGCCTCAACTAAGGAAAGTTTATCTTGGACGATAACTTATCCTTCTCAACGAGAAATTCATATTTCTCGGTCATGAGCTTCTCATAAAAACATTCCAAGTTTTTAAGTTCATGAAAACGATTTCTAAGTAAATGTCAGCTTAGAACTCGAACTTCAACTTAAGGAAAGTCTATCACGGATGATAACTTATCCTTCACAACGGGAAATTTATTTTTCTCGGTCATGAGCTAGTCACAAAACAATCAAAGTTTTGAGCTCATGAAAAACGGACCCGAAAGGGGAGTGTACGTTTCAGTGCGCTTTCCCTAAGCAATAGAAGAGAAGTCTTCTATCCTGATTATTTTAAAACCGTTGAACACAATTTTTCAAGCATTTCTCAAAAGGTTTTTCTAAATCTTTCAAAATTGTGTGTTCAACACTCCCTTCCTCATAAGTGGTTTTTATATCTCAAAATTGTCATATGTTATTTTGATCAATTTTTGAGGAGGAGCGTTTTAAAATCAAGCCTTTTAATGTTGTTGGGTACATCTCTAAAATTGTCATATTTTATGTATCCAACACATTCCGAAAATGATATGAAATTGTCAAATGTAATACATTATATCGGAAAAGGCATCTCAACTCCGTACCTCAACATATTTTGTGGTATCGTTTTTCTAAAATTTTGTCAAATTTTGTCTCAAGACACACATATATTGTTGAGGGGGAGCGTCCCGACTGAAAATGTTCCATGATTCATGCGTGCACACATGTTTCTCTCCCGTCAATTTTTCGGAAAATGTCATATTTTAATCAATTGATATCTCTAATATTATATTTTTATATTAGAGATAGGGGGAGAAAATGTGATTAAAATGTAATATATCGCAACATGTGATCTTAAAGACTCAAGTGCAACTCTTTCCTTCACATGCCAAACTATTTCGTATATCGATGCATGTGTGTAAGGGGAGCTTTTCGAAAATGTAAAACTTTCAAGTGTTAAATGTTTTGATTTTTATCAAGCACTTTGAATGGTTTTCAATGGTTTTATGGTTACGATCTTTACCCAAAACAACCTACTATCCACGACGGAACGATGGAGTCAAAAGGTGGTTTAGGATAGGAAACTAAGTCCTATGATCCAACCAGAACCGGAGGGATCTACCCAAGGACATTCCATAGCTAGAAATAGTTGTCCTTAGGAAAGATGGAGTTGAATGAAGCTGAATGCGGACCAATTACTTAAGTTAGCACTAGAACAATCACAACAAGGTGCTAATGATGACGTATTGGTAAGCATTGAAGGAGTTGAATATTCTATGCAACTTAGGCAGAAACCGGGTCAATACATCTATTGAAGACAAGTCATCATGGACCCAGTGATGCAATGCACAACCCTTCCCAGCCATTCGAGTTTCTCTCAAAAGAAACTTGTCTCATTGTCACGGAGATCAACACGTATCTATTGACTTTCTCACTCCGAGTCAGTTAATATTGAAAAGGTGGCAGTCTGCTCCAGCCTCCGATTACCAAAATGCACTTATTGAGTCTAGAGCCAAACGAGATCTATTTATCATCTCATTAGGACACAATCGAGTCCTACGCATTATCCTTGTGATATTGCCAGAACATCTGAGTGATACGATTCACAATGAAGATGGAAATCCTGCTTGAGCCAGCATTAAACAAGCTCATGGTAGGTAACTTGTGCGATTCTACACGAATCAAACTTGTGAGAACTGGAAAGCAACTAAGTTTCGATTCTTAATTGATTCAAACTTGATTCCAGGTTTCTTCGCAAAATCCATGTGATCTTGCCAGAACATTCAGAGTGACACTCATTAGTGTTCACAGTGACGAATGGAAATCCTTCCAGTGTCAACATCAAACAGCACTACGGTAGGTAACATGCAAGATTCTTATGAATCGAGCTTGTGGCAAACTGGAAAGCAACAATGGTGCGATTCTTATAGAATCAAACTTGTTCCAGGAATTCTGAATTGACGACTCTAATCAAACGGATAACCATATCCTTTTTGATTCACTCTTTACGTTCGCAGTCTGCTTTGAGACGGTCGAGTAAAGAGAACTGGCTTCTACCACCAGGAAACCCTGTCAAGGAGGTTCTTAATCGAATCTACCTGATCACAGGTACGGTATTTAATACCGTTTAACGGTCTTCACCGACCGGAGGTAAAACGCTACCGGGTTAGGATGAAATTTTCAAAGCCATTTTATCCGTGTCTATACATGTTGCTGCATATCAAGAAGGTGGCGTAGCTGTGATACCGATGTCGATTCAGAAGTCAGAAGAGCACAAGATGGCGATAATCAAGATACTTAAGAATGTAAGAATGTAATAGGTCATCTTAGTCACAAGGAGTACAGATGAAGATCTCAAGCACTCAAAGTCAAATGACAAAGGCTCAAGATAAAGATCATGAAAGCATGAAGGAACAAAGTTGTTACAAACAAGATCAAGACCAAGATACAAGACCAAAGCAGGAAGATCTCCTCTACAAGAATGTATTCACTCAATCATCTTATGCTTTTTAAGCTTTTTAAGATGACCGATACATTGGGGGAGATTGTTAGCCCTATATTTTATATAGTCGAACAAGAATGTAATAGGTCATCTTAGTCGTTAAAAGGTCTTGTATTGTAATAGGTTAGTCGGGAAAACCGGGCTTGGACTTTAAGCTAATATTGTATAAGTTAGGGGCGTAAGCCCAAAACAAAGCCAAGCCCGGCCCAAGATAAAGCCCACAAAGGCCTTAGAGCCGTGGGGTATATAACCCTCTTTCACATGTGAAAGAGGGTGTTGGTTCATTTCATTAAACACATAGTTTTAGTGTAAACCTTCCACTTCTCTCTCTACTTTCTCTTTCTACTTTTCTTCTCTTTCTCTCTCTAAGAATCTTGTGTTATGGATTAAATGGGAATAACAAACTCAAATTTAAATCCCTTCTTCACTGGCCTGGGAATCATCATAGCTTTCTTGACTTCCATTTCTTCTGCAAGTTGCTCATTTCTTTCATCTGAAAGAAGTCTGAGAGTGTTTGCTTCCTGCACTCTCACCCAAATGGGATAAGCCCTGTTTTCCAACTCATCAAATGTCAAAGCCTTCAACTTCTGATATGTCCATCCAACTCCATGACATCTGAGCAACATAAAGTAGAGCTCCCTTCTATCCCTTTTTAACTCTAAGAGAATATTGCTTGCCTTGTGTTTCAAAATCACCTTACAATCCTTCTGAACTCTAAGAAGAAGCTCCAAACCCCATATTTGATCTGAAATGGTCAAGTCTGGATTATCCATGTAGCTTTCTTCCCAAGAATTGTACATTTGAACCACCTCTGGCATGTCAAAGTCAACCTGCAATTTCAACTCTCCCAACTTTTCCCTAGCAAGCTCATCACCATACTCAAGCCTTTCAGGTTCTATAATCATCACACTTGAGTCTGAGCTAGCTCCATCACTTTCTTCTTCAGAAGTCACAACAAATGGTGACTTTTCCTTTTCACCTTGTTCCATCATTTGTTCAGCCAATCTTCTATCAAATTCAACTTGGGCTGCATCCTTTGGAACAATCTCTTCTACCATTTTACCCTTACCCTTATCTGATGGTGCAATGGTTGGTAAGGTAGATGGTAATACCTGAGTAGAAACCTCCTTGATGATAGATGATGAATGGGATACATCACCTTCATGTGCAGGTCTGTCAACGCCCAAATTTGTTCTATCAGCGCCCAAAATACTTCTATCAGCGTCCAAATTTGCCTTGTCAACGCTCAAATATTTTCCCTCAGCGCCTTGTGTAACCTCTCTCAACATAGCTGTAAATGATAAATTTAAATTGGTGGGAGAGACTAAGGACGTATCAAAACCTGTTTGTTTCTTCAAAGTTGTAAGGGCTTCAGCAACATCCATTGATTGACCATCCTGGCTGCCCTTATCACTCAGATTTATTTGATCTTCCTCCCCTTTGGAAGACTCCTCCATACCCCTCCTAGCACGATCACTTTCCAAAACAACAATCCTCTCCCTCAATTGCTTGAGTTCAAGGCCTTGTGAGCTGACAATTTGTACTAAGTCTGCATTTTGCTTTTGCAAGCTAATACAGACTGCCGTCAATTCCATAAGAGTCATTGGTTCCAGTCTGCCCTCTTATAAAATGGGGATTTGACCTCCCAAGTCAGATTCATTGGGCATGGATGAGGACTTAATGATGGTGGGACTGTCTTGGCCAGCTTCTAAGCCAGAACCAATAGTCCCAGCCTCATCCAGGTCACCAGCCACACTTGTGGTGGTGGTTCTCTCTGCTTCATGGCTAGGACCACAAGAGGAGAACACTCCAGTAGTCCTTTGGCGTTTCATCAACCTATATTCAGGGGGTGTGGAAGATGGTGTGGAAGAATGGGTGGATGTGGGTTGGTTAAGGGGTGTTTGGGATTGTGAAGGATGTGTGTCAGCGTTGGAAATAGGCACATCAACGCCAACATTTGATGTGTCAGCGTCAAAGGGTTCTTGGTCAAGTTGCATGTGTTCAGGTGAAGGTAAAGGTTCAGGAATGGGTTCAAGTTGTGGTTGAGGGTCAATTTGAGGTTGGGGGTCTGGTTGGGGTTGTGCTGCTGCAATAACAGCAAGCATGGCTGGGGTTAAAGGTAAGTCTCTATGGGGTGGTGAATCCATTGTAACACCCCCAAATTTATACAACTCAATACAGCGGAAGACTCGTTGGTGTTAAGGGATAGCACATTACTCACATCATAGACAACGCATAAAAATCGCGTCGTTTATTAATAAAGCATTTCCATTCATAAATATCAAAGTTACATAGGTCCCAAGTCATTACATTTCATATAAAGTTTTACAAAGTATTTGAATGGAAAAATATTGTTTAAGTGCGGGCCATGAATTCTTGTCGTCTTCCCGAGAATTACCTTCAAGTACCTGAGATAAAACATGTTAAAAAAAAAGGTCAGCGATAACGCCGAGTGAATTCATAGAGTTTAATAAAATTCATCAATATAATATCAGTATAAAATTATTACTAAAAATCATTTTGTACAAACCATTTTAATAGGCTATAAAATAGCCAAAGTCATTTTATACAAATCTTCATCAAAATCATAAGATAGGCATTTGCCTTAAAAATCATTATACGAATCATTGTCGTTAAAAACACCATACAATACGTTTTGCAACGTTGTATAGATTAAATAAAACCGTTATATGAATATGGCTATAAAAAGCCTTAAAAATCATTATACGAGCCAATGTCGTAAAAACGTCATGCAATACGTCTTACGACGTTGTAAAATAAAAACCGTTATATGAGTATGGTTATGAAAACCAAAATACAATCATAATATCAATAGTATGACCCTGTATTGCTAGTCAAGCAATACATCGTTATTCGGAGCGTCTATTATTATTTTGTTAACTTGGATTATTATAAGCCGCATGACATTGTTACCTTACTAAACCAAAACGGGTAGCTAACCCGATACCAATTTTGCCCATCTAAAGTAGCGTGTCGTCACAAAGGTCACGCTATGGAATCTTCTCATACATAAATTCGCTTACCAATCAATGTAGCACGACGGGGATCAACCGTCAAGGCGCGAACTGGGGTGATCGTCCCCAAATAGTACTATTAAATGCATAAGCGTCTACCAACTCCCGGTAGTTCACAATTCATGCTAATGGGACTTTGAGTGACATAACCTAACTTTAATAATCCATTTAATTTCATCTATCGGGTCCATTAATCATTTATCGGGTCATACAATCGGGTCATTCAATCATTCGGGTCCAAAATCAGTAAACAAACAATCGGGACAAATGGTGTCCAAACTTTTATAAAAACTAACATGTTATCTCCCTCGCGGGTTTATAAAGCATTTATAAAACATTTAAAATAGTGCGAGGCTATGAACTCACGTTGATGTGGGAAGGCGGGTTATCGGCAATTCGGTCGTACGGTACGTGCTTCAATCACGGAAACCTAGACAAATAATACTCGGTCTTAGACGTTTGTCCAATGACTTTATAAAAATATCAATTATGTATACATATGATGATTATATATATATGATGATCAAGTGGGTTTACATATTCTCGTTTACTCATTTTTGTGTTATGTGTCGATAACATTCATACTAGTTTACTAGTTTTGCCTATTTACGTGTTTTAAGTCCAATAAACTTATTATAAGTTATTTAACTTATTTTAATCCATTTTGTACTTTTATTATCAGTACATACACTTTCAAGTTGGGCCCAAATGGGTTAAGCCCAATAAGTTCTTTTTATGGGTGTTTATCTTATTTAGTCCAATTATTAGCCCAAGTATTAGTCCAATATGTTTATTTAACTTGTTAATGTCCGTATGCCCTATAGTTCGGGTTTCATCGGTTTTTACTTGTCATACATGTCTATATATCAGTATATAAGTTTTATAAAGTTTTCATTAGACGGGTCCAACCATCTAAGTTTTATTTAACAAAAACGTTAATTTTACGGCAATAGCCGAAAAAGTCGTAAAAATCATGTTTATAGTTTTTATTACTTATAAAACTTAACAAGTTTCCATTTTTAATATTTATACACTTATTCCACCTTTTATATATTTATATAAATAGAATTCATGAGTTAGTGGGTTTTAATTTATATTTTATACATTAAAATGTTGAGTGCTTATATAATAGTATTATACTTTATTTTTCCAAAATCTGATTTTTAACTTCACTTTCACCAAAACTGCCATATCTTGAGTTCTACATGGAGATAGAAGCTCAAATTTTTATCACATAAACTACATGATATGTGCTACAATTAACTCTTCTATAGCTACTGTTGAATCATCTTCTAAATATTTTCTAAAAATCGTCCAAAACAGTAACCTCAGATTTATACCCTAAACTTGTTTTGATCATATCTCACTCATTACAATGATTCCATTGCATGGACAACTCTCACATGTGTACAAGACCCATAGCTTACTGTAAATGGATTCTACTTCATCATATTATCAGTCCATGACCTGTTTATTTACTGTTTTATACAGCCAACAAATTTAACCATGATTTTAACCTTGTTTCATATGGTTTTTCACCTTTTTAATCATGTTTATCAACAACAAATCCCCACATAACATTTTTATCATCATATAATCATCATAAATATATACAATAGGAAATAAATACATGATTACATAACCAAAAATAACAAGAAGATGAGGAGGACAATCTTTATACCATCATGATGATGTAGGTTGATCAAAACATGGATTTTTGATGGAGAAACTTGTGTTGCACCAAGACCATCTTCAAGACCACCATGCTCCATGAACTCCTTGTGGAAAATCATCCTTGATACTCCATGAAAACTCCTCCTTGGATGTTATGAACACCACCAATCAATAGGGTTTCAAAGTGGCTTCAACATGTATATGAATAACATGAGATTTTGTGGTTGATTTTTGATCAAATGAGGGTGTTCTTGTGTAGGGTGGGACGGCATTTAGAGAGAGAGATGGGAGAAAATGGTGGTTTGCATGTTGTGTGTGTGTGGGAAGTGGTTTAGCTACATGGTTTTGATATACATGTAGCTTACAAAGTAAGCTTTAGCAACAAGTGTTGCTAGTTGCTTGTAAACTTGACACATCATGTGTTGAGTAGCTAGTTTGGCCGTCCCATGTTAGTGGGGTGGGGCAAGTGTAAACTTGTCTCATCCCACTAATTTACGGGTATTCCTCGATTCTAGTTTCCTCGATTTACGTGCCCTCGGGTCGTTTTACGAAAAACGTTTTTATAAATTATGAATCAACGTCACAAAACGAATCCAATAAAAATTGTTTCATCAAAAACGGAGTTCGAAAACGTAAATACGTAATCCTAAGGTTTCCGGTTTAGTCGTAAAGGACGTTAAAATAAAATCGTAAGTCCTAATCTCTTCTCGTAAATTTGTGAGTTTATGAACCAACACAAATTTAAAACTCCAAAATAATATTCACGGATAAATTTATTTTCTGAAGTGTCGGACTGTCACAAAAGACGGTGTACGTAAACGTAAGCACGTAACGTTGAATCCTCCGGTTTAAACGTAGTCGATGCTACTCCAAGACGTAAATCCAAATTTCTTCCCAAAAATAAGTGAGTTCATATTGTAACATTAAAATAATATTTTCAAATAATATTTGAGAATAAAATATCAATCGTAAATTGACGGATTGTCACAGCATTTACCCCTAAACAGGATCTTTGTCCTCAAAGATCATCTTACCTTACTACTCGCTTCTTATAGAGTTAAAGCCATGTGGGTATTTCCTCCACATTCGGTCTTTTCTCACAAGTGTAATCCATTATAATACGCGAGTTTCATCAAACATAACTACGGGAATAAGATCAGGCTAAATGTTGACTTACTTTCTCTATCCATGATGTTCACGGGTTTCTGATGAATGCAACTTTTCGCCGATCTAAGCTCTATTAAGAATAATCAGAATTTCACTTGATAGATATTCCATCAAGTTCGATTTATGAAACATAATTCACGCGGTTCTTGAAGTCCTAGGGTAGATCCAGCTTATATGCCTTTCAATCCAATCTTTTATACCATCTCAATGGTCCCATACAACGGGGACTTGTATCCCATGATTTGTCAGATCATGAATTCGTTTTTCCAAGTTTAAAAATTGTGGCATAACTTCGCTACCCATTTGGCACTTCAAGATCTACATTTCACATTCACATAACCTCTTGCCCATTACCGGCAGTCAATAATCAAATCCTAATTTCAACAATCATTTCAAGTCTCGCGGTTCGAGTATTTTGCAAAGTTAGGTTCGCCATCATAGGAAACCTTAAACCTAAAAGACATGTCCAACTCACAATGGGTGTATGTCGGATGTCTCCATCTCAACTCTTGCTTACAGGTGCTCTAAGATTTAGATCCTAACAAGATTCGATCTCGATCCTAATACGATGATTATCAATGATAATCTCTCCAAAGAAAAACGATTATACGGTCTATTACCAAAGGTCAATCATTCAAACATAAAACAACACTTATATTACCTTGTATCATTACTTTACCTCGTCCCTTCGATTTGGGGTGGTATATAGTACTCTCATCAAGGTTCGTTCTCAATGATTTCTGAGCAAATCTCTAGAAATTCGATGCGAAGCGAAGATCTTGATAAAGATGTTCGATACAGGCACACTATGTTTACATAATTCTTTTGCATTTATCATTAACGGGAATGATATTAGCAGATTTGGTCAGTCTGTCGATGATGACCCAAATCGAATCAAATTCAGATGATGACCTTTGCAATAGCTAGACGTTTACTAATGTATGAGGCAATGTCTGCCTTCATAATTTGTCATTAGTACAACTTCTTCAGACAAAGATACTTTTAGTCAAAGATGACATACATATAATACTTATACTTACAAATTTCAACATAACTCTATCTCACAATCTCCATATTTAGGCAACCACAAGTGGCCTTTAAAACATTTAACGTTATTGGCTTCTCAATTCTAATGGTTCACATTAGCCGTGAAATCCTTTTATTATCTATATTATCCTTTTTACAATCATCGGCTATTTTAAATTGTTTGGCAATTTATTTTGCACGTTCATTATCAAGAAATACATCTTAATTGATTCTTTATCCTTTTTATATAATATGTCAGTATCTATATTCACTTCTCATGATGTTATAATTATCATGTCCATAATTCACTCAGATATTCTTTCTATATTATGCGTCAGTATTTACGTTCAACTTTCTTCATATTTTCTAAGTTTCAGTTTCGTCTCATCTATCATTTTTATCCGTTTTACTCAATCCGTTGTCTAAAGCGTCGATAATTATTATAATTAATTAAATAATTATTAGTTAATTTTTATGAAGCGTAAACGTAAAAATTTTAAATTTCTTAGTTTGACCAATTATATAAAATGTTCAAAATAAATTTGAATTTAATTAACAAGATTTTTGTTGATTTAACGAAAATATTTAATAAGATTTCGTAAATGTTCGAAAAACCTTTGTTTATACTTTGGTCAAAGTTTTCTTAGTTTGAAAAGCAAAAATTGTCGTTTCAAATTTCAAGTAATAAGTTATATAGTTTCCTTAATTCTTCTTAGGTTGTCTAGAAGTATACACAAACATTTACCCCTAAACAGAAGTTTAGTTAAATGGTTTGTGTATAAGGGAATAATCCCTTTTAAAAAAATCCTTTGTTAAAACATTTGTCAAAACATATTTCCATTTCTTTTTGGTAAAATCCAAATTCTTAAAAGGGCTCTTAATTTTTGAAGAGTCAATTTATATTCCATTATCCTTTTAATCACATAGTCAAATCATGTAAAGTATTAAATATTTAATCACGTGTTAATTATTCAAGGTTCAGGTTTACACTGTTCGGCCAATTCAGGGCAGTCTATAAATAATTATTAACTCATTCTTATTCCTATATACAAACAATTGGTCCTTAATGATCTTAAGCATGAATTTATCACATTACAGCCTACACACGTGATTCACCAAATTTATGAATGCTACATGTGTATTAGTCAATCCAAACGACATCACGTGAAACTCATAATGTTCATTACAAGTACCAGATGTAGTGATTTGAATACATAATCTCTTTCGCAAATGCGAAGTTGATGATAACCATGCTATGGATCAAATTTGCTAGAACCTTGTAAATGATCGAACAATTCTTCCATTTCGAGTTATGGATATCGTTTTCGATTGTCAATTTACTCAGTCACAGTAATCTATAAATATAAGGAAAGATAACACCATAGCTCTTCAGGATGACAGGCTTGGTATAATAAAATCTTTCTCCGACAACTCCCTCAGTTGTACGGTAATTCCTTAAATTCAGATGGTGCAGACGTACAGTGCACAAGCCACAAGTGCAGCACCGGAAATAAAATCAATACCAATTTCAACTTGCCTTAATGGCGAAAGTCTAGGTAATTTATCAAATACCTCCTAAAGTTTAGATAACATAAACATCTTTTAATACATTCATATTAGGTTCTTCTAGATTACAATATCTATAACTAGTTCACAACCATTCCTGGTATAATTCTAAGTCTAAATACAGGATATGGTCATCTATCAAGAATTATTTAGATCACCTTTGATAATCAACATCTTATCATTTAGGGGAATTCTACTCGAGTTCCCATCAATTAAGACAATGTCGTCATGTCATAATCAATCAATCCATTCTGCGGGCACTATCAACTTTCCAGTTGCATTGCCGTTGATAAGATGTGAACTTCTCAAAAAGCTAATAATAATTCATAATCCTTCACAATTTCAGGGATATTAGGATACACAACTTCTATTAAAAGAGTAAGGTCAACGCATAATCTACGCGAGAGAATTTCAATTCAGATACAGATGAAAACATCTAACGAATATAAATATATCCCATGTTTTCATTAATTTGAGTACGCATTCGAAAGCTCCTCGGATCGTTACCCAGGTCATTCAAATGAAATCAAATCAAAAGAAATGATAGGAACGTTGATACATCCAGTCGGGTATCAACACTCGGCAATCAAATACTTTTCCTAAGAATCTCACTACGGGAGAATTAGACAAGAAAGAATTGTCAATTGTCAAATAAGACAATTTCCACAGATGAGTAAATTCGACTCAGAAGAATAGGTGCTACAGGCACATATGTAGGTGTCCCTAACATTATGTCCTTATTTTTCACTTCTTGCAGATCTCATTAAAATTTAATCTTTCACAATCTTCAAAGAAAATGTAGTGTTTATTCATTAGTTTTATGGTGACTACTAATCAGCCTTGCATAGTCCATTCCAAATTGTATGTAGGCGCGCAACTATATACAATTTCAAGATTAACGATGCAATACTCAGTTCGTCAAAATTTTATCATCATGTTTATAATAAAAACATTTTCATGCTTAATTCTTAAATAAGAATCAAAATAAATTTACAAAAATTTTCTTTATTATGAAAACAATTAAGTTTTCCAAGATACTTTATAAACAACCTCATTTTCGATAACAATCACTTATAAATCTTACTTTGAATAATCCTTATTGTGATGAAAATTAAATTTTCTCAAAGGATACCGTTTTAACTTTATAAAAATAATGTGTGATCTGCAAAAATGTGATGAAAAGTTGTTCACCAAGAATTAACTACGACCTGATAGGAAATGAGCTTTAGCCAAATAATCACGAGGTTCATGACCTTGATGGCACTCAAAAGAGAATAATCCACAACATAACTCAATTCAAGATGAGTACTTGTTCAATGGTTGCATCACTAATGTGAACATTAGGATGAAGCAATAAAAGATAGATAACATCGATACATGTAGAATTTAGCAATCAAAGGTAGTCTTTTCATTAATCACAAACAAGTCAAAATTGTACCGTAACACATTACATGTTACTATGCCATACAATTCTCAGAACTCATCCTACCAACTGATATCTCAGTTAAGTTAGGGATTATTTTTAAATATACCACAATGAATACTAATCTACAAGAGTCATTAGGTGTTCCACATGTCCCAGAAGATCCATCGGTCTCATTTCAGAAGAAGATTTCTTCAATTTATTTCTTGGACACTAGGCATCCTTGTTAGTGGACAATGGCCTAGAAACAACCCTTAACACGAACTAACAATCATTTAAAACCTTATAATTCAATCACAAAACTTAACGACTTCCTCTTAACAATCTCATATTCCATACAAGTTAAATTTTACTTTATCCAAGTTTTAACCAATTTTATACTCAATGCGATATTCTACCTCATTCTCCAATACTTACAACCTTATTCTTCGGCCTTGTAAAGGCAATACAAATATGAATCAACACTTAATTTCCAATCCTATTAACTCTTACAACAACAATTATCAAATGAGTCACTAGAATGAAATGACTTGATCATTCAACTAGACTTCTCGGAAAGGTACTAGTGCCATGAGGCTTTTGGGTAATGGTTCCAATGACAGCCTCAAGTGCAACATTCACCCTTTCGATTTCAATTTAAGAATTGAGTGACAACGAATCAGATGACATCTTTCCAGGTGATAACGTTTTGTCAAACTCCACTCTATAAGGAAAGATCGTCATGACATCGATATCAATCTTAATCTCGCCAATTCTTCTTCAATATCACAATCAACTAATATCTACATTTCTACGAATATCAACCATTTGTTGGGATCATAAATATTCACAACTTGGTTTAGATCTAGGATAGCTAGAATTCCTACGAGGATAGCTTCGATTAATTTACTAGGGGATTTAAGGTTACTTGTGACAATCTACGTCGTATAAATACCTCGTATAAAAATCAAAATAATCATCAAACAATCATGTAATAAAATTACATCATATATATATATATATAATCCAAGTTATATATATATATATTAAAATAACACTTCTCAGTCTTGGCCTTGTCGGTAACTCGGGAATTCTTCGGCACCGTTATAGTCAAAAGATTTTTAGACATTTTTTTAGAAAAATGTTTATAGTTAAAAGATTTTGAAAAGTTTTATTCAAAACCTTGGTTAAAAATCTTTCGTTCTCTATAACGAGAGCTCTGGTACCAAACTGTAACACCCCCAAATTTATACAACTCAATACAGCGGAAGACTCGTTGGTGTTACGGGATAGCACATTACTCACATCATAGACAACGCATAAAAATCGCGTCGTTTATTAATAAAGCATTTCCATTCATAAATATCAAAGTTACATAGGTCCCAAGTCATTACATTTCATATAAAGTTTTACAAAGTATTTGAATGGAAAAATATTGTTTAAGTGCGGGCCATGAATTCTTGTCGTCTTCCCGAGAATTACCTTCAAGTACCTGAGATAAAACATGTTAAAAGAAAAGGTCAGCGATAACGCCGAGTGAATTCATAGAGTTTAATAAAATTCATCAATATAATATCAGTATAAAATTATTACTGAAAATCATTTTGTACAAACCATTTTAATAGGCTATAAAATAGCCAAAGTCATTTTATACAAATCTTCATCAAAATCATAAGATAGGCATTTGCCTTAAAAATCATTATACGAATCATTGTCGTTAAAAACACCATACAATACGTTTTGCAACGTTGTATAGATTAAATAAAACCGTTATATGAATATGGCTATAAAAAGCCTTAAAAATCATTATACGAGCCAATGTCGTAAAAACGTCATGCAATACGTCTTACGACGTTGTAAAATAAAAACCGTTATATGAGTATGGTTATGAAAACCAAAATACAATCATAATATCAATAGTATGACCCTGTATTGCTAGTCAGGCAATACATCGTTATTCCGAGCGTCTATTATTATTTTATTAACTTGGATTATTATAAGCCGCATGACATTGTTACCTTACTAAACCAAAACGGGTAGCTAACCCGATACCAATTTTGCCCATCTAAAGTAGCGTGTCGTCACAAAGGTCACGCTATGGAATCTTCTCATACATAAATTCGCTTACCAATCAATGTGGCACGACGGGGATCAACCGTCAAGGCGCGAACTGTCACACCCCACCATGGCGGAATATGGGGCGCAACGTATGGATATCATCACAACAACAGCGTGTCTATAGAGAGAACTAAATGAAATTGAAATATCATAGATGGCGACACAAATGTCGTGACAATATCTCAATAATGCAGGCGTCTAGGTAAGTAGGTAACAGGCCTACCTCTTACCAAAGACATACAAATAAACAAACATTAAACATATAGGTACCACAAAGTTCACCTAATCAAAACACAAAATAAAATCTAAGAGGAAAGGGGATTCCTCCGAATGCAATCCTAGCAGCCTCTATACTCTAGCCACTTCTAACATCATCTTGCACAACTACCTCACCTGAAAATGACACTAAAATCTGTCAACATTAAGTTGGTGAGAACATAGGTTTAAGTTATCTAGAACATCATAAGAAACCTTGACATCCGCTGTAAATAAGTTGAAGAAAAACAATTTATAGTAATGGACCATAATGTGATAATCATGCTACATGCATCCACAACAAAACTCAAGCCAAGTACCAATCACATCTACAATTCACAAAGCACATTATAACAATCAAGAAGTATCCCGTCACACGCACAAGAACACACACCACACTATCCGGATCTTTCCCACACCACCTGTGGAAGATGAACTATATCCCCGTCGAGATATCTTGCCTCCGAAGAGACGATGCACAAGTACTCAGGACGGATCGTGCCCCACGCTCCACACACATCACAACTGGTCCCATAGACGCCCATACATCTATGTACCAAAGCCAATCACAATCCAAACAAGATTCACATAGCAGAACACGTACCAAAGCACATATGAGAACACATAAGCACGCAAGTCACACAATAACACATTTATGTCCACACATTTTATAACATAGTACTAAATCATGTTAAAGAACATTTCAAGTGTCATCTCCATCCCATACTGGAAAAAAAACATTTAAAAACGTAGTAAAATGGGACTATGAACTCACCTGATTGCTTCTCCAAAGTCCTTGCTCTAGCCCCAAGCTAATAATCCAAAAACACATAAATCAATACATGAACCAACCTATAAAATGGTTCATCAACCTATGATGGACATCTAACCCCCTCTCATATAAATACCCCATTTATAACTCTAAACACCCCATTACCCTTCTCTAACAAGTCCTTAACTTGGTTAAGTTTAATAGCTATCCCGTTCACAATTTTACACAAAACAGTCCCAGTTTTAGGTCTCAAAACTTTAAGTCAAACGTCCACTTAAACATACCCATGGTTTCTGTAAAAGGAATATTCATACCCTTAAATATGTTGGCTAACACCTCCCACTTGCCCTAACCTTAAAGCTACTGTTAAGGCCCTGATATATATATATATATATATATATATACTTTTGTCATTCCAGTTTTCCTGATTTTAAACGTATGAAAAGTTCATTACCATTAGAGGGTCTTACCCTAAACCACAATCTTAGCCCAAGTGCAGATCCTTATTACAATATATAAACCATCTCTCATTTTCGTGAGAAGATCCCAATGCAACCCTAAGTACCCCAAACAACCTAAAACTTAAAAAGAAAACAGGCTGAATTTAAAACTGTTTTGACCTCCGACTGTTGTAACCTTTTTTTGACCCTCTTCCCGACCTCCAATTTAGTTCTCATTTCTTGCATTGGAAAGCCACTTCAAATACCTTTCCAGGGGTACTTGGATCGTAAAATAAGAGTTTGTAGAACTCCCGATATGATCAAAACAATTGGCTCAAAAATTTGCCCAGTTTTTAAAAACGGGTTTAACAAAATCAACCTCATTAATTAACCCTAATCCCTCTAATTACAAGCCCTAACTTATGTAATCATCATATTATGATTAATACAACATTAATTTACTGTTTTTATATTAAACCCTAACCCTAATCCATCATAAGAATGATTAATTTAAACATAAAAACAATTAAATTGAAAAGGGTTATGAAGATTTACCTTTGATTTATGAAAACCCCAAAATTTTATGAAGAACCCTAATTTTTTATATAACTCACGAATTTCCTTTATCTCCAGGAGAAAAATAATGAATTTGGTTTAGTATATACATTATATAGGGTATGGGTGAATCCTAGTCCAACCCAAAGCCCACTTACCATAAATCTTTTCTTTTTTTCCTTTTTTTTTCCTTTTTTCCTTTTTGCTTCCTTTTCTTGCGTCAAAATAAACCCTCCTTAATTTCGTTTTTATTTTATTTTATTATTAATATATGTATTAATAACATTACCTTAATTTTCCTTAATTTATTTTAGCTCCTAAAGACTCCAAAACCTCAAAACCGTAAAACTAGTCAGTTTTTACGCGTTTGACCATAAAAGACGTAAAATATACACTTTTATAAAAAATCTCAAATTTTGAAATAAACTTTATGACTAAGTCCTAAATGACTTAAAACCATCCCGAAAAATATTCATTTGACTAACTGCCTCATTCAAGACCTCTAAATGCTAAACCGTAAATCCTAAAAAAATACACTATTATTATAATACTTATACGTATACGTAAACACCAAAATATCACCATTTCATTTCATAGTCACTAATCGTGAGCTCATGAACATGAAATAACCGTTTCTTGATTTACCCAACCTCAATCACACAAAATAAACACGTAATCACACAATTCAAGTAAGCACACATAAAATAACCTAAAAGTAAGACCAAGTGACAAATCCAAAACCTAGGGTTGTCACACGAACTGGGGTGATCGTCCCCAAATAGTACTATTAAATGCATAAGCGTCTACCAACTCCCGCTAGTTCACAATTCATGCTAATGGGACTTTGAGTGACATAACCTAACTTTAATAATCCATTTAATTTCATCTATCGGGTCCATTAATCATTTATCGGGTCGTACAATCGGGTCATTCAATCATTCGGGTCCAAAATCAATAAACAAACAATCGGGACAAATGGTGTCCAAACTTTTATAAAAACTAACATGTTATCTCCCTCGCGGGTTAATAAAACATTTATAAAACATTTAAAAGAGTGCGAGGCTATGAACTCACATTGATGTGGGAAGGCGGGTTATCGGCAATTCGGTCGTACGGTACGTGCTTCAATCACGGAAACCTAGACAAATAATACTCGGTCTTAGACGTTTGTCCAATGACTTTATAAAAATATCAATTATGTATACATATGATGATTATATATATATGATGATCAAGTGGGTTTACATATTCTCGTTTACTCATTTTTGTGTTATGTGTCGATAACGTTCATACTAGTTTACTAGTTTTGCCTATTTACGTGTTTTAAGTCCAATAAACTTATTATAAGTTATTTAACTTATTTTAATCCATTTTTGTACTTTTATTATCAGTACATACACTTTCAAGTTGGGCCCAAATGGGTTAAGCCCAATAAGTTCTTTTTATGGGTGTTTATCTTATTTAGTCCAATTATTAGCCCAAGTATTAGTCCAATATGTTTATTTAACTTGTTAATGTCCGTATGCCCTATAGTTCGGGTTTCATCAGTTTTTACTTGTCATACATGTCTATATATCAGTATATAAGTTTTATAAAGTTTTCATTAGACGGGTCTAACCATCTAAGTTTTATTTAACAAAAACGTTAATTTTACGACAATAGCCGAAAAAGTCGTAAAAATCATGTTTATAGTTTTTATTACTTATAAAACTTAACAAGTTTCCATTTTTAATATTTATACACTTATTCCACCTTTTATATATTTATATAAATAGAATTCATGAGTTAGTGGGTTTTAATTTATATTTTATACATTAAAATGTTGAGTGCTTATATAATAGTATTATACTTTATTTTTCCAAAATCTGATTTTTAACTTCACTTTCACCAAAACTGCCATATCTTGAGTTCTACATGGAGATAGAAGCTCAAATTTTTATCACATAAACTACATGATATGTGCTACAATTAACTCTACTATAGCTACTGTTGAATCATCTTTTAAATATTTTCTAAAAATCGTCCAAAACAGTAACCTCAGATTTATACCCTAAACTTGTTTTGATCATATCTCACTCATTACAATGATTCCATTGCATGGCCAACTCTCACATGTGTACAAGACCCATAGATTACTGTAAATGGATTCTAATTCATCATATTATCAGTCCATGACCTGTTTATTTACTGTTTTATACAGCCAACAAATTTAACCATGATTTTAACCTTGTTTCATATGGTTTTTCACCTTTTTAATCATGTTTATCAACAACAAATCCCCACATAACATTTTTATCATCATATAATCATCATAAATATATAAAATAGGAAATAAATACATGATTACATAACCAAAAATAACAAGAAGATGAGGAGGACAATCTTTATACCACCATGATGATGTAGGTTGATCAAAACATGGATTTTTGATGGAGAAACTTGTGTTGCACCAAGACCATCTTCAAGACCACCATGCTCCATGAACTCCTTGTGGAAAATCATCCTTGATACTCCATGAAAACTCCTCCTTGGATGTTATGAACACCACCAATCAATAGGGTTTCAAAGTGGCTTCAACATGTATATGAATAACATGAGATTTTGTGGTTGATTTTTGATCAAATGAGGGTGTTCTTGTGTAGGGTGGGACGACATTTAGAGAGAGAGATGGGAGAAAATGGTGGTTTGCATGTTGTGTGTGTGTGGGAAGTGGTTTAGCTACATGGTTTTGATATACATGTAGCTTACAAAGTAAGCTTTAGCAACAAGTGTTGCTAGTTGCTTGTAAACTTGACACATCATGTGTTGAGTAGCTAGTTTGGCCGTCCCATGTTAGTGGGGTGGGGCAAGTGTAAACTTGTCTCATCCCACTAATTTACGGGTATTCCTCGATTCTAGTTTCCTCGATTTGCGTGCCCTCGGGTCGTTTTACGAAAAACGTTTTTATAAATTATGAATCAACGTCACAAAACGAATCCAATAAAAATTGTTTCATCAAAAACAGAGTTCGAAAACGTAAATACGTAATCCTAAGGTTTCCGGTTTAGTCGTAAAGGACGTTAAAATAAAATCGTAAGTCCTAATCTCTTCTCGTAAATTTGTGAGTTTATGAACCAACACAAATTTAAAACTCCAAAATAATATTCACGGATAAATTTATTTTCTGAAGTGTCGGACTGTCACAAAAGACGGTGTACGTAAACGTAAGCACGTAACGTTGAATCCTCCGGTTTAAACGTAGTCGATGCTACTCCAAGACGTAAATCCAAATTTCTTCCCAAAAATAAGTGAGTTCATATTGTAACATTAAAATAATATTTTCAAATAATATTTGAGAATAAAATATCAATCGTAAATTGACGGATTGTCACATCCATCTTCATAAAAATAGCTTTCTTTTGCTCAGGGATCTTATAAAAATCATTGTGATCCCTTGAACAGTAACCTTGATTATTTGCAGAAAACGGGGATAAGCTAAAGTCATTTTTGTCCCCTTGTTTTTACACATCCCCTCAAAAATCATTTTAGAATAGTTATATTTTTGCCCTGTTGCAATGCACACAATGGCACTTGCAATGGATCTATTGATCTCATTGTGTGCAGTACATTTGGGACTCAAACATTGAAGGAGGACGTGTATGAGGTACTTCCAGGCTGGGGGGAATTCCTGCTTATGATACTTATTAAGAGTACCTTCATCAGGAAAAGGATATCCCAAAGCCCTAAGCCCTTGTTCTATTTCATTTATGGGAAGGGTGGCTATACCATCAACATCATCAAGATGCAAGGCTTGGCGTACCAAAGCCTCAGTAACCACCCAAGATCTCCCATGAACAATAGAAGTCAATGTGGTCACTCCATTAACTGTTGAGGAACTAACAGTGTTCCAAAACTGCTTAATGTGTGTGACTGGAATGAGTGGTGCATGAGAAAGAGCATACCTTAATGGAGATGCGTTCAAATACGCCACCATTTGTGTGTATTGAGGAAACAGATCATCATCGGCTTCAAGATAAGCAATCATGTTGTGTTGTGATCTGAACCCCAATGCCAATTCTGCTGAGTTAAACTTTGGTGCCATTGATGAAAGCTGTTAATTTTAAGTGAAGAAGATGAAGTTGATAAGAGAAAAATGTTAGACAAGAATTATAGATACCCTGTTTAAAATAGGAGCCAAATTTATAGGAGAGAAAGAATGCATGTGATTGGCCAAAAAATAGGCAAAGATTTTCAAAAATCAATCATGAAAATATTGAAAAAGTTATAAGTTATCTCATGCATTAAATGAAAGTAACAACTCCTAAAATTACGGCTTGAAAATATGTCAAAAAGTAACAACTGGGTAGGTCCCATTGAGTGTCAACGGTCAAAAATAACCTATCAACGCCCAACGGCTATAATCTTGTCAACGTTTGCCTAAAGCCATGTCAGCGTCCAATTTGGTCACAACAACGCTTGGAAAATTCTTGTCAGCGTCCAAAAATAAAAATATTTTAAAAAGTGAAAAATGACCTTAACAAGTAATTTATCCTAGAGAAGATAACCAAAAGCTGATAATTATCATAGGGCGGCAAGCACTGTCCAGTTATGCACACTTGCATAAGCAAGATAGACATAACAGTCCTCTAGTGTCCCTTGCTAACCAAAATTCTTAACAACAAAGTTACCTTATAAAATCCTTGTTACTCCCAGGTAAATCCCATATCAAAATCATTCCCAAGTCTCCCAACAGACCACAACCAATTCTAGGCCAAAAATGTCTTGGCAGCATGCAAAGTTGATATACTATGCATGCTACAGTGCCTCATGATTTAGTAAAACTAACTCATACTCACCTGTGGACACAATCTAGAATTGTGATAAGAGTATCATATGGATACCCAAACATCCTAAAGGTTCCTAAAACCTCCCCTTAAACTATGATACAAAAAGTTTGCTAATATCATGCATGAACATAAAAATTTATGTCAAGATAGGAATGAAACATTCCAACCATCATCCATAAATAAAAACTTTTCCAAATGCTTCTCCATTGATCCATAAGCAACTCTGTATCCAATGGTATACTGTTAACACCATCTGCACATTTAGATTGAAAACCACAAAACTAACATTGTTGCTGACAACGCCCCGATAACACATGACAGCGTTGAGGGAAGCTTTGTCAGCGTTAGACAATTATATTGCTGACAACGTTGCAAAAACACTTATCAGCGTTCAAGCAACCTTTGTCAGTGTTAGAAAAATATAGTGGAAAATCTAAAACATCAATAAGACCAATAATAATAATGCATCATCCTGTACATACTTTTACAAAAAGAATCCAAAACACATATTATGTGAGATTAACCATTCCAATACTTGTTACCAAGTATTGAAATCTCCCAGCATCAAAAGGTTTAGTTAATAAATCTGACACATTTTCCTCAGTGCCAACCCTATCTGGTTGTATTAAACCTTTCTCAAAGCAATCTCTTATAAAATGGTGTCTAATTTCTATGTGTTTAGTTTTAGAATGATGTACAGGATTCTTAATGATGCATAAAGTACTATTATTGTCAACAAATATCTTAGTATGCATGAAATTATACCCATAGTCCAACAGCTGGTTCTGAATCCACAACACTTGACCACAACATGCAGCTGCAGCCACATACTCTGCTTCAGTTGTAGAATTAGACACCACTGTTTGTTTCTTGCATTGCCAAGATATTAACCTGCTCCCAAGAAACTGACATCCACCAGTTGTGGATTTCCTATCAAATTTATCACCTCCATAATCACTATCTGAATATGCAATCAGCTCCAATGGTGAATCCTTTGGGTACCACAAACCAAGACTAGGATAACATCTTAGGTACCTAAAGATCCTCTTCACAGCATAAAGGTGACATTCTTTGGGAGTCACTTGATGGCGTGCACAAGCACACACAACAAACATAATGTCAGGTCTGGAGGCAGTAAGATACATCAAGGATCCAATCATGGATCTATAGTGCCTGACATCAACATCTTTCCCATCTCCAATCTTTCCCCAAGGGTGTTCTCTATCCATAGGAGTAGTAGCCCTCTTTTCATGTGGAGAAAAGCCAAACTTCTTCAAGATCTCAGCAACATATTTGGCCTGGGAGATGAAGATACCATCTTCTTTCTGCTGAACTTGTAAACCAAGAAAGAAGTTCATCTCCCCCATAGCACTCATCTTGAATTTGTCTGTCATAAGCTTGGAGAAATCCTCACTCATCTTTGGATCAGTAGACCCAAAAATGATATCATCAACATAGACCTGCACAAGCAACACATCCTTGCCTTTCTTCTTTGTAAATAGTGTTTGATCTATGGTGCCCCTCTTGAATCCATTGTCCACCAAATAGGTAGACAGAGTACCATACCATGCTCTAGGGGCTTGATGAAGGCCATACATAGCCTTTTTGACTCTATACACTTTATCTGGATGCTCTGGATCCTCAAAACCAGGAGGTTGCATTACATAAACTTCCTCAACAATGGTGCCATACAGAAAGGCACTCTTGACATCCATTTGATAGACTGTGAAGCCCATGCAAGATGCATAGGCTAGAAAAATCCTAATAGCTTCAATCCTTGCAACTGGTGCAAAGACCTCCTCATAGTCTATCCCATCCTCTTATGTATAACCTTGAGCCACTAACCTTGCCTTATTTCTGACCACAATACCTCTTTCATCTCTTTTGTTCCTTAGAACCCATCTTGTCCCTATAGGTCTGACATATCTAGGACAATCAACCAGCTCCCAAACATCCTGAATTGCAAATTGGTGAAGCTCATCCTGCATTGCTTCCACCTAACTTGGTTCTTTGAGAGCATCAAATATTTTCTTGGGTTCTTCTTGTGACAGAAAACATGCAAACAAACATGCTTGAACAAGAGGGGTATCAACCTTCTTGTGTATATTGGCAATAAACCCACCAAGACCTTGATGAGATCTTCTAGTCTGAACTGGAGTCATAATATCACCAATGATCTGAGATGTGGGGTGATTCTTCATTGTAGAAGTGAGAACCCATCCTTCAAAAAGTCTGGTGTCCTCAACCTCACGCTCCATGTTGCCAATATCTTCTTCATCAGACTCTCTTATATCAACATAAGGATGACCTTATTCATAAGAATTGGAAGGTTCACCTTGTTCAAAAGTGGAAGAGAAAAGATGTGCAAAGGTGTTGTCAACGTCTGAACCTTGTTTGTCAGCGCTTGGGCTAACAACGCTTGAAATGTTGTTGTCAACGTCTGAGCCATCAACGTCTGAATTGGTCTTGTCAGCGCTAGATTTGCCTTTGTCAGCGCCTGAAGAACCATGCATGTTTGTATCTGGTGGTATTTGGAAACCACCATTATCTTGTCCAGCAGCAGCAGCAGCAGCAAAAGCATCTGTCAAAATGGGAATTGTGACATATTCAAATGTAGGAGATGCCTATTCTGCTTGTGATCCAACCTTCTCATGAACCTGTGTACCTGAAACATTAACAACTTGTTCCTCCACAACATTTGAAGTTACCTTCACAATGTCTGGATTAGTGACAGGCATATAATTTAAAGTTCTAGATAAGGGTTCAAAATCAAACAACCAATTAGGACCACTTTCAGGATCACTAGGTTTATTCTCTAAGAAACTAACATGTACTCTCTCAACTATATGTTTGTCCTCTTTAAGATAAACCCGATAACCCTTGCTCTGGACTGAATACCCCATGAAATAGCCCTCATCACCTTTTGCACTAAATTTCCCTAAGGCATCACTAGTATCTAATACTACTACATGACAACCAAAAGGTCTGAGAAAACCAATATTAGGTTTTCTTCCCCAAAGTAACTCATAAGGTGTTTTGTTCTGAATTTTGTTAACCAATGCTCTATTTTGTTAACCAATGCTCAATAAGAACATCAGCTGTGTCACTCTTCATAGCTAGAAAGAATGTCCAAGTAAACCTAGAAAAGTCATCTGTGACAACAAAGCAATATGACTTACCATTCAAACTTTCTATATTGGTTGGACCAAAGAGGTCCATGTGAAGCATATGAAGAGGTCTGGAACTAGTATGCACCTGTTTGGACTTGAATGAGACCTTGTGCTGCTTGCCTTTAAGACATGCAACACAAGAGTGATCATTGTGGAAGGCCTTCTCAGGCAAACCATCAACTAAACCAAGCCTCACAAGTCTATTTATATTTTCAAAATTTATGTGCCCTAGTCTCCTGTGCCACAAATTACTCTCATCTACTGAGGCCTTAGCATAAAAACAAGACATATTTGTATTCATTTTAATCCCATTTAAATTCACATTATATATGTAGTTATGCCTAGGTGTTCTATACTCAATATATTTCTCATCAGGGATCTTAAAATCCTTGCTTAACACCAAGCACTCAGTATCAGTAAAAAGAACCTTATTTTTGTTATCACAAACTTGTGATACACTAAACAGGTTGTAATCAAGTTCTTTTACCAGGAATACGTTCTCAAAACGCAGATTATTAGTGAGAAGGGTTCCTTTGCCTGTAATGGTTCCATAGCCACCTCCAAAGTATAACTTATCACCATCTTTAATAGGGGTGAAATTCGTCAGATAGTCTTCCTTCCCTGTCATGTGCCTTGAGCATCCACTATCCCAATATCCATAATCATTGATCTGTCTTTGAATGCCCTGCACATAAAGAAAACAAATTAGTTTTCTTTGGGAACCCAAGTCTCAAAAGACTTGGATTCATCTGGTTGTTCAATAAGAACAGACTTAGTTCTCATAACAACCCCATTCTCATCCTTTTTAGGATGACATACCCAGTTAACCCCAATAGGTTTTGTAATGACCTTTGAAATGTAATTAAATCTATTTCAAGTCATTGAAATCCCATTATCATTAGGGTTTTGATCTTTCTTGGGTCTCCATGTTAAGCTTGAAGAAGCTTTAGACCCCTTACCTTGTGGCTGCAAATATTTAGGTCTGGTCACGTTTCTGTCAGCGTTAGAATTTGTCCTGTCAACGCTGAAATTACCCTTGTCAGCGTTGAACCTAGGGTTTGCTACAGGAACCCATTGCCTATTTGACCAGGTGTTTGTCTTTTGAAATGGTCTTTTTCCATGAGTGTTAGACCTTCTAGAAAAGAATGGGGCAGGTCTAATCACTTGTGGACTTTGCTGCACACAAGGTTTGGGTCTGACAACGTTTGACTTTCTAACAACGTTGACTTTCTTCCTGTCAGCGCTGAAATTGTTCCTGTCAGCGCTGGCTTTGGGAGCGTTGACACACTTGTATGCCAAATGTGAAAAGCTACCACAAGTGTAACAGGCTTTCTTAGACACACTCTTAGGTCTAGAAGAGAAGAAACCTGTTCCATGATTGCTAACTTGGCTCTTGGGTGACCTATTATTTCTATACATCTCTGCATATTTAATGGTAGGTCTTCTAACAGTGTTTGAGCCTAGGTCAACAGGTTTACCAGTGATTGGGTTAGTAACCTTAATGGGTGGAGATTCATTGGGACTTTCACATAGCAAACCTCCTTTAACAATAAAGTAGGGTTAGCTTTCTTCCACTCATTTAGGTCAGTCAATTTTTGTTGATACTCTTCCACTGGAGTGACAACTCTTGGTGGAGGAATGAATTCCTCCTCTTGGAGCTCTGGTAAACCAGTCCAAGATAAGTCCCTTCGTTGGACACCATAGAAGTCACCAGCTGGTGGTGGAACCAGAGAGTAATCATTCATCCCAATCCCAGTCATGTCCTTAGGATCCCTTTGTTTAGCTACACAGTCTCCTAGGGTTTGGGTGGCTCTATCAAATCTTTGAATTTTGAGGTCAACATTATCTTTATTCTTAATGACCTCATCTAACTTAGCCTGTAATTCACTATTAACCTTTTTCATGATGTTTCTAACATCCATACTACCCTCTAGCTCATGTTTTAAGATATTGATCTTATCTTTTAAGTCAAATTCCATTTTCTTGTATTCAGAAACGGTTTTCTCAGTTTTAGTAAGAGCTAGTTGGTAATTAGACAATTTACACCTTTCAGTACTCATATCATCTTTTAGTTTTAACACCTCTTTGTTAAGTCTTTCAGTGTTTAACCTACAACCTTTGCTACAAAAAGCATCATCATATACCTCATTATCAGATGAAGAGGAGGAGTGTGCCATGAGAGCATATTCAACATGATCTTCTTCTTCAATATCAGCAACCAAAGCTTTATCCTCTTCAGCATTCTTAGCCAGATAGCTCCAATCCCATCCTGTACCATCAATTCCTTGAACTGCAACCATGGCTTTGGAATCCTGAGCTTTAACAACCTGACTTGAGGGTTTACCAGCATCAGATCTTCTAGGAGATCTGCATTCCCTCATGAAGTGCCCCATACAATGACAGTTGTAGCATTCAACTTTGGATTTATCAAATCCAGCTGTGTCTTTAGCATTGAAGGTCATCTTCTTTTTAAACCTTCTGTTCCACCTATTTGCTCTTATACTAGCAAGAGCCATGTTCCACTTGATGTCCATCTCTTCCAAGTGCTCATCACTTATTTGCTCAAGGTCCTCATATGTAATCACTGAACCATTGGGCAAAGAAGCAATGTAAGCACAAACAGTATCCAAATCCAAACCAGCAGGTTTAAATCTTGGGGAGTCATTCTTGAATGTGTCAGCGTCTGAATAGGAGACGTTGACAGGACTTGTTCCAGCGCTGACATATGATGATCCAGTAACTGGATGCATATAAGAGTCCTTTTGATTGAATTGACCTTCACTATGAGAGAAGAAGGCCATGTTGCTGGTGGTAGATTTGCTTCCATGCTCTGAAAGAGTTTCATCTTCCAACAGTCTTAGTTTGTTGTAGATGTCATCAAACGAGGAGCTCTTGTAAGTATTGTTGGCAAGAATAGATCTTGCCTCAATCTTCCATGTCTCACCAAGACTTTTAAGAAAGGTAGCATTGGTGTCGACATCACCAACTTGTGTCCCCATGAAGGACAACTTGCTTGTGATATCAAGCAATCTGCTTCTCACACTACTCAGTTTCTTATTGGGTTGAGCTTTGAAGACAGCATAATCATGCAGAAGTTGCTTTTTCTTTTCTTCCTTAGTATCTGCATTGCCACCATATGCAACTTCAAGTGCTTCCCAAAGATCCTTAGCAGATTCACAGCCTCTATATTTGTGCTGGTTTTCTTGTCCCAAAGAGACTTTCAGAATATTTAGGGCTTTCATGTCAACCCTTTTCTTTGCAATATCTTCAGCAGCTACAACTCTACCATCTCCAGTTTTTTCTTTCTTATCCTCTTCAGGGCATCCTTCAATAGCTGTTCTTTGACTAATGGCATCAAGAATCTTTTGAGCCTTATTGAATGAGTTTCCATATTCAATAATCTCCCAGAGTGTGTAGTCATAGATCCCCAGATATTGTTCAAAGTTGAACTTCCATAAGTCAAAGTTGGTTGCATCAAGCATGGGAATCTTGATGTTAGGTAAGGGTGAGGAGGAGGAGGTTATTGCTTCAGACATGATGTTGTTAGGGTTTCTGAGAAAATTAGGGTTTTGGTGTTTTTAGGGTTCTGGTGTTCGTGTATGGTGTTCTTTAAAGATCAAAAGTTCCTCAACAAGCTCTGATACCACTTGTTAATCCCAAACTTAGATCGATTAGCTTTGTGTATACGAGATTAGATCAAGTAATACACGTAGAGAAACCTTTGTATATGCTTTATGAATCTAAGTGTTATGCGGAATTTAACACTTAAATAAGAACACACAAGATGTAAACAAACTTTCACTTTGATTATGAATATCGAACTTGCTTACAATGAAAGATGTTTACGAATGAAAACTTGTATAAAACTTATATGAAACATTAACCTAAAGGCCTTCTTTTATAGATACAAGAAGCCTTGTACAATAATCTACGTATCAACTATTCTAGGTAAAGATAAATATA
This sequence comes from Glebionis coronaria, assembly GCA_025667525.1. Taxonomy (NCBI): domain Eukaryota; kingdom Viridiplantae; phylum Streptophyta; class Magnoliopsida; order Asterales; family Asteraceae; genus Glebionis; species Glebionis coronaria. The sequence continues at coordinate 601,908,041 of CM046878.1, read as the reverse complement.
GAAAATACATTGTCGTTCTTATTTTTACTAGAAGTATTCTAGAATATAATAAACGTGTAGATTATATCTTCCATCAGTGCTTGTCTTCAATGTGTCAACGCTTGACTTTAACTTGTCAACGCTTAAGCTGTCAGCGCTTGTTTTGTTCTTGTCAACGCTTGATTTGTTCTTGTCAGCGCTCAAGTGATCTGGCCTTAATTTATTCCCAACATGCACCTTCACCACCCAAACCCAATATCCCTTATCCTTCTCGTTTAGGCAAGACCAAAATGCTAACCAAGGATGACTCCGACGTGACACGCTATGTGAAGATGATCTCTCAGATGAACTTCAACATTAGCTTTCTTGAAGCACTTGTCCACATGCCCAAATTTGTTAAAGCATTTAAGGAATTTCTTAACAAGAAGGAGAAGCTGATTGAAATCGCCAACACACGCTTAAATGAAAACTGCTCTGCAGTTATTCTTAAAGAACTTCCGGAAAAGCTTGGAGATCCCGGTCGTTTTGTGTTGCCTTGCGTGTTCAACAAAACTGAAGAATTTACTGCCCTTGCTGATCTCGGGGCTAGTATAAATCTTATGCCTTTGAGTGTTTGGAAAACACTATCATTGCCCGACCTCACTCCAACAAAGATGACTCTTGAACTTGCTAATCGCACTCTCGCTTACCCCGTTGGTATAGCCGAAGATGTGTTCATTAAAGTTGGCACATTTACTTTCCCGGTCGACTTTGTCGTTGTTGATTATGAAATGGACCCTCGTATTCCTTTAATACTTGGTCGGCCATTCTTGAGAACCGGACGAGCTCTAGTAGATGTTGCCGAAGGCGAGCTAATCTTAAGAGTCGGGGATGATGCACAAGTTTTTAAAATGGGAAAGCTTACAGGCAAATCCTTTGGAGGCCGAGAATCAGTGAATATGATTAATGTGCTTGATAATTTTGTTGTCTACAACAATCCTCTATTCGATTCTTCCAATGATAATCCACTTTTTGAAGATGATGTGGATGATTCTCTCTCCACTTTGGAACCTTCTCCCATTTATGATTCTCCACCGGTCTTCGATGCTTATGATGATGATGATTCTAGCTCAGATTCGGATGATTATGATGACCTTACTTCCGAGTATCCCGACCTGCCAACATATGATTATTTTGATGAGGCCGATACTCTTTCGAGCGATTCTTCACATGATGAAGATCCTCCGCCATCACTCGATCCTACTTTGGACGATTACTCATTTGAGGAAGACTTCTCTGAATTTCTCAACACTTACTTCCCTCATGAGAGTGATGCTCCTCCTTATGATTTTGAAGATTATCGTCTTCATCCTACTTTGGATTTGAAGCACATTCTTTCAAAGGAGAAGAAACCGGTCGAAACCGAAATCCACAGCACGTATGAGTTAACACCTCTTTGTCCCCCTTCTGAGGACGAGGTTGTGCTTCTTCGTGGATCTTCTTCACACTCTGCTGAGCCTGAGTTCTATTTTCCCCTAAAGGAAAAGGTGTTCGACCCCGGTATTGAAATCTTTAAGCCATCTCAGTATCCACCTGATGAAATAAAAGGAAAAATCTTTGGAACTTATGGAAATCTGGTTGCACCACTTCACCCTTGCTTCCACCGTGCTCCATCGATGCTTAAGGGAACCTTGCCTACTCTTCTTTGGCTTTCCTTGTTCGCCTTAAGTTTGTGCTATTTGATGGACGAAAACTATGTATTTGATCCCGGTGGATATATTTCATGCTTCTTCCGTTGATAATCAAGGTCGAGTCAGGCTCACGACTCGGTTAACAAAAACCAAGCGCTTCTTGGGAGGCAACCCATGTATCTATCTTTTCGCTTTCTTTATCATAAGTGTAGGGGAGACCCGTTGGTTTGCTATTTCCTCTCCTCTCTTCTTATAATCAGGGATTCGAGCGCTTAATGATCCACTCTTGATGATTCTTGACGACCCGTGATTCCGTGTCCACTTCTTCCCGGTTCTATCCTAAACTCTTTTCGATTCACTATTTTATATATTTTCTCAATATTAAAATAGGAATCTCTTTAGTTGTCTCTTCCTTAGCAAGATTTAAACAAAGTGCACAATGTCCTAAGTGTAGGGGAGTCTACTCCCACATGCTTAAACATTGAGGACAATGTTTATCTTAAGTGTAGGGGGACTTCTATCGAAGTTAAGTGGCCTTTTCCTTGTATTTGTCCTCATTTTAACCGGAAAATCAATTTTTCGACATTTTTCAAAATTTTTGATCTATTTTGGCCCATTAGTGTTTCCCTTTGTATAGTTATTTTCTTTCCTTGTTAGAATAAATCTTTAATAAAGTGGTTTTAGTTTTCAAACGTTGTGAACCTTTAACTCAACCCGAGTTTACTTATCTAAGTTACTCTAGCTAGTATCCTTAACGTGTTTGAGTCAAGTTTTGCTAGGCTATTATATAGGGAGCTATAAAACGCGAAAGTCTTAACTCTCACGGGTTAAGAACAAGAACTTTTCGCAAGTTCCTATAATTGATCCTAGAGAGTCGTTTATCAAGGGAACTTTAAAATGCGGATTCTAAACTTGAAAAAGTCTAAGAGTTTGCAAGATCCTATAGGCGACTCGAAAACCCAAAACTTTAATTTAATAGGCTAAGCATCCACGAATCTCATTACTTGAGATTTTAAACTATGGAGAACGAGAGATGATAGAGTCAATTATAAGTTTGGTATTCTTTCGTGAATTTATGTGAGTTAATTATAAGCCTATTCTCCCATCGCTTGCTAATAAATTTATCTGCAATAAATAAGGTTGTACGATTTGAAAAGTTACTTAGCTTCTAGCCCAAGATCGTTTAAAAGTTGCTCGGTATGGATTAGAGTTCATAGCCAAGGCATAACTTATTGAAGCGGGATGCGAAGATTGGCGAGTCCAAAAAGGCCCTAACAAGGCATGAGGGCTATATTTTGTGCTAAAGATCCAAAAGTGATGTGAAGAGTCATTTATCGAAAATCAATATGAACGATCGAGACACACGACGAAAAGCAAAAACTCCCCAAAAGTCATGGAGAAGTGTATCCGAAAAGACCCTAACAAGGTATGAGGATAAATAGATCCAAGTCATAAAAGGAGGCGGATCGTTGTATATCAAAGTCCAAAATAAAGATTGGAGAAAAATGAAGAAGTCGTGGTCCAAGTATGAATCTCTCAAAACTTCAAGTGAAGAAATTCCATTATGAAGAGAAGACCATAATTTCATGAACGTCTCTCAAGGTTTGAAGTATGAAGTCGCTGCCAAATATCGGTCCGAGAAAGGTCTCAAATCGCGAAGCGAGTTATGCCAAGATATGAACTTTTTGAGGTCCCGAGAAGCAGTTTTAAAAGATTTTGTCCTTTAGCTAACTATTGATTAAATCGTTCACTTTATTTTTCGGCCTAATAAACTATCGAAATAAGTCAAAAATGCATCCTCCTGATCATTCAAGACAATAATAAAATATAAGAGATACACCTAGGAATAAGGGAGGCTAAGTGAATAATTGGCCCACATGAGTTCGTGTTAGTTTGCTAACTTATAATAACAATGATCTCGTTTTTAAGCTTGGTTTGGAGAAAGTGAAAACTTGAGGATGATGATTATTCATGACATTTTCAAAACCCAAGGTATGCTTTTGATTTCTTTACTTTGAATGTTTGTAATTCTCTATCTCTTTAATCAAGGCCACTATGGATTGATTATGATGAAAAATGTAAACGTGCTTTGTAACTAATGCATTGCATGAGGACATTGCAATGGTCAAGTGTAGGGGATTTGATAGGTGTGTAAACACCCATCCTTTCTACCACTTAATTACAATAATAACCGAGCCAAAACATGTATTTTATGTCTTTTATGTCGGAATTATGCGTGGTTTGTGTTTTTGTTGTGATTTAGGAGGAAAAGGTGAAAAGTGGAGAAAACACGGGCATTCACGGGCATTCACGGGCTTTTAGTGAAGAAAAAGATGAAAGACGAAGTCGAGAAGTCAAGAGTGCAAAAAGAACAAAAGTCCAAGACCAATTCTGAAGATTTATCGAAGAAAGAGTCGAAAGATGGAAGTTTACTTAAAGCCGAAGAATTATTGAAGAATTAAAAGACGAGTTCAAAGAAATCCCGAGCCAAAAGTCATTAAAAGTCCAAGATTAAAGAAAATAAGAAGAAAAGGACTAAGCATGCAATTAAAAGAAGATTAAAGAAGGAAAGACTTAATCTTGTAATTAAGAGAAAATGAAGGAGGGGAGGAAGCTTCCTAATCCTCCCCTATATATAGATTAGTCTTAATCACTTTTCATGTGTTGGCTAAGTGTGACAATTAGTCTTCCATCATTTACTTTCCTGCACATTTAAATTTATGCACATTTAAATACTTGTCAAATTTAAATACCTTGTCTTGCACCTTAAATTCCTTTAATTTCAAGTAAGTTTCCATTTAATTCTTGCCAGTCTTTATTTTATCTTGTTAATCTCCTATCTACCTTTCTTAATCTTTGATTTTTATGTTTATTTTTGTGTTCATGTTCATGTTCTTATTTTGATCAAAGTGGGTTTTGATTATTGTGGTTAGATCTGTTAGTTTAATTGATTTGGATAGCTTGTTTATGATTATTGGATGTTTTGTTATTAGTTTAGCTTAATCTTGTATTTGATTTTGGTTAAATTGTGGTTAGATTCGTGTTACTGTATTTCCTTTTTCTTCGGGGGTGTTTGTTTTTCTGTGACTGATCTTTTCCAGGAAAGTTCCGAACCAACTCTTGTTCATTCGGAAGTCTTCCGAGCCAAGAAGTTCCGGATCAAGTCTTTGTTCACAAGGAAAAATTCTGAACCAAGGTTTCTTGTTCATTCGGAAGAGTTCCGCATCAGACTTCCGAATCAAGGCTTTGAGCTTCATTCGGAACTTTCAAAAGTTCCGAACCAAGAAGTTCCGAACGAAGACTTGGAGTTAAGAAGTTCCGGATCAACACCAAAAGTTCCGAGTCAAGGACTTCCGAACGAAAGTTCCAAGTCAAGGACTTCCGAACGAAACTTCCGAATCAAGCAACTTATTCGGAACATCAAAAAGTTCCGAACCAAGTACTTCATTCGGAAGTCTTCCGAATCAAGAAACTTCCGAACGAACCAAAAGTTCCGAGTCAAGGATTTGGCATAAGGAGTTCCGACTCAAGAGTGGTTCATTCGGAACTCAAGAACTTCCGAATCAAGCATTTCATTCGGAAGAGTTCCGAATCAACATCTTCCGAACCAAGACTTCCGAATCAAGGATTTCTTTCAAGAAGTTCCGAATCAGCAAAGTTCCGAACTAAGGATTGTTTTGGATAAGTGACATATTCAGATCAATTTGTTCCGGATCAAGGATTTTGGTAATATTCGGAGCGAAGAAAAATCATTCCAAACGAAGGTGACATTCCGGATGAGTGATTGTTCCGAACGAAGGATTGTTCCAAATGAGCTGTATTCAGGTTCTTTTTAGTTTTTGTTTTTAAGTTTCTGTTTTTAATTTTTAATTTCAAGCTTTATTTTTCCCGCCTTTTTCCTTACTCGCACTTTAAGTTTAATTGCCTTAGCTTTATTTTAAGTTTGCCTTAGATAGATTTAAGTTTGCGTTATTTACTTTAGTGCCCTTTAATTTTAATCACGTTTTAAATATTTGCCCTTTACTTTTAAATTAGTTTTAGATTTACTTTAAAGTCATTTTACTTTAATTGTTTTGCACTTTTAAATACTACAACGACACAACTATTTGTTTCACCAAAGAACGACTGAGTCACACATAGAACCTAGATCAATTCGATTAGACCAACTCAACGAACTTTAATTTTTAATTAGGTAAAATCCTAGTTATTACCAAAACAACCAATAAACATCCACTAACAATAACCAATCAAAACAAATCAACAAAACTAACAAATAAAGCCAAATCAATCAAAACCCACTTGATTGAAACCCATAAAAACTCAAGAACATGAACACAAAGATTAAACACAAACAAGAAAGGTAGATAAGAGATTAAACAAGAAAAGTAAAGATTCAATAAAAGTAAAAGTAACTTACTTGGAATTAAAAGGTGCAATACAAGAAATTAAAGTGCAAGAATTTAAAGTGCAAGGTATGAAAATGGTGGAAGAGATGGGTTGTCAATCCACCCAACCACCCAAATGAAATGAAAATGAAAACTATATATAGGGAGATTAGGGAGGTGCTTAGGAAGCTTCCTCCCCCTTTCTTCTTTCTTTAATTGCGTCATTAAGTCCTTAATCTTCTTAATCTTTTGACTTTAATGACTTTGTCTCGGGATTTCTTCAAACTCGTCTTGTAATTCTTCAATAAATTAGACTTGAGTTCTTTGGCTTTTAGTAAACTTCTGTCTTTTGACTTTTTCTTCGATAAATCTTCAGAATTGGTCTTGGACTTCCGTTCTTTTTGCACTCTTGATTTCTTGACTTCGTCTTTCGTCTTTTTCTTCAATAAAAGCCCGTGAATGCCCGTGTTTTCTCCACTTTTCACCTTTTCGTCCTAAATCACAACAAAAACACAAACCATGCATAATTCCGACATAAATGACATAAAATACACGTTTTAGCTCGGTTATTATTGTAATTAAGTGGTAAAAAGGATGGGTGTTTACACACCTATCAAATCCCCTACACTTAACCATTGCAATGTCCTCATGCAATGCATTAGTTACAAAGCACGATTACACTTTTCATCATAATCAATCCGTCTTGGCCTTTATTAAAGAGATAAAAATTATAAAACAAGTACATAAATAAAAAACATACCTTCGGGTTTTGGAAATGTCATGAATAATCATCATCCTCAAGTTTTCACTTTCTCCAAACCAAGCTTAAAAACGAGATCATTGTTATTATAAGTTAGCAAACTAACACGAACTCATGTGGGCCAATTATTTACTTAGACTCCCTTATTCCTAGGTGTATCTCTTATATTTTATTGTTGTCTTGAATGATCACGAGGATGCATTGTTGACTTATTTCGATAGTTATTTAGGCTGAAAATAAAGTGGGATGATTTTATCAATAGTTAGCTAAAGGACAAAATCTTTTAAAACTGCTTATCGGGACCTCAAAAAGTTCATATCTTGGCATAACTCGCTTCGCGATTTGAGACCTTTCTCGGACCGATATTTGGCAGCGACTTTATACTTCAAACCTTGAGAGACGTTCATGAAATAATGGTCTTCTCTTTATTATAGGAATTTCTTCACTTGAAGTTTTGAGAGATTCTTCATATATGGACCACGACTTCTTCATTTTTCTCCAATCTTTATTTTGGACTTTGATATACAACGATCCGCCTCCTTTTAGGACTTGGATCTATTTATCCTCATACCTTGTTAGGGCCTTTTTGGATAGACTTCTCCATGATCTTTACGGGAGTATTTTCTTTTCGTCATGTGTCTCGATCCTTCATATTGATTTTCGATAAATGATTCTTCACATCACTTTTGTATCTTTAGCAACAAAATGTAGCCCTCATGCCTTGTTAGGACCTTTTTGGACTCGCCAATATTCTCATCCCGCTTCAATAAGTTATGCCTTGGCTATGAACTCTAATCCATACCGAACAACTTTTAAACGATCTTGGGCTAGAAGCTAAGTAACTTTTCAAATCGTACAACCTTATTTATTACAGATAAATTTATTAGCAGGCGATGGGAGAATAGGCTTATAATTAACTCATATAAATTCACGAAAGAATACCAAACTTATAATTGACTCTATCATCTCTCGTTCTCCACAGTTTAAAATCTCAAGGAATGAGACTCGTGGATGCTTAGCCTATTAAATCAAGGTTTTGGGTTTTCGAGTCGTCTATAGAATCTTGCAAACTCTTAGACTTTTTCAAGTTTAGAAATCGCATTTTAAAGTTCCCTTGATAAACGACTCTCTAGGATCAATTATAGGATCTTGAGAAAAGTTCTTGTTCTTAACCCGTGAGAGTTAAGACTTTCGCGTTTTAAAGTTCCCTATATAAAAGCCTAGCAAAACTTGACTTAAACATGTTAAGGATACTAGCTAGAGTAAACTTAGATAAGTAAACTCGGGTTGAGTCAAAAGATTCACAACTTTGAAAATTTAAAACCACTTTATTAAAAATTTATTCTAATAAGGAAAGAAAATAACTAAAATAAAGGAAAAACTAATAGGCCAAATTAGATTAAAAATTTTGAAAAATGTCGAAAAATTGATTTTCCGGTTAAAATGAGGACAAATACAAGGAAAAGGCCACTTAACTTCGATAGAAGTCCCCCTACACTTGATATAAACATTGTCCTCAATGTTTAAGCATGTGGGAGTGAACTCCCCTACACTTAGGACATTGTGCACTTTGTTTAAATCTCGCTAAGGGAGAGACAACTAAAGAGATTCCTATTTTAATATTGGAAAATATAGAATAGTGAATCGAAAAGAGTTTAGGATAGAACAGGGAAGAAGGGAACACGGAATCACGGTTCGTCAAAAGTCATCAAGAGTGTGTCTTTGAAGCTCTAATCCCTGCACATGATAAGAAAGAAAAAAAGAAACACCAACGGGGCTCCTCCTACACTTATGGTGAAAACATGTAAAAATAGATAGATAATTGGGTTGCCTCCCAAAAAGCGCTTGTTTTTGTTAACCGAGTCACGAGCCTGACTCGTCACCGAATTAAATGGTCCATGGGGAAGCCTCGAATGCAATACCGGGATCAAAGACCTTGTCCTCGTTCCCGGTAGACATCAATAAAGGAGAGGCGGGGGGATAAGTCTTGAATGGTAGAAAGGTCCTTTCAACATACGAAAAGTATGTGAAATCAAGATCCACGGGAGGTGGGGTGGGTAAAGTAAGCACATTGTCATCCCCCAAAGACAATGGACGCTGAGAAAGCGGCAAAGCCGTAAGGTTATCAATGATAGCATAATCAATGTCACCTCCCGGGTCAAAACACTCATCCTCCGTAATAGTGGCTAAAGGGGAGGATGAACGGTGCTCGGGAGGGGGACTTGGGTCAATACCTTCCTGCAGCAAATTATCAAGAATAATATCCCCCTCCATGTCATCATCATCAATACCTGGAGGTATGGATTGAATGTCGATGTCTTCCAGCAATAGGTCATTATCTTCAACAGGAGGAATAGATGGAGGCAAAGTCTCGGAGAGAGGAGGAGAAGTCAACTCTTCGATTTGAGCAATAAGAAGATGCACTTTCCGTAATCTGTCACGGAGAATCACGTCTTCCACCTCATCTTCAAGAGCAAGTTCATCAGTGAACTTCTCGAAAGCCGAAGAGAATAAATCGTCATCGCCCGCATCTCCCAGTGGAGATTGAGAAATTTCAAAAGTGAAATTCTCGTAGCGTGGAGAAAAATCGTCATCATCAGGATCGACCTCTTCTTGCGTAAGAGCAATGTCGTCCTCAGACTCCATAGCAGTAGGCATGTCACACACCTCATCATCAAAGAATTTCTCGAGACCAAAATCACTAAGCTCACTCAATGAATCAACATCCTTAGACACATTAGGAATATCGAGAGTATGAGTCGCAACTTTAGAAGATGGGTCGAGAGCGTAGACATCATCTTCGTCATCATCATCATAATAGACGGGACCATTCCAATTAGGAGTGACATAGTCGGCTAACTCTTCCTTGATAACCTCCACATCTTTAAGAAGCTCATGAAGCAATTTTTGTTGTTCATCTCCCCGAGTGTGTTCAATTAAACCAATTCTATCCCACGCTGTAATTAAACATTTTGGTGTAGAAAAGAAGGGAAAACGACCAAATTGGCTCAAAGAGGTGTTGGTGGTTTTCAAGGTTTCGTCCACATCAAGCAAAGGTTGCCTTTCCTGATGCAAGTCAGCTCGGATTTGAGCTATACTTTCAAGAATATGGTTCAAAGAAGTGAGTTGTTGGTCAAGACTAATTTGCTGAGAGGATTGATAATTGAGGGTGTGATGTGGGGGCTCAAAGTTATAGACACTGGGACTATAGCACGGAACTTTCTCAAAGACCATCGACGGATCACAAGAAGAAGCATCGTGTGGGCCCTCACAAATATAGAACCACGGGTATGGAGAAAAATCTGGTGCTTCTTGTGGATAGCTATTACCATTGTCATAATTGTAACCCGGTTCTTGCCCATGATCATACGGGTATCGAACCGGACACGAAACATGCCAATGAGAATCGCTTCCACAATAGATGCACGGGGGAACAGGAGGTGGATTCAAAAAAGACGAATTAGTCGAGTTGCACAAGGGACAAATCTGAATCCGAATTGTGTATTGTCGATATCGTTTCTGCACCGCTCACATGTACACCATTGACATGAGTCGTTCCCGTATAATCGTCTCCCACACCCGACGCAATGGACATAAGAATCCATAAAGAAAAATAGATAAGCAAGAAGAATATTTTTGGTGCAAAACTTTGAAAAAGAAATGCTTTTTATGATTTTTCAAATGTTTTTGGATTTTTTTTGAAAATTTTTGACACGAAAAATAACGTTCACGAGTGAACGGATCCCAAAAGCCAACGCGTCTCTCACAAAAAACCGTTAATCCTCACGAAAAGAGCCGGCAGCGGTGCCATTTTAATAAAGAGATTTTGCTAGGTTGAAAAGTTCGTTTCTCGGTATCTCTTCGAATTGATTTCCGGTTCAAAGTGCGACTCAGTTGTTCTTGGTGATTCAAAAGAAAGGGTGTCGTTGTCTACACTAACTAAAAATAAAGACTTGAAGCAAATAAAAATAAAGTAAAGACGGTAAAAGGAAACAATGAAAGAATACAACTTGACGAAAAGTAAATGACGAGAAATTAAAAGGGAAATAAAGTAAATGACGCAAACTAAAACTTAAACAAAAAGGGAAGGCAAGTAAAAGTGCAAATAAAGAAAAAGGCGGGAAAAGTAAAGCTTAAAACTAAAAACTGGAAAACACTCATTCGGAATAAAACAGTTCATCCGGAGTATGTCAGTTATCCAGAATAAACTAGTTGATTCGGAATAAGGCTTTGATCCGGAATAAAAAAGGGAAAAGAGGTTGATTCGGAATATTTGAATATTCCGAATAGAGGAACTGATCCGGAATAATATATATTCCGAATGGAAGCACTGATCCGGAATAATATATTCCGAATGGAAGCACTGATCCGGAATAGTATATATTCCGAATGGAAGCACTGATCCGGAATAATATATATTCCGAATGGGATTTGACCCGGAATAATATATATTCCGAATGAAAGACCTCTATCCGAAATGTTTTTGTATTCCGAATGAAAACTTCGATCCAGAATCTGGGCAGGATAAAAATGACGAAGAACAGGGGAATGAATAACAACACGAATCTAACCAAATCTAACCAAAATAAACCAAAAGATTAAACCAAAACAACCAATAAACATCCACTAACAATAACCAATCAAAACAAATCAACAAAACTAACAAATAAATCCAAATCAATCAAAACCCACTTGATTGAAAACCATAAAAACTCAAGAACATGAACACAAAGATTAAACACAAACAAGAAAGGTAGATAAGAGATTAAACAAGAAAAGTAAAGATTCAATAAAAGTAAAAGTAATTTACTTGGAATTAAAAGGTGCAATACAAGAAATTAAAGTACAAGAATTTAAAGTGCAAGGTATGAAAATGGTGGAAGAGATGGGTTGTCAATCCACCCAACCACCCAAATGAAATGAAAATGAAAACTATATATAGGGAGATTAGGGAGGTGCTTAGGAAGCTTCCTCCCTCTTTCTTCTTTATTTAATTGCGTCATTAAGTCCTTAATCTTCTTAATCTTTTGACTTTAATGACTTTGTCTCGGGATTTCTTCAAACTCGTATTGTAATTCTTCAATAAATTAGACTTGAGTTCTTCGGCTTTTAGTAAACTTCCGTCTTTTGACTTTTTCTTCGATAAATCTTCCGAATTGGTCTTGGACTTCCGTTCTTTTTGCACTCTTGATTTCTTGACTTCGTCTTTCGTCTTTTTCTTCAATAAAAGCCCCTGAATGCCCGTGTTTTCTCCACTTTTCACCTTTTCGTCCTAAATCACAACAAAAACACAAACCACACATAATTCCGACATAAATGACATAAAATAAATGTTTTGGCTCGGTTATTATTGTAATTAAGTGGTAAAAAGGATGGGTGTTTACACATCTATCAGGACCACACAGACCTATATGAAGAAGATCTAACTGTCCTTTAGAGCTTGGTGTAGTCTTTGTCTTGAAACTACTCCGTTTAGCTTTACAAAGCTCACAAGAAGAACAAAGATGATCTTTGATGAATTTTAAGTTAGGAAGGCCTTGCACAATATCTTTCTTTGAAAGCAAGTTAATGGTATCAAAGTTAAGATGAGATAAACGTTGATGCCATAACCAAGCTTGAGTCGTTGAAGCTTTAGCCATGAAACAGATTGGTGTTGAAGATGTGGAGTCTTGTAGTGAAATAGTGTAGAGATCAGTACCCCATGTTCTGGTAAGTAAGTCATTCCCATCATAATCACAAACAAAACATGTCTTCTTTCTAAAAGCAACCTCCAAATCCGCATCACAAAATTGACCAACCGAGAAAAGATTATGATTGAGCCCTTCGACGTATATACCCTTTTTATCGTGATATTCCCCTGAACCAAATCTCCATATCCTAGGATCGGTGCAAATTGATCATTTCCGAATCAAAAATGCTAATTCCTCCTACATAATCTTCCTACAAATCCTCCTACACACAGAATCCTGACATGTGGCGGAACTGGCGGTTTAGATCTGGAGAGATAATGAGTGAAAAAAATGTATATTTTATAATTGTGTGTGTAGGAGGATATGTAGGATGATTTTGTAGGAGGATTTAGCAATGCTTTTTCCGAATCGGACCGTACCGAGGAACTTCTCCACGAAGTTAATTAGAAGCTTGAGATTCCCCGTCATGTGCTTCGTGCATCCGGAGTCCAGTATGAAGAGAATTATTTGTATCACCTATAGAAGAGTTAGAACACGATGGAGCATCTGCTAAATTGGATACCACTTAGTTGTGATTTCAGAATCATTAGTGTCCTTAGCAACATCTAAAGGCATACTAACACTCGTTGTCACATTTTCTGTCCTAACTTTAGGCATCTATTTATATCCTGGAGGACATTGATAAGCAAACCACCATTTCCACGACTTGCTAGCAGACTCATATAATTCCCTAATTCTGCTTCTAGTGGTCTTAGTGGTGGAGTCTGATGTAATACTTTTCTCAGGGGGGGGGGGGGGGGTTGCACCAGAATGGTTCACTTTGCGTTTGGGTTTTCTAGCACTAATAGGCATCACAGTTTGCTTCTTAGTTCTAGTAGCTATGCTTTTGACATTATTCGAAACACACATAGCATGATTGGCATTAGCACACTTTCCACATTTCACACAAACAAACTTAACATTCAAAGCATTCAAAGTCGAATCATTCAAATCATCATTACACGCGATTACAGATGTTTTATTCTTAGAAACATTGAAAATCCTAGGGTGGTCTTCTACTTTCTTCATCTTCCCTTGACTTTTGTTTTGCCAAACCTTTTCATTCATGCGAGTGCTCTTAAGCTGAGGCCGGCTAACACTAGCAGTGGGGACTACTCTTGTAGTAAAAGACACACGTCTATTAGTGTTTCTAGAAGTCTGAGGTGATTGACTTTCTTTGTTGTGTGTGGGTTTAGTGGCCAATCTATACATCCCTGGTTTAACCACATTTGTGTTCTTAATGCTTTGTGATCGAATATGTGTTTTGGGAGTGTTTTTTGGTAACCTATCCTTCCCATCCGTCTTGGGGGCAAACGCAGGTTTTGCAAATGCAGAATTAGAGAAAACAGATGGTTTTCCCAAGACAGAGGGTCTAGTCACTTCGTGCGCATTGGGTTGTCTTACAACAGGTTTCTTAACACTAGGTTCCACAATTTTTCCACCCATATTAGCAACGAGTTTCTTCAGTTCTGCTGCTATTTACCTATCTTGTAACTGAGCTTTCAACCCTTTAATTTCCAAACTCTGTTCATTCATTTCTTGAAACGTTTTGGAAAGTTTTTCTTGCAAGTTATTATCATGAGGAAAACTACCAACGTCTTTTTGCAAAGCAAGTTCCAGAGAAGGACAATGTTTTTGAAGGAAATCTCAAAAGCCTTTTTATCAACATTTTCTTTACGTTTCGAAAGCTCAAGTTCAAGAAACTCACATTCTTTGATTTTATCAAGATATTTGCATGCAACATCAGAATATTCATTGATATCGGCACAAGATTGAAGAGTAACACACAAAATATCTTTGGAGAGACATTCTTCTAAGAGTAAATCATATTCATCAGAAAAAATGGACTTGTCCATTTGAAGATCGTCAATTTCTTTCTCAATAGACTCAACATATTTTAAATCATCAAACATTTCAGACCGAATTAATTTTTCAAATTCAAGAATATTTTCTTTTAATGTGGTCGTGTTCGGTATTAAGATTTGTTTGATAAGCACAATTATATCTTGAGGAATTGGTTTTTTCCACTCGTCATTTTCTCGTTGTTTCCATTCATTTTCAACAATGGATTTAATATTATCAATGTAATGTTGTAGAAACCCAAATGTCTGCCTACTCTTGCTTTTAGAAGCATCAAGAGGCAAGTAGTTGATGAACTTAGAAACATTTGTTTTCTTAGTAGCAAAAGCTTTCTTCAATTGAATTCTTCTTTGTTTGCATTCTAAAAACAATTCCTCACGCGACTTTTGTTTTTGTGTAGTGAAAAGACCATATAGACTATTCTCAAAAGCATAATTGTATGGTTTCCCAAACTCTTTATTGACCGATGATCTACTCTCCTTTTCCCAAAGGGATAACTCATCATAACCAAGAGGATATTCAGGATCGGTCCATTCGGACTCATCCATATAAAGGCACGGGTTCGCAGCTTGAGCTTGGGCAAGATAATCAGGACTTGCAAAGCTATCTTGACCCTTAAACATAGACGGAGGTGCTATCATTCTGACGGTTTGAATAGAGTCATGCGTTTTATAAACAACTTTCTTCAAAAATCCGACTTGTTTTTCTAGTTCCGTTACCTTTTCAGTATCTTTTTCATGTCGACTTTTGAAATCGTGTTTTAACGTTTCAACCTCTTGTTTCTTAACATCAAGAACTTTAGCAGACTCGGTGTTATCCATCGAAAGCCGTTGTTCAAGTTGTTAACTTTGGTGGTAGCAAGGTATGTTTTTTGACGTTCATCCATTAATAAAACATTAAATAGACGTTTCTCTTTGGTTAATAACTCAAGAGTTTCGTTGTATTTCTTTTCAAGATCGTCCTTTTGACTTTTTAACACACTACCCTTGTACCCCTCAAGCTCTTTGGTTTTCTGAAGAAGCTCATCTTTATAGCGTTCAATGGTCTCACTAGATGTAATTAGTGCGGCTTTGCATTCTTCAAAATTTTGAGTGAGCGCTGCGTTTGCCTTCTTTAATTGCTTTTGACTTTTTCTAGTTTCATTGACATCTTTTTATAAACTAGCAATTAAATTAGCAAGCGCGACACGCTCCTTATCATCATACTAATTTGCATGTTGATCATCCTCAAACTCATTATTGCACATATCTGATGAATCGGGTGTGGTATTGCTATCAACCTTTTCCGTCATACATGTGTCATTAATGGCATTGGGTAGCTCACTATGCTCATAAATATCACCAAACACATTATATTCATCAATGGTGTGTACCTTATCGAGTGGCTCAGTGTCAAAGATAGGGCCATTGTCATCTTCAGTGACATTGAGAACTTTGTCAACCTTTACCATGTACGAGTAATGTGCTTCTAATTCTTGGTCGGAGGCTTCATCATCAGTATCATCAAGCATTGCTCCTTCCTCAACCGACAATTTAACCCCTGCTTCCATCTTCTTGCATAACAACATCTTCTCTTTATGATAGCTAGAGTCCCTAACCCGTTTCGACTTTCTGCATTCCTTTGCAATATGCCCATAACCTTGGCAATTATAACACTGAATCCCACTTTGTTGAACCACTTGCGTTCCAACAGTTTCCCTATTCCCAGTAGCAGCAGCAATCCTCTGAGTATCATACTTGGCAGTTTGTCGATCATACCTTGCAGAACCCTCAACATGTGTTGGATTATGTCGATCATACATAAAAGGACTTTCACCACGTCGACGTGTGTCATACCTTGATGGGTGCTCAACATATTGGTTCTTTGTGTTGGATGATGTTCGAAGATTATTGTTGGTAGGTTTGAAGATTTTCTTGTAGGTCTTCATAATGAAAGCAATTTGTTGTTTCATTTCCCGATTCTTCTGAGCTTGATCTTCATCACTATCCTCTTCAGATGATGACTCAGATGGTGGTGATGGTGCTCTTGGTTCTTTGCCGCGTGATCTTGTGGAGGATGAAGACTTGGATGATGTGGAATATCGTGGTTAGGGTGATTGAATGGAGTATGACTTTGGAGTCGAGATCGATGATCTTGAGTGGTAGACACTAGAGCAAGTGGATTAGCCGTCTTTGCAACTCGTTCAGCTCGAATTTCATTTGCCTCATGCTAAAATTGTTTTAGGATATCAAAGAGAGTGTGATAGTTTACCTTGTCTAACTGCTTCTGTTGCTTCACCAAAGTAACAAAACGTGTCCACTCTGGTTGAAGTTGCTGAAGAAATTGCACATTGACTTGCATGGTGGAGACCTCCAAGTTGTTTCTTGTCATATCGTTCATCATCTTGTAGAATCGTGAATAATAAGACTCAATTGATTCTCCATCCAATGCAGTAAACTTACCAAAATTCCAAAACAAGATTGTTTTAACATCTTGCTTGTTGAGTGATTCTCCTTGTTGCAAGCGTTCAATACCCGTCCACATTTCTTGTGCCGTAGGACATGCATCAACCGTGGAATAAATATCATCTCTAATTCCACTTAGAATCATATAGATTGCTTCTTTTTCTGCATCATACCAAGCACGCTTCTCTGGTGTAAGATCAGATAACGTTTCTTTTCTTGTGATTGTGGGTATTTCTGGAATAGTGTCTGTGGCTGGTGTATGAGGAACAGTGATATCGGAGAAAACATATGGTCCATTGTTAATACATTGCCTCAATGCATCACCATTAGGTCTTGTGTCAAGATAAAATATGAATTCTAGAGAGAGAAAGTAGTGAGAGAAAGTAGAGAGAAAATGGTTGGAACTTTTGGAGGATTAGATTAGAGAGAGAAATTACAAATGACCAACACCCTTCCTAACATGCTAGGAAGGGTATATATAGTCCACCCACATGCGGGCTTGGTTATGGACTATATTCTAATGGACCGGGCTTTCCTTTTGGGCTTTAGTTACTTATGAATGAACCTTAGCTTAAAGTTTAGCCCGTAATACACGACTAACCTACTACCTATTACAACGTTCTAATATACGATGCATAATAAACATATGACCGAGCATTCTTGTTTGACTCAATATTTTGAGGCTAACATTATTCATCTACATTTCTTTGTACTTCAAGTTTGTAACCCTAATACTTTGTCGTGGAGTATTAGTATTATTGATAATAGTATTGAAATAGTTTATATTCTTTGTTCCATATCTCATAATACACATAATCTTCATAATATCAAAATGTAGATTCCACATACTCTTTAATATCATTTAAAGTTTCTACTAAGGCTATATAGAATTTATTCTGTGTAGTCTAAGTCTACAACCTAGGCTAACAAGATAAAAAGGGATTAACAAAAGTGATGATAATAAATAAGCTTTATTAAGCCGACACACATAAGGGATACGTGTGTGAAATATTCTCCCGCCAAAACAAATGGGAAATAATATAAAAACCCCTATTGTAGATACTGTGAGAGGCCAAAGTTACCATAAACAGATAAAAGTGGTAATGTCAGATTACTACAAACAGATATACCAACAATCTAGAAACAAGATGCGCTCGCCATGGCTACAAACCGCAGTTGGTTGCCATGCCAAACGAAGAACCATCTCTGTTTTTTCAGAGGGTGTTAGACTCATCATAGCCTTCGACATAGAAACACAAACCCAGATAACTGTCACATCATCAAACTATATAAGGGAGATCTATAGTACTCTATATAGCAAGAGGTAATATGCCAATAATCAAAAAACAACATTTGCATCCGTTTAAGCATGTAGAGGCTCATATAGGCCAATAATATAAAAAAAAGGTGCACTTGCCGTGGCTGCAACCGCAGTTGGTTACCATGCCAAATAACGAAGCATCTTGGTTTGAGTGCATGGTTGCAACCGTAGTTGGTTTCCACGCCAAACAACGAAACATCTCAGATTTTGTTAGAGGTTGTTAAACTCTTCATAGACAAAACAGGATGCACTCGCCGTGGCTGTAACTTCAGTTGGTCGACGAATCATATCGTTTTTCAGAGACTTTTAGACTGATCATAGCCTTCGACATAGTAACACAAACTCAGAAAACCGTCACATCACCATAACATATAAGGGACAGCTGGAGCACTCTAAGAGGGTGTTCGGGGTTGCGTTTTTGGCCTGATTATTTGATTATATGAGTTACAAAACATAATAATCTAGTACAAAGTGTTTGGATGAGATCAATTAAGAATCACTTATTTGCGTTTTCATAGCTCCAAAACCCAGATAGAAAAAGCATGAGCTGACAT
Organism: Glebionis coronaria; assembly: GCA_025667525.1. Classification (NCBI taxonomy): domain Eukaryota; kingdom Viridiplantae; phylum Streptophyta; class Magnoliopsida; order Asterales; family Asteraceae; genus Glebionis; species Glebionis coronaria. Next base: position 601,889,339 of record CM046878.1, on the reverse strand, counting down.
GCTTTTTGGAAAACGGTATTTTATTTTTTTTTATCAAAATTACATATCTACCCCAACTTTACTTAATTTCTTGGTTCTTGATAATTTTCTTGTATTTGTTGCTTGCATTTCTTTGGTATTAACATGGTTTAGCTGTGTTCTTTACATAAGTAAAAAACTCCATTGATGTTGTTGAGCTTTTGTGTAGAAGACAATGAAAAGAGGCGGCTTATGTTTACATATCGGTAACCCTAACTTTTGATTTGAAGCCCAACACTACTACAATTTTTTTTTTCATAAACCTTTGAAAATTTAAGCCCATTAACACTTGACTAGTAATAACAATATCTTTTATAAAAAATATCGTGACAACTATTATAAAATAATAAAGGTAATTTATAAAATAGCATATTTTAATTATTATAAAAATTTATCCTTTAGTCATTTTAGGAGTCAAGTCTTTAAATAATTTATTTAGCCAAACACTAAAAACCGATTATCTGATTATTGCGATATTAAACAACATAATCAAATCGAAACCCTAATTTTCAAAATCACATTTAATAATAATTGATTATCTGATTATTCATTTTCAGAACGGATTATCTATTTTCAGTAATCAATCCCAAGCACCCCCTAAATATCAAGATGCAATATGCCAATAGTCAAAAAACAACATTTGCAGCCATTTATGCATGAGGAGGCTCTGATAGGCCAATAATCTAAAAACCCGACGCACACGCCATGGCTGCAACCACAGTTGGTTGCCATGCCAAACAACGAAGCATCTCAGTTTTGACGCACTCGTCGTGGCTGCAAACACAGATAGTTGCAATGTCAAACTGCTAAGCATTTAAGTTTTTTTCAAAGGCTATAGTAACCCAAATCCCCTTCTCCTCCTCCCTTGCATAAGAATATCAACAAAAATAAACAAAATTCATATTAAACCCTAAGTACATCAAAACAAAACAATCGAAACAACAAACCCCCAAAGTTTAGCTTCATTTATAAAAAAAACACAACTTTTAATTAAAACCCTAATTCAATCAATAATATTCTGAACTAAAAAACAACTGAAACAAAGAAAAAACCCCAAAGCTTATGTTCATTAATCAAGAAACACAACTTTTAATTGAAACCCTAATTAAGTCAATAATATTCATAATTTTAAAAAAAAATGTACTTACATATGAATGGCATATGATGGTATTGCACCAAGCGATTACAAATTCGTTTTTTATTGATGTTGCCATTATTTCGGGATCTAGATGTGTGGTTGATTATTTCAACGAAAAGCACCAACCAATCATAAAAATCCCACCACCTATCATCAAGAAAATCCACCAACAACACTAACTAACAACCAACGCCGCACAACATAATCGGTTGCAACGAAGTGCCCCAGTTACTACTTATATATGTTTATGGTAATATTGGTCTCTCATAATATCAACATTGTTTTAAGCTATTGGAATAAAAGTGACAATGAGGCGGGTGTGGATAACGTGGGTGTGTATGTGTTTTCCAGATCCGTTAATAATACAAAACACGTTACTATAGATATTGTGAAAGGCCAAAGTTACCATCTATTCTAACTAATAAACCAAAATAATTTACAAGCACCTTAAGCTTGAAAAATTAAATTAGTTACCTTAAATAACTCAATTGTACAACCGGTTTATGCAACCACATTAAAATCGTAATAAAAACCTTTCCTAATTTAACATATTTTTACCTCAAAACCGGCTGGGCTATGTCTAGAAAGCTAAAAGCCCACAAAATTCAGTTGAAAATTAAAATAAAACTATCTAAGCCCATAATATTCTCAAAGTCCATAATAATTATGAAATAAACGATCTTATAATTTTTGTAGTACAAAAATAATGTTAAGTGAAAAACCTTTACCATAAATAACTCTTCACTACATTTCGTTTTTAACACTTTTAAAGATAAATACACGTGACATTCTACTAAGAATTTTCGTATTTTCATTGAGTAAAAATTAAATTATAATTTTCATATACTAAATTGTAATTTTAAACATAAAAAAGTTAAATTATATATGTTAATAAGCAAAAGATGAAAGAAAATTATTTTTAAAAATATAAAAGCGAAAATAGTTTAAACAAAATTAAAAATAATACTACATATATATTTTTGAATAAAATAATTTTTTGTTATATAAGTATGGCAAGTCATATGTCCAACACCTATCGATGTAAATTTTTATTATAAAAAGAAATACGCGCGAGGGATTTGCGTTTCGATTTCAATTCCATCAAAACCTTGCCAAATATAACCTTTTTTTCAACTCTTCTCCTACACCCTTCATTAATCTGTAAAGCACTTTATTTCAATTTTCAAAAACAACACCGGTTACAATTGAGCAATTGATGTCGTTGAGACATTCAAACAATCATCTCTAAAAATAAGTTATGGTTTTTAAATTGAAATCATATACTCTTTACCATCAACCACAACATCTTGATGAAATGCACATGCTCTGTATACTATGTGTACTATGTATTTTTTCATAATGAATAGTTTGAATAAATTAGGGCTTTTTGTATATCTGCATAAATATAGTTTTTAAAAAATTAATAGGGTTTAATTGGATTGGTGTTTTGTACAGAATTAAAGATTGCTCCTTTCACGGATAATATTGATTTCGCATTCATCACTAATCCTGTAAATCCTATGTGTTATGGTAAGACTTTTTTTAATCTTGTAGAAACTAGAAGGGGGGGTTGAATAGTTTCTCTTCGATTGGTGACCAAATTAAAATTACTTTCAATTTGGTTTGTATCAAAACTATCTTTTACTTGAGGCTAAGTTGCATAATGATTAGGTTCAATTCAAATGCACTAGCAAATATAATAGATAAGTATAATGATAATGAAATAAGTAAAGAGTAAGGAAGGAGACAACCTAGTGGGAAGACACCAAGATTTATAGTGGTTCGACAACGAGGCTCTATCCTCGTTTCTACTCCATTCCTCGAGTACACCTACTCGAGATTTCCACTATATCCACAAACTCCCTTCTCGGCGGAGAAAACCTTACATTGTTGCTTACATTATTTTCCGACACTAAGCTAAATGTCGAGACCTAATCTTTAGCTAGGACCAATCTACACGACGTTGCCTACTTCACAATTTAACGACACAAGGCTAGATGTCGGGTTCTAATTTCAAGGTAGAACCAATCTTCACGACGTTGCCTACTTCACCATTTTACGACACAAGGCTAGATGTCGAGTTCTAATCGAAAGCTAGAACCAATCTTCACGACTCTTCACTTTGAAGCTAAGTGAGAACTTCACACAACACAACTACTAATCACTTTTAAGTTTAGTGAGAACTCACAAGACACAACCACATCACTTTATATTTTAGTGAGAACTCCTAATCAAATCTATTACAACTCAACTAGACTTATCCAAGTACACACATGTAGCTTGGATTTACACAACACAAATCCAAGCAAACACATATGCAATGGATGTACATAACAAATCCAAGTATCCACAAAAAACTTGGATGAACACAACTAGTCCAAGTATTCATAAATACATTGGATTGACCTAAAACAAAAAGGGTATCATGATGAATATGACTAGCTCATAGATTCATCTTTATCACAACACTAGTGAGTGAGTGATCTTCTCATTGGACAAGGTAAAGGAGGGGATCAAGAGGATAATCATATGTAAACATCCTTAACAATTTAAGTGATCATTTACTAATGATTATACTATAGAAAATAGAAAGAGGGCTGAGAAAAACGTCCAAGAGGCTTGCTGGAAAATGAGATTTGACCCACTATTTAAAGGAGACAAAGTATAACGGATCTATAACGGCTAGCTGTGCGCGGTACCTTATCTCACCCCGCGGTACCTTATCGCTAAGGAACCGCGTAGGTACTTAAGGTACCGCCACTAGACTCCGCTCCGTTTTTTGTCTTTTAGTGGGGTGGGAATATCTGAGGTATTTGAAATCTTCAAAGGATATTCTAACAGTATTTGGAATATGCTATTTTCAAATTTTCATTTTCCATTTTAATAAAACATTTTCTAGAAAAGAAAGTTTATTAAAAAGTCTTTTGTCATATTAACAAAAGTGAGTTTTAAGGATAATCATTTTGATGATCACTAAGTATGATTAAGAAAGGTTGGTGATATGATTATTACCTTGATGATAGTGTTAGTTAAATAATTCATTTTGTGTTTTACACTAAATGTGTTGTATGGTTTGTTGTGATCAAAACTAAGAAAGATTAGTTAACACTAATAATGTTTTTAGCACAAGTCTTTGAAGAGCATCGAACTTTGCTAGTAGCTCCCCCTTGGTGGTTGCTCCCCCTTGCTTGGGGCACCAAGTTTGTGAGCTAAGGTGTCATGCTACACAAAGGTTAGTAAAAAGGAAAGAAACACCAATGTATATATGATCACTACCTACTAAGTAACTTGAGAGGGAGAGAGAGAAGAAATCTCAAATTAGAAGCAAGTATTTTGCTAAGTATGTCCAAAGAGGTAATTGACAAAATCAAACTTCAATCCAATGAAGATGATAAGCTTGTCAATGGGTTAAAGCTTAGAATTAATGGAATCACCCATAAGCAATTGTAAAACTTAACCATGATCAACTCAAAATAGAACTAATGAAATAGCACACAAATAACACAAAGGTTACATAAAAGGAAAAAGAGACAACAAAGAAGATAGTCATACACACAATATGAGTATCTAAAAGCAATAAATATGGAAAATAAACCACTAAGCATAAGCTAGTCTAATAGTGATATTTTCCAAGATTGCTTAAAAGAAAAAAAGACTAAAAAGACGACGATGCATCATTCGAAGTTTTGTCCACCGGAACGAAAACTTGAATAGGAGGTCGAGTGAGGAGGAATTCAAGAAAATTTAACTTCTCATACACATGAGCAAGTTCAATTTGTTGAAATCGACAACAAGCACACGAGGATCCATGATGCAACACAAAATCGTTTGATAGGGGTATGGCATCAAACTTAGGGTTTGGTGGTGGTGGGGTAATGGGTTTGGGAATGTTTTCACAATGCCTTGTGAGGTTTGGGAAGGTTGAAAGGTCATTGAGTTGAGGGGTATTGAAGGATTTTGGTGGTGGTGGAACATTTTCTTTAGCTCCGGTGATGGGGTTTATGGTATAAGTCTCATTCCAATACTTGATTGGAGAGAAGGTAGGGTTTTTGGGTGGTTTGGACGAAGATGGTTCATTCTTCTTAACCCAAATAGGTCGAACCGAGATTTTCGGTTTCTTTGAAAGCTTGGATGAGGAAGCTTTGGGTGGGTGGGGTTATGACAAAGAAATGTCAAGGTTAGGAATGTAGGAGTTAGGCATTGTGAGAGTGTGAGAATGAAATCTCAAGGTTATGTGAGAATGAATTCTCAAGGTTGGGAAGGTGTGAGAATGAAATCTCAAGGTTGGGAAGGTGTGAGAATGAAATCTCAAGGTTGGGGTATAAGTAAAATGTAATCAAGGTAAGAGTTTGAATACAAAATGTGTAGTTTCAAGGAATGTTTAGTCAGTTTGAGTAAACAAGGAATCTTGACAGGGTATAGGGTTTTAAAAGTTTTGACCAAAAATTCGTCAAAAGCCACTTACTGTCCGCGGTACCTTATAGGGACCGGCGGTTCCATATCGTTAGGGAACCGCGGGACTTTAAAGAACCGCGTCCAGTGGACTTGAAACCATGTTTTTCCTGGGTTTTGGGAAAAACTAGGACTTTTTCAAAAAGTTGCAAATCTTGGAATTTTACCTCTATTAGCACCAAATTATGCTAGGGTTGCATAAAGCAACACATTCACAAAGAATGTCTTGACAAAGGGTGACAAAATAATTTAGATATCATTTTGAACCAATTTTAGTCAAGTTTAGAGGTTGTGATAGATTTAGGTTCAATTTTAATTTCAAATTAAAGTTGATTAGTGTGCACAAAAGGATAGAAACACACAAAGCTAAATCCATAGATCAACAACATGAAACATTCATTAAGGAAGCAAGTACAAAGACAAATAAAAACTAACTAATACATAGCTAGCTTAACATTAAATCTAGATAAGTAGTTTTCTTTGGCTTGGTTTTGTTGAAAACTCTTATTAAGAGAACTCCATCATTCATCTCCTAGGAGGAGGCATGGAGAACAAGGCAAGCAAGAACTCTTGCAACCTCCTATGTAGTCCATACATATCCATCCTAAGGTTATGGATGATGTAGTGGTTGTAAAGACAACATGGACAACTAGGCCCATGAGTTTGTTGAAACCCATAGTATGGATCACCCAAAAGGAGGGAAAGTGGAACACCCAAAATTGGAATGTTTGAGTTGGGTGGAGGTGGAGGAGGCATGTTCTCCAAGGGTGATGTGGGTGAGAGTGGAGGCATGTTCCCTAAAGGGGAAATGGGTGAGTGTGGAGGTAAATTCTCCAAGGTTGGTGAAATGGGTGAGTTGTGAGGGGTAAATGGTGAAGTCACCAAAGTGTCATCAAAGTCATTCACAAAAGGAATGCTTTGGATTGGTTGGGGTTGTGTGGTCACATCCAAGGGTGCACTTGGAGTGAAGGGTGAAGAGAGCTCATTCATTCTTGAGTTGAATGAATAGGAGGTAGAACCAATGGAGTGGTTAGTACCATGGGTGGATGATGTCTTGCATGGTGCAAGAGGTAGGGAAGGTGATGAAGAAATGAGGATAGGAGCCATCTCATTCTTAGGTGTGTGGAAAGGTGAGGAGTTAGGCTTGGCTACCTTAATCCTTATTTTGAGTGTTTTCCTTGAGGTGGAGGTCTTGGAAGTGTTTGAGGTTTTGGTACACACCATGGTTGTTTAGGGTGGTTTAAGGTTTAGGGAAGTATGTTTGATGTGTGAAGAACATGGCAAACAAGGTGGGTTTAAATGGGTGAGGGGATGATCCAAACTAGTAATGGGTTAAAATCATTTTAGGTGAATAATGAATTTAGGTAAGCTAGTTTAGGAAATGTGCAGTTTATTACTGAAAATCATACAAGGTTTACACAGATTTAAGAAAACAGTGTAAAGCAAAGATGCTGTCGTGCACAGTGACCGGCGGTTCCTTATCTAGGACCGGCGGTACCTTATCGATAAGGAACCGCGGGTCGATATGGAACCGCGACCAGAGGGTTTTCAAATGTTTCCCATCCTAGTTTTTGATAAACCCAGATTTTTACCCAAAAGATTCACAAGTCAAAGTTAACTACAGATCATAATCTAATAAGCTAACTATCATAAGGCATGCACAAAGCTATGTAAATTACAAACATCATGGCATAATTAACATTAAGGATCAAAATAAATAATAATCCAAACATGCAATCATAAGTTAATACACATCCAAGATAAAATAAAATTGTTCAACATTGCATGTTTACCAACATGTATTCTTTGAAATACTTTCAAAGCTTTCACCTTCTCTTTTTCCCCAATCCCTTGATCATTTCCCCAAGAACTTGAAACCTTTTCTTGATTCAACCCGGTGTTCGTGCAATTCCCCTCGAGTTCTAAGGTTTTCATGGTAAAATGCTCCATATTGAGATCTTCTGGTACTTCACCAGAATGATGAGGAGGAGGATCTAAGTCTTCAAATTCATCCTCGAATGGGTTTGAGGATGGATGGGAATTACTCGAAGAGTGGAAATGAGAACTAGTACCTATGCCATCACCATCACTTGTTGGCATGTCCATGTCCTCATCATCCATCTCTTGATGATCAGATTTTCTCGATCCTTGATCACTTCTTGTCTTTCTTGCATATGCCTCTTGAATAGGCAACATAACCCGATGAACCGGGTAGAAGCGAGAAAGATCGAGGTGGGGAAAATCATGAGCAACCCTTTTGAAAAGGCGAGTTAGAAGCATAGCATAGGGAAGGTTTGTTTTGGGCTTCGAAAGGGCATAATTGATTCGTCGAGCGATATAGAATGCCAAGTTGTACTTGGTGGATGTAAAGATGCAACTCAACATATGCACCATACACGCCGGGATATGATCTCGGTTTACACCAAGACAAAAGACATTCTCCCTAAGGATATTGGCCCATTGGACCATAAAATCCTTAAGGTCGCTAGAGAGCACTTCATATCGATTCACATTTCGTACATTTGAATGAAGGCTTCTCACAACGTTTCCATCACGCTCTTTCGAGATGATGTCAAGGATGAACTCTAGATCAATTTCGGTGAGGTCATTTGGAGGTTTATCGAAGGATTCCGAGAGAGCATCAAGTCTCCATTTATCCGTAAAACGACAAGTGCCTTCATATGGCACACCGAGAATTTGACCAAAGTTTTCGAGGGAGTATTGAATCAATTGATCATTCAACACGAAACGAATGAAAATTTCTCCATTGTATTCAAGCATGGAGTAGGTGCTAAAGAATTCAAGAAGGAATAAGGGGTAAATATCTTCTTCTATGTTGAGCAAGCAATCAAACCCCGAAAGCTCAAACATAGATTGGATATAGTCATAACCCGTTATTTCCTTGTCAACGACTCTACCCTCATGGAAACAACGAGTGGAAAGGGATGGAAAAGCGTTTTGAAGTTGGGGGGAAGCATAGGTTTGGGAGAGGTTTGGCATGTATTGTCTAGTGTATTGATGATCTTTTTGATATTGAGAAGGCATGATTAAGTACCTAAATACAAACAAAAATATTTCCAGTCACTCATATGAAAATTAAAAAAGAAAACGAAAAATGAAAATATGTTATATCAATTTCTTCACAAACATAGGATTGAATCCATATCATTTTCATGTTCACAATGTGTCTATTCCATCATTAACCAAGAACACATGATCTATGTTAGATCAACAATGGATTAGAACATTGGTTTTTCAAAACAAGGTTTTTAGGTAAGCATTAACAATGTCATTACCTACTTGTTCATGGGTACATCTCAAATCCATCTTTTAATCAAAAATAATTAATCAAAATTCGGATTTGTTCTACAAGTGGGTTTTAGTGAAATCTTAATGAATATCAACCTAAGGAATCATAGTAAAATAACCATGTCAACCCACATTCCTATTCAGGTTTTAATTCAATTTCAATTTTAAAAATCCCCAATTATGAAAGGATGAACCCTAGAACAAAATAGATGAAATTGAAAGAAAATACTTACAATTAATTGATGTTAGATGAAGGATGAGTGAAACCCACAACTTGGAATCAATTAATTTGAGTGATTGAAGGTTTTGGAAGCTTCAACAATGGTGGAAAAAGGGTAAACCGTCGGCTGTGTGTTTTTGGGAGAGAGAGGGTTTGGTTTGAAAAAGAATAAAATAATCAAACTAGGGCTCTGACAAAACTTACTGCCCGCGGTACCTTATCGATAAGGTACCGCGCCTTTGAGCCGCCTAGATAAGGAACCGCCTACAGAGGCAGGTTTTTATCTATGAAAAACGCCAAATTTTGAAAACCAAGTTTTTCTAAAATACTTAAGATTAAATCATGAGCCTTTTAGAATATCATTGGATCATCATAACACTAAGCAATATGCCTTAACGAAGGATTACGAGTTAAATCAAGATTGAAAAGGATCGAAACGGACAAGCGACTACTCGTAGCAAAACGACTAAGTGGAGAGAAGACAAGGGAAGTGAATTAAGACTAGGAAAGATGCTCAAGGGAATAATGACAATCTTCAAATAGTGGTAACGAAGAGCTTGTGTCATATATAGTGGTTTAAGACGTGCCTTTCCGGCGAAACGTTAAACGGCTTTGGTAATGAATAAGCACAAAGCAATTATTCAAGTATAGACTAAGATCACTTTCAATAATAGTCTTAGTCTAAACCAAAATATGAGCAAGGTATTAATTCACTTTCTCTCCCACAAAGGGCCTACTAACCGTATGGGTGCAAACCATGGAAATCATGCTTGATACTTTAAGCTTCTACTAACTCACTCTACATCACCATAGTGAGTCAAGTATCCAAGCAATGAAGGTTTGAGAGGATAAAGGAGAAGAAACACAATCCACAAATAAATGTCAAGGCAAGGATGCCGAGAACAAGCACATAGTCAAGTAATGATCAAAAGAATGATCAAAGGGCGTGTGGAAGAACAAAAGCGTACCTTGGCCACAAAGAGCAATCCATGAAGGAATAAGTGCTATGCCCAATCAATGACTATGATGAGTACTAAGTCTTCAAGGACTAGTATCATTTCCAATCATCTTGGTATCATCATTCAAAGATGTTAAAGATCAATGAAGATGATTCTTCTACAAGTGCAAGTAACTCAATCCACAACCAATTAAGTGATTGATCTTCATGAGTACCTACACAAAGCAAGATGCAAACTAGTAGATACATTTCAAGAGTATATCTAAAATGCATAAAGGCTACTATTCTTAAGTGGGATGCAATATTATCAATTAAAAGACCTATTTTCAAAGAAAACATAGTTTTGACCAAAGAGAAACTTTAGTACAACTAGACCTTCTAATTTGAGGAGACAATGGATCGATCCAAGTTTCAAAGTACAATATACTTTAAAGATCTTGAGTGACCATCACTCTGATACCAATTGTAGAAACTAGAAGGGGGGGTTGAATAGTTTCTCTTCGATTGGTGACCAAATTAAAATTACTTTCAATTTGGTTTGTATCAAAACTATCTTTTACTTGAGGCTAAGTTACATAATGATTAGGTTCAATTCAAATGCACTAGCAAAGATAATAGGTAAGTATAATGATAATGAAATAAGTAAAGAGTAAGGAAGGAGACAACCTAGTGGGAAGACACCAAGATTTATAGTGGTTCGACAACGAGGCTCTATCCTCGTTTCTACTCCACTCCTCGAGTACACCTACTCGAGATTTCCACCATATCCACAAACTCCCTTCTCGGTGGAGAAAACCTTACATCGTTGCTTACATTATTTTCCGACACTAAACTAAATGTCGATACCTAATCTTTAGCTAGGACCAATCTACACGACGTTGCCTACTTCACAATTTAACGACACAAGGCTAGATGTCGGGTTCTAATTTCAAGGTAGAACCAATCTTCACGACGTTTCCTACTTCACCATTTTACGACACAAGGCTAGATGTCGAGTTCTAATCGAAATCTAGAACCAATCTTCACGACTCTTCACTTTGAAGCTAAGTGAGAACTTCACACAACACAACTACTAATCACTTTTAAGTTTAGTGAGAACTCACAAGACAGAACCACATCACTTTATAGTTTAGTGAGAACTCCTAATCAAATCTATTACAACTCAACTAGACTTATCCAAGTACACACATGTAGCTTGGATTTACACAACACAAATCCAAGCAAACACATATGCAATGGATGTACACAACAAATCCAAGTATCCACAAATAACTTGGATGAACACAACTAGTCCAAGTATTCATAAATACATTGGATTGACCTAAAACAAAAAGGGTATCATGATGAATATGACTAGCTCATAGATTCATCTTTATCACAACACTAGTGAGTGAGTGATCTTCTCATTGGACAAGGTAAAGGAGGGGATCAAGAGGATAATCATATGTAAACATCCTTAACAATTTAAGTGATCATTTACTAATGATTATACTATAGAAAATAGAAAGAGGGCTGAGAAAAACTTCCAAGAGGCTTGCTGGAAAATGAGATTTGACCCACTATTTAAAGGAGACAAAGTATAACGGATCTATAACGGCTAGCTGTGCGCGGTACCTTATCTCACCCCGTGGTACCTTATCGCTAAGGAACCGCGTAGGTACTTAAGGTACCGCCACTAGACTCCGCTCCATTTTTTGTCTTTTAGTGGGGTGGGAATATCTGAGGTATTTGAAACCTTCAAAGGATATTCTAACAGCATTTGGAATATGCTATTTTCAAATTTTCATTTTCCATTTTAATAAAACATTTTCTAAAAAAGAAAGTTTATTAAAAAGTATTTTGTCATATTAACAAAAGTGAGTTTTAAAGATAATCATTTTGATGATCACTAAGTATGATTAAGAAAGGTTAGTGATATGATTATTACCTTGATGATAGTGTTAGTTAAATAATTCATTTTGTGTTTTACACTAAATGTGTTGTATGGTTTGTTGTGATCAAAACTAAGAAAGATTAGTTAACACTAATAATGTTTTTAGGCATCACTTGCATTAACAAATCTTTTATTGTTTATGATGATTAGTTTAGTATTGAATATCTGGATACGATATGTGGTGATAGTATGAATTTAAGTTGCTTGGGTATTTATATGTTGCAACCGTGAATTCTTTAAGAAGTCGAATGAGTAAATACTTTGCGATTATTAGTGGTTATGTTGTTAACTCTCTCATGCTTTTTAGAACCATGATTGGTCATGCTTTTTTAGTGATGTGAGGTGAGGAAGGCTGAGTCGGATGCCAAAGGCCATAGTGGATGACTGTGGCTCCTCGAGAATTGAGTTGTATACACCATGGGTCTACAAGTAAGTAGTTTGTCTTTGAATTTGTTACCCTTTTTTTGTTTGGTCCAGTTAAGAAAAAAGATACAATAGGTTTCAATTCATATGTATTCGATTAGTTAGTTTGTTGTAATATTTTGTTTTACTCTTGCTCATTTTTATAGCTATATATTATTCAAGTTCAAGCCATGCATATTGTTTTCACATAGTATGTGTAGGTTTGTTATATCACTGAAAATACTGGGTGAAGTAGTAAATACATAGAGAAACAGTGTGCTAATAATTACTTGTGGTTTCGATCTGCTAAACATTACTATCATTTTTGCTTCCTACGATTGATGCACATTTTGCGCTGAGACTAAATGTTATTGAATAGCTGAGACTAAATCTTTAGATTAGCTATGGAGGATAATGATGTTAATTGAACTGTCCTCATTACTTTATTTTGTTACCACAAGATTAAACATGTTTTTGATTATCTTTGAGAAGCAGATTATTTTAAAGTTATCTCTCTTTCACTCATTTTCCTTTACTGGTTGGTCACATTAATCTGTTGCTACAAAGGCTTAATTTGAATGATAAAAACTAATGCACTAGCCATTTCCTTTTGAATCACTAATCATTTGTCATCTGTTACTTGATGAGGTTGCGCATCTAATAAAATGGCATTCAAGGAGATAACCTTTTGAAATGCTATTTCCAAACTTGAAAGTTGGATCATAGAGAAATGCAGTCACAAGATCTTTCTGAATGTGTGCACAAGTACTTTGCAATGGGTAAAAATATTAAATTCTATATCGATTTTGATACTTATGTATTCGGCAATTCAGTTACGCTTGGTACTATGTCTTTTTCCATTTATGCAGAAAGTCAAAACAACCATGATAAAACCCGCCTGATATTTTGAGCAACTTCAAGAGAAAAAAAATCCCTAGCCATGTTCCTTTTCAGTGACTAATCCTTTATCCTCTGTTACGTAATCAGATTGCGGACATGATAAAATGGCATTCGAGGTGATAACCTTTTGCAAAGTTATGGGATAACATGTCAAAACCGGTGTTAGCCGATGTACAACTAAGGTTAGACCCATATGCTACCTTATATTATGTGGTTTCTTTAATTAAATGATAGGTAGATATTACACGGTTTCTTCAAACATATAGTTTATTAACAACCTTATAGTTTGTTTATGTCAACTATATTTTGTGGTTCCTTTAAGTAACTGATATTATATGGAGATAATTAGTGATTAATCACTATTGACATTTGAGTAAACACAAATGATCAAGTAGGAAAACTTAAAAAGGTAATATAATGCTTAAAAATTGATGGAACATTTTTTATATATTTTGAAATTTCAGGCGTCAAAATAAATGACTACATAAATATACTAAAACACTGATAGTTGAAGATTTGACTTATAATATTGCAGAAAACAAAAGAAATGGGTTTGGGTCAAAACAGGTAAATATGATGCGTCTGGTTAGGTTGGCTCAAACGAAATCATCACATTAATTCTCTATTTTTTATAAACAAATTCGACATGTTTCCCTTATGTGAATATGTTTATCATCACTAAGAAGATCCATTTTGAAGTACTACAGATTAGCTTGCCTTGGCACAATAATATTATTAGCGGTAATAACAACTTGGCCAGAATTGACATCCAAGAAAACGTGTAATAGACGTGCCAAGCTTGAATTCCATAGAGGCAACGCGGAGACCATCATTTGCAAATCTTTTAGCAGCAACAACAAATATTGCCTGCAAGAACAAAACAAAATGTGTGGAAATGGTTGTAAACTAAAACAACAAATATTGCTTGCAAGAACATAACAAGATGTTAACTATGTCTGAATATACTAAATATGTATTGTATCAAGGTAAAAAAATGTTATTAGATATTATGATGTATGTCATTTGTATTGATCCGATGCCATATTGGCAGTTTAAGAATAGCAAATCTGATGGGTGAGCATAAATGTTGTAATGACAATGATTCAATTTGGATTAGCATTTTTTTTAAAGCTATTATCTTGGATTGCATCTTATTATAAACAAGGTTGAGACATGGTAGGATTGATCTTATCATTTTTGAATTTTACGGTGTTATATGATCATTTTTAGTTTCATATATAGAAAAATGTTAAAAGGCTATAAATCATTCACATATACGAAACGATTTGATTTAAATACTTCATGTTCTTTATATTATTGTTTTCATCTATTATAAAAACCTTTTTAATTTCTTTTACTATTAACATATATTTATTATTTCTTACAAAATCACTCATTAAGTTATACCGACGAGTCTTCAAGCTAGTAAACAAATAAAAGTAGTAATAACCCATTCTTGCACATTTCAGCTTCGAAGTATTTACATTAATACAAACAATTACTCCACCAGCTTTCATTCTGCTGTAATTACATTCAATCATTAATCTGCAAATACCTTGTTAATTAAAGAGTTAAATTTGGCCTTTTAACCAAAATTGCAACTTGATACCAACTTGGCAACTTTCACATGTTGATGTTTCTAACTAAAAAAGCCCCATCACAAAAATAAGCATCTAAATCTACACATTTTTTTGAATATAATGTTTCATGGAAAATCTGTACAACTTCAAAAATTACATCCAGGCCCGGAATTAGACTTTACATTAACAATGCGTAATCAGAAATCAAATATACATCTAGATCGAGGACAACATCGAGTATGTGAACATCGTGGTTTACGTTTAGATAAGAGGCGGAGCCAGAGCATTAATTTATCAGATTCACAAAAATTTTAAAAACAAGTATTTATCCAACACATAATTTCTGGACCAGGTTTATTAATCGAGAATTTTTAGCAAATACATACATTACGCGACAAAATTTCATCAAGATCTCGTGTACCACTGAACCTCCTAGCTGTGTCCTTGGTTTAGATAACATCATTGTTTATAAAAATGACCCTCGTCCTTGCCATACTGGCTTTTTTAGGTTTTTCGGATTGCTCATTGCTAGCTTGTACAGGATGCTTATCATAGAATTTGTGATTGCTTACTAGAAAAAAACATCAAATCTTTGCAAATTTGATATAACCACACAATCATGTTTATTAACCAACCCAAACACGTGCCCATTTCAGTGGTCCTTGCATACTCGCATGGCATCACTCTAGGCTCGATGTAACGTTTATTTTCATCGCGATGGTTTATTTGCGACGTTAGATGGTAAAGATAGTATGTAGGTGCCACACTGGATTACGAAATTTTGGTCCCTATGTAATTTCTTTTCTTTTTTGGTACAGTTTCAACGTGGTTTTGGTACAACAACAACCAAATAGCCTAGTGGATGTCAAGAGATTAAACATCGCTAGATGTGTACATTTAGAGGTCACCAAGGAAAGGTCGAAAACAGTCCCAATATTAGGTGCGGCCGCATACATCTGGGTCAAGAAATGTTTGTGCTCTCCGAATAACCGGAGCAAAGAAGTCTTATATATGGTTTCAGTACTTTGTTTTTTGAGTATTTGCAGCATTTGGCATCCTATATATTAAGTATCTATTTGTATCTACCTCTAGGTAACAGGGGCGGAGCTAGTAGAGGACTAGTGGGTATTGGGCCACCATCAATCAACCTATTTCGCTTATTATTTAGGTGTATTACAAGCTATTTTGCTACTATTTTTTATATTCAGCCCCCTCAACATTATGAACTTTTGCATAAAGTATAATTAGCCTCCCTGAACTAAAAATCCTGGCTCCGCCTACCTCATGATGACTATTATATATTGACATTATTATCCTTGGTATATAAGATTTTAAACATGAAACACACGAAATTCTACTTATGCGTATGACTTAATTATGACATTCTTTGTTTCCTTGCAACACTTATGTGTCTTTGCAGGATGTCTTGGACCTCTAGGTTCAAAATTCAGTAGTAAACATCTTAGATGTGACCCCAGGGAAGTGGTTCAGAAAGGGTCACGGGATACCCTAGCTAAGTCGATACATTTGAGTTAAAAACTCGCGCTCATCGGATAAACAAACCGAACAACAAAATCTCGTCTTTTTTACTTCTATCACAATGTATGTGTATAATAGTTTTAGTCCGAAACAGGGCCGTGCAACATGGCATATGGACCCTTTTAGATTACAATTGAACCAGTTTTACATCAACATTGATTTTGTATGTAGGGTATGATTCTCAGTACACAATATGATCGGAAAAATATAGGTTTTGTCTCTTGACTCGTATTCAAAACCTAGTCTTTTTAATCTATCTGTGAAATAACGTCATTTAGGCAAATGATCAACCAAAGGAGTATTATACATTCTGGTCATACATGGTTTGAATTGAATATTTTCAATTTTGTTTTGATTTTAATAACCGTTGGAATTAAGAGGCGGACACATGATTTATAATACGGTGTTGCACAAATATTTTTCTACTAAACTTGTCTTACATTACGTAAAAATGGGTGTTGCACGTATTGAGAAAAGACCTATTTTATAACAAATTACTTTTCGTGATCTAAAATCGGGTGTAGCCCGTGCCACGCCCGGCTCTCATGTGATACGCGGTGCTTAATTCACTCAATCAGTAAGGTTCTAGCCCTTGCACAACCTAAATCTGAACTCAGCAAGGCAAACAAGACTCTTTACACACAAGGACCGACCTAGAACTAAAGTGATTGGGTGCACAATTTTTTCTTACCTGACATTGCAAGCCGACTAATTCCAAAATTACGAAACAAAGTTCTATCCGGGTCTCTTGACACCGCAAGACCCTAGTTCCATCCTTGTGTACATAACCATAAAAATGTAAATAAACAAAAGTTAGAAAACTAAAACTTATTTATAGAATGAAAAAGTAGTATAAATTGGGGATTGTGACTGAAATAACAGAAAATAGCAAAAAGTTGTGAGTGGGGTTAGATAGTGTTTTAGAGTCACAGACCAAACAGTACAAGGAGCAGTTACAGTTGTACATGCAGAAACCATAAAAAGCTTTCCATAAAAGACATGCAAATGCAAACACTTCCTTTGTTTCACTCTCTTTTGTCTTCTCCCTTTCTACCTGACAACACTTCACAAGACCACCCTCTTAATCATTTCAACAATCTTATTTTATACTAGAAAAATGCTTTTTGGTATAGGTTAAAGAGTAAGTAAATCAGCTAAAACAAGAGCTTTAGGTTTCCTATATATACTTTAAGGCCTATGATATTCTGAACCCTCTTGTATATAGCATCATCAAGGGGTGTTCATTGGCAGAACTAGGGTCGAAAGTGATTGGGTGTACAATTTGTTTGAAGTGTGAGATAAGTGTTCGAGATCTCTCAAGAGCTTTTTCTCTCGAGCAAAGCAGATAAGGAGATTAACCATAACTAGACGAGAGTTCAAGGAAGACATACTGTCTGTTTGGATGTCAATGCACGACTCGATTCTTGATTCACTAATCACTAACATGCCATTCTAAAAAAATAAAAAAAAAAGATTGATTTAGTAAACAATAACTTTCTTTAACCAAGCAAAAACTACAAACACTTCTGGCAATGACACCGTGAGACCCCCTAGTTTTGCTATCGGATTGTTCATGGTATTGTTTTTTGCCAATGATGTCAACAGGGCATCAAGGTAGGTATGTTTTTTTAACGACGATATTGTATCAAAACTAGTAAGAATCCAGAACAAGTACAAGAGTATTACTACAAGTTAATACAACAAGTGGATTAATTAGGATTGAGACAATCCAATTCAATCCAATCCATCCAAACCAAATTAAGTTTCCTATTCTTGCTTCTCAAAAAGATAGAATGTTGTTCAAAATGGACAAACCTTTGTTTCATAGCTAGGTTTTCATATTAAATCGGATGAATTATTGGGCTTGCCTGAAGATCAATCAAAACCACTTAAACAGCAAAAAAAATATGCACATGCATATAAACAGTCACTGTGAAACAACACGGGGACCAGGGAGCAGGGCTGTAGACGACGACAAAGGGGAAGAGCCGAGAAGGAGAAGGTGGAGCAACAAGCCAACAAAAGTTCCAATAACATTAATTCGATTAAGGCCCATGCTTGCTATTCTATGTATAACACAAGATTCAATTGAGAGACTTATAACAAAAGAAATTCACCCAAGATGCATTCTGTAAAAATGGTTTTACACTACACATGAATGATCCTTATGGTACCAAAGGAACCTTTCGGTTCTCCTCTAAACGAATTGAACGTTCAATGAACTGTTTATAAATTATATTTTACGTTCAGTTAGTTAATTGAACGAACATGAACAAAAGTCTTGTTCGTTCATTTATGTTTGCAAATGACCAGTTACACATTCGTTAACGGTCGTTTATGTTTATTTATTTGTTTATATTTGTTTACCGTATCTTTTTTATTATATACTTTTAAAATTGGATTTACATAAGTAAAACAAACATATAAAACACAATATTATGTATTAATGGTATTTTATGTTTATGTTTATGTTTCTATGTTTATTCATGTTTGTTCGTTTTGTGTCTTAATGAACGAATATAAACGAATGTGAAAACTTATTTTATTAATAAACGAACACGAATATGAAAATTTGTCTTTTTAAACGACCATGTCCGTTTATTTGTTTACTAAAATCAATGAATGAACATGAATAATGCTTCGTTCGTATTTGTCCGAGTCGTTTATAATCCTAAGAGCCTGGGTACGGTTGGCTCATGGCTTGAAGCCTTCCATCAACTCATAAATCCGCGTGCCAACCACACCACGCTTCATGCCATAAAGGTTTGGTTGGAGTATACCAGGTCATTTGAAAGGTTTTATGGTGTCAATCACACCAGGCTTTGTGCCATAGTTTTGTATTTTTTTTGTTTGTGTGGACTTATGACATTATGTTATGATGCCAACGTAAGAATGTGTTTTCGATGCCATGTAAAAACTTCTTGTTTTAGAAATTTTTTCTGACGTAACACTTTTCTCCTCAGGTATGGACTCAAAATTATGACCACTTACCGTAACTGGTTTTACAATTTCTAAAATGGGATAATTTTTGAAATCCGCAAGATTACTCACCATTTCCCTTTTTCACCCACCAAACCAAAATTTATCTAAATGCCCCATGAGACTTACGCAACTTATTAAGATTTCTTAAATTTATTTTGTAATAAGTTACATAAATCGCATAGGTTGCATAAGTCGCATAGGCTATTTAGAAATTTTTTGATTTGATGAATGAAAAAAAAAATGATAAATGATTTTGGGCATTTCAAAAATTATCCTTTCTAAGGTTTATCTCATGACTTGTGTGGCGTTTTTTAGTTACTTGGTGGCTTGTATCGGCTCCTGTTTGACGACAAAACTCCCAAGCACTCGGAGATCTTTGACGACATAGTTCTTAGTTCTTTTAATTGGTGTAAATGGAGATGTCATTTTTCTTTTTCTTGGTTAGATTGGTTAAAAAAACCCTAATTTAATTTATTTGTAATTTTCTTCTAACATCTTGCTAGTTTTTAATACAAAAGTTGCCGTTAAAAAAAAAATAATTTTTTATCTCATGACTAAGTAGTGGGTGACCAACTTTGCAAATTCGCCTAAAGTCTAGACTCTACTGAAAGTATATAAGAATGAAAAGTGTATTACTATCTTTCGTCCCTATTGTAGTTGTTAGACCTTCGAAAACATTGCATTTCAAAAAGCTTAAACATACTTTTACTACAGCGCCTGTTATCACAAACGTATATACGTACTCGCGAAGTGTTAACCTAATTATCCACAAACTATATTATCCATTACATAGTTGTACACGTTAAGGTTGATATTTTGGATTATATCTTATAGATATACTTAAGAAATTTTGTTAAGACATCTGTGTCATCAGCTCACATACAATCAAAAACTATAACATCACCAATACTTTGACGTTGCTTCCTAGTGATTCTCCCTTATTTTATTACCCCTCTCGGAGTATATCAACAGGGGCGGAGTCACGAGGTTCCCAGGTGCACGGGAACCTGATAAAATTTTGATGCGTAATATATATATTTGCTAAAAATATAGATTTTTTCAAAATGAATCAGATTTTAAAATTATGTATATATAAATATTTATATTAAAAAATTTGTACACCTAATGACTTAATGCTCAGACTCCACCGAACATATAATGCATATGATCAAGAATTTATATATGCTTCTAGATCAGCACTTAGTTTTTGACATAATGAGGAGTATATAATGCATATGATAAACAAGTTATATATGCTTCTAGATCAGCATATAATTTTTGACATAATGAGTATATCATGTGTATAATATGTACTAGCTAGCATCATGTGACAAATTAGTAAGTGTAATAGTAGCAGTTGTAGAAACTTAAACCAACTTTTGTGTCCGTCACTGAATCATCCAAAAAAAACGTAACTAAAAGAAGACAAAGCATCACTAAATACAATTTTCCGATGCTAAAAGTGTTGCTAGATTGCGATCTGATGTTCACATGTCGATGTTCCGGTTCTCTTACTCGTGATTCCGATTGAATTGTTGGTTGAATCCCATTGTCGAAGAAGCGAATTTGCTTAGCTCTTGTTGTAAACTAAACGATGCACCGGCCCTATCGTTTCTAGCAACGCCCAAAAAGTCCCTTGTTATTTCACCGTCGCTAAATTCATTGTTACCACTTCCTTTGCCTTGTGTGGATCCATCTGTGGCTGCAGCAGCCGCCATCATCATCATTCTATCGCCATTTCGAGGGCTTGCTAAGTTTGAAATTGCTGTACTCATTAGCCCAAAGCTGCTGCTATCATTCCCACCCGTGTTAGTACTTCTTGATGACCCCATTTGAGCCGCCTTTTGTAGGAGCGCGGTGGCTGACATGTTAGCCACCGATGGCGGCTGTGGTGGGGGTAGATTTGAACACAAGAGGTTGTTTTGAGAGGTGGAACCACCAAAAGTACTAAACATTGAGTTCATTTGCATTTCTTTTTGGTTCTCATCTTCCTCTTTTAAAGATAACCCTTGTGGTAATCCATTGTATCTACTCAACCAGTTCACCATTTCGGGTGGTAGCATGCCACCATTATTGTTGTAATTCGAACTGGATGACCCTAAAAACGTCGGATTGTTAGGGTTTTCGAGCTGAGAATTGTTTGCATTGTGGTCTAACCAAATAGGAAGTCTTGCTTTCCCACCATTCACATCAAGATTACTCTCTAAACCACCACCGAACACACCTTGAAATTGTCCATCACCACCACTGCCACTAGCACCATTCATCAGCATCAAATCATTACGGAAGCCGATATTTGCCATGTTTGGAACCATAGGAAGTGATGTCATTCTTGAATTTTCTTCCATCAAAGCATCACAAAATGCTCTATGTGTTATGAAGCTATCCTTCCTGTTTTAACATACACAAACATGCAAATTTGTACACATAGAAATTAAATCAAATATGAAATAGTAATTTTTACTCAAATTAATAGAAACAAAACATGGCCCAAGCAGTACTAGTTGTGTCTCATATGAATTTAAAAAACTGTATACTTACCTTGAAAATAGGGTTCCACAATCGCATTTGTACTCTCTAGTACCACAAATCTTGCTATGAGCCTTCCAATCTGATTGAACCGCATACTTCTTCGAACACTTTTCACACTTCCACTTCTTTTCGCCATGTTTTCGGCTAAAATGCTTCTTAACTCCAGTTAGATCTCCTAAAGCACGAGACGGGTCATGGTGAACACACGTTTTTTCCGGACATATGTATACTTTCTTCTTTATCACTTCATTTTTGTTTCTTTGCTTAAGCTTCCATGGTAAGTTGTGTCCTCTTCTATGAAGCTGCAAATTTTGGTCTCTTTGAAAACCCTTGTTGCATATTTCACATACGAATCGGTTCGTAGCCATTAGTGATGTGGGCGATAAGGCTATCACCTCAGCTTCCGGATCTATTGAATATAATTGAAAAAAATCACTAAACTTATTAAATAGGAAGTTTGGATAAAATTTTCAAACACACTAAATAACACAAGCAATAAATAACAGTAACTAATATCATATGGTGTTAGTTTTACCTGGATTACCGGCTTGGTTACGCTTTCGTTTGCCAACAATCGAAGAATTAGGGTTAGGGTTTGTGAGAGGGTCATCTTGTATGAAAGAAGTGAGAGAAGAAGGTGGTGATGAAAAACCATCATTAGACATCATCTTTCTTAAATCTTCAATACTCAAGACTAGAAATAAGGTAAATGATGAACTACAAAAGAGCTAGCTTCTATCTAGTTGACACAAAAACAAACACAAACACAAACACGAACTCGGAGTAATGATTATAACAATAACACTTAGCAAGATATCTTTAATTTATATCGATTTACAAAGACAAAAAACTATAGATTATGGTAAAGACTGAGCAAGAAATGAGCTTTTTAACTAGCTAGTTAACATAGATGAACATGAAGACTAAAAATATGATGATTTGAGATAAAGTGTTCTTGAAATATGAAGATAAAACCCTAACAAGACATCATTTCTATCAAATCTTGAATAGAAGAATGAAAATGAAAAGATGATAGATGTAACTTAAGTGTTAAACAAAGCTGAAAAAAGTAGAATAAGAGAAGATTATTGTCTGAGTTTTGAATCAAGTTGTGAGAGGATTATTGTTCGTCTTTTTGCCTTTGTTTGAATCATATATATCGTTCAGAAAAAAACATACACATGATAGCTACTCAAAAAGAGAATATTTTCTTATTTCTCTCACACACACACGTAGAAAACACACAGAAAAATGAGGGCCTTATCTCGCACGGTTTCCATGTAACAGTAGGGCAGCCATGGACTTCATTTGACCACATCTTTTTAGCTTACAATATCGGGGTTTTGGAATTTTTAAATATTGTTTTCAAGTCACATACATATATACAAACAATAAATTAAAAAGAGTTGTATTGTATAGAGTTGTACGTATCTATATCTAGCTAGCTTATATATAAAAGGTCAAACAAAAGAAATGTGAAATTATGAGCAAAAGAAGTTAGATTGGTTATTAGTTGATCATTTGGAATTTGGAGGTATAGGAAACAGATTTGTTTTGACGTCAAACTATGGAGAAAAAGATATGATCTTGGTAAAAAAGCACACTTGAAGAAAACAAGTGTGTTATTTAACTATCAAACTTAGAAAGAAAATAACAAAATTGTTATTTCTTACTAAAAAAACAACATACAAATCTTCATACACATGATGCTGACAAATGTTAAAATGAACTGTTTAAATGTGAAAAAAGAATTAGTAGAGAAAAAACATTTAATGTTATTGTGTGATGTAGACATATATTGTAGAAGGATATAACAAAACTCATAAAATAACCGTCTTAAAATTATTAATTTTTAATAAAAAATATACATAATTTTTAAAAATGCATTCATTACCGTTCTTTGCTTTTATCTTTTAATAAAATGACAGTTTTATTTTTTTTATTTAAATTATTTTTTTAAGAAGTTTATAATAATAATTTAAAGCAAAAGCAATATGACAAGCTTGATTAAACTTACATATTTATTTTTTAATAGACATTTAAATTGAGACATTTAAAAAAAAACTTGGACCATTAATTTGAGACAAAGAGAGTAATAGGTTTTCCTTTCTTCGACTCGATTTTCCATTTTCTCGGTGTTTTATTTTAGGGTCTATCTTTTTCTTCAACTGATGATTCGATGCATATAGTTGTACACAAGATGTTCAACGGATGAGTTTAGAGCGTATCGTTATACATAAGATGTTAAACGGATGAGTCGAGAGAGTATCATTGTACATGAGATGTCAAACGGATAAGTTGATATAATATCGTTGTACACAACATATTCAACGGATTAGTCGATATAATATCATTGTACACGAGATGTTCAACGGAGTAGGTGATAGGGGTATTGTTGTACACAATATGTTTACACGTTCACGCATACAATGAATGTCATAAACGAAAACATGTCATGAAGACATAATAACAAATGTGAGACTATGTAAGTGCACAAAACATAAAAACGATATTTATTGTGAGAAATCCGTGAGAAACTATCCACAGCTTTCCCATGGATTTATCATATTGGTGGGTAATCTGTGTGAAACTATCCATGACTTTTCTATGGATATTTTTGTGGGAAATTACCCATGGGTTTCCCATGAATTTATCATATTGGTGTGTAATCTGTGATAAACAACCCACAACTTTCCCACGGATTTCTAAATAATTAAACAGTGGGAATTCATGGGTAAATTTCTTATGGATGTTTGTATAATTAAAACAGTAGGAAATCTGTTGGTTAATTTGCCACGACCTTCCCACAGATGTCTAATTGATTAAAACAGTGAGAAATCCGTGGGTAAATTTGCTACGACTTTCTCATGGAAGTCTAAGTAATTAAAACAGTGGGAAATATGTGGCATATTTTCTCACGACTTTCCAACGGATGCTAAATAATTAACACAGTAAGAAATCAGTGGCAAATCTTTCCGCGAGTTTCCCACGGAAGTATAACTAACAAAAATAATGCATAAATAGTGGGAAATTCGTGGGAAATTGGCCATATATTCCCAAGGATGTATAAATATGGAAAATCCGTGAGAAATTTGCCACGGCGTTCCCATAGATGTATAAATAACAAAAATAATGCATAATCTGTGCGAAGTCCGTGAGGATTTGTCACGATTTTCTCGCCAGATTCTTACGAAAAACATGGTCAATGCTTCTGTGAGAAATCTGTGGGAAATTTCACATGGATTTCCTTCGGAGTTTTTTTGCCATTTCGGTGAGAAATTCGTGAAATGTCGTGTTATATTTCCCATAGTTTTTTTGTTATGTGGAAAAAGTTCCATGGGTAAAGGTTGTTTGTGTAATAGTGTCATAACAAGCTAAATACGCTTATAATAGAGCCTTCTCATTATTTTTTAGGCTAAAACAAAATATAAAATGAGATTTTCGAAAATATTTTGTTTTTGTTGATTTTAAAAATCTAAGCGGCTTGTAAATAACTTTTTATATCACAACTTTAAATATCTAAAATTCCCGGTAACTATTTTTTGTTAAACTCGTTTTTTTTTTACTTAAGTTATTTCAATTAATGTTATCTGAAATTTTGAATAACAATTTTATACATTTGAATATCTAAATATGGGAGGTGATTTGCACATTTCTCAAATTGATTTGCACACTCAAAAATAGTGTGTCTTGACATATATACCTTTAAATCATTTCTAATTATGTTCATCCATACAAAGGTATAAATGTCAAAATGCATTACTTTTGAATGTGTAAATCAATTTAAAAAGTGTGCAAAATACATTACTTCTAATCATATTTATTTTGAAGAAGTTCTATATAAGTTCCAAGACATTTCAAGGCGCCTAACTTTTTAAAAAATATTGGATCAAATTTTTGAATGTCAAATACTTTTTGAAAACTCATAACCTAGATTTAGAATAAATGTACCCTCATCCAAACAACAAACTGGTTTTGCATAGACATAAATAAAAGGGTTTTGTTAACCAATGCCCACTGGGCAGAGGTTAATGATCAATAAATTAACACAAATTTTCCAAATATAAATTCAAATGCATTAAATACACATTAAATAAACTCATAAATTGCTATATATAAACATCATTTTCACTAGAATTAATGTGTATTTAATACATTTTAATATATATTTAGAAAATTTGTGTTCATTTATTACCTGTAACCTCTGCCCAGTGGGCATTGGTTAGCAAAACCCTAAATAAAATAACATCTTTTATATAAAATCATACCATAAACACGATCAAAGATAAATGAACCAAAACTTTCGATTTCCTTCAAAAAGCAAAACCGCGACATAGATTCTCTAACTGGTTTGGTATTGGGTCGTTTTTTATGTCTTTTGATTTTTGATTATGTTTTTTGGTTTTTGATTCAGTTTATTGGTTTTTGATCATATTTTTGGCTTTGTTGATCTCCCATATAAACAATAAACATGTTGTGGTCTTGATTTGGCATCTTGATAGCTTATATATTTTACGGTAAAGGGTTTTTCCGATAAATATATTACTTTAAAAACGATTCAGTACAATGAATGTGGATGAATCCAACATCATAGCTTGTTACATAAAAACTACTTCCATAAAGAATGTACAATTATAACTACACTACAAATGAATCGATAACATAAATTAATCTATTATTAACTAGTCATGGCTTAGTTGCTACTATTCCCCCCACCACAGGTAAAAAGGGGTCTCTTTAAGGGAATGGCATGGGTTTAATTCAACTCCTAACTAATTAGGTCACTAGGAAAAGTGATCATTGTCTAGGGCCGAGTCATTAGGAAAGAGTACAGTTAGCATTAAAAGATACATGAGATTAGGTGTTCCCACCGTTTACACCTTTGGGAACCTCAACTAATCTATTTCTTTTACGACCTCAGACCTTGATATGAAAATTATCGCATATAGATTGAATATTATCAAAAGTTTTCCGACCTTCATACATATCATCATCATATGGTTCGTAATCAAAATTCACATATATTTCCCTTAGTTGTTCCAATAATCTTTTAGTACTGTATCATTTTTAATAGATTTAGCTTCATCCTCGCTACCCTGATCACCTGAATAAACAACCTTTTTCAAGGGATTACCATCATCACCCACAAGCACACATTTTCCTCCAACGTATGTTTTTTGAAAACATTAAACTTTTGTACTAGACATAGAATCCTTATTACGTGTTTCTACTTCGTGAATAATTAGATTTTCACCGTTTAGATCCTCAAACGAGTTACTAAGGAAAAAAATACCATTATCTGATGTCGAAACATTCTTCGTACCAATAGAAGGATACGTATTTTGGCTCACCCCTTTAGTCGATTGCTTTCCTTAAGGGTGATGTTGAGTTTTTGGTTTCAGCAAGACCGGTTTGAGGTTTTTGTATCCTCTATTATTACCACCTGATTTCTTCTTTTTCATTTTAAGAAAACCTTCATCGCCAGTACCGCATGATCCACCCTTGCCTTTATCCATCACATTCAACATTTGTTTATGAGCTTTTAGACAATTATTAAGTGAGTGACCAAATATCATGCACATACTACAACGAATAGGTTTTCACTCATATTCAACATGAACGATTTCTTTCATATATCTAATTCCTTCAAGTTTTGGAACAACCATTACAAGATTATAGTTAAAATCATTACAAGCATTAACTCCAATCAAAATGCTTGCATATCTGCTCTTCCCCCAAGATTCCAAACACATGGAGTTTGTATACGAGTCCAACATCATTTGTGTGTTGATTTTATTAGCGGTCAAGATAAATCCATCTGATGTATAAGCAACTAATGGGGCATCATGAAATTTTACCCAAATAGGAATACAAGACAAGTCTTCTTTAAAAAGGCTCACGGAGGGTGACCGTTCAATTAGAAAGATAGAGGATTCCACGAATCATCCATGGATCATCTCTAAGCACCAAATCAACACCCTCGGTAGATGAGAACTTAAAAAAGAAAAATATTTTCACCGAAGATACTTTCATTAGTTCATATTTCCTAGTTGTTACGTATTAACTATTCCACGACAGGAAAAGAAAGCCCTTTGCTAATAAAATAACCGTAAAGTAAAGTTTTTAGTTGATCGGTTACCTTATTCACGGAAGCCAAAGGTAACCAAATGTCATAATCGGGTCATTAGCACATTAACTTCGAATAGCTGAATATTAGCCTTAGTCAAAGACACAGGGTAGATCTTAGTAGCGTACGATGATGTAAGCTCATTAACATGTTCAATGCCAACCTGTTCGCTTTCATTCTTTGGGATGCAGGTTGTGTATAAACAACGTTAACATACGAGGTCGTTCCAGATTCATTACCAGCAGGTTCATCGTTATTCTTCTTAGGGGACGCAACAACATGTATACAAGATTCATTCCTATTTAGAGACTATCAACCACTTTTATGCATTAGTCCCACATTGTTTAGCTCTTTATTAATATTAGTAGGTACCACAAACTTTGTACCAACAAGGGATCCTAATGGAGGGAACTTAGACACCGAATCCATAGATGAGCGAACAATTTGCACCTTGTTAATGGTACTCGTAACGCCATCTTCGTTCCCAACCTTTTTTATTTAAAACCCTCTACCCGACATCAAGAAATCATTCTCCATGTTATTTCATACGTAGAAACCTTAACTCCACAAGATTCGCCCCAAAGACCAGACAAACAAAGGCGATCAAAATGATCCCTTGTCATTTAGGGTTATATATCATAGCGAAGATCACAACCACCCACAATAAAAGTTATTTCAAAATAAAAACACAATGACTTGAAAGAAAAAACCTAACCCTAAGCAAATAGCAAAACCTATATCAAACACGATGAGGTAGTTGGCCATTTACTAATCTAAGGATTAGTAACCACCCGATATAACTAGAAGAGAGAACAGGATTGACAGTCCACTAGAGAGTAGAAGAAGAGATCGATTTTTTGTTTTAGGGTTAATCGTAAATTTACTAGAAAGGGAGTCTTGCTAGCTTATATACACATATCATCCATTTTCCACAAAACTAAAATATCATCTAAATACATCTAGGTGTTCTCCTTAAAGTGAGTATGGCTGAGGATCGGGCCCGAACTGGATGAAGGATCGAAATTGTCCAAAAAGCTGGATCAAGTATCGGATCGAAATTGTCGTGTCCAGTCTGGGTCGGACTGATCGGATCCGATTTTCGGTCCCGTTCGGTCCTATTAGGCATAATCGATGAGTTTTTGGTAAGACATGTCGGAACCGAAGACTGAATGTAATGAAAACCATAGATAGAGGACCGGACCAAAATGCGCTCGGACGTGTCGAATCAGGCCATGTTTTGTTTTCCGGTTCAATCTGATCGACGATCCAAAATGCTCATGCTTAATAGAGAGTCCTCGAGTGTTTTCTTACATATAGTTTCTTGATAGTTTTTATTAATATACTTTTGTCATTTAAAAAAATTAATCATATACATTGTTTGAAATATATATAATCATTTGAAAGTGGGTAAATCTTTTTCTTTCTAATGGAAAGATATATTAACAACATCTAG
The DNA here is from genome assembly GCA_025667525.1 of Glebionis coronaria. Classification (NCBI taxonomy): domain Eukaryota; kingdom Viridiplantae; phylum Streptophyta; class Magnoliopsida; order Asterales; family Asteraceae; genus Glebionis; species Glebionis coronaria. The sequence goes on along the minus strand of CM046878.1, from coordinate 601,859,796 downwards.
CAATGGGTTATAGACAAGATTACAAAGATCGGGCATTAGGAAGATTATTGGGACATTTATTTCTACTAAAATTTAGGTAATTAATAAGTTTACTATACAATCTCTCAAGTGTTTAATTTGTTGATAGTCGAAACCTATAGGATAAATTGTAAGTTTTGTCCATTGAATATGTGAAAATTGCCAAAAAAAAACTTGAATGCAAAGTTAGTGCAAATTTGCATCAAACTTCTCATTACCCTGCGAAAAAACCTCTGAACCATTATTTTCTAACTTTCCATAGCTAACACCTATTAACTCCCTCAAGTGTCATGCACGTGAGGCAATTTTCATCATTTTCGGTCGCTCAAATCATGCCAGCCCATCCACCACCTTTCGTTTTGTGGGAAACTCGTCCCTGAAACCCTTTTCCCGCCAGGCACTTCCACCTTCACCTTTCCAAATCATGTCAGACCATCCCCCACCTTTACTTCTTTAAAACTAGTCCCCGAAACCCTTTTCTCGCCATTAAAGCCACAAGTCTTAGCTCTGCAGTTTTCGTCTGACACTTCGATTTAGGGATCAAAATTGCACGATATTTTAAACGTGTTCATCACATTCACGATGTTTCATAAACATTATAGTTAGTTGCACTCTACCCTATATATATCATTTACCCTAACCCAATTTCAAACCCCAACTTAGAGTTAAAGAGTTAACAATTCAATGGAAAACCAAGACGGTGGTTCTAGATGATTGGTTTTTGTGTGATAGATTGGAAATGGATGCAAACTCGTCTCGCATGAAGAGACAGTTGTTGCTTTCATTTTGGTAGAGAAAGGGATGTCAATCTTGAAGATGCACGGGACCTTCAGGTCCTAATTGATGAACTTCAAGAGAGGATCAACCATACGAACCTCTTGATTAATGAGGTGGGGATCCTCACGGGTTGTATTCCTGCTGTTGAAGGTACCGTGGAATTGAAGAACGCTCGTGAGCGTAATGTGGAAATGGCAGCGAGGTTGAATGTAATGGTTCTAGCAGCCCACCTTGCTGCAACAGCCAACACTGTGTTCATGACTAGAATGCTTGCACGTCTTAGTGATTAAGTGTTGTTTGTTTGGGTGTGATTATCACATGTTTTGTAATGTATGATATAATCTAATGTACTATGCTTATCAGTTATGAAATAATAATGAACTTTTATGAAATATGATAATAAGGAGAAGTAGTAATAGATGAACATGTTTAGTATGTCTTGTTTCGCGTTAAGGGGTGTTTAGATGTGGTATTGTAACTAAACTGTTGTTTGATACAGGGTTGAAGAAGTCCATTTCCAGCCCATCACATTTAGGGCGTTATAAATATATGCAACCGTCACTAACTACAACCGTATCACGCCTAACAAAAAAATCCCCCATTTATTGGTGCATCAATGGCAGATTCATTTAATGGCTTCAAAGATCTTGAAATCAGGATACAAAAGCTATAAAAGATTTTTTAAGTAGCAAAAAGAATGTATGCTATCGGATAAAGGTAAACTTATTGTCGTAGAAATTTAACTTAGACAATCTTTTTTGAAAAAAAATTGAGTTGTTCCAAACACCCTTTTTTTGCATTTGACTGTTAACCTAGAATCATATCTTAGTTACAAAAGTAATAATAATTAACTCAGAATGCAACACTGAAAATCCTCAAATCAATGATCCTGCTAAGTCATGTTCAACTTCTAACGATTATAAAGCTAAACTGGGGTCCAACTTCAAAGCGGAACAAGCTGCTGTGCCATAAAAATGCCACCTGCAATGAGGAATTGTATATTAGGGCTTGCATTAGTGACCACATGGAAAAAATGTGAAGAAGAAAATTGGAAAACCCTAAACAATCAATGTGAAAATAAAAAATACGTTGTCTTGTCATCTTTTTTTAGTAAGTTCAGATGTTGGTTATGTTTGGGTTGTATGGTGTTCACCTATTCGATTTTGAATTTTTAAAGTCAAGTTTATATAAAGTTTCTATAAAGTTGTGCCCTTTCTTTTGGTCTATCTTGATGATCTAATTATCATGGCTTATTGTGCTTCTGAATGTGATATTGTATACTTTTGGGAGATTCACCTACATACTAGAAATAAAAACAGGTCTTGTCTTGTGTCTAGAAGTTCAATTGAGTTTATTGTCACCACCAAGCAACAATACATATAGCAGCTAATGTCTTAAGGGGTATCTAACTTAGATAATGCTCAATATTAAGGGGAGTATAAAGATAAATGGGGCATAAGGATAGTTGAGAATTTTCCAAGCTAGGATGGCCTAACCAAGAATCCAAACAACCCTTAAGTATCAACAAAGCACACACACAAAAAACTCTTTTAATACTAAACTCCGATATTTCATACTAAAACATTGAGTTTGTAAACAAGTAAATAACAATCAACTACAAGCTACAACAACTAAACAACAACCAACATATGATTTCTAGTTTAATACTCAACTTACAATACCACCTACACCACCACCATTCAATTAAATGTATCCTTCCTGAATACCTTAACTAGGTTTTTTAGTAATATCAAGATAATGGATAGATGCTTTAGTAGTAAACACTGAGACATTACAAATATTCAATTCATCCCCTATAGTAATATCTTTTTTAAAATCCTCTACGGCGAGGACTTTGTAATTAATTATACCAGAAAGAGACCCCGAAAGGTTTTGGGTGTTACTGTCATATCACCTAACACATTCGGAGTACAAGACTTGATTATCGCAATCACTTGCCCAAGTTTCTCATTCTTAAGAAAGTTCTTGATATTGCTTAAACACCCACTCATAATATCCCCATTAAAATTCACAAACTCTATTGCGCTAACCCACGAGCCACGACTAAAATCTTCATCCTCGCCAACATCCTCAATAACTTTCCTAATATACTCTTGTGTGGACATCACGACCTCCTGGCCACATTCTCGGCTATCCGTTAATATACGGATTTTTGCTGCTTGAACAATGCCAGCGGGAGCTGTTATTATCCTAACCGTTTTTGCATATGAATTATCAACAATGAGGTTTTGCAATGAAACTATGGTTTCGGTGGTGGTGATTGTCCTAACTGGAGTTTCATCACAATTATCAATATTTGGGTTATCAACAATGGGGTTTTGCGAAGAAACTATGGTTTCGGTGGTTGTTGTTGTCCTAATCGGGTTTTCATCATAATTATCAACATTAGGGTTATCAACATTGGGGTTTTGCAATGAAAATATGAGTTCGGTGGTGGTTCTCGCAACATTATGTTGGCTGTTGAAGGGAAGAATGAAGGACGTTATTCGGAACTCAGAATCGTCTATATCAAGCGATAATACCCAATCATGATCATCATGTTATGGTGAATTCATTTTGAAACTGTCAGAATCGAAGTGTCAAACGACTAGTATCAAGTTGTGGAGTTAAGTCTTGTGGTTTTAATGGCAGGAAAATGATTTCAGGACAAGTTTTGCACAAATTAACGAAATGTGGGGATAGACTTGCATGATTTGGACGATCAGAGTTGATGAAAGGTGGGAGTTAACCGGTGTTAACTGAGAAAGTTAGAAAATAAAATTTTAGAGGTTTTTTCGTAAGAAAATGAAAAGTTTGATGACAAATTTACACCAAATTTATTTTCAAAAGTTTTTTTTGATAATTTTTATATATTCAAAGTATAAAATTTGCAGTTTACCCAAACTTATACGGGACACTATTAAATATATTGTTGTGTAGATTCTTTTGTTACTATATTGGTATTAAAGTATTACTACACATTTAAAAATAAGAACTTTACATGACTACCGTTAAATATAGATTTATATATACGAAAAGAATGATGGTTAGGTTAAACTTCACAGTCAGTCAATCAGTCGCTAATATAATATCCACACGAGAGGCTTATAATATTTCTCATCACAAAAAGTAGATGAGCCCACACATGTAAATTAAACTTTTTGAACCCCATGTTTTAGTTGAAATCGGCTACACAAAATAATTAATAAATCCTCTAAAACAACGTACAGTAGTAAAACAAAAATTGTATTAAAGTAACCTAAATCATCAATTAGGTATGTTTAGTGTTAGACCGGCAGGTATTGAATCCCGTCGTCGTATCCGTACCTACTCATAAGTACTCGTAACACTGAAAACTGAACTCGTTAAAATAACCCAAAACCACACACAAAGGCACTGGCGTTCAAACGAGGCGTGAGATGATGTTCGGTATAATCCGATGACGCTGGCTGAGATGATTGCGTGATACTATCTGCTCTTAGAGTAGTCATGTTAGCTTTCTAAGTTATGTTTTTATTATTTTTTTACGATAACTAAAACTAATCTCTAACAGAAACTCATCTATGTTTTTTCCAAGTTTTAATTATGTGTATGAAACATTAAGAGCATCTTCAATGCATACGATTTATAAAACGCTTTTTACTATTTGAAAAACCTTTTAGCATGATTTAAACAATTGGAGTAAAAACTTTTTTATGGCTTTTGAAAAAAAACTTTTGATATACAAAGCTTTTGATCAAAAAACACCAAGCTATTACCACTCATTCACCTTATGCATTAATTATGAAAAAAAAAATTATTAGCATTTAATAAAAAGAGCCTTATGCAAACAATAGAGATGCTCTAATAACATATAAATTGGTGACAAAGTTGGGCCCTTTTAGACAAAGTACTATCATTACAATAAGTGAGTTAATTTTTCACATTTATAATGACACTTTTACCATTTTAAAATATATAAATTTTAAGAGTCACTTTATTATAAGTATTTCTAGTGTAAACAAATTAAGTATAACAAATAATTTCATATTTTTAATTGTGAAGAATTTTTAATTAACTTCAGTTTTATGTATGTATTTTGTAATACTTTACATTTTTTAATACTTTGCACTTATAAATGTAAATATTTTACAAATAAAGTTCACATTCCTTAAAATGTGAAAAAAAAATGTGAACAAATGCTAATTTTGTTATAGTGTATAAAGCTAGATGTAATGTGGTAATCTTCTATTCATATCCACTGCATCGGTTTTTAACACGTATATATTACCTTCCAACTTTCAGACATAATGGTTAACGACTAACCAACAGTTCACTTTATACAAAAATACCTTACAATATATCTCGGACATGCTTTTTCACAAAATTAAATAAGTCAAGTACTTTTTTATCTCGTTAGATGAAATGCTTCACCGAGTACCCCCACTTCTTGCACCTTGGCACCCCAACCTAGTCCGGTCGTCGTGGTTTCACCTCTTCTTCGCGTAACCTTCAACTCTCCTTCGCCTCGCCCATTACCCGTCGCCTTACAGTATTTCATGACCATGCATGTCTTGTTGTCGTATTAGTTGTAGACTCAAGTTGAATATTGGACTTGCATGCCTCAACTAGTACTTATTTAATTTAAAAGACTATTGTTCGAGTCATTGTCAAAAGTGTTTCAATTGTATAGAACTATATACCTAGATAGCAAAATAGGCAACATCATTTCACATTCCATAGACGACTAATAAATATGGTCTTGGTTTACTATTTTTTTTATGCTTTATAAAAATCCTTGATGTAGAAAACCTAAAATGCTTGAAATTCATAAAACATTTTTGACCTAGCAGATTTGTGCTTTCTTTTACTTTTTTTTCCTAATCATTAACATTGCCCAATTGTTTTGAATGCAAAAAGTTCTGGAAAAGGTGAAAGACCTTTAAAGCTTTGATTGCAAAAATGATTGTGCTATAATTGGGACTGCATCAACTATTTTAGTACCCTTTTGTCAACTATTAACATTTATTCAAAAAAAAAAAAAAAAAACTATTAACATTTTATTTAGCATGTATGATTTCAGATATTTGCAATATATTCTGATTTTGTGTGTCATTATATGAGACCGGTTATTTTGAAAATTTGTTTTTTTTTTTAATCTAAGGGATAAATTTTAGCCATCTATTACCTAAGATTAAAAAAAAACACGGGGGTCATTATTGCCAAAATGTTCAAAATTTGAAAAAAAAGCGGCGGAATGACTAAATTGTAAATATGACGAAAATCGGTTATCACAAGAGGGCCTTTTTTGCCAATGTTCAAAATTTGCAAAAAAACGACGGAATGACTAAATTGTAAATATGACGAAAATCGGTTATCACAAGTGATATTTCGTTTCTGATAAAAACAATGAAATATCATTAGAGATAAATCAATGAAACATCACTAGTGATATTTCATTTACTGCGTAATATCTCAGTGATATTTCATTGTTTCATCAACAGTGATATTTCATTGATTTTCGCTAGTGAAATATCACTAGTTATAAATCATTACTCCGTAATATTTACAACTTTGGTACCTCCGCCCATTTTTTACACTTTTAGACATTTTGACAAAAATAGCCCATCCGTGTTTTTTTTAAATCTTAAGTTAATTTCCACTATTAGATTAAAATTAATGAAAGGTGAAGATTGTCTCTTGGTTTCCAAAAAAAAACAAGGATGTAAAATAACTTTTCCATCATTATATTATAAGATTTAAGTTCATTTGAATACCATATTTTTCTTTGGATATAAGGGGACTCATCCCCACCATCCATCTTATTTTAATCCAGTGGATAAGATTAAATACAAAATATATTTTCACCCTCTTCTTTCAAACATTAATATCTCTTAAACTGTTAATCGTTATGCGAAAAAAAACATACCGTTACGGAGAGCGTTTAATTATCTTTCTATAGATATGTTATATGATACACTTTCGACAAATTTTTTTTTCTTCTTTTTTTTGACTTTTTCGAAAATTATCATATATGATACTAATATCATATATGATGTATCACCAGTATCATATATGATATAGCGTATCATATATGATAGAAACCCATATCATATATGATTTCACACTGTTATCATATATGATGCAACAGTATTATCATATATGATATTTCACGTAAATTTTAACAAAAAAAAAACGAAATTTTTTTCTTCTTCGAAAGTATATCATATTGCATATTGGTAGAAAGATAATTAAACGCTCGTCGCGATGGTATATTTATTTTCGTTTAATAATTAACGGTTTAAAAGATATTTAAATTATAAAAATTAGATAAAAAATAAAATATATTTAATCTCATCCATTAGATGGAAATAAGATTGATAGTGGAGATAAGTCCCCTCATATCTATGAAAAAATATGATATCCAAAATAACTCTTCTCATATTATACTCCACATTCACGAGTAACAGTACCAAACTTTTAACTTTACCAATAATTTGAAATAGAGAATGATATCCATTTTGAAGAAAAAATCTATTTTTTTCTTATAATATAAATTTCGAAAATTAAGATAGCGAGAGGAAAATACGTTGCCGTCCGTGACAGCAGTGACATGTGGAATTCGGGTTGGATTGGATTTTAGTGATATGTGATTAGGCCCCACTTTAACAAAATCATCTCAAACATGTCTATAGATTATCATGGGCTGATATTTTACATGGGCCCAACAGGATTAGGTTGATTTACCACAACCAAATGTTCTTTTAGTAACAGTGTTAACAAAAAGTTTATAAATAGCGTGAAACATAGCGTTTGTAGCGTATCGTTATTGTCAAGTCTCATGGTTTAAAAGTTATGTCAAATTGTGATGTTTTTAAAGCATTTTTATGAGATGCAATATCGTATCAAGTCCTATACGATAAGACATCGTCTTCTTTTAACATACGTTAGTTGTAGTGTCTTGACATGTCTAAACTATCTTAATCTTTTTTTTTCTTATCTTGTCGATAATTATCGATAACACAACTCTTGTCACTTCCATTTTATTTGCTTGAATCTTTATTATCAGTCACCACTGTTGTGACATGTATAACATAGCCGGTCCAATTTCCGCCTTGTGAATATTTCTTCTCAAGTTCGCATATACTCTCTTGTTGCACTAGATTCATGTAATTGCCATCCACTTTAACCAATCTGCATTTTTACGATGTGTTACATCATCTTATATCTTACCAGTAAGGTTGTAAATGAATCGGACGAACATAAACATCGCATTGTTCATCTTCGTTCATTTAATTTTAACTTGTCAAATAAAGTAATTGAAATACTTAAATGAACGAATTTTCTTGTTCATGTTTGTTTATTAAGAAAATAAGTTGTTCATGTTCGTTCATTAAGAAACTAAGCGAACCTAAACGAATATAAATGATCAAAAATTAATGGACGAAGAATAAAAAACAAAAAACTTATCAAAATATGCATAAATTGTGTAGAAAACTAGAAGGGGTGTTGAATAGTTTTTATCGATTAGTTTTAATTCTTTAGAAACTTTTTCGTGATTGTGAATGGATATAGACGAAGTGTGAATTAGTAAAGTAAATGACTTGAAGCAATAAGAAAACAAACCACAATGCACAATGATTTATAGTGGTTACGCCTAGCAAGATCTCACTTATTTTGACCATACTTCCACTCCTCGAGTATCCACTCAAAAGTTCAAATTTACTTGTAGCCGAATCTCCTTTACACCGGTGTAGAAACCTTCACAATTAAACTTACAATCTTTTACGACACCCAAGCTTAAGATGTCTCATTCTTTACAAAGGCACAACAATGACTTATACACTTCTACACTTGGGTTTACAACACTAACCACACTTTATGCAAGTAGATAGATGAATGGATACAACAATGATTATTGTGTAAAAAGTAACACTTAACACATTCACGCAATGTGAAGCTTTGAAGGATCAAAGCTTAGAGTTGAGATTTCTTATGACCGATCTTTTATATGAACAATGATCTAAATCACAAATAAGAAGAGAATTGTTAAGATAGATTAGAGAGTTAGAAGTATACTAAGATTAGAGAGAAAAATTAGATGGAAAGGGGTGAGTAATAAGCTTGGGCAAGGTTCCTATTTATAGGCAAGGTTCTAGAGCCCCACGGAACCCGTCAGACCCTTCACCTTTGGGTCCGCTGGGGTCCGGCAGGTCTGACTTTTGTTGCCTATTAAATGTTTGCCCAAGATCACATGTTTCAAATTTTGCCTAGTTTGACTTAATATATCTAACAAAGGAAGTCAAAGTCAATGTATGAATTCCATTTTTATTTTTCTTATTTAGGCTTAAATAAGTTGTATATGTTTTTATAAAAACTTTAGTGTATGTTCATGGACTAAAAACTTATGTATTGCTTGGAATTCAAACATAAAAATATGTTTGATGTTTTGTTGTTAAAAAAATGTTAAGTATGAGTTAAACGTAAATATCGTATTAGTGCGAAATTTGCATTTACAAATTGTTTTATGAGTGTTATTTTTTTTAAACATATCGGTTCTAAAAGTATACAATTAAGAGATGTGATATACGAACATAAACAAATAAATGAGCGTAATGTAAATGAACGTTAACGAACGCATAATTGGATGTTCACAAAAATAAATGAACTAATGCGAGTTTTGTTCATGTTCGTTCATTTAACTAAACGAACGTAAAATTTTGTACATGTTTGTTCATTTAATAAATAAGTGAACATAAACAAACTTTTTATCAAACAAGTCATGAAATGTATACTGAACGTTTAGTTCGTTTACAGCCCTACTTACTAGATGTGGGTAACACCAAAATCATTTAGTCGCAAGACCATATTTTTCTTGTTCATGCTTCCTCGTCTTGGTAGTTAATGATCTTATTCAAGTCACACCATGGGTTTGTTGTATTCCCTCCCGATCTGTTAGTCGTTGCATTTCAGCGCCTCCTCCATTGCTCCAATATACTATGTGGCCCTTTAGTCATTTTTAAAAGAAGCACAATATCATATGCGAATATTAAGCATCATGGGATGATATCTTGAATCCTTCGTGGCGATTCATCAATAATCAAGGCAAAAAGGTGTGGACTAACAGATGACCCCTGGTATAAAACTCCGTCAACAAAATACTTTTGTTAGGCACTGGTGTCAGCACACAGGTCTTTTCCCATTCAATATCCTATAGCTTATTGAATTACATGAAATCACCTTCTGTTTTTATCGTGATGCTTCAATCGATTGGTCAGGGTTTATTGTGGAGAATCACCACGTGAATTAAGGTCATGTATCCACCGATATTGCACATGTAGACTTAGGTTATGAACCTATGTATGTTGGAGAGTATGAACACATGTAAAAGTCGACTAGAATTCAACTTGGTTGACTTTAAGGTTTTGACATCTTTAAGTCGGTCAAAGATTTAAGACGAGAGAGGAAGAAGAGATATAGGGTTATAAAAAATAGTTATGAATCCATTAGCAATCTTTGTTATTTACAGGATACCATTGAACATTCCTAATACATCTAGGATTTCACATAGTTATCTATAATTACACAAGTTTGATAGTTAATTCCTACCTATCTTAGGGGGCTGGTCAAATCCTAAGAAACCTTTAAGGTTTTGGTTTTGAGTTTTTAATATTTCAGGTATAAAATAATTGACACATCCTTAATAATTGTTGTTTTAGAATTTTACGAGAATGTTGCAATATCTCATATACTCTTGATTTTCATTTCATTTATCATTCTATTCTCATTATCAAATTGTGTGTTTTGTGCCTCGTGCAACCCATTGGCATTTCTATGAGTATGAGCTATGATCTTTTTTTCTGTGTACACCAATCCTTTCATATCCTACTTATTTGACGTATTTAGATAAATTGTTTAATGTTACTATCTTTTCTGGTAGCGATATGATTATTATAATGTCCTAGGCGTAGACAATACAGATAAAAGTTCAACATATCTCATTTTTTAATCGCTTCACATAGCTCACGGCCTGACACGAAAATCTCTTAAATGGGCAGATGTGAAACTGAATCTATCAACGGAGCAATTATGATCAATATATTATTCATTTTCTTTCTTTGAATTTTTACATTGTATCAATAGTTTGTTATTGAAGTCGTAAAAACTGTTGGAGATCGACTTTGTTTGGATGCATACATATTTTTTTTACATATGAGGTACTTGAATCTTGATGCCTATGAAGAATATTAAATTGTTGGTTCTTTTTATATGATCATATCGTTTTGTTATTCGATTTTTTGTTTTGTACGGTTGCGAAAGAGGTGATTTTGTTTATTAAGAATTCCTTACAATTATGTTTGGGTTTTCAAAAAAAAAAAAAAAACGTTTGACATGCTATTGGAGTCTTGCATCGATATCAATATGGGCATTTTCTATCTGTTATGGCATTAACAACATGTTTTGGTTCTGTTCAATTTCACGCGATTCTGCCAAGGAATCTGCTATGTCTACATCTGTCCGTCTGCATCCGTCTTTGTTTACCTTTGTTTGGATATGTTTGCCTGAATCAACTCTTCGTTTGCCTATGTTTGGATTTTCCTACCTGAATCTATATCTATTTTTTTCTGAATCTGCTCTCGTTCATATATGTATTCGTGTGATTTTGTGCTCTACACATATACGCATCTATCTAAATATGTCTGAATCTGCACTTGGTTTTACTCTCTTTTTCTCCGTATTTATGTTTTTCTGACTTTGCTTGTGGAATGACTTTAGTGTGTTTGTTTGAGAGTTGACTGGTATCGCCTTGTTACAGTTTGAATTGTATCGGAATGAGACTCTGTGTAGCACTGAGTTTGCACTCTAGGAGACTTTGCTTTTTGCTTGTTTTTAAGTTTAGTTTTTATTTGACAAATTCTTAACATTGTGAGTTAGAGTGACGATGTTAGATAATAAATGATCGAAATCTTGTTGCATTTAGAGCCTTTTAACATTTATCTTTTAAATATGTTTAGTTTCTATTTAATATAATGTAATTTCATTTATTTAATATAATGTAATTCATACTCATGTCCGCTGACGTTTTGATCTTTTGATGGGTTGGAGATAAACAAATATGCGTTGATTTGACAAGGGTTTCTCCTCTCGTGGGTTAGGCTGTCGAGATTTTACAACGGGTCAGGCTGTTATAAAAGTCGTCTCGTGCAAAGTGACTAAACACGAGAAAGCATGTGTTGAAAATCAACACGTGTTTATTCCTTTCGCGTTTAATACATTTGGTTTCCGCGCATTTGAGGCTGTAGAGCTACTTACCAGAATACAACGTGTTATGAATAGTAATTTTTTTACTCCTAAATCCTAAGGTTGTCAATTTTCGACACGACACGATAAACGACACAAACCCGACACGAAGTTAAACACGTTTGGGTTGAGGATAAAAAAGTTTGGGTCAAAAACAGGTGACCGTATTACCTGTTTAATAATTGGGTCGTATGTAGGTTGAGTAATATTTTTAATAAAGTGCTTATATGAATTTATTATAAAACATATTTTTAATAAAACTTAAAAAAACTTCATAACAATTCGAGCCAAATTATCCAAAGCTTAAACTTGATATATGTTTTAAGATATTTTTTAAGTTGGAGCTTGATAAAAGTTTAGTTTGATCGAGCAAAGTTTGAACTCAAACTCGAATTATTTGATAAAAATTTGACTTAATTTCAGCAGCCTTTTCTACCACTAACCTTCAACTAATTAACCCTTCCTTGTTTTAATATTTTGCTTTTATAAAATCGACACGTGTATATTTTTACACATTTTTTATTTGTTACACGAATTTTTTATAAGCTCGATCAAATAAAAGCTAAATTTGGCTTTTATTAATCAATAAAATGACTCGATTTTAAATTGTTATATGAAAGATGTGGGCAATGGGCTGTACAAAATTGTTTTGGGCTGATTAGTAAGCTAACTACAGATGTAAGAATGGGTTACTTTGGGCTATCGAATGTGGATATAATGGAAAAATTAATTTGCCTTTTTATCACCAACCATCAAAATTCGATTGAAGGTTATAAGGGTGCGTTTGGTATACATAAATAAATCGTTATTTATAACTATGATGTTTAGATGGAATGAAAACATATGTTATTATTTATAAATTATTGTTTAGTATGTTTAATGAATCACAGGTTTAAAAGAAATATATACAAAATTTATAATAAAAAAGCAAATACAATAATACATTGGTGATTTTTGATAAGTAATTTGTGGTTGAAAAAGAAAAAAAATATGTGACCTTACAAAATAATCATTCATACCATTCACAGATACCTTTATACCCTATTATGGTTCTCTGACCATACTTAAATAGATTTATTCTCATATCTTCAACCAAACATACAATGAATATAGTTGTGATTGATTGATTCCAATCATTATATACCAAACGCACCCTAAGTTAATATGTAATAAAACTGTTAGAATGATAAAACCCCATAATCATAATATTATTATCAACCATTATTTATAACGGTGAAACCCCAATGCTCTAAACCCACAAACCCTAATAGAAACAACGAAATGAAATTATACTGGAATGTGCATAAAACATTGATTACATCATATTTTAAGTTTTTAATATTTGGTCTTAACCCACTTATTAGATAAACGACGACATATGGTTATTTTTCCAATACTACCATTAGATACTCTAATAACTGGAAAAATTACCATATGTCATCGTTTATCTAATAAGTGAGTTAAGATAAAATATTAAAACCTGAATATGATGTAATCAATGTTTTATGCATGTTACAGTATAATTTCATTTCGTTGTTTTTATTAAGGTTTGTGGGTTTAGGGCATTAGGGTTTCACCATTATAAATAATGGTTGATAATAATATTATAGTTATGGGATTTTATCATTCTAATAGTTTTATTACATATTAACTTAGGGTGTGTTCGGTATATAATCATTGAAATCAATCAATTACAACTATATTCATTGTAAATGTTTGGTTGAAGATATGAGAATAAATCTATGTAAGTATGGTTAGAGAATCATAATAGGGTAAAAAGGTATCTATGAATGATATGAATAATTATTTTGTGAGGCCACATATTTTTTTCTTTTTCAACCACAAGTTACTTATAAAAAATCATCCATGTATTATTGTATTTACTTTTTTATTGTAAATTTTGTATATATTCTTTTAAACCAGTGATTCATTAAACATACCAAACAACAATTTAAAAAAAATAACATATGTTTTCATTCCATCTAAACATAATAGTTATAAACATAGCGATTTATATATGTATACCAAACGCACCCTTATAATCTCCAAACGAATTTTGATGGTAGGCAAATTAATTTTTCCAATATATCCACATTCGATAGCCCAAAGTAACCTATTCTTACATCTGTAGTTAGCTTACTAATCAGCCCAAAACAATTTTGTACAGCCCATTTTAAAATCGAGTCATTTTATTGATTAATAAAAGCCAAAATTAGCTTTTATTGAGCTTATAAAAAATTCGTCTAACAAATAAAAAATGTGTAAAACACACGTCTCGATTTTGTAAAAGCAAAAAACTAAAACAAGGAAGGGTTAATTAATTGAACGTTAGTATTAACTGAACAATCAAATTAAATTTTTATAAAGTAACTCGGGTTTGAGTTTGACTGCTCGAGCTTGGCTCGATTAAGCCAAACATTTATCAAGCTTAACCTCAAATTCAAGTTTAAAAAATAGTTTAAAACATATATCAAGTTTAAGCTTAAGCTTATGATTGCTTGACTCGAGTTGTTATCAAGTTTTTTTTAAATTTTATTAAAAATATATTTTTATAATAAATTCATATAAGCAACTTATAGTTAATTTGAGTATTAACTTATAGTTATTTTATAAAAAATAATATATTTTAAAAAAATTAACTCTGATTAAATTTATAATTTAATTCATCGTATTATAAATAAAGTTTTCTATTTTTATAAATTTATTACATTTACTTGGTATTTGATGAAATATAATATATATTAATATTTTTTACTCTTTTAATACAAATGTGTCGTAATTGCGTTTGTAATCACATCACTCATTGACCTTTGGGACTTTAATAGTATTGGATCACAAAACGCATTTTGAGACCAAAACTGTACTATTATCTTATTTTTAGTTTTAATAATGTTAAATGAATCAAATTTGGTTTTGAGTTATGGTTTTTGTTTCTTTTATTTATACATATATTTTTACTGATAAGTTTTATTATAAAAAAATTTAATTTTATAAATATTCAAACTTTTCAAGCAAACTCAAACTTTATCAAATCAAGTTTAAATTTGAATTGTTAAAAGTCGACAATCTATCAAACCATCAAATAAAATTTAAGCTTAGAATTGTTTTATCAAATCAAATTTAAATTCTATAAAATTTAAGTTCGACTCGACTCAAATGCAGTCTTTTTTCATTTCACAATTTAATAATTTCAGGAAACAAGATAATTGCATTAAAGAAAATAAACACAATATGCATGTTATTCGGTTTGAAATTGGTTGCTGAATGGGACCCTCTTGACTACATCATATTTGGTTCAAATGTATATCAAATAAAGTCAATAGTAGTATGTTATTAAAACTTATGAATAGGGTTGAGCGGCGGAACGGACCGGATCGGTTAAAATCAGATCGAACTGATGACTGAATTGATTTAAACCCTCGATCGAGATTGGACCGAAATAATTCGATTTGGTTCGATTTTTGGTTCAGGCCGCGTCGAGTTAAGCAAAATAAACGAATTTTAGGTAAGACCGATTGGATCGACCGAACTTAAGACCGAAATGATTCAAAATCACGGACTGAAGACTAGATCGAATTTGCTCGATCTGGTCCGATTTGATTTTCCAGTTTGATCCGATTTAACGGTCGAAATGCAAATAGAATACTTCTACTTTCTAACTTTATTATGGAAAACAATATTTGTTGTTATTCTTTTTCGGAAAGTAGAATATGTATAAGAATATATGTTGTTATTTATTTAAAATTATATTGTAAACTCGTCGGTATCTTTTTATTATTCATCATTATTTGTAGATTAAAAAACCTTTACTCTAGTGGATTTCAAACTCACACATCGGGCTTGGTCTTTATATCATCTAACACTCTTTTGCGGTCTGAACGATTAAATCGCTATATTTCGTGACTGGAGTGAAAAAGAAGAAAAAAAAGACATAAAACCTTAATCAAAGTATTGAAAACCGACCAAAAGTCCAACCTCTATCTTGACATCAACATTGCTAAATAAATACACACCAACACAACATGTATAAAACACTACATAAAATCCGATTCTTCTTCTTAAACTTCAATTTGTGTGAATTTGTGATCTTGGCAAAAACATCCAACCAAATACACAATAATGTGAATTTGTGACTTTACCACAAATCACCAACACAGGAAGATAAAACATACGAGTTTAGTTATTTTAAAGGGTTTATTAGAACAACAGATTCAAAGTTTTAGGTTTGTTGGATCGAAGAACCAACAAACTAAAGGAAAAGAAAAAAAGAAACATAAAAATGAATCGTGGTATGAATTAATAGGTTAGAGTTTTGTCTCAAGATCTAAAATGCTTTTCATACCATGTAAGACAACATTGTAAACCAACCAACTGACTTAGCTCAGTTGGCCACCAAAGTTCCACTAAGTGGTTTCTTTAGGGGAGGTTTCTTGGAGGTCTTGGGTTCAAGACCTGCCAAGGGCCTTTCAGGAGAAGCGGATAGGAGTCTAACTTAACTAGGCGAGGGTTCGAATAAGACATTCTTCCGCTTGGATGTCATTGCACGATTCGACCCACTAACAACTAACATTTGCCGTTCTAAAAAAAAAAAGACAACATTGTAAACCCATATATAGCACTTTAATATCTATCATTACTTATAAATTACAAATAATTTTAATGGATCTCAAACTCACGCATTAAGCTTGGGCACTTATATCATCTAGCAATTTATAGATATTATTGTCGATGTAGACTAAATTCATGTATATACGAGATTATAAATAATCAAAATGAAAACACGACTTATAGTTATATGTGAGTAAATATATACGAGGTTATACATATACAAACAACTCATATTATTTCTCTTTATAAGCTTAAGTAAAGATATCCGGGAAAATATTACTTCAATAACGACTTGTGTTATTTTTTTTTTATAACTTAGACCCATGCATACACAAGTACAAACATTAAGTATTTTTAAAATAAAAATACAACATATATATTATTCAAACAATAAAACATATATGTTATTTTAAAAACATAACATATATTTATGCACATGATTATAAATATCAAAATAAAAGCACGAGTTATTATGTATTTTTATTTTAACACTTAACATAATCAAACAATACGATTCCTTAAAAAAAAGTCAAACTGGAACATTAGTTTGGTAACACTATTAAATTTTCGTCTAATTTATAAAATGTGCTAGAAAAATATATTGTCAGTTTTGTTAAAAAAAAACTTAAAAATGAAAACGGTAATTAATAGAGTTTTAGTTGTTAATTTTAACAAAATATACATATGAGTTTTCATGTTTTTTTAGTAACTTTATAAATTTATTAAATACCCTATATTAATTATATTTATAAAAGAACACAACATGTCATTGTTATATATATTAATTTGGGTATTTGCACGAAACTATAAATACAAAAATAAAATCCAAATTATTGTAACATGTAAATGAATACATGAGATTGTACATATTTGAAGGATTCATGATTATTATTCATTATGAGATTAAATAAAGATATTCCAAAAAAGTAATCTTTTTAAAAACTACTCGCATTTAAACTCATGGTATTCCTCTTTATAAGTTTAACTCGTGTAATGGTTTAAAAATCGACATAAATTATTATTAATAGGAATATAAATATCAAAGTAATGGTACAAGCTAACAAGTTAGTGTTAGATGAAAATAAATATACGAGATTCTTCACATTACAACTACATATATTTTTTCAAAATTGTTATGTGCTATTAAACATACATAATGTGTAGACTGTAAAACATGATAATTAAAATTTGAATTAAACAAAGTTAAATCATTTGTATAACAAAAATAATGTACAATATCAATTGTTAATAACATATTATGATAAAATTATATAAAATTCGTACGTGCATGGATATTGTAACTATTTAAGTATTGAAAAGTTAATATAATTTTATAGAAAAACATTAAACATTACAAAATCATATGTTAATAATTGATATACAATATCTAATTTCAAAACAAAATTATTCAAATATAATTACTCATTATACTCTATGTCCAAACTGCGTGCGTGCATGGGTTTATGTAATAAAATTTTCGATTAACAATTAAAATATAATTATTCCAAATAAATTGTTAAGAGTATTAAAATAAAACTGTAAAAAATTTAATGTGTTTATATTAATTTTACACAAAACAAAATAAAAAGCAACATAATCTAACATATGACATTAAAGATTCTTAAAAAAAATATATAGTATACGTAAAATCACAATAACAAATATATTATTTAAATCATCGTCTATGTCTAAATATCATAAGTGCACAGGCACTAAAGCCTGTTTTAGTTACACAATTTGCTAGGTCACAATTAGGGGTGTCGAAAAAGTTGACCCGACCCGAACCCGATCTGAACCTGAACCCGAATAATCATATTCGGGTCGGGTCAATCGGGTCCAAAAGTGTATTCGGGTTGACCCGAATTGACCCGAGTTCTAATTGGCTCGGGGTTCGGGTTATATATTTTTTACCCTTGACCCGATTTGACCCGACCCGAATTGACCCGAACCCGACCAACCCGACTTGACCCGACTAAAATTACATTTTTTACATTGTATTATTACTTAATTTAGCCACTTTTTACACATTTTCCTTAAACTCGGGTTGACCCGAACCCGAGTTGACCCGACCCGAATTGACCCGAACTCGAGTGACCCGAGTTCTAATTAGGCTCAGGTTCGAGTTATATATTTTTTACCCTTGACCCGAGTTGACCCGACCCGAGTTGACCCGAACCTGACCGAGTCAACCCGAATCACACCCCTAGTCACAATTGTAAAATGATAAAGTGTATTATCTTCAAACATAACATATATATATATATATATATATATATGATACAATAACTATGCATAAGTTTATGATAAGATTTACATTGTAATTGACAACTAATATGGCTGTTAATACTGCCCCGTAGTTTGAACGGAAGATTTCTCGACGGACAAAATAAAACATATGTTGAAAACCTCTTCTTCGATCATTTTTTTTGTTTGTTAAGACGTAAGAATAATTGTATTCGACGACATAGTTGTTGACTACTTGCGGCTTCATCTTTTCCGTGACGTTTTTATTTCTTTTACGTCATGGCTTACTTTTCCTTTACGTAGGAGCGGCAATTTTTTGACCAGCTAATTTCTAAAAACTACAATGATTTCCGGTCATAAAACAAGAATAATGATGTTGAAGTTATTTGAAAAAGAAAGACTACTTATGAAAAATAATAAAGCGGAAGAAAATTAAACGTGATCCCTCTAAATTATCAATGAGAAACTAATGACCAGAGAATAACTATTTTATAATGGGTTTTATACTTGGAGCTCTAATAATGTAAAATGATAAAGTGTTTTTTGTTTTATTATCTTAACACCTATATATGGGATACAATGACGATACATAAGTTTATGATAAGATTGACAACTACTAATAACAATCAATTAATTATAATTGACAACTAATATGGCTGTTAATAACAATAATAAAAAACAAACAAATGCCATAATTATTCAGGTGTGGCTACGTATGTTTTAAACCATAGTTACATGACAACTTTTGCAAGATGAAATGAAATCATTGATTAAATTAAAAGAATATACAACATATTTCTCATGAGGTATAGCAAAAAGAACTAAGAGATTAAATAACCATTAATTTATATTCTTTTTCCTTTATTTACAATCCTCTATCGTATATAGTTACTCTTTTATCAAATGAGAACTCAGCAGGAACTCCTCCCGTAACCTCGCGTTTTTGGTCATCGATGGCCTCGTCGGGGATTACCGCCACTTGTAACATACTAGGATCATCAAGAGTCTCGTTACCTTGTTCCATATTCACAATCTCTATTTCATGATGACTTATCGACGTTTCAATGTCACTACCACGTTGACGTTGGTGATATGAAGGTGAAGGTGAACGTGAACGTGAACCATCGGTGTCCCAGTTATCCGTATCAAAGTTTGACATTCTAGGAGACGTTTGCACACTATCGTTGTCATTTCTGTAGTTACGTAAAAGATGAACTGGAGACATGGTGTGTGATGGTGTCCCTGGCCTACTTGACATTGGGGTCACTTGGCCTGATTTTTTGTTTCGTTTGATTTGTTTCTTTGCGGTTTGATGCCATGATCGTAATGCAGTTGCTACTGTATCGTTGAATATTGTTGGCTTCATCGTCGATCCCATCTATAATATTACGTAAATTAACCTTAATGCTTACGTTGAAAGTTTAAATGTCTACATGAACTGTAAATTGCAATTGTGAATTACTATTACCTGTGTAACAAGGGCATATAGAGGAAGAGTAACATAACTACATAGGATTTGAACAAGAACCCTGCCCAACCAAAAAAAAAACAATAATTAGTATGTTTATATTAGTATTTACTTATTATTCGATGTAGTTTAGTAAGCCTAAATTTAAACTCACCCCATCGAGATTCGAATGACAATGTCTTCTGTATGCTCATGGAAACAAGATTTCATCCCAAATTCATACTGTTTTACAAGAGAATTAGCAATTTAGAAACGTGCATGTATTAAAACATGGGTTTGTCTGACGGGTGCCCTGAGTTCGGTTAACAATCATTAACCAGTTCCTTTAGGACACCCGTTAGATAAACCCTTAGAACATTATATAACTTTTTTCTTAAAATAGTTTGTCAACTCTTACCCAAGTCCATGTAAAGAAAGCCACCTGAAAAGCGTTCTGTAGCATGCATATAACAAAACAACTTTAGCTTTAGTGTCACATGTCCAAAAACTACATATACACACATACATGTCTAATGTCTTACACATTTAGTGTACAAGCTAGGTGCAAGTTTACCTGAAAGAGAACGAAGTTGATGAGATATAGGATGAGACGAGGGCGGTTGAACCAGAAGAGGTCGTCGCCAGGTTGGACCACGGGAACACCTTGTACGACCTC
Organism: Glebionis coronaria; assembly: GCA_025667525.1. Lineage (NCBI taxonomy): Eukaryota > Viridiplantae > Streptophyta > Magnoliopsida > Asterales > Asteraceae > Glebionis > Glebionis coronaria. Next base: position 601,838,746 of record CM046878.1, on the reverse strand, counting down.
TCCTCGTTCTTGAATACTTAACCCCATTTTCGTAATTATGACTTGTAGTTTTGTCCCAATCAGTAAAACTATCTGCAAGTATAAATTGTATATGAGTAACCTAATATTATTACAATTAGTTAGATATATATCATATTTCTTTTAGCATATGAAATGTGTACTTACAAGTAATGGTATAAATGGTAGCCACAAATAAGAATACCACCCTGTCCACACAAATAAAAAAGTACTTAGAATTTGTCAATGGTTGGACCAAGAAATAAATATATAGTTAAGAGTTGAACCTAATTTTCTAAGACACTTTCTTTTTATAACTAGATGAGTCTTTTAATCAATGGACTTTATAGAGATTTTGACGATTTCAACCATTAAATTCATAGGTGTGTTATACAATAGTTATAGAAAAGAGCACTTATCAATATGGCTAACTTGGTATGATAAAGCATATACTATATGAAAAGCTAAAATGAGCAAGTTCATAAAGGATTCACTGCAACAAAATAAGGGTTTAGGGTCGGGTTTTTTTAAGGTCGACAAAGTCGATCCTAAATTAAGTGAGGGCTCACTATTTTTCAACGAAAGTAGAAAGTCATAGAAAAAAATTTGGGTCGACTTTGTCTATCTTAGGGTCGACAAAGTCGACCTTAACATGACATTTTGTTGTAGTGATTAGGGTTAACTCACCATGGGTATTGAAGAGCAAGAAGGCGACGGCGAACAACCAAATTGGTGGGCTGTTAAGAAGATCGATCGATCGTTAGAGGTTCAGTATGGTTTAAGTAACACAGAAGTAGAAAAGCCGAAAAACATGTTACCTTATACCAACAACGGTCTTGAAATCTTCTTCAAGTGATCTCTTGATATATCTTTGAAAGTCGAATCTCGACTGGCTTTGTGGTGCTAGATGTGCCTGTATTCAATACCGGAAGAAGCTAACTTAGCGAAAATATAATACTCCAATTTGAACAAAGTTATCGGTTTCTAATGTGAAGTTTACCATGATGAATCCATGCCTGAGTGTGAGATAATCAACTTTAGGAACGGATCGAACAAATTGTCTGAAAAAACAAACCTGAAATTGTAAATAGAAACGATTAGCAAATATAACGATATAATTATTCCATTTATCGAACAGGCACTCGGGGTCAGGGTGTTTCCGTCAATTTACTACCTCTTTATGGAAATAGAACAACAATTTTTAGCATTTTCCAAATCAAAACCCGTAGTATACTGTTATCCGTAATTCGCGTTCATGAGAACGTTATTAAATTTCTTGGTCCCAAGTTTTGACATGTCTAAGTTTCGTCGAGTTTTCGTTATCAGTATGAAAGTGATCTTAAGATTGAGGGTCGTCACTGCCATTGACTTTCATCTGGTTTGTCGATTTTATTTTAACAAGTATAGCGATGTATACCTAACTGATAGGCATAAAGAACTTGGGGCTACTGGCTACACATAAAATATAGCCGAACAATGATATGAAACGTGTAGGTTACTAAGTTATCGTTGATCGTTATAAACACCAAATGATCGACGACCAGGTTTTAATTAGTCATGATCGCACAGCCCTTATCGAGTAGCTAGTTAGAAAGACTTACAATCCATAGCAGAATGGGAGACTTGCTCCAGAAGTTCAAGTGCCTTCTTCCGAACGATGTGTCTCTCGCAAACTGAAACCTCTCTGGGTCTGCATGTACATTGATACAGATCGATGTTTAAACATTCGATCGATTATGAGTTCACGTAAATTAAGTTACATGCATGGTATGATTTTTTTTTTGTGTTAACTTTCCAAATTTAGCAAAGATAACATTGTCGAACAGGCATGTTTAACCTAAAATGTAATATTAGCTAATTACTATAAATAAAACACTCATTTGTTTACGTACCGTGAGAAAATTGATATTCCACAGTTCTAGTTTCTTTCTCCCATTGTTTCCATCTCTTCATCTACACAGAAGTAAAATTAAATGTCATAAAAAGAATAAGTCTTTCGTCTCATAATTATAATCTATCGACAAAAAACACTCAGTTTAACTCTTCGCCTTAAGATAGAAATATATGTGACAACAAAAAGTAACAACAAAACTTACCTTTGCTTGTCCTAAAGCCATGGTAAGAACACTATAAATAACATGAAATAAGGCGAGAGCGAAGATGAATATATGAAGCTGATGAACCCCGTCATACGACATAAACGATACTTTTCCCTAAAATTTATACAACTCAAACAAGTAATTAGACGAAGAAGACATACATATGCAACATGTAACAGTTTTTTTACAGTTTCATCGTCAAGTTAATCGGTATTTTTCACATAATTTGTTGAATGGAAATGATGCTAAGAAATTTCCTAAGGATAAATTATATGTTGATGCTAATTATAGAAAGCCTTAAGGGCATACCTCTGCACAAGTACTCTCACTGCTACTACCAGCCAATATTCGCCTCGTAGTATCTCCCATCTTAGACAAAGTCAGCAGTCTTCGTCGGGCATCTCCCGTGTCCCCTGCTGCTATATCTTCTTTCCGGCTACACGGATGCCATCCTTCAGCCGCGCCTTTTGATATACATATGTTTGTAATTGGTTTTGTCCCAGCGGTTAATAGCAACGATATAAATCCCAATAACATAAGTTCTACATAAACAAAACCACAAGTTAACAAAAGAGTTCATATAAAGCTTCTTTCGCTATAAATCGCGATAATGCAAATATGAAATACCTGCTTTGATCTTTTCTAAGGATTCATATAAAGCTTTCTTTCGTTTCTTTTTCAACCACTGCAAAAAAAAATCGAAACCATCAAGTTTTATGAACTTTAGAAATTTACGTATCATGTATTTATTTATACTTACATGTCCGATCATATGAATGATTTCTTCAATAAAAATGGATATGACAATAATCACGAAACAAACTGTAGCAACCGCCCACGTGGGCGTTTGCTCCAACGATCTATCATCCGTCCCTCCGGCCATAGTGCTCTCGTGTTTTCGACTTTATTCGTATCGAGTTGTTGTGATAAGTAAAGGTGTGGTTAGGGGTATACAATACAAAGTTACAAACGTTTGAAATTTTATATTTTAGTGGTTTAATTGGAGTTGTATTTATAAGGTTTTGAGAAGTCAAGAGTTGACTTTGTTTAATATCCGCGTGCATGAGACCGAATAGGCGAATATATACATCTTTTGATATTGGGGAATAGGTAATACTTTTTGACTCAAATTTTCTAGAGTTCAGATTGGTTTATTTTCATTATAAAAAATGTTTTTGTAGCCGTTAAAAGATTATAAAACAAATTTAGAAGACTTTTTAGCATGATAATCAGGATTAGCAAGGAGTATAACTTACGTTTTCATTACAAATTGTACGTACGCGGTTTGTAATTAATGTATTGATTGTTTCTTTCATGATGAGTCCAACAAGTTGAAGTTGGTTAATTTACTTTATAACTAAGGGTTCCCTTATAAATGATTAAAAAAACAATTTTTTATAAAAACATTTGTCACATTAATTTTTTTCTTTTTCTTTTTGAAACAATATCAGTTTTATTAAACTTGAAAAAAAAGTTAGAATACAGATAGATTATATAACTAACAGTATAAGAGCTGAAAACCACTAACTCATCCACCACGAGGCATGGAGTTAAAAAAAAGTTAGAATACAGATAGTTTTTTTTTTCTTCATTTTTTCTCACAATTCACTCTTATCAGTTATTAAAATCCTCACTAAATAAAACATTTAATTAAATACTCAATTAATAAAAATATACATCAAAGAATAATAAACTCATACTCATAACCAAATAAAATATTATAGTTGAGCATACTTCACACACGAAAAGAAACCGAGTAGTGAGCTGATTTTTCTCTGATCACGCACATTTTCATTCACTCTCAGCAATCTTCAAGCGTAAGGTAAAGTAAAAATTGCCTCAAGATTCTATTGTCACGCACTGTTAAATGCAGCCTAAGACTATCGAGCAAGATAGTAACAGAGAAATATTTATGTGAAGAGTCAAAAGATTTCTGGATTTCTGGGTTTACGAGAATTTGAATAATGTTTTTCGTCTATTATAAATATTTGTAAGAATTCTATATATATTTTTAAACGAACCCGGTAGTGTCACGTAATACTTCTTAATTGGAAATTTTTGGTATTTGTATATAAAATCTTTTTATCCGAAATTTCGGATAAACGAATTGAAAAAGCTTTGCTAAATAATCGGTCTAACATAAAACCGTCATCGAAAATTTCGAATATCTAAATTTACGATATAATCAGTTATTGATAAAAGGCCCTTGTATTATTTAGATTCACAACAAAAAAAATATTGTTGAAATTGTCTCATATCGTATTTTGTCTTTATTCATAAAATAAAAGTCATGAGACGATTCCGACACCATCATAATCGTATTTACCTATTCGAAAATTTTTATCTTTTAAATAACTTTTAAATTCACACAGTAATTTTTTGTAAAAAAAATTCAAACTTGTTAAAAATATGAACACCAATGAAAAACTAAAAAAAAGACATGCCTTTTGGTTCAGCATTTGTTTTAGAAAGCTTAAAGTCGGGTTTGGTTTTAGCCAAAAATTGCACGAAACAACCTCATGCTCGCCTCTAATCAAAATTCTTATATTCGTAAAAAAAATTACGTGTACCTAATGACTTATTCTTTTAAGTCCGCCCTTAATCTTATATGTGTGGCTAAACTTATCCATATCGTCGTATGTAAGCTATTTGGTAGTTGTCTCAAGATTTTAACCTAACAAGATTTGAACTCGGGTTTCTCTTAAACTTTTGTATCATGATCTCACTAAGCATCATCTAGCTGAAATGATAATATTATAGACAACTTTTATAAATGTTTCATAATACAAGTAGATTTGTAATAAATGATCCAAAAAATGATTTTTTTATACAAATGTCTTAAGGCGACATATAAAATATAAACGACTGAGACGATATTCAAATTTTTTTACAAGTGTTGAAACTTTAAAGTGTCAAGGTCATTCAAGTCGCTTTGAACACTTGTCAAAATTTTAATGTAGTATTACAAGTTTTATAAGTTTCTCAATTCGCCTTGGAGCATTAGTAGAAAAACTCCACTTCTCATTGCATTTATCACAAACGCTCTTGTACTACGAGACGTTTATAAAATTTGTCCATAATATATAGTTAAAGTTAAGACTAATTAATTTCCTAGCTGATTATCAATCTTTAGACTAAGCATAATGTTCGGTATCCGTAAGGCTTGATCGAGCAATCCTTATTTGACATGATGACCGACCAAACCCATCCAATTTTTTTTATTGTTTGGGCTACATAGAGACCGAGCAAATTGTATAGTATTTGATGGTCTAATCTTGCTCTAAGTAGTTTTATGGTGGTTTTGTGTATAATTTTCATGGTCTCATCCTTTCTCATTATTATAATATTTTATTTTAATTAGTGAAATTGTACTAGAAAAAAAAAGTTGTTTGATCGTGTGTCCGATTGAATTATGGGCTTGGTTACTGTTTGGCATAAGAGAAAGAAAGCAAAGATAATCGTTGATGCGGCGGTCAGGTTTAGTCACCTTATTTGATCGAATTACTCTTAGTTTACATTGAATGGGATACCTGGCTCAAAACCGTCGGATTATCCACGCCGTACTTTGACCCAAATTTGTTTAAGCTCAATTTAGAGCATTAATGAATAATTGAAATGACAACAACCTCAAATAATGAAATAAACAAATTGTGTTCCTCTCGATTTAATTTCAACATAATCTCTTATATCAAACATATTTGAGTACATATGAAATTGATGTTAAAAGTAAGATGATATATAAAATTACCTTTTAACTAATAAAAAAACAAACAAAACACATAAAACTAAACAAAATATATCATGTTAATCAAAACTTAAAAGATCTTAATCCATAACCAAGTGCGGATGTATTTACAGATTATGAGAGGCAGTGTCCTTCTCCTCTAACTTTGGTTCTGCCTTTGTCCATAACTATGTTTAGGGTCCGTCTGATTTGAAGTCGAGTTTTATTTTGGCTGTAAATTTATAAAGTAAGTAGTTTAGAACTAGTTGAGATTTGAATTTGATTTAAGATTTAATAAATAATGTGAGAGAAAAAATAATAATTATTTAAGAAAAATAATACTCCGTATATTATATACATATAATAATAATTTAATAACTTTTTAAAAATATTTTATTACTAATGGATACATTAAAATAATATACTAATCTAACTAAAAATTTCTGGTCCACAAAATGCTAACTGAGACCCTACATCTTCTTTATTCCTGATATTTTATATGGTTTTACAAAAATGATACTATTTGACATTAAGCCCAAATTTTAAATTCAACTTTTATAACAAACATGAGTTTTAGTTTTTGAGTTTTACACCATCACCTTTATGTGTTTTTTAAATATTATATAATTAAAAAATTAAAAATTATTGAAACTCAAATATACTATGTTTAACATATTTAATATTAATACGTATATTATATTAAAACTTACTTTAATTATATGTGTTAAAATCATGCATTTATGAAAATAATTAATTCATATTAAAAATAATTTTAATTTATCCAAGCTTAAAAAACACCCATAGAGTGTTTATTAGCAAAACACACCCTTACTAACTACACATAACACAACTTTTTCAACATAATTCACTTTCCAAATAATTGGAGCTTTATTTTTCCAAAGTTGAGATTGACTAATAACTCATTTTTTTTTTCTTAAATCGACATGCTTTAATAGTTTAATGTAAATATATACACAACAAAAAACTCAATTCAAACTTGTGTTTTTCTTGGATTTCCTAATCTCGCCATCAAGTCACGTTTGTTAAAGAAAAATAAAGATAGAACAATAAAATTAATACGAATGTAGTACTATTATTCAAACAATCGATTTGACGTGATAGTTTGTGATTGGTGAAAGATTAATCAAATGAGGCTTATGTAATATTTATCGATATTCAACTTTGTTGAAATTTATTAACAAATTAGATGATTGTGACATTTTTAGTCGAACGGCTGTGTACGGAAGCCATTAGCAAAAACTGCTTTTTTGGAAATTTAACTTAATTATTGGTTTGTACAATAAAGTCATCTTAATCATTGAAAGTAACTAAAAAAGGTAAATGATTTGATAGTTATTAATAAAAGTTCACAAATGAGGATCGTACAATTTGTCCAAAGCACCGTACACAAATTTTCTCCCTTTAATTTTTACATAATTTAAAATTTTAATTAGCACATTTTAAACATAATACAGTATGTAAGATATGATGATATACACTTTCACACCGTAATGTTTATATCACCAAAATAGACTTTCAAATTTTTGAGTGTGCTAATCATCCTTGATTTATTTAGGCCGATAAGTTGCCAACTTCGTGGCTTTTGTGTTTAGACCGGATATTGCATCCACCATCGCTCTCTCATCCTATATTTGCTTCACGAAATCAACCACTAGATGTACGTATCAGTAGGGACGAAACCAGGGTAGGTTTTGAGAGGTCTTGGAACACTCATAAATTTTTGTTGTTTAATGTTAAATCTATTAAAACTTTGATTTTTGTTCGATTTGTGCAAAATGCATTTGATCCTTAAAAACTATGTTTTTGATATTGTTTAGTTAATTATAAGTACATTTTTTCGTTTTGCGTCATGATTCCGTCCGTACATATGAGTGACCACATAAAATTGATCATACAAATTATCCTACAGTATCACTCACCATAGTGACTAAAATTTTCATTCAATTTCTTGGTGAAAACCACCAAACCATCTTTGTTAGAATATTAGGAGTAATATTAAACATAGATTAGGGACTTAAGTGTACTTTGTAATATAATTAGGAATAAACTTGTATTAGGAAGGTGTCTACCCCCTCATCTCTATAAATAGAGATGATGGGGGATCCTAGTTCATTGTATTATTCTTTCTCAATGTAGACTTTATTAGGATTATTAATAAAGAGGTAGTTGAGGGTATATCGTGTGCATATGTTTGTCGTTTCTTTGTAGTCTCTCGTGTTCGCTACTTGTGCTCGATACAACTCGCGATCTAGCGGTTCCGCGATATCGATCTTCGGGTTGTTTTCGGTTTCGTACAACAAGTGGTATCAGAGCTACGGGTATCGTGGTCTCCGAAGTTTGAGTGCTAGATCGAAGGTTACGAGTTGGTTAAAATGTCGAGGTGTCGATGTTCGGTTTCTAGGTACGAAATTTTGAATCGACTTTTGAAAGTAACGATCGCTGAATAAAAAGACGGTTTGAGGTAGAACTGCAGGGAGCTCAAGGGGATCGTGAAGCTGAGGTTTTTCAGGTGAGTAACGATCATGCTGCAGTGGCTCAAAGACGGTTGAAGGACAAACAACCTGAAGAAAAGACAAACACGTGCTGCTTGGTAAATGAGCAGGAAAAGGTACACCTTGGTATAAAGGTGGGGGCAAACATTACGGTAACCGGAGTACCTGGTCAAGAGGGTGCGGAGGGTAATGTTGCTGAGAAGAAGAACGTGAAGGAGTTTATGGAAGCTAATCTAGGGAAATTACAGAAGTACAATGCCTGGTCGACAAGGTGGTTCCCGGTTCGAGGTTCCAACACCGGTAAAGGGTGTTGAGTATCGGTTATGTTTATGTGTTACTCCTAAGGTGGAAATTGTTAGAATATTAGGAGTAATATTAAACATAGGTTATGGACTTAAGTGTACTTTGTAATATAGATTAGGAATAAACTTGTATTAGGAAGGTGTCTACCCCCTCATCTCTATAAATAGAGATGATGGGGGATCCTAGTTCATTGTATTCTTCTTTCTCAATGTAGACTTTATTAGGATTATTAATAAAGAGGTAGTTGAGGGTATATCGTGTGCATATGTTTGTCGTTTCTTTGTAGTCTCTCGTGTTCGGTACTTGTGCTCGATACAACTCGCGATCTAAGGTGACCACGCATTAATGTGTGAAGAGATTGCTTAATTATTAGATGTAGTCTTATTATTGTGTACGTAAATTTAATTTGTAACAAGTGTGTTCTATGATTATCTTAATCAACGACATATTAACTAACACAACTTCTAGAGTTACGAAACATGTTCGTCTAAATTTGGTAATCAGTCTTTTCCTCAAAAGGTAATTTAAATCTGAAGAGCAATTCTGACCCGTCTATATGTTTTAGGAGACTAAAATTCACGTTTACTTTAACAGAATAAATCTTACTAAAAATAAACAAAATACTACAGTTAGAATTATATTCTTGTTGAGACATCTAGCTGATTTAACTTTTCTTCGTTGCTTCCAAACATGAATAGAGTTTACAAAACGAAACATATTAATATAAAACAAGTAACAATAGTTAAGTTAATTATAAACCAGTATAAAACATGTACACACTCGTTTTTATTTGAAACTGGTTTTGTGAGTTTACGAATTATAATGGGATTGCTTCGTCAATAATTGATCAACTCCAAGCCAGTCATGACTAAATCATTGACATTATTACAGGGAGATTTTCTGAATTTAATTAATATGAAACTTTGTTTTTCAAAGTTGATTCTTGTACGTCGTTGAAGAAACCTAATAAGCAATTTTAAAACATTGAAAAACTGGAAATTCTTTTAATAAATTGATAATATGATCATTATATAAAATCTTGAAAAACATAACACGAAAAATTAATTAGCTTTAAATTTAAAACTATTTTTACTGCCCACGAGACTTGTACATAAATGATAAATTAAATAATAATTTCGTTATTGAAAATTTATGTATATATTATCCGTTTTTAAAACATCTAATGTTTATATATTTGAATAGTTACTGTAAACCGTATAAATTAATATAAATTCACCTTAATTTTTATTTTTCGAATTTCATATTCTTTTTACTTTCGATATTTTTATTTTAAATATTTGTATCTTAATTATTAATCAACAGTATATGTACACGATTTATAAATTCATTACTTTGTAATCCTTAATATTATTCAATAAAACAATATTAAATCTAAAATACTTAAATAGTTACAATACGCATGGACCCATGAGTTTTACATGTTTTCTTATTATGTGATAATATTAATTGATATTTTGCATAAATATTTGTTGCATAAAGGATTTGACTTTGTTTAACTGAAATGTTAGCTATCATTTTCTAGGCATTGTGTGCTTAGTAACACACAACGACTTTGGAAAAATATATGTTGTTGTAATATATAGAATCCCGTCTATTTATTTTCATCTCATATCGATGTCTGAGGTCCTGCATTCATTTTGATATTTATATTTATGTTAATTATAATTCCCGTAGATTGCATTGCTTGACTTTCTTAAGTGTCAAAATAAAAATAAACAATAATTTGTGTTTTTATTTGAATATCTATATTCATGTGATTTGTTGATTTTTTTAATATTACATATATGTTGTATTTTTAAAATAAAAAGTCTAGCGGGTATAAAGTTTAAGGGGTATTTTGTTTATTTTTTAAAGTTACTAAAAATATAAAAAAATTATAAGTTTACACTTAAGTCCATTTAATTTATCTAAAACTCAACCACTGAAGTTTTATTAATCCTCTCCTCCTTTTTTAAGTTTTATTTTCATAAATTTAGCACCAATATTTTTGTATGTTTTCATCAAATTCATCCACAAAAATTTTTAATTGTGGTTAAATTGAATTCAGTTTTGACTTTTTCGACCAATCAAATCGTTCGATTTTGCTTATGTGTCAAATTCAAGTCATTTGATTTGTCTAATTTTTTTCTACAACCTTTATTTTCATTAAAATTCTCAAACAATCTAATTCTTTTATTATATAAAAGATTACATTAAAATATCATCACCTAAAAGCACCGGATGCAATTAAGCCACCCTTAAATCCACCCATCACGAATCGTGGATCCGACCGGTGTTTGATTTATTTGATTACAAACCCTAACTTTTTAAGGTTTCCTTTCTTATTGGTCGTTTTTTCTGGTTTTGGTATCTGCTGATTTAGCGTTATGTTGTATGTAGTTGGTAGGGAACAAGGCTTTTTGATTCAGAAGGGGGTGGGGGTGTAGATGCGTAACAGAGAAACAACGTGGTTTTCTTGATTCAGGTGAGAGAGGTAGTAATGTAGTAATCCTAAGAAAAAAGATGATCATGCGATGGCGGGTAGGGAGTCGAGTCAAGATGGATATAACTTTTCTCAATGTGGTTACTGGTAACCCCGTTGGTAACGATAATACTTCTTCTTCTCATGGTACAAATGCAAGTACGACTCTTGTTCCTAGAGATGTTAATGGAAAGCATTCTAGTCCAGTATCTAATGGTGATAAGCTATTTGCTAATTTATTTTATAAGAAAGTGAGTATGGCAACATTTACTTTTCGTACTTTGGTAACTCCAACGAAAAATGAGGCTGAGGTAACGGTCTCATTGGAATCTATTAGATCTATTAGTGAAACTCTTACTCATTCGATGTGTGGTTTCTTCCTTGCTAAACGGTTGACATATCTCGTTGTCGCTAACTATGTTAGGAACACTTGGAGTAAATTTTTGGATTGGTTAAATCGTTGTTTAACTCGTCTGGTGGGTTATTTTTCTTCCAATTTAATTCTATGGATGGTATGAATGATATGCTTGAAGATGATCCATGGTTTATTCGAAATAACTCAATTATCCTTAAATTTGGATATGAAATTATTCAAAGAGGATGTCGGTAAAATTTCGGTTTGGGTTAAAATTCATGGTGTCGCAATGACGGCGTTTAGTGAAGATGGTTTAAGTTCCATTGCTACAAAACTTGATGATCCCGTGATGTTGGACTCCTATACAGCTGATATATGCAAGCATTCATGGGGTATGTCAAGTTATGTTATAATAATGATTGAGCTTTGTGCTAATGATGAGTGGAAGAATACTATTGTAGTGGATGCTTAAACTCAAACGTAAGGGCTTTTATTGAGCACTAACTGAGTTGAATATGAGTGGAAACCTCCTAAGTGCTCTAGCTGTAAGATTTTTGGTCATGTACTTGACGAATATCCCAAGACTATGAGATCCACTTGTGCAATTAATGTAAGCAAGCCCGAGCTAGTAATTACGGGTGTATCGGTTGGTCATAACATGAACTTTAAATCGGTTGGTCCTAAGGCTACTCAAGTATATCGAATGGTTGGCAAGAAGAATGCTACTTCAACTGGTAGGAAAAAGCAAGTTAGTTCGGGTTCTAGTATAGAGGCCACTCCAAGTAAAGAGGTTAGTAACTCAAATTCTTTTTTTCCACTTAATTTTGTTGAGAATGATAATGATTTGGGGACCTCTAATTCTTCGGGCGGATTTATGTCTGAGGATGGTACTCCTCGTCCGGATTCTAGTAACACCCTGATCATTGACAAAATTGACAAGATTGAAAAGAATATTATTGAAGGTAAATTTACTCTTGTGGGTGATCAAGGGAACCCGGTTCCTAGGTAAAAGAATGACATTTTAGGTAAGCTAAATTAAGAGGATGTAGTTGAACTTGTGGATAATGTATGACAAATTTGCTAGCTTCTAAGTAATCGAATATGGGATATGGGACTAATAGTTTTTGGGAGCAATGGAGTTATTCTTACAAGAATGTTGTCGTTGACTATGACTCATATGACGATGATATGTATGATGATCAAGATATTCCACGCGACGTCTAAACATTGCTTATAATCTTAGAATCAGAGTCCATGGAAGCAAAAATTATTAGGTTTCTTTATGTTTTATGTGAGATTGCTGTAATTTTATATGTTTTCTTTTTTGTAGGAAGTTGTTTGCCTATGTAACAGGCAGATATATAAAATTCACATATATCCTTTGTACTTAACTAGTTTTTGGAGTAATAAAGTTTACCAAAGAAACCCATTACCCAAAAAAATCACCCTCATTGGATACAAACCCTCACTACTCAGTTTATTTAAGTGTATATGTGTGTATTTAGTGTGATATTAATATTTGTATAAGGTGATATTTTTGATGGTGGTGATTGTTAGAGCTATGAGGTGAAGAGAGTGATGATATAGTGTATGGTAATGTGATGTTATGAAAATGAGGAGAATGGGAGATCATTATGACTACTCTAAAAGACAACACATATTATTAAATATTCAAATTTTCAATTTTCAATTTAAAATCACTAACTTTTCTAGAGCACATGGTCCTATGGCTCGACACTTTTGGAACTTCAGGAATCAACTTCTTTTCGCGGCTAATAAACATATGATATATGCAAGATTTAAAAGAAGATTATTGAACGTAAATTTACTCTTGTGGGTGATCAAGGGAACCCGGTTCCTAGATAAAAGAATGACATTTTAGGTAAGCTAAATGAAGAGGATATAGTTGAACTTGTGGATAATGTATGACAAATTTTCTAGCTTCTAAATAATCGAATATGGGATATGGGACTAATAGTTTGTGGGAGCAATAGAGTGATTCTTACAAGAATGTTGTCGGTGAATATGACTCATATGATGATTATTTGTATGATGATCAAGATATTCTGGGTGGCGTCTAGACTATTGCTTATAATCTTGAAATCAGAGTCCATGGAAGCAAAAAATATCAGGTTTCTTTATGTTTTATGCGAATTTGTAGTAATTTTATATGTTTTCTTTTTCGTAGGAAATTGTTTGCCTATGTAACAGGCAAATATGTAGGATTCACCTATATCATTTGTACTTAATTGCTTTTTGTAGTAATAAAGTTTACCAAAGAACCCCATTACCCAAAAAATCACCTCCATTGGAGACAACCCCTCACTACTCAGTTTATTTAAGTGTGTGTGTGTGTATTTACTGTGATATTAATATTTGTATAAGGTGATATTTTTTTATGGTGGTGATTGTTAGAGCTACAAGGTGAAGAGAGTGATGATACAGTGTATGGTAATGTGATGTTATGAAAATGAGGAGAATGGGAGACCATTGTGACTACTCTAAAAGACAACACATATTATTAATATTCAAATAATCAATTTTCAATTTAAAATCACTAACATTTCTAGAGCACATGGTCCCATGGCTCGACACTTGTGCCAGTCCGATTTGACAATAAGGTTGGCTCGACACTAGTATTTCTTCATTTTTCTAACATGAATTATCTATGGATTTTGGATCTTGTTTCTTAGTTTTCTTTCTTTCCTCTAACCCTTTTATGTAGCTCGTCACCATAGCTCGATCTCTTTGTGCCCCAAGCGAGGGGGAGTAAACACCAAGGGGGAGCATTAGCAATGACGTTTCCTCTCTTCCTTAAAGACATTGGCTATCCTTTTGCTTCGACAAAAGGGGAGAAATGAAAATAAACTCGTCGAAAATTCGAAAGTCTTGTTTGTAACAAGATTAAGTTTATAAGTTGTCGTAATAAAAAAGGGGAATATTGTTAATGCAATGATGCCTAATTACGTTACTTGCATTTATCGGTATTGCTTTATTTTAATTACGACAATATATAAAAACAAGCATTTATTAAAAACAACGAATATCGAATTCTTGAGTGTAAGTCTTCAATTTTATTTAGAATCACTTAAGGTATGAATAAACAAGTCATTAACCTAACTAAGTGATCAAGGATAAATTATTAATTTAAATCTCACTTTTATTTAAAAGTGACAAAGTATTTTTTAATAACTTTATTTTTAAGAAAATATTTTATGAAAAATCTTATTTGGTATTGCTTAGGATATTCCTAAGAAAGGTATAACCTCCCTTGATAACACTACTGGAAAAAAAAGGAGCGGAGTCTTGGACGCACGATTCTTTATAGGCTTCCACGGTTTCATATATATATATATATATATATATATATACATATGGAACCATAGGAACATTAACGAACCGTGTCCAGACTAGCCATTACTCCTCCTCTCCTATAAATAGTGGTTCATTTCTAGCTTTTCAAAGCACCTTTTTTGCACACATTCTCATATCTAAACACTTCTTCAATTTTTCAAATTCTTGATCATTTGTTTGATTAACCTTGTTTAAAAAGAGATTCTTTCCTCAATCCTCTCAGCCTCTAAGTGCAAAGAGAAGAACACTATCATCCTTGAAGTGTTGTGTCAAGTTCAAGATCTAGTTAAGATCCAAATCATTATTTTATTCATTCTTGTGTGTAGTATTTGTGTAGATACAAATTGGTGTATAATTTGTAAGTTGTGTATGTATTGTGGTTAATACTTGAGCCTTAAAGTATACTAGTGTAGATTGGTTCTAACTAAGATTTTAGTTTAGAGTAAGAAATTGGTGTAAGCGGCGTGTAAGGTTTCTCAACCTTGAAGGAGCTTGTTGATTAAACGAACTCTCGAGTAGGGTACTTGAGGAGTGGAGTGGGGAAGAAGATAGAACTTCGTGGCCGAACCACTATAAATCCTTGGCGTTCGATTTGATCTTTTCTTAATCTCTTTACATTCTTTATTTATACTTGCATATAGTTTGTGATCATTAGCCTAGCAACACTATCACTTGTTCATATTTAGGATAAAAAGGTTTCACATAAGTCACTCGAATCAAACTATTTTAAAAAAGAATTCTTACAAATCAAGTTTGAGTGGTAAAACTATTCAACCCTGCCCCCTCTTCTAGTTTTTACAAGTTTGTAGGCCGACTATTTTGGGTCGATTGGTGAGCAAGCAAAAGATCCATAATACTATTTTAGACGTCGCTATCGTATCAGCATCAAACTATTTGAGGATATAGTCATCGGTATTGAAACTTATATTAAAACTATTTATGATTTTTCCAAACATTTTAAATTCTTTACAGCCTGACTTGATGTTACGGGTCACATGAGTCTTAGTGTTATTATGAAATGTACATGCGCCATATGCTAATTGGCATATTGTTAATCACCTCCTTCATTTGATGAATATATTAAAATGGTGGAACGTATTTTATGTGATTCTTTACAGAACTTTTGTAAGTGTATTATTCATTTGTATATGCCCGTATTTTTAATAAAACCCGACATGAATGGCAATCAATAATTATATTCATCGCATAAAAGGGTTCATGGCTTTTCGGAACGCTTGTGAGTATTGATTGTATGCATTGAGAATGGGTTAACTTCACGAAATCATGGCACGTGTAATTTGGGATGAGAGATAAGAAATAACAACTATATTGCTTGAAGTTGTGGTATCGTAATATTTGTGGATTTAACATGCATTTTGTGGAGGCAGCGGGTACGAATAACGATCAACGGTTGCTCAACTATTCGGACGCAATTGATAACATCACACAGTTTATACTTTTAATATCAAAACACTTTATAAAATACTCATTATTGTTATATTTATGTTTAAATGTGTACTACTTGTTCATATTTTGATTTTAAGAAATTATGAGCATTGGAGCATAAAGGCATGGAAGTGGGAAGACCATCTACAGCGTAGTTGGCCTGTAGGGACTACGCCGCAGCTTAATGAAGAATTTTACAATATAAGAAACTACAATTTAGCTCCTCTCCTTAGGCAACGACGTAGATACATTAAGCTAAACGAGGATACGTTCATTAAAATAACTACAACGTGGCTCGACACTTAAGGCTACAACGTAGTTGATACGCTAACTATAAATATATGCCTTATTTCTGCATTGTTGTATCATTTAGATGAGACGTTTTTCAACTATAATCATCATCGATCCAAGGAAGGAATCGCATTAAATCATAATTTGTATTATCCATTCTTTGAACAGTATGTAAGACTTGTAATGTTCAATCAACCGATGGTTTATTTTTCTCTTTGCAATATGTATCATGAGTAACTAAGCACCTTAAGTGCTAGCCTGGTTATAATTGCGTTATTGTGTTGATGCGTGTTTTCATGTTTAGTTATCGTTTAAATGGATATCCTACTTGCCTGTTGATACATCCTCGCATTTTGGTAGTGTTGAGGCTAGTGTGAATCCTCTTAGCTATTGATTAGGTTTATGCAGTTGAAATATAGTCTATAAGGATAATAGGAATAGGATTTCATTTTTTCGTAGTGTAGAGGTTGCATGATCACCGCATGCTTTACATTAGGAACTTATAAAGCGCGAGAAATCCTTTTAGGAGGGTTAGTGTCGAGAAGTGGGATTGTCAACACTTAGACATGTCTTTAGTACTGATGAGGGTTTATTCACTAGAATCTAGATGCTCGATTATCGTGAACATTAGAATTGAGATCATAGAAGTTATAGGTTAGTTGTGACAAAAATTGAGCATGGAAATGTTAGAACCACCATAACTAACGGTAATTAGACATTACACTAGGAAATATTATTCACACGATAACAGAAAGTAGCTAGATTAGTACATCTTTCTCCAATGAGTTAATCTTTCATTTTAATTTCATATTTAGTTTACTTGCAATACTTAAACAAATCAAACGGCTTTTTTAAACCTATGACAATTCAAATTAGATAACTAAACACTTAACTCTTAGGACGAACTTAGATTTACCAATTCTACATTATACACGATTGGGTTCTCTGCCTGGGTTCTCTGCCTGTTAGTGCATTTGTTCATCATAGGTGAACGAGTTTCAAGAATTTAAAACTTGGTAATTAGTTTAAAATAAATCACGCATAATGAATATGTAGTGGTCTTGTTTTCGATCGAGAAAAGGTACAATGCCTGGTCGAAGGTCTAGTAGCAGGCATGTTTAATTTAGCTCCCGAGCGAGAACGATAAATAGGAGATGCACCATCCTTGCCTATGCGTACGTTGACATTGAATTGATTTCATGTAATTCTCCGGTGTTCGATAACCATTTGGATGGCATCACCCCAATGGCTCGGTTTGGAATAAATTAAGTTACATTTAGAAATGGATATTACTTAGCTGACAGGATTTACTCACCGTGGGCAAGTTTTATCAATTCATTTACGGTTGCATGGGACGATAAAAATAACGTATTTAAATTGCGAGAAAATGTGCTAGAAAGAATACCGAAAGAGCTTTTGACATTCTCCAAGAACGTTGGGGAGTTATACAACAAATGGCACAAGCTTACACTGTCAACACCTTATCAAATGTCATGTAAACAAGCATCATATATACTTCTTATAAAGGAAATTGGTATCTCTCTTTTCAATAAATACAAAAATTTTAAGTAGTATGACAAATAAATCATAATGTACAACTTATTAATGCAAATAAAAAATTAAAAATTGAGTAATACAACCTATTAATACATATGTACAACTACAACAAACATAAAAACTTATAAAACATATTACATTTGATCTTTTAATAAGTTTAGAAATTATGATTCTAGTGTGGTCGAAAATCATTCTCCTACTAGTTGCATATAAAAATTAAAAAAGGCCTACTCATAATAGTGATCATTAGCGATTTATATTTTTTTGTAATATTAATTTTTTTTCAGCAACTTACTGGCGATCAATATTTTTAGACCCGGGTCGACCCGGTCGGGGCAACCGGTTGATCCGATTCTGGCAAAAAAAAAACAGGTTATGTTGACTCGGGTTTCACATTTCAAATCCCGGCTAGACCCGCCGGGTTTTGGGTGACCCGGGTCAACCTGGTTCTCAAGACCCGGCCGGGTTTCAATTTTTTCGGTTTTTTTAAAAATATGTAAATTTTACGTATTTACGATGGAATTTTATTTTTACATATTATATTGGTTAGTAAATAATATATATCTTCAATATACCGAAGTTTTAACCGTTTTTATATATAAATTTTGTAAATTATTTGAAATATGAAGAATTTTTTTTTAGAAAAGCAGGTTGACCCGGACCCGGTGACTTGACCGGGTCGATTTGAAAACCGGGTTTCAAAACATTGCTGGCGATTTGTTTCCATAACAAGACGACCAAGTTCAAAAATTTTTAATTTTTTATTCAAATAATTATTTAAATAAAATAAAAACATTACAATAATATTTATACTTAAATATTATTAAAAAAATGATTAAAAAATGCTTAATTAGATATAAAGAGGATAAAATGTCTTAACTAAAACATAACTTTAAAAATGATCAAATTAATATATGTGGTGAGAAATTAAATAAAGCTCGATATATTAAATTTTTAAAATTTATTAAAAAATTTATTTAATTAAAAAATAATTAAAACTAATCTAATTTAATCCAAAAAATAAATAAAAATAAAAATAAAAGAAAGAGAAAGAGAGACCGATTTCCCGAATGGATCGTAAGTTCGAACGAGTTCTTATGACGATCGATTCGAATCAGTCGGCTGTAACGCGGACGACCGACTTCAAAATCGACCAACCTAAGCTCGACCGAGACAGTTATGGGTAGCCTAATAGAGAAGACCTGACTTATACCTCTAGACAAGAAAGTGCAAATTCGTTGAATGCCGAATAACTGAAATGTTTAATTCCAAAAGTAACATTTCCACTTTTAAATATGCATTAGGACCATCATATATCACAATCTACTAAATATTCGTGTAGAAGGAGACTTCCTTGCTATCTCCAACAAAATCTTGACACATAAGTTTAGACATATAATTAGACACATCGATTAGACATCCCAATTAATGCTCGTAAAATAAACTATGAAAATGATGGAATTTTACTACGGTGTAGGTCAGTTGAAGGCCTACGCTATAGACTTCACATAGGAAAGTATTTAATGACTATAACTTAAAGAAAAAATTGCATGTTTTGTTTTTATGGTTTACCCAGAATATTAAGTTTCGTCTTTATCTCAAAATAACTGTAAGAATCGTCCCTATTTTTAAAACTATGATCAAACTTCGTCTCTATTTTGGATGTGTGTTAGTTTTTAACATTAAGTCTTGGGAAGAGAGGGGTATTTTGGTCATTTACTTGTTTTGTCTTCATTTAATACAAACACCCACCCCATTTCAACACACACACTCAAACGCTTTTTAAAAAGGGAAAATTACCAAAAAGGTCTTTTGCCCAATATTCTTTTCCCAAAAATACTAAAAAAAATATTTCCGATACGGTCCAGGGCAACAAAGAATATAGGACAACTGGGTGCAGAATGCGCCGCGTGTCATCTGTTGCCCTATATCTTGGGCAATATGTCAGAATTACCCTATTTTGGACACTTGTCAAAATCTGAATGGTTACTGCCCTATATTCTTTGTTGCCATGGACCGTATAAAAAAACATGTTTTTTGGACTCAATCAAAAATTGTTCAAAATTAAAAGAATCTTTTAATAATCATCCCTTTTAAAAACCCCAAGTGTGATTAAACACACAAACACATCCCAAGAATCTACATTTTGGTATTTGATTCTACTATTCAAGATCTATATTTTAATATTAATTTTCACCGTATATTTTATCTTGATCACTTCTTCTTCTTTTGTCACTTAACTCTTCCACTTTTACTTTTTCATCTCTCGTACATCTCATTCTCCAATCCATTTCCATTTTTTATCCGTCAACACAATCTCCATTTTATTCATGTTTGTTGATTACTCTTTGTTAATCTATTATGATTGACGAGGATTTCCATGTCTTCCACCTCTGGTGGTTACCCACCTGCGAAGAAATCTATTAAAACCCCTAAATCATTGAAAAATTCAAAATCCAAGGGACCCTGATGCTATTGTCACTATGAAGCATACATATATGTTAAATACAGGATGCCCCCGTAAACTCATATAAACACCACGCTAATGACAACTATGAATCTTCCACTTCGAGCACTTGTTTTTGCTAAACTGCAAACTGAATCTAATAAAGTGGAAGCACATCTCTCACTGTAGCTGAAAAGTTATTAATAACATCCATTGGAAACCCATCACCATTTTCCCAGAATAAATCTTTAAGAGACTTGAAGTCATCTTCAATTTGTCGAGAGACTTGAACCTATCACCATTTGCCCAGAATTAATCTACTCTCACCAATATTTACTAACCTAAAACCAGCAGATCTAGGAGAGGTTGATTCTAGACCGGAAAATGATATTTTGAAAAATTGATCTGAAAAACTGGAATCTTGAAACAACATATTCGACATGTTTTATGGTTCCCAATGGGTTAAGATGTTTCCGGCAGCTCAGATGTTTTAGATTCCGGCAATGAACGGCCTCTCCAATTCTAATGATTGAGATCCGAATCTAAAAAGTATCGTTACTTATATGATGTTAATGTTTTGATGTATAAGTGGTCGGATCTTGATGGTGACGGTGGCCCGATCTTGATGCTGCTGAAGATGTGATTTAACAGATCTGAATGAGTGTGTGTGAGAGAGTGTGAAAGTATGTGCAAAAGATTATTGTATTGTATAGCAATGTAACACCCCATTTGGATAAATGGAATATCACAGGATAATCATGGCGTAATATCAAAGCATAGGGTAAATGTCCTAGAATATTACATGACCATAAGGGATAACCGGAATCAAACATCGGTCCCCAACATAAACTCATAAACAAGCATAAAGTAAAAGTAATGCAGATGAAACAGAACATAATATAGCTTCCATCCTATGCATACCCTTTCCCATGCTCCTGACCTTGTGTACCTGTCGTTTGGGGACATGAAAAGAGAAAACGGCTGAGCGAGACGCTCAGTGCGCGGATATATAATAATAACATGGAATAGCATAGCATAAGTGAAGGCTGAAATGAAAGCATAATAATAAAAATGCAGCGGAATAATGTAAGTCCTGGGAAACCTGGTGACATGTAATAAACTTGTAACTTGTAATAAACTAATTTATTCTAAAAGTATCATGTTCATGTAAATACTGAAAGTCTGCTGTTTAATCATGAAACCCGTAATTTAAATGCCAAAGAGCTCATATAGGTCACGAAATATATCAACGTGCATGAATACATGAAGGGGTGACCTCGTCATGCTATTAGAAGGGCTGCCTCTAATTCATAATAGTCTGGGTAGGAAGGATCAGCTCCTTGTGAAGGATGGAAGGAACACACCACATTCACCATGAAATTCTTGTAAACTTGTAAACTAGGATGTACCCATTCGCCCCACATGATAATAATAATAAAGGTCAAACTTGTAAAGGGACGCTGCGAGCAATCACTCTCCCGCAGAAGATTCATAACACCAGTGCCTCCAATGTTATGGTTATGGTACCTCCATAACTATGTGAAACTGACATGCATGTATATGGCTATGGTGTGAGAACCCGTACTTTCCCAACATTATTTTATTCTTTTTATTCGTGCTTCTTGATTTTTTCCAACGTATTACGTTTTCTTGTATTGCTATATGTAAATCCTGAGATTTTTAAATTATACTTTTTTTAAGTATTTTTCTGATCATCGATAAATACTTTGTATGAAATTATAAATTTTCATTTTATTTTTCCATATTTATTTTAAATCAATGTTTTTGATTTAAAATCACCCGTGTGCGTTTTACAACGAGTTTATTCAAATCAATGTACAACGAGAATTCCTAGTGATCGCGATACCGACGGATGCCCAAAACTTTACGTTTACTTATCGAGTGTTTCGATAATTAATATTTTCGATGATGTCGTTTTAATTACATATTAAGTCGTGTCGAGAAATCGTATAATCATTTTTACGATGCATTGTAACCTTTGAAAAGTATTTTTACGAAACCCGAGCCCCGTAAATATTTTCAATATTTACCAATAACCATTTTCTACCCTTTAAAACTATTAATTGTTTTTAGGTCCACAAGTTTTAAAGTTTACAAAACTAGTCCTTCCACTTACTACCACTATATAAACATTTTCTTTTTATCTTTCTCCACTCAAACACACAACTAGCTAAAAAAAAACACACATTCTCCTCCCACCCCTCATTTATGTCGCCACCTTCACCACCATCAACCACCACCATCCACCATGATTCAATCAAAACAAAAACAAGACCACATCTTAGAATTCAATGGTGATTCTAATGATATCAAAATCATGAACATGCATCAAGATTTGAAGAACTTATGATTTCATGGATTGTATGATGTTGTAATCATCTTGCATATGTTATATTTGGTAAGATTATCATGTTTTGATCCTTAAAGGTCTTGTTTTTAATCTTTGATTTTTGTTAGATTTTTCATACAAGTGTTTTTAGGAGTGTTTGGTTGATGGGTATGATAGTATAGTGATCCTAGGAGTATGAGAATGATTGGTTTTGAGTGAAAAATAGAATTGTCATGTTTTCTAAAAAGCTAATCTGAGACAGCAGCATTAAACAGTATGTTTCGTGGGTTTAAGGTCTGTGAAAGACTGAGATTATTTGAAATTGTTGTAGAGTTTTCCGAGACGGTCGTTTTGGTATAAGATAGAGCTTATAACTCATTACGAGTCAAAAGTTATGCTAGTTTTAGTTTTCGTGTACCGGGAGACGCAAGTCGGCACAATCCGAAATTGTGGCTGATTTTGGGTCGACTCTCGGGAACTTTAAACTTGGTTAGATAGTTGATACTACTGATTTTCAAAGTTTACAAACTGAGTTTGATGAGTCTAGTAGTGGTTTCAAAAGACGGATTGACGGGTTAGTACTTTTAAAGTGGTCCAAACGGTTTTACAAAACAAGTGCACAAATCTGTCCTAAAATTTGGAGTCGAGTAAAGCGTCGAGCTGATGGATTTTAAAGTGTGAACTTTGGCTCAAATTTTGGTGAGGTCTTATATAGGTTATAAGTGACCTTGACACCAATTTTCATGTAAAACGGACAAGTCTAGATAGGGTAGATCGGTGTGTACATTCGGGGTGTACTTGCTGATTTTTTTTTTGGACACGTAGTTTAATGCTTGTGTTGCGTGAGTTTGAGTGTTCACCATCGGACATGGTGACTTACTCAAGTGCTTAGTCATTATATAAATGACTTAGCTACTGGTCCAAATAAGGGTAAAGGATAGTTTGACTTGCGTTGACTTGGCGTCGTATGACGAGTCATTTTCAAGTGTTCAAGTGTTTTAACGAGTAACGTTGGATAAATGGGTAGTATGAATTCATTTGATTCGTGTCAATGGTTTTGAAACGTGTATACTTTGAAAACATTTGAGTCATGTTATATTTGGTATATATATCGATATTGATTTCGAGTCTTAATGCGCGCCTTATTGTGATAGGTTGCGGTTTTCGTTTTTTCCTCGGGCATCCATATCGTCGGTGATCGTCTCACTACATTGTTTCTACTTAGTTGTTGAGTACCGTGATTGACTTAACACGTGGATA
Source organism: Glebionis coronaria (assembly GCA_025667525.1). NCBI lineage: Eukaryota > Viridiplantae > Streptophyta > Magnoliopsida > Asterales > Asteraceae > Glebionis > Glebionis coronaria. Next base: position 601,814,569 of record CM046878.1, on the reverse strand, counting down.
AGGGCCACGAAATTTCTAAGGATAAAGGAGGAGGAATTGTTTAATTTGCGTGTTTGGATAAATTCCTACGTGTTATGAAGGTATAGTCACTCCTAGCATTTTAGTTTTGATGTTACTAGTACTTTGATTCTTTTTATTCATGAATTTTGAATTCCTTGGGTGAAACCCACTGAGATTATAGATAGTTAGGGCATATTAGGACTTAGGACACTTGCGTGGCGATTTGGTATAGCCTAAGTGTTGCTTGATTGAGGTTAGGTAGCTAAATGGAGTCGTTTTTGTAGTATGGAAATCACCACAGAAACAAACAGGTCATGGCAAAATTTTCTTAAACATATGACCTTTTTTTTATTTGAAAAATGGATACCCACTGATGTGATTAGTATGTGTTGAGTTGGATGGAAACGGGAAGTGTCCGGATGAGTCCGAAACGGTCGTTTTACTAAACTAGGTCAAATCTGAATGTTATGCTTAAAACGTGGGTATATTGACTTGGGTAAAAAGGATTAATTTATGATTTTATTACTTTTTACAGTAGCTACAAATATAATAAAACTTCTCTTTTTGGTTTCGTGTCAAAATCTTTAACCGATTGGGATTTATGCTTAATCTACCGTAAGGTACGAAAGACGTTTACAACTTTCTGTTTTGATAGTCTGTCACTAAAAGTGCATTTCCCGTTGATTGAAAATAGTTCTAGGGCTTTTCTTTCCCAACTTTTAAAGGTAAGAGAAATACCTATACATTTCAAGAAATTTCACCTCCTGTACAATTATAGATTTTTAGATATAACCAAATCTTCACAGCCTTTTTCAGACAACTGAATGCAGTCCCTTGTTTTGGTTTTTCAAACCGAGTTTTAAACGTGTTCGGAACCCACACATAAATGCTTGGACCATCATACAAGGTTGATATTAGGTTATTACAGTAGGTTCAAGGTGTTGGGTCAAAATTTTAACTTAAGCTTAGGTCTCGCCATCGCACGCAAGTTACCTAGTCATACTATGTCCCACCACTTCTAAAACGTTATTGCTTCATTGAACGCATTCTTATTACGCGTCACCATTGCATAGGTCCGTGAAGACTTCTTTTTGCTCAGCCCCTTTTACCTTGTGATTACTTACTAAAGGTGAGTTCATAGCCCCTTTTTACTTGAACAATGTTTCTAAATGCGGGGTGAGATTTTACATGGTGGAACACATCCATTTAAAATTGTATGCTATTCAGACTTGTATGCTTTCCAACAGTTTTCATTGATATTATTGCTTATAGTTAATAGCCTTAAGTTTCCTCTCTTGATCATGAACCGTTAATTGTCCCGTATGCTTTGCGCTAAGCGCGAATGTTGTGGGTGGATCCATCGGGATTGACAATCCCCGTCCCGATTACCTTGACGCACTTACATTTGTTTATACTTGAGTATTTAGGCTGAATACTCCCTAGAGGAAATTACTTTGAGTTAAGCTTCGGTTCATGAACTAAACAACAATAATATTGGTTTCAGACTATGGTTAATGATCATAACCATTTTCTCTATTTACTTGTTTTACAAATGAATGCTTGTGTTCCACACCTTTATTGCTAAACCTATGAATTTCACTCAACTTTGTGTTGACGATTTTACATGTCTAATATATCTTTCCGCATGATATTATCGCAGCTTGGAGATTTCTGTGATGCTTTTAAAAGACTGGTTTTAGTATAAACTGTCAAAAATTTATTACATCTTTTGGGCAACTTTATGTTATAAATCATGATGAAATAATATATCTTTCCGCATATAAAACTCTGGGACCTATGTTTAAAACTCTGATCATTTATGATGTGATATATATGCTTTTATTACGTCAGCTTTGTGTCAACTGTAATTCATTGTTTCTTGTACTATGACGTGTTACCCCCTCGTTGCCTAGTTGTTCCATGTCAGATTTTGGGGGTCTCACAGATTGGTATCAGAGCGATGGTTATAGGGAACTGAGTCGTTTTTCTAAACTTAGTCTATAACCGAAAGTTCAAATATTTTATTGTTTCTAAGTGTCAAACACAGAATTTGCCATTGCTGCTCGATATCTTCGCGGGTAACTCTCTAATCCTTATTATTTACTTTTAATTATCGTTGTAGTATTTCATCTCTTGATTTCATTTTGAAATATTACTTTACGCTAATGACGATAATTACTATGTCTTTTCAAAGCTTATGTGCTTCATGAATTATCATTGAATGTTACTGTGATTACATCTGCCTATACTGTATTTCTTGAATTCTTGTTCTTGTGAATTGATCTTATTGCAATGATATTATATCGTTATGACGTTACATACTTGTATTCAGAGCGCGTATGTTGCCGACTTTTCATACTCATTTTTCTGAGTACTATTGCTATTTCATTTATGCGTGATACGACTGACTTTATATGCCCGTTCGGTTTGAACCGTCTGTTTTTCTTGACTCGTTGATACGTGTTGTGCATACTATCGCGATACCATTGTTCGGGATTGAATAAGTGTTGTTTTCGATGAACTTCTGATTTTTATTCTACTACCGTGTGTGTTGCTTTCATTGTTTATTTCCCTTAAAATATCTACTTAGATACGCAGATTTTCTTTCTGACCATTCATAATTGAATGTCTAGTCTATAGACCATTGTGTAGCTCAATGTGTCTCCCAGAAAGACTAAAGGACATCGTGTGAGTCTCACATCTCGAAGAATTTGTTAAATCAGTGCTGAATAATATTGTGGGTTTTCATAATCTTGATTTACCTTTACGCCATCGTTTTACGCGACACTTGTACATGGATTACATCTTACTTCATTGATCATTCTACGTTTCGATTTCAACTTAGAACATCCGTTGTACCTTGAACACATAGTCGTCATTTTATTATGTGATGATTGTTTGGAATACGATCATACTTGTATCCTCCCTTTTCATTGAACCTCCTCGCTCCAGGAATGCCACTTGTTATTGTCCCGTTTCTTTCTCGATATATCTTGTGATTTTGGAAATCATGCCACCAAGAGACCTTTCTGCATTGCATCTTGCAGCCGAAGACACGGATTATATGCGTCGTTTTTTTTTATGTCTCCGATTATCGTTGGCATTCTTGAACCATTTCTATACTGTGTTTTCTTTACATGACTAATTATACAGTTTACCTTCTTTCGTCTTTATGGAATCCACAAGTCCTATGTGTACATTAATTTTGAGTTATCATGAAATTTGGATTTAATTTCAAGCTGTGTCGAAAAATATACTTTGTACAGAAACTTTACAGGAAGTTTAACAGTGTCGAGAAAATATTTTTATAACTTTAGACATAAAAATATATATATTTCTACATGTTGAGACGTCCGTTTAGGACATAAAATTTGACCAGTAAACTTTAAAATCGAGCAAGTTACGCTCATTTGAGATTGTAAAATCTAAGAAGTTATTTTCTGAATAATGCTAAAATATCATTTTGTTAACAGATTTAATGCTAGGGCATTTTCGTCCATTTTTATTCCGTTTCAAGTCTTGGGTAAAACTAGAAATTTGTTCAAAACATTGTTTTACATCGAAATGCATTAGACTTTGAGTCTTAGAATATCGTTTAGTGAGTTAATTGGTCTAGTCAAACCCAAAGGTCAAAACTAATAAAAGTTAAAAACATGGATTGAAGCGTTTTTGAGTTCGTTTGAGCTCATAAAACTTTAACTAATGATATTTTGCAAACTAAAAACAATGATTGCGTTTGAAAAGAATAGAATAGTAACTTTGAGTTCGGTCATACATGTACCTAGATCTTGAACTTTTGAAATTCGGTAACTTCCTAATATAGAAGCTTTTCGAAGTGATTGTACTATTTGTTAACTGATACCCTACTTTCTTAAAAGTATATTTTTGTCAAATAAATTACGATGTGCACATACGGATTCCTTATTCCTTCTTTTATTTATGACTTATTTGTCATTCCATTGTCTTTCTTTGCTTCTATCGTACCACTGATTTGGACCGAGATTTGAAGATCTTTCTTTCATATCGTTTGTTATCATCTTGACACGTGTCTCCTGACGATTTCGGCTAAACCTCTTGAAACCTAATCACCTTGTAACCATTTTATTGGTTGTCTTGAACTACTCCTTATTTCCCTCTTGTAACCCACTCGCTACTTTATAAACTATTGTCATGTTACCATACAACTCAAACTGGTCTTGTTTGCGAATCATTTTACAAAAGGTTTCATTTGGGCTTTCTTAAATAGTTGACTACTATCTTATAAAATTAACTTATATTAATTCTACAATGTATTTTCACAAATTGTTCTAATACGGTCTTATAAAGAACCCTTGTAACTATACGAATTGTCGATTTAAAACAGTTAGCCAGTAACTTATTAGCAAATAGTTTCATAAACTATTTTGATTTCTGTTTTTACAAATGACATTATATGCATATTTTAAATCATATGATATGTAATATTGGTTGACGAAGCTGAGCATCGCATTGCTAATCCTGAATTATGCATGGCCTGATCACCTATGCCTAATTTAGAAGGAGCCATGCAAGGCCAAATAGTAGTCACCTTAAATATTTAACCAAGAATCAACTTTTTAATTATGCTTCTTAAAAAGTTAGATAAATATAAGTTTTGAAAACTTTTACTTCTTGTGCGAGTAACAACAGTTCGCGACATACACCTATGAACCCTTATCCTTTCTTGAACAAAATACATGCCTCAAGCACAGATTTCTTTACTCAATGATCCTTGCTTTACTTGTTACCTCATCATCCTCATGATACAATTTTCGTTACCATTTGCCTAAATTCTTACCATTGATACCCGACTTGAAAGTTTCAACGTTGCTATGCTCCTACATCGATTGACCATCTCTATCTATTTTGGTAGACTTTCGAAACGTCTCTGGACGCGATTAGTGATTTATGACTGGACGTGAACGATGATTACGTGTAATTGCCATGATATGTGTTATGATACTATCGTCTTGAAATTTCATTCGTGTGAATCATGTGTTGATTTCGCCTTTCATTGCTAACGTTGTTCATCTTACTGGAACTTCTCTCAATTGACTTCTTAAGAATTTTCTTTGATTCGAAAATTCGTTGTGTGGCTTTCCCTTTCGATCGTATTTCGACCACCGAGAACTTAATAAGCCGTTATTGGTGACGCCAACCGCACTCGTGAATTAATCTTGCTATAATCATTGTTTCTTATTATTTTTATTATTGACGTGACTATTCTACCACGTTGGTTAAGAATTGATACGACTTCCGTCTTATTCCTTTGTATATTGCTCGCATACAGATTGTTGACCTTTATATGATTCACATTCGTTGTTGTCTTGTCACCTTTTGAAAACCAGAAACTGTTACGTGTTTATCGTTTGATATCTTAAACACTTTCTTAAATTTCTAAAAAAAAAATTATTATTAATTTTTAAGAACATTTTATACATTTTATCAAATGTTTAAATTACCAAAATAACTGTTTCAAGTTAAGTATCGGATCTATATATCCTCTTTGGTAAATTTACCTAATGTTTCAAAAGATATCAAGCTGTATCTTTTAAAGTATTTGATTATATCATACTTTATTGTCAACCTAATGAAATTATTTAAATTAATTTATAATTTCTAACAATGATTCAAAATAACTTGGAAAAAAAAATCTGAATTTTCTCTAATGGTGACGATAAACCCGAGTTTTAACGATAATTTAATACAGTCATCCAAAAGTTCTTAAGCCGATCAGGATAACTATCTTGAACTGTTCTACTTTTGCTTTGAAAATCCTGATCAAGAAAAAGATATAGCAACAGCTTACTCCCTAAATATAGATAGTTTGATTTTAAATCACTACACCTTGTGAAATTTTCTTTTAATCAAGGAAATACATAAACTGAGTTTTAAAGTAATACCAAAATCCTAGACAACTGATTGTGACAACTTGTATTTTAGACGATCATATGTTATTCATTTTTCCCTTCTATTTCTCTTGTAAATAGATTCTTACGTTTTAAGATTTTCACGTTTTACAGTTGCACGATTTACGACCCCTTGTTGATATACAATCTTGGTTCATTTTATCGCACTTTACCGTTTATGCGATTCTTGTGTTCATTCTTGTTAGTTTATCGCACGTATTTCCAACAACTCTATCTCTTGATGTATCTCCGTATTGAAAGATCGTTATTCTAATCTAAGACTGAAAAGTTATACCAAAAGGAGTTAAGAAACTGAAGCATAGCGAATTCTAACCGTTAAGATACGTCGTGGTACGGAAATTACCTGGGAAGCAATGAATTTTGTTTTACACTTTGTACCTCCTCTTGTTTGCATCTTCTACTGTTTTCAGGAGAACTCTGGGGACCAGAGTTCCTTTAGGGGGGAAGACTGTGAGAACCCGTACTTTCTCAACATTATTTTATTCTTTTAATTCGTGCTTCTTGAATTTTTCCAACGTATTACGTTTTCTTGTATTGCTATATGTAAATCCTGAGATTTTTAAATTATACTTTTTTTAAGTATTTTTCTGATCATCGATAAATACTTTGTATGAAATTATAAATTTTCATTTTATTTTTCCATATTTATTTTAAATCAATGTTTTTGATTTAAAATCACCCGTGTGCGTTTTACAACGAGTTTATTCAAATCAATGTACAACGAGAATTCCTAGTGATCGCGATACCGACGGATGCCCAAAATTTTACGTTTACTTATCGATTGTTTCGATAATTAATATTTTCGATGATGTCGTTTTAATTACGTATTAAGTCGTGTCGAGAAATCGTATAATCATTTTTACGATGCATTGTAACCTTTGAAAAGTATTTTTACGAAACCCAAGCCCCGTAAATATTTTCAATATTTACCAATAACCATTTTCTACCCTTTAAAACTATTAATTGTTTTTAGGTCCACAAGTTTTAAAGTTTACAAAACTAGTCCTTCCACTTACTACCACTATATAAACATTTTCTTTTTATCTTTCTCCACTCAAACACACAACTAGCTAAAAAAAACACACATTCTCCTCCCACCCCTCATTTATACCGCCACCTTCACCACCATCAACCACCACCATCCACCATGATTCAATCAAAACAAAAAGAAGACCACGTCTTAGAATTCAGTGGTGATTCTAAGGATATCAAAATCATGAACATGCATCAAGATTTGAAGAACTTATGATTTCATGGATTGTATGATGTTGTAATCATCTTGCATATGTTATATTTGGTAAGATTATCATGTTTTGATCCTTAAAAGTCTTGTTTTTAATCTTTGATTTTTGTTAGATTTTTCATACAAGTGTTTTTAGGAGTGTTTGGTTGATGGGTATGATAGTATAGTGATCCTAGGGGTATGAGAATGATTGGTTTTGAGTGAAAAATAGAATTGTCATGTTTTCTAAAAAGCTAATTTGGGACAGCAGCCTTAAACAGTATGTTTCGTGGGTTTAAGGTCTGTGAAAGACTGAGATTATCTGAAATTGTTGTAGAGTTTTCCGAGACGGTCGTTTTGGTATAAGATAGAGCTTATAACTCATTACGAGTCAAAAGTTATGCTAGTTTTAGTTTTCGTGTACCGGGAGACGCAAGTCGGCACAATCCGAAATTGTGGCTGATTTTGGGTCGACTCTCGGGGACTTTAGACTTGGTTAGATAGTTGATACTACTGATTTTCAAAGTTTACAAACTGAGTTTGATGAGTCTAGTAGTGGTTTCAAAAGACGGATTGTCGGGTTAGTACTTTTAAAGTGGTCCAAACGGTTTTACAAAACAAGTGCACAAATCTGTCCTAAAATTTGGAGTCGAGTAAAGCGTCGAGCTGATGGATTTTAAAATGTGAACTTTGGCTCAAATTTTGGTGAGGTCTTATACAGGTTATAAGTGACCTTGACACCAATTTTCATGTAAAACGGACAAGTCTAGATAGGGTAGATCGGTGTGTACATTCGGGGTATACTTGCTGATTTTTTATTTTGGACACGTAATTCAATGCTTGTGTTGCGTGAGTTTGAGTGTTCACCATCGGACATGGTGACTTACTCAAGTGCTTAGTCATTATATAAATGACTTAGCTACTGGTCCAAATAAGGGTAAAGGATAGTTTGACTTGCGTTGACTTGGCGTCGTATGACGAGTCATTTTCAAGTGTTCAAGTGTTTTAACGAGTAACGTTGGATAAATGGGTAGTATGAATTCATTTGATTCGTGTCAATGGTTTTGAAACGTGTATACTTTGAAAACATTTGAGTCATGTTATATTTGGTATATATATCGATATTGAGTTCGAGTCTTAACGCGCGCCTTATTGTGATAGGTTGCGGTTTTCGTGTTTTCCTCGGGCATCCATATCGTCGGTGATCGTCTCACTACATTGTTTCTACTCAGTTGTTGAGTACCGTGATTGACTTAACACGTGGATAAGGGCCACGAAATTTCTAAGGATCAAGGAGGAGGAATTGTTTAATTTACGTGTTTGGATAAATTCCTACGTGTTATGAAGGTATAGTCACTCCTAGCATTTTAGTTTTGATGTTACTAGTACTTTGATTCTTTTTATTCATGAATTTTGAATTCCTTGGGTAAAACCCACTGAGATTATAGATACTTAGGGCATATTAGGACTTAGGACACTTGCGTGGCGATTTGGTATAGCCTAAGTGTTGCTTGATTGAGGTTAGGTAGCTAAATGGAGTTGTTTTTGTAGTATGGAAATCACCACAGAAACAAACAGGTCATGGCAAAATTTTCTTAAACATATGACCTTGTTTTTATTTTAAAAATGGATACCAACTGATGTGATTAGTATGTGTTGAGTTGGATGGAAACGGGAAGTGTCCGGATGAGTCCGAAACGGTCGTTTTACTAAACTAGGTCAAATCTGAATGTTATGCTTAAAACGTGGGTAAATTAACTTGGGTAAAAAGGATTAATTTATGATTTTATTACTTTTTACAGTAGCTACAAATATAATAAAACTTATCTTTTTGGTTTCGTGTCAAAATCTTTTACCGATTGGGATTTATGCTTAATCTACCGTAAGGTACGAAAGACGTTTACAACTTTCTGTTTTGATAGTCTGTCACTAAACGTGCATTTCCCGTTGATTGAAAATAGTTCTAGGGCTGTTCTTTCCCAACTTTTAAAGGTAAGAGAAATACCTATACATGTCAAGAAATTTCACCTCCTGTACAATTATATATTTTTAGATATGACCAAATCTTCACAGCCTTTTTTAGAAAACTGAATGCAGTCCCTTGTTTTGGTTTTTCAAACCGAGTCTTAAACGTGTTCGGAACCCACACATAAATGCTTGGACCATCATACAAGGTTGATATTAGGTTATTACAGTAGGTTCAAGGTGTTGGGTCAAAATTTTAACTTAAGCTTAGGTCTCGCCATCGCACGCAAGTTACCTAGTCATACTATGTCCCACCACTTCTAAAACGTTATTGCTTCATTGAACGCATTCTTATTACGCGTCACCATTGCATAGGTCCGTGAAGACTTCTTTTTTCTCAGCCCCTTTTACCTTGTGATTACTTACTAAAGGTGAGTTCATAGCCCCTTTTTACTTGAACAATGTTTCTAAATGCGGGGTGAGATTTTACATGGTGGAACACATCCATTTAAAACTGTATGCTATTCAGACTTGTATGCTTTCCAACAGTTTTCATTGATATTATTGCTTATAGTTAATAGCCTTAAGTTTCCTCTCTTGATCATGAACCGTTAATTGTCCCGTATGCTTTGCGCTAAGCGCGAATGTTGTGGGTGGATCCATCGGGATTGACAATCCCCGTCCTGATTACCTTGACGCACTTACATTTGTTTATACTTGAGTATTTAGGCTGAATACTCCCTAGAGGAACTTACTTTGAGTTAAGCTTCGGTTCATGAACTAAACAGCAATAATATTGGTTTCAGACTATGGTTAATGATCATAACCATTTTCTCTATTTATTTGTTTTACAAATGAATGCTTGTGTTCCACACCTTTATTGCTAAACCTATGAATTTCACTCAACTTTATGTTGACGATTTTACATGTCTAATCTCAGGTATTATTACTTAGCTTTGCTTGGATGGGAGCCCGCAGGATATTATCGCAGCTTGGAGATTTCTGTGATGCTTTTAAAAGACTGGTTTTAGTATAAACTGTCAGAAATTTATTATATCTTTTGGGCAACTTTATGTTATAAATCATGATGAAATAATATATCTTTCCGCATATAAAACTCTGGGACCTATGTTTAAAACTCTGATCATTTATGATGTGATATATATGCTTTTATTACGTCAGCTTTGTGTCAACTGTAATTCATTGTTTCTTGTACTATGACGTGTTACCCCCTCGTTGCCTAGTTGTTCCATGTCAGATTTTGGGGGTCTCACATATGGCAATTAAAATAAACATAACATAAAGTTTCCTGACGTGTTTAAGACACATGACTATAGGGAAAAACAGATGGCATAGTAATGGGAAAACCTAATCAACATGAAAGAGAGAAAAGTTGTCCATACTGAAGGACGGAATATCCGTACCTCACGTCCAGTAACGCAAACGAAGAATAACGTAGAAGATGAGAACGCGAAGAAGATCACACTCCATAAATGCTACATAATAAAGATGGACGTGTATGAGTCGCTTGGTTAACTTATACTTAATAATTATTAATGACTTAACGTTAACTTGTTTTACTTCTTCTCGTATTGCCTTAACGTTCTTGACTTATTTTACGACTTCATATAAACCATGTATCATGCTTAGTGTATTTTATGTTCATATATTTTAATTAGCGTAATATATATTTATTTCATGATCGTGTAGTAAACTCTACTTAATAAATACTTACGCTAAAATAATAATAATTATTAGTTAATAATAACGTGCATGGTTTTACTTGAAATCAAAATTCATATCACAACATGATAATTTAATAAAACTAACGTTAACTAGCTAATTAAATAATTAATATAAGTCACGTTTATTAATTTAATTGCGCGATAAAATACTTAGGCAAAATCTAATAATTAAATATAACTTAAGTCTCGTAAAAATATTTAAACATATCGTGTAAATAATCCTAAATAAATCATGTTTAATAATGTAATCTAACGTACCCAAGCCTACCGAGACACCCATGTCTCGACCACACTAAACAAACAAAACTAGCAAAACAACCCAAAACAGTGTTGTCCAATATATATTTATAGTTCTGTCCAATATACGTTTTCAGTGGTGTCCAACATATACCAACCAGTTCTGTCCAATATCTTGATTTTGTTTCACCCAACATATGCTACGTGTGTTGTCCGATATATACTGGGAAGGAAGGTGGTGTTTGGCAGTTTGTTTATAACCTATACGCTACCCACTGATAAATAACCAAACGCCCCTGTTGGGGGTTTGGGTTGCCACTGTTAGGCTTAAAACCCCACTGCCTTAGCGGCTGGTGGAAAACAACAACCTCCGAGACCTTGAATGGTCTCAGTTTGCGTGAAAAACGCTCCCAAAAAAACGTAAAACGAAATCCCCCCTATTCCAATTCGTTAGATCATGTACTAACCTTTATAACTGGTTTTAAAATCCATCAGCAAAAGAAAAAAAAACTAAAACAAATTTAGGGTTTCTTACGTGTTTTTAGGGTTTAGAAATCGAAACACCCAAACCTTGTTCTTCCTGGATCGACCCACTGTTAATCCTTCTTAGTTCTTAGTACTTAGATCGACGGCAGAAAACCCTAGGAGAAGAAAAACGATCGACTTGATTTATTTATTTTTATGTAGGGTTTTGTTGGATTTCATTTGATATATATATGAATACTCCTTCTGTTTTTTTTAGTCGGTTTGTATTGTTAATGGGCTTTGGCCCATTCTTGGCCCTTGTCTACACGTCTAAAATAAACAGCCCATATTATTTGTTTTTATTATTATTTCGCGACTCGTTAGTTGTTACGCGTATTCGTGTTTTAAAATGTCGTGAGTTTTTCATGGTCATTCTTATACGTGTTAAACGTAAATTTATTTACGTAGTTATTTGTCGTGTTAAATAATAGTCGTGTTAATTTAATATATTATTTAATAATCGTGTTAAATATTCGCGTCGCACGATTTAAATGGCGTGAATTATTATTTTGTGGTTTTTCTTATAATACGTAAATTCGTGTCGTACATTAATAATAATAAATTACGTAAATTATTTGTCGTACTAAGAATAATATACGTAATAAATATATTAGTCGTTCTCAAAACGTATCGTATATACGTAAATCATAAGTTTTAAATTTATACGAAATTTCATGTACGTAGTATTCTAGGAATTTTTATGCGGGTTTTACAACTCTCCCCCTCTAAAAGAATAATTCGTCCTCGAATTAGAGATACGATATCCTGGAAGGGACATGAACGTGACGTGACTGTAGAGAACATGGAACATGACGTGACTGAAAAGGAACATATCTGAACTTATGGAAGAAAATAGAATAAGAAATAACATGATAAGATACATGAAACGATATACTACCAAGTGTCATACTTACTGGTATAAGCACACACAAAGTATTGATGTACGAGACATATTGAGACGTAGTACGTGATCAATTGTGAACGTGATACGTGAACAATTGTGAACGTGATACTTGGAGATATGGTACATGAAATATGAGACATACGATGAATGAGAATACGTACAAAATATCGTGAACATGACACGAGAACATAGGGTAAACATGACATGGGAACATATCGTGAACGTGCCATAACTGTGGAGGTAAAATCGATGATACTAGATAAGACGTGAAATGTGACGTGAAACGTCTATCTGAGGGTGAAAGTCATAATAAACTTGAGTCTGGCCTCCCAAGTTTTCTGCAATCTTTCCAGCATGAAAGTGAACGTAAATCATAAGATGGGATATGATCATGAACGTAAATCATGAACGTGAATCATGTCATAAACGTGGAAGTGAAAAGCCTAATCATAAGATGAAAAGGGACATAAGCATGAATAAGGTCATGAACGCTAACGTGAGACATAACTTGAGAGCTGGAGTAAGCGCCGTGTAATCGTATGATCATTGGCTGGAAAATATTTGATAATCCGCTACTGTGTACTCCTTTTAGATGAAAGAAAACGTGTAGGCTAAGTTAAATGGTCGAACAACGATTCAAATTTCTAACGGTTTAGATAACTGCAAGCGTGTTGGTGTTCTATCTTAACCTGCTTTTAAGTCAGGCCTTTAGATATGAATGTAACCGTGTCTTGTTTCATGCTTCTCCACCAAAATGTGATTAATATCATGATACATCTTGGTAGGATCTAGATATATAGAAATTGGAAAAAAAAACTATGAGTCTGGGTAAAATTTGACATGTCTTAGAATAGGATTATCTGAAACACATAAGTTAGGTGTAGGATTTTCTCCTTTACACGTAGGCATAATCATGGTGATAGTTACCGTGATATCAATGTGATTCAGCGTGTCACTGAAATCAATTCCATACGTACAAGAAAAAATATAGTGTGAAATTCCTTTGTTATAAGTCTTGTACATCAAGCGAAGATGATCTTCGTACTCTTCTAAACTCAAAAGAAGGTCATAATGTTAGGAATGCACACAATGACGAACTTGTCTATAGTTCATGAAAATTTGATTTCTCAAATCCACAATTACTGTTGGGCCTTCATGAACTAAGAGACATAAACATGAGTTTCATAATGACCATAACGTGTGCGAAGAACAGTCACAGAAGTGTCTTGTTCTCCCCCTCACAACTGTTGATAGCCATATCATTAAATCGATCTGGAAAGTGTTTAGAGTCTGGTAGATGATTGGATAGATCAATAATACTTAAAAAGGAAAATACAGTTATGAATGGTGGTATGATTGGTAGTTCCTTCTGGTAAGACATCAAGGAAGATTAAGAAATTATCGACTGATTAATGAATGAGAATATCAGGAGTCGTATCATAAATGATAGCTAGAAAATCTTTGTAGCCAATAATACATGCTTGTAAGGCCGAAGAAAAAAATTTCACCGATTTTCCTGGTAGAAAACCCATGCTGAATGTATTGAGGACTCTAAACATCGCTGAATATAGTCTGGTACGAATAATGATTTACTGTAGAAATGAAAGATCTTGTCATCAGCCTAAATTGAAAATCTATATATACATAGATGATACAACGGCTTCTAAGGTGGACATGAATATCCGAATATTAAATCGTGAAATGAAAGTTTCGTGTCTGTACACGAAGTAAATGTGGCAGATTTCGTTGAATGTGTTTCGTCCATCTCACACAAAATAAACACTTCGTGACCAACTATGACAATAAGTCAAAGATGGTACTTAAATTTTAGTGGCTTGGTTTGTACATGGCACAATAAACTAAGTATACCATTGGAAAGATACCTTGAATCACTAAGTCTGAGTTCAGAAGTTATGCATGAGTCTGTCTTGACTCATGTCCTGAGAACTATACGTGTGACATGTGTCTTGACTGGTGGCTGGACATGTTTCTTCAGTACATATACATGCGAGGATGTGTCTTGATGGATGCCTTGACATATGAAAAGAAATCAAAATGAAAATGGTGGTCAAAATGCCAGAGTTGGCGGATCTGCTGGACTGCTGACCCTTGTGATTCCGGTTAAGTCTGTGACCGGTGTTCTGTTGTGATTGCTAAAATACTTGTTGTCACAGTAACGGTTACTATTGTCTTGTCTGTCAGTTCTATGATGGTCATTATCATGACGGTGATTCATGTAACTATTCAGCTGAGTGGCCGGCTGGTACCGGTTCCCACTCATGTGACTGAAAAGATAACTGAATGACGTGTGACATATAACTAAAAGGTAAGGACATGAATTAGGATGAAAATCGTCTAGTGGTGAAGCATCTTCTCGTCCGATCTCTTTGATCTAAGGCTTTGTCTTCATCTTGTAGGGTCTCCAGGTTGTGAATAGCATCAGCATCTCATAGCGTCTCCAAATAATCAGCAGCATCAATATTTAGTAACATTCCAAAGCTATGAGCAGCATCAAGATCTTGTAAAATATCAACAAGTGGAGTACGCCTGAGATGATTTAGAATCGAGTAACGAATATTCATGGAGTATTGTAAATGACATACCCATGGATGACGGTACGCGTAATACACATGGAACACGGTACATGGAGTACACGTGGATTACGGTACATGGAGTACACATGGAATGCACATGAAATGATCGGTATGGAGTCGATCATCTGACATGATTTAAAAGGATAAACTGATCAAACGGATAGGAAACCAAACTGAAGTGAGAAATCCCGATAGCCTAGCAATATTAGCGTAGACATCATCCTGGTTGCATAGAGGAAACACTAAAAGTGTGGTTAAACGAAATTCAACGATGATTTGCATGAAAGCATGATTAATGAAAACCAACCATGACTATCATAAAAGCAGGAGTAAATGAAATCCATCAGTGTTTAGCATGAGAGCATGATCAACATGATGAAAACATAATTTTCATAAAGATGCATGGAACATAATCATCATGAAGATGAAATTATCATGAAGAAACATGGGAAAAAATTAACATGAAGGAGCATAAAACATAATCAGCATAGACACGAAGTTAACCATGATAGTATGAAAACATACTTGACATAAGGAAACATAACAATTTATGAGGGAACATGAAAAGTTTATGATTATAATGAGATAAATATTTAAGTTAATAGTGTGGACGACTAGGAGTCGTTTCACAATGCAAAACAATGCAACTTAAATGATAAGTATGAATTAATATAACCTGACCTAAACATAAAAGATGCATGAAGTACTTTATAATGCATGAAACAGTTTAAAATGCATGGTTAATAAATATGATGATATGTACACGAGTGAACGCCTATGGGTCGGTTCACAAAACAAAAGTCAAGTGTGGACGCCTATGGGTCGGCCCACTAATCAACAAAAAGTTTCGATAAAAGACATGCGACTAAATAGGGCCAGTCCTGTACCAACCATTTTTTAGTCAAAATTCCTGCGACAATGAGATGCATGCATGAATGAATACATGAAATGAAAATAAATTGAATGCGTGAAAATCAACTGTCTAAACCTAACTGAAAACGTATGACCAAGTATGAACTACGGTGGTTCAGTCCATATTAGTCAAAGTTCTCAAGGAACATCATGCATAAAACAATGACATGTAACTAAGTATGGATGATGGTTGTTCAATCCATATTAGTAAAACAATTCTGAGAAAACATCATGATTAAAATATCAAGGTGCTGAAAATATCGATACATGGAATAACAAGCGTTGGCTTAGGAAGCTCCTGGTGACTACCCATTAGTCACAGGTCGTGTTTTTTAGCCTACAGGTCGAAACCTTGGGCTCTGATACCATAATTGTAACACCCCATTTGGATAAATGGAATATCACAGGATAATCATGGCGTAATATCAAAGCATAAGGTAAATGTCCTAGAACATTACATGACCATAAGGGATAACCGGAATCAAACAACGGTCCCCAACATAAACTCATAAACAAGCATACAGTAAAAGTAATGCAGATGAAACAGAACATAATATAGCTTCCATCCTATGCATACCCTTTCCCATGCTCCTGACCTTGTGTACCTGCCGTTTGGGGACATGAAAAGAGAAAACGGCTGAGCGAGACGCTCAGTGCGCGGATATATAATAATAACATGAAATTGCATAGCATAAGTGAAGGCTGAAATGAAAGCATAATAATGAAAATGCAGCGGAATAATGTAAGTCCTGGGAAACCTGGTGACATGTAATAAACTTGCAACTTGTAATAAACTGGTTTATTCTAAAAGTATCATGTTCATATAAATACTGAAAGTCTGTTGTTTAATCATGAAAACTGTAATTTAAATGCCAAAGAGCTCATATAGGTCACGAAATATATCAACGTGCATGAATACATGGAGGGGTGACCTCGTCATGTTATTAGAGGGGTTGCCTCTAATTCATAATAGTCTGGGTAGGAGGGATCAGCTCCTTGTAAAGGATACAAGGCACACACCACATTCACCATGAAATTCTTGTAAACTTGTAAACTAGGATGCACCCATTCGTCCCACATGATAATAATAAAGTTCAAACTTGTAAAGGGACGCTGCGAGCAATCACTCTCCCGCAGAAAAGTCATAACACCAGTGCCTCCAGTGCTATGGTTATGGTACCTCCATAACTAGGTGAAACTGACATGCATGTATATGGCTATAGCAATTAAAATAAACATAACATAAAGTTTCCTGACGTATTTAAGACACATGACTATAGTGTAAAACAGATGGCATAGTAATGGGAAAACCTAATCAACATGAAAGACAGAAAAGTTGTCCATACTGAAGGACGGAATATCCGTACCTCACGTCCAGTAACGCAAACGAAGAATAACGTAGAAGATGAGAATGCGAAGAAGATCACACTCCATAAATGCTACATAATAAAGATGGACGTGTATGAGTCGCTTGGTTAACTTATACTTAATAATTATTAATGACTTAATGTTAACTTGTTTTACTTGTTCTCGTATTGCCTTAACGTTCTTGACTTATTTTACGGCTTCATATAAACCCTGTATCATGCTTAGTGTATTTTATGTTCATATGTTTTAATTAGCGTAAAATATATTTATTTCATGATCGTGTAGTAAACTCTACTTAATAAATACTTACGCTAAAATAATAATAATTATTAGTTAATAATAACGTGCATGGTTTTACTTGAAATCATAATTCATATCATAACATGATAATTTAATAAAACTAAAGTTAACTAGCTAATTAAATAATTAATATAAGTCACGTTTATTAATTTAATTGCGCGATAAAATACTTAGGCAAAATCTATTAATTAAATATAACTTAAGTCTCGTAAAAATATATAACCATAGCGTGTAAATAATCCTAAATAAATCATGTTTAATAATGTAATCTAACGTACCCAAGCCTACCGAGACACCCATGTCTCGGTCGCACTAAACAAACCAAACTAGCAAAACAACCCAAAACAGTTCTGTCCAATATATTTATAGTTCTGTCGAATATACGTTTTCAGTGTTGTCCAACATATACCAACCAGTTCTGTCCAATATCTTGATTATGTTTCACCCAACATATGCTACGTGTGTTGTCCGATATATACTGGGAAGGAAGGTGGTGTTTGGCAGTTTGTTTATAACCTATACGCTACCCACTGATAGATAACCAAACGCCCCTGTTGGGGGTTTGGGTTGCCACTGTTAGGCTTAAAACCCCACAGCCTTAGCGGTTGGTGGAAAACAACAACCTCCGAGACCTTGAATGGTCTCGGTTTGCGTGAAAAAACGCTCCCAAAAAAACGTAAAACGAAATCCCCCCTATTCCAATTCGTTAGATCATGTACTAACCTTTATAACTGGTTTTAAAATCCATCAGCAAAAGAAAAAAAACTAAAATGAATTTAGGGTTTCTTACGTGTTTTTAGGGTTTAGAAATCGAAACACCCAAACCTTGTTCTTCATGGATCGATCCACTGTTAATCCTTCTTGGTTCTTAGTGCTTAGATCGACGGCAGAAAACCCCAGGAGAAGAAAAACGATCGACTTGATTTATTTATTTTTATTTAGGGTTTTGTTGGATTTCGTTTGATATATATATGAATACTCCTTCTGTTTTTTAAGTCGGTTTGTATTGTTTATGGGCTTTGGCCCATTCTTGGCCCTTGTCTACACGTCTAAAATAAACAGCCCATATTATTTGTTTTTATTATTATTTCGCGACTCGTTAGTTGTTACGCGTATCCGTGTTTTAAAATGTCGTGAGTTTTTCATGGTCATTCTTATACGTGTTAAACGTAAATTTATTTACGTAGTTATTTGTCGTGTTAAATAATAGTCGTGTTAATTTAATATATTATTTAATAATCATGTTAAATATTCACGTCGCACGATTTAAATGGCGTGAATTATTATTTTGTGGTTTTTCTTATAATACGTAAATTCGTGTCGTACGTTAATAATAATAATTTACGTAATTTATTTGTCGTACTAAGAATAATATACGTAATAAATATATTAGTCGTTCTCAAAACATATTGTATATACGTAAATCATAAGTTTTAAATTTATACGAAATTTCATGTACGTAGTATTCTAGGAATTTTTATGCGGGTTTTACAAGCAAACAAGTTTTTTTTAATAAAAAATAGCGTGACATCTTTTTATACAGTAAGAAGAAAAAAGAAGATTTTTGTGGACCTGCTTAAACTTTAAAAAAATGTAATGAAAAGACGAAAATACCCCTCTAATGATTCGACTTAACGTTAAAAATTAACACCCATCCAAAATAGGGACGAAATTTGATCATAGTTTCAAAAATAGGGACGATTCTTGCAATTATTTTGAGATAGGGACGAAACTTGATATTCTGGATAAACCATAGGGAGGACACATGAAATTTTTTCTAACTTAAATATATTTGAAGATAGGAATAACATAAGATCTAAGGCGTAAAAAAATTATGATCGTAATGATAAATCGAGTAT
Organism: Glebionis coronaria; assembly: GCA_025667525.1. Taxonomy (NCBI): domain Eukaryota; kingdom Viridiplantae; phylum Streptophyta; class Magnoliopsida; order Asterales; family Asteraceae; genus Glebionis; species Glebionis coronaria. The sequence continues at coordinate 601,794,990 of CM046878.1, read as the reverse complement.
TTTTATCTATGTGTGAAGAATTTATAAGATTCAAAACAGTGGAACTTCGGGTTTTAATATGTGAGTAGGGGCGATATAAGTTTTGAGTGGGTGACATTTTAAAAAAAAAGAATCTACACTAAAATATCGTTTTTTCCAACTAGTCATGGAGGGCTGCCACCCCATAGCTAGAGAGTGGATCCTCCCCTGCGTGTAGTGGATCCTAAGATCTACCACGTCGTAGCGACAAGATATTGCATAAAATAAAACCATATATCGTGTCTACTATGGCGTAGTCTCGGTTACTATCTACGTCGCAGTTTCTTTTTCTGCTATTATAGAAAGTGAATATTTGATGACCTATTGCGTAGTTTGATTTATCACTATGTTGTAGCCAACACCAATACTATATAAATAGAGATCATTTTCTAAAGGAAAAGATATCTCTAAACCCGTAGCTCATACATGGTTTTGGAGGAAACCGACTCTCACCACTAAAAGGAGGTTGAAAACAAGGAGGGAGGAAGGAAAACTTTACCAAAACTAGAGTGTCTTGGTTATTTCAATTACATGAACTTGATACTCGTGCTCATTCCTTTGATTATTTATCGAACATGATTTAAGTCTCCTATTCACTATCTTTGTTGTCATTACTACCTTTTCTCTGGACCGTTTTGTGGATTTCGGTGGTCTCGTGCTATAATGTCCGAAAGGCCCTTTAACACATATACGTGTATGAAAACTTTATAAATTAATTAAGCTCGAGGATCATATAATCTATATATAATATAAATACATGAAATTGAAGGCCTTCGTTAAGCGATGATTCTGTGCAATCGCACCTATTAAACTTCCTTAAATTACTGCCATGGTTTTCTCTTCTTTTATTGTAGGGTTTAATCCCTACAATCCTAGTTATCTAGATGCGGAATATCGATCAAGAACACGCACACCAACAGAATTGATAGAAAAGTTAATCGACGCCCACACAAGGTAAATCCCTAATCCAAACGATTAGTATTATGAAAGAATGACGTGTTTGGTTCGTTCCCCCTCACCTCCTTTTATAGAGATGAGGGGAAACCGACTATTACAAGTCCTACGGGTCAGGTTGGGCTTGGACATTGCCAACCGACCTTTATTCTTAGCTATTTAGGAAACTAGGCTATTCGACACTATCCCTAGACACGACTTAGGCGAATATCATGACTAAACATAACAATTTCCACCTTAGGCATATATTAGCCTATCCCAACACTCAGCAACTCCAAGCAGTGTTGTAACTTGCGTCCAGGTACCACCTTCGTCAAGGCATCCGCAGCATTGTGTTCAGTACCCACCTTCAGAACTTCAACCGTCTTTGCTTCCAAGACTTCTCTGATAAAGTGATAACGCACATTAATGTGCTTTGTCCGTTCATGAAAAACATGATTCTACGATAAGTGAATCGCGCCCTGATTATCACAATTAACTGCAACAGTGTTGAGCTTCACGCCCAACTCTTCCAAGAGTCCCCTTAGCCAAATAGCTTCCTTAACAGCCTCCGTAAGGGCCATATACTCTGCCTCTGTAGTTGAGAGAGCCACCACGTGTTGTAGCGTTGCTTTCCAGCTTACAACACATCCTTGTACTAAAAATGCGTAACCAGTGAGAGACCTACCTTTATCCGGATCTTTAGCGTAGTCTTAATCAACAAAACCTGTTACGTCCACATGGTTGCCACGATTTGTCCCATACACCAAACCCACGTTTACAGTGCCCTGCAAATATTTCATAATCCACTTCACTGCTTTCCAATGGATTTTACCCGGATTCGCCAAATATCTGCTAACTACACTTACTGCATACGCTATGCCTGGCCTTGTGCATACCATCAAGTACATCAAGCTCCCAACCGCATTTGCATACGGCACCCTACTCATTCTTTCAACATCACAATCCCTAACCGGGCAATCCTTCAACGACAGCTTGAAGTGCCCACCCAATGGTGTCTGAACCGACTTCCCATTGTTCATTCTAAACCTTTTTAAAACTTTAGAAATGTACCCGGATTGTGACACCCTCAGAATCTTGCGACTCCGATCCCTGAAGATCTCCATACCAAGAATCTTCTTTGCTTCCCCGAGCTCTTTCATGTCGAACTCCCTTTTAAGTAAAGACTTGGTAGCCGCGATCTCAGCCTTGCTTTTACAAGCAATCAGCATATCGTCTACATATAACAATAGATAGATATACTCCCCTGGTTCATAACTCCTGTAATATACGCAGCTGTCGTAATTGCTACGCTTAAACCCGTTGCTCAACATATACTCATCGAACCTCTTGTACCATTGCCTAGGTGACTGCTTCAAACCATAAAGAGATTTCTTTAACAAACATACCTTGTTACCTTGTTCAAATCCCGGTGGCTGCCTCATGTAGATCACTTCTTCAAGATTTCCATGTAAAAACGCTGTCTTTACATCAAGCTGCTCCAGCTCATAATCTTTACACGCAGTCAATGCAAGTATAACCCGAATAGATGTGTGTCGAACTACTGGCGAAAATACTTCATTGTAATCAATACCTGCCCTTTGTGTGAATCCACGAGCCACCAACCTTGCCTTGTACCTAGGCTTTTGAACACCTTCAATCCCTTCCTTTATTTTGTACAGCCATTTGCAGCTCACTAGCTTTTGCCCAGCTGGATGATCTACTAACACCCAGGTCTTGTTCTTCTTCAGAGAATCCATCTCTTCTTTCATAGCAGCTTTCCACTTAGAACTGTCTTCACAAGAAACTGCTTCCTGGTATGTCAATGGTTCATGAGTATCTTCTTCCTCTGCTGCAGCGAACGCGTAAGCAACCATATTACTCTCATCCCGAAACCTTGCCGGTTTCGTTCTTGTCCTTGGTTCTCTATCCCGAACCAATTGATAATCTGTGAGATCTGGTGGATGATCAATTTCTTGAACCCCTGCATCTTCATCATCGCCATCTTCCTGATCTGTCTGGTCTTCCTGATCCGACTGATCTTCATGACCTGTTTGATCTTCCTGACCTGGATGGTCTTCCTCAGGCGTATGGTTATTTAACCTCAGCAGTTCCACCTCAACTTGTAATTCCTCAACAGACTTATCTTTTCCTGCACCAGTATCCTTCAACGTGTCTTTGTACATGACACTTTCATTGAAGACCACGTTCCTGCTTGTGACTATTTTAGGCGATTCATTATCAAGCCTATATAGTCTGTACCCCTTCACACCTTCAGGATACCCCAAAAGAACGCATTTTACCGCTCTCGGCTCGAGCTTACCTTGTTTAACGTGTGAATATGCGACACAGCCGAAAACCCTCAACATCCCATAATCACTAGGATGTCCCGACCACATCTCCATAGGTGTCTTCTTCTCAATCGCTGTCGATGGTGACCTATTTATAAGATATGCGGCCGTACATGTCGCTTCCGCCCAGAAGGTCTTGGGCAATCCAGACTGTATTAATAAACAGCGTACCTTGTCCATGAGAGTTCTGTTCATCCGTTCTGCTAACCCATTCTGCTGCGGCGTCCCGGCAACTGTCAAATGTCTAGCAATCCCACTCTCAGTACATAGTTGATTAAACTCCCGGTTACAGAACTCAAGACCATTATCCGTCCTAAGCTTCTTAACCGTCCTCCCAGTCTGATTTTCTACTAACTGTTTCCACTCTTTGAACTTCTCAAATGCTTCGTGTTTGAACCTGAGAACATAAACCCATACCCTTCTGGAATAATCATCAACAATAGATAAGAAATACTTCTTACCTCCCAATGATTCCACCTGAGACGGACCCCATAAGTCTGAATGAACATAGTCTATCACTCCCTGAGTAGTGTGCCTTCCTACACCGAAACAGACTCGATGTGACTTTCCCAGAACACAATTCTCACAAAAATCGAGCTTACCTAGACTCTTCTTGCCAAACAAACCCTGCTTTTCCAGCACGTGTAGTCCCGCCTCACTGATATGTCCCAGTCTTTTATGCCAAACTTGCACAAGACTGTCTTTTTCTTCAACACTATCATTAAGCTCACCGGCCAATGCATGGCCATCCAGAGAGTACACGCAGTTCTACCTTCGGGTTCCATATACAATAACCCTAGAACCATTAATCACCTTGACTTTGCCTGACTGCAATTTTACGGTATATCCCTCTTTTTCAAGAGTTCCCAGCGATATCAAGTTTCTTTTCAATTCAGGAATGTACCTGACATTGTGTAACACAAAACTTGACCCATCTTTCAGTTGTACCTTTACCTTGCCAATACCCCTGATCTTGCACTCCCTGTTGTCGCCCAACAGTACGCTGCCCCCATCGCATTCCAGAAAATCAAAAAATACATCTAACCTGGGTGACATGTGATATGAACCTCATGAATCCATGATCCAATCTTACAGTCTTTCTACACTCATCACCATCATCACCTCAGAATCGTCGTAAATCGAACCACTGGAGCTTGGTTGATCATCTTTCTTGACGTAACCTTTTGACTTCTTGCGATTATTCTTCGGACAGTCTCTTCTCAAGTGCTCCTCAGATTGGCAAATAAAGCATTTGAGTCTTCCACCTCGAGACTTCGATCTTGACTTTCCTTTTGACTGATGCGAATTCCTGCGATCAGTTCTTCCCCTCACGTATAACCCTTCACCATCATCCCCCTTCGCCTTGGACCTTTCTTTGATTTCCTTTGAATTTAGTGTGGCCATCACGTCCTCCAAAGTCAAATCTTCCCGTCCATAAAGCAACGTATCCACAAAGTATTCGTATGATGCTGGTAAAGAAGTGAGTAACAATAAAGCAAGATCTTCATCCTCGAATTTTACCTCAATATTTGCTAAATCAAGAACGATTTTGTTGAACTCATCTATATGCTCGGAAATCTTTCGTCCAGACGGCATGTAGAATGTATACAACTTCTTCTTCATGTACAACTTGTTGGCCAATGACTTTGTCATGTACAAAGACTCGAGCTTTGACCAAACCCCCGCTGCAGTCGTCTCCCCGGTAACCTCTCTCAGGACCTTGTTACCTAAGCACAAAATCATGGCACTGTGAGCTTTCTTGTCAAGCTTAGATTTCTCTTCAGCTTCCATAGTCGCGGGTAAAACCTCCAGAGCTACTTCACATCCGTTCTGGATTAATAAAGCACGCATCTTGATTCTCCAAAACCCGAAATTGCCAGTTCCATCGAATTTCTCGATGTCAAACTTGGCTCCCGTCATTCTTTATCCCTTTGTTAATTTGTTAAACCTTGTGAAAATCCTCACAATCACAAATCAACAAAGTCCCTTCGGTAATTCGCTAAACCTCGTGTTACGTTAACCCTCACAATCACGAACTACGAAGCCTTTTTCGATAATTCGCTAAACCTTGTGATAAACCCTCACAATCACGAATTACGAAAAACTCCTTGTGTAAAAATACTACAAGTACAAAATAATATTATCTTTTGTATAAAAACTAAAATAATACTATTAACTTTTAAAATTTGGTTAGTGTTGGCCCAAAAACACCTTTGGCCCAAGAAACCAAATAAAACCCCTCGTAGTCTTTTCTTAGTGTTTGACTTGTAAACCAGCCACCACACCGTCTTCTTCCTTCTCTCTTTATCTCCCCTGCGATGGAAACTACCACCAAAAATAAACAACCACCGAACTTGGTGATTTGAAGATAAAGGACCCTTTAAAGTTGATTGTTCTGCTGCTACCTTGATGATCTAAACCCGATCACCAATAATCTTCAACGATCGATCCTAGAAACCAGACGAACCCTGCGAACCAAAGCTCTGATACCACTTGTAGGGTTTAATCCTTACAATCCTGGTTATCTAGATGCGGAATATCGATCAAGAACACGCACACCAACAGAATTGACAGAAAAGTTAATCGACGCCCACACAAGGTAAATCCCTAATCCAAACGATTAGTATTTTGAAAGAATGGCGTGTTTGGTTCGTTCCCCCTCACCTCCTTTTATAGAGATGAGGGGAAACCGACTATTACAAGTCCTACGGGTCGGGTTGGGCTTGGACATTGCCAACCGGCCTTTATTCTTAGCTATTTAGGAAACTAGGCTATTCGACACTATCCCTAGACACGACTTAGGCGAATATCATGACTAAACATAACATTTATTGTTACAGATTCGTTTTCAAATGAACTTGTCTTTGTGTGTTTAAAAATCCTGATGTTCTTGTTTATGTTTTAATATAAGGTTTCGTTTTTAAACGCACCCTTAACGAGCCACTTACATGTTACAGTACTCCCTCCGTTCCAAATTAATAGTCCTCCGACAAAAAAACACATTGTTTTAGAAAACATCAGTATCAGTGTATTCCCTCTTTTACTTTTTTTGGAAAATGACACTCTTACTCTTATGCAATTAATTAAAACTTTATACATAGTTTGTAATTTCTAATATCACTAGGTGCAATATAGTAAATTCGTTACATTACTTACATCTATTTTTAGAAATGGACTATAATTTTGGGACATCCCAAGATAACATATGAGACTATAAATTTAAGACGGAGGGAGTATTATTTACTACACGTGCTTTGGAATATATGGTAAAGTGAAATATGATGCAATTGCCATTTGCCAAGACATTTCTCACAGTCACACTATTTGTATTTGTTTGAACTTAGACCCTAGTCTTTTTCCTTTAGCTTCAACATTTCCGACAAGTGTGGTGTGAAGCAGAGCGTTTTGTCGTTTTGAAGCAACGGATCCACCTTATGAGAATTGGACATTGAACACTAGTGCCAAATTTGACGTCAATGTTATGTAGAGGTGGTAAACCGGACGGTCGGGCGGGCGGGCATAGGCGGCGGGTTAAACAGTCGATGGGCTGAATGGGCGGCGGGTCAAACGGGCACGGGATAAACGGTATAGCAAAGATTGCAAAAATAAGTAACACTATAGCAAAGATTGCAAAAATAAGTAACTTATGATTGTAATTTAGATTATAATAAAATAATATTAGTTGGTGTTTTAAATTAATTTTGACTTTATTTAAAATAACATTAGTCATCATCAATTTAATTTATCTTTATAAACAAAAGGTATTTAAAATATTATTTTTTATAAAAAAAAAAATCATGACCCGACCGAGTTTATCAAACTGGATGAACACGAGTCAACGAAAAACCAGTTATTCAATCCGATTTTCAAACAAGAAAGAATCCAATAATATCCGACCCGGTTCACGGGCCAACCGGGTCAACCCGAAATTTTAAAACATTGCATATAATTTCTGATCGATTTGACATTCAAGGAATACTTGGTAAAATGTTTTAAAGTGTGAGAAAGTGTTATTACTCCGTATAATGAAAAAGTGTTGGTTGGTCTCTTATAATGCAATGTTTTATTTTTTTAAAGTTTTATTACAAAATAAAAAATATTTACATATTAAAAATGTTGCTTATTAATAAAATATAAATTATTTAAGTTATTGTAACTTTTCTTTATTAGAATAAATTAAATATAAAAGTAAAAAAGATAAGCTCAGATCTTTTGTTTACTAATAAAGAGTTACTAAAAGTTTTACTTTTTTCTTTCTAAGTATTGAGCAGTAACCTTTTATTGGGGCTGAACATCGGACCCGGATCAGACCGGATCGGCTAAGATCGGATAGGATCGAGGATCGAAATGGTCTGATAACTCAGACCGAGACCGGACCAAAATGGTCCAGTCCGGTCCTATTTAACATAATCGACGAAATTTTTGGTAAGGTCGAATCAGACCGGACCGAGAACCGAAATGGTACAAAACCCCAAACCAAAGACCGGATTGAAATTGTCCGGTCCGATTCGAGTTGATCTGATTCGGGTCGGTTTGAATCTGCCATGCTCAACCCTACCTTTTATTACTTTTTTAATAAAAGTTGATAAAATAACTTTTATTACTTCTTTTTAATAGTAATTAATACTTTTTATTACTTACTTTTTTTACATTCAATTTAGTTAACAAATATTATAAGAGAAAGGTTAAAATGGATACCTTATATCTTTTAGATACAAGGGGATTAATCCCACTTTTATTAAATAAAAAAGCGAAAAGGCATTTTGGTCTTTTCACACCTCACCCACCTAACACCACCCTATCTAAACACATACATAGAAGGATTTATCAATCGATCATATTCATATCTCTCTTTCTCTCTCACGCATGCACTAAAAAACACACACAAACACGCGTAGTTACGATCGATCTATCATGATCTTCAATTGATCGCCAATCAATCGTTACCTTCTTCATATCACTAAGACCAGGTAAAAAATCCATTCGAGATCTATTTTTATTTATCCTTTTTAGTTTATTTGATGTGAATAAGCTTATAATCCAACTTATTCTTTTTTAGCTTATTTGATGTGAACTTATCTTATAAATTTATCAATTTTTAGCTTATTTGATGTGATTAAGCGTATGAATATCTATCATCATCTTAATTTATAAGCTTATACTTCAGCTTATTTGATGAATAGTGTGTGTTGAATGATAAACTAACTCATTTGGTGATCGATTTCAGTAATATGTTATGTTAGTGAATTATAAGCCAACTTATTAGCTTATTTCTGGAATCATCATATTTTTTGTCTTTACCCACGTTGAACATATATAAGATGATATGTTAGTGAAATATCATATATGATAAGTTACCTGAAAAAACCCTTATGTAATATATCATAGATATGATACTTCAATATATCATATATGATAATCTGCTTACGTGTCAACTTATTTAATATTATAATATATGATAATGTGCTTGAAAATAAAATGCCAGAAAGTCTGTGATCTTCTAGTATGTAATTAAAAACAAGTTATGTGCATATAATCATATATGATCATCTGCTTGAAATTTAACTTTTGTAATATATCATATATGATAATCTGCTTGAAACTAAAACAAGTCTTTTTATTTGTGTAGAGAAAGTTGTTTTCATTGCATTCTGAAAAATTCATTCATCTCAAGGCCAAAGAAGTGGAACATTGGATTCCCCGACTGAAAGCAAAAATAAGGGTAGGTGCATGAGATGACGAAAGACGAGCGTCAATTTTGCAACAAAAAAGTGGATGACTCAGATCAACGTTGATTGTTTTAGTCATTTGAATAGTTATCTTTTTGTAAATTTCATATGGTGATGTAATGCTTTAACTTTGTAATGCTGCTAAAGCAATATGTTTTGTTGTTGAATATGAAAATGGCGAAACATCTACGGATGTAACTATTGGATAATATGCCTATTTTGTTAAAGTTTTTTTTCATATTCATGAAGCATTTTTATATATTGTTTTAGTATCATATGTGATAACACTTGTAATTCTTAAATTATGCAATATATGATGTTGCATTATCATATACGATACTCCATTATCATATATGATACTATAAAGAAATTAACATATTAAACAAAGGTTCTACTTAATTCATGATTAAAACAAAGAGTATGTTTGTTTCATGATTAGACACCTGTTCATAAAACAAAACATAGTACTTCTAAATAGTATCACATATGATAATGCACTATCATAAATGATACCGATAAACCTTTTTTTAGTAGATTGAACAAATGATCTACTTAACTATGATTAAAACAAAGAGATTGCTAATCAATGATTAAATATTTGTTCAGAAAAAGAGTGCTTTTAAGAGCATACAACTAATGATTAAACACTTTTTCAAATAGAATGCAAGTAATCATGATTGGAACACTTATTTATAAATAAAAAATACAAAAACAAAAGAGTCTACTGAATTCATAATTAAAACCAAAACATTCTTATTATTGAAACAACTATTCTTCTATTAACTATTCTTAATTTTTCAACCAAATATACTTTCTATTGTAAGTCTTCCTCATGAACCACGACAACGACTGCATCTTATCCTTACATATACGCGTGCACGTCTTCATGCTTTGCTTCAAACAGGCAATTGCAACATGCATATCTGATCGTAGTTGTGTTCACACAATCTGCATTTATAGAAGAGATGAAAGAACATATTAATCACCATTTTGTCAAAAGTGTAAAAAGTCATGTAAACTATCAAAGTGTGGTTTTTTTATGTAGCTTGTTAGAAACATCATATATGACCTCATATATCATATATGATATATCTATCATATAACTATAATGTATGATAAATGAGGTATCATATATGATATATCAAACTCAGCTTAGCTTACGTCAGCAACTTAATTAAAATGCCTAATAATACAGCTTATTCACACTAACATAAGCTTATTCATAACTGGCATATATAAAACTTGATAACAAGTCACAAGAATATTTAATTATGATATTGAGCCTTGTCAAACATATTTGATTCTCAACTTTAAGCCTTATGCCACTTACCAAAATCATTCATATTCACTTTTGAGTTTTATGGTCAATCTATATACAATACCACATATAGAGTATTATATATGATAGAATTCATGTTTAAAGAGCTTAATGATATTTTGTGTAAATATGTTATATAATTTGGTTGTTTCTTGTAGTTTATCATAAACATCATATATGATACCTCATGTATCATATATAATACATCTGACATATATGATAAATGAGGTATCATATATGATAAATTAAGTTAAATTAGGCCTACATCAGCAACATAAAAATTCCTAATTATACAACTTATTCACACGAACATAAGCTTATTCATAACTCTCTTATCCAAAAAATCCGATAATTCGTTTAAAAAGGCTAATAAGTTAGCTTATAATTCAACACAATAAATTCAAATCACCTAATTCACAAACTTATTCATAACTCTCATCTAATTCAAAATCTTATGCATAAGCTTATTCGAACAATCAGCTTATTCATAAGCTTATTTAAACTAATCAGCTTATTCACATAAACCACATAATAAGTTAGCTTATAATTAAGAAAAAATCAATCAAGATAATTCGTTCAAAATAAGCTAATTAAAAGCTTATAACTAGAATGATGATAAATTAATAAGCCTATTTCAATCAAAAAAACTGAAAATAAGAATAAGATAAACCTGATGTTAGATCGGTTCGTGATTATAGATCGAGAAGCATCGATCGTTTAGTTGTAGAGAGAGAAAATAGATTGGATGTAGAGAGAAAAAAAGAAAGACGTGTATGTGTGTGTTTTATGACAAAAAGAGTAAAAAAAAGGTTTATATAATGGCGAGTGAAATGACGAAAATGCTCCTACAATGTAAAATAAAGATTTAATCCCAGCCATTAAATAGTGGGAAGATAAAAGATGGGGATGAGTCCCCCCATATCTTGAATAAGTTTGGTATACAAATGAACTTAAATCGTGATTATTTTCTAAATTAATGGTTTTAAAAATTGATTACCTATTTACTTCTTTTTTCCCTTTACTCTCTAAATTGAGAGTAATTAATTTTCAAATACCCTAATCTAAAAAGCAATAGAACACTACTTTTAAAAAATGCATCATTGCATTGTAGGAGACTAGCGGCTACGGGTATTATGTGATTGAAGTTTAAGCATCATCAATCTAAAAACGATAAACTAATTAACTGGAGAATTATAAAAAATGATTCTAGTTTGATCTGGTTCACCCGTTTATACCGCTTCCGTCCGGTTATCTTTATTTTCAGCTTTTATTTGCTAACCTGACCGGTGGTGACTCATTGGTCCGGTCCCATTTTTAAACTATATGTATAATCAATTTGTTAGCATATAAATTTTATAAAATTCTGTGTATTTTATTTGTTTGTAAAATAAGTATAATAATATGTATATTTTATTTTAAGAGTATTCTAAAAATACATTAATTATGGTGTTTAATACTTTAATTAATGTAAACATGTAACATATTAACAGTAAATTTATGGGTTGATTTAATAATTACACCATAAGTTATGTTATACTTAAAGTTTAGAAAAAATGATGTGTAACTTGTACATTAAGCTTTTATATTTGTACTACTTAAACATTAAATAAGAGAGAGATATCAATATCTTTTATATGTAACTAGCAGGGTACCCGCGCGTTGCGGCTGCGAGTAGGAGTGGCAACTCGTGTCGGGTTCGGGTTAGCGGGTTCGGGTTGTCAGGTTGGCGGGTCAAAAATTCTCGACCCAAACCTGACCCATTTAAATAATCGGGTCAGCTATGTCAACCCTAACCTGTTTACACATAACCCGAACCTAACCTATTTAACCTATATATATATATATATATTTGGGTTAGCGTTAAATAGGTTACATGGGTTGAATAGGTTAAACGGGTTTCGGGTTGACCCATTTAACAAGGTTTATATACAAAAATAGGCACATTACATGTATTAACATGTTAAATGGGTTTAGGTTCAACCCGTTTAACCTAGTTAACATCTATGATAAAATATTAATCATTTTTAATATAAGAAAAAATCTCAAACGAGTTGTCAGGTCGACCCGCTTAATTTAATTCCAACACAAACCTAACCTGTTTAATAAACGGGTCAGATAGGTCGACCCAAACCTGACCCAAAATTTATTTTACTCAACCCGAACCTGTTAGATTTCGTGTCGGTTTCAGGTCGAGTTTCGTGTCGGGTCAGAAATTGCCACCCCTAGCTGCGAGTATCCTTGACTAAATTTTAAGTGTCACCAAACCAAAAAGATAAACTGATTAACGGGAGAATAATAAAAAATAATCATAGTTCGATCCGGTTTAGCTGTTTATACTGCTTCCGTCATGTTATCTTCGTTTCATTTTATGTCGGTTTTTATTGGCTAGCCTGATCGGTGGTGACCCATTAGTCCGGTCCTATTTTTAAACCATATGTAGAATCAACTTGTTAGCATATAGTAAATTTTATGAAATTCAATGTGTTTTATTTGTTTCTAAAATAAGTATAATAATATGTATTTTTTATTGTAAAATTATTTTAAAATTACATTAATTATGGTTTAATATTTTAGTTAATGTATACTTGTAACATATAATTTATAACAATAGATTTATGAGCGGATTTAATAATTGTACCATAAAATATGTAATGCTTAAAGTTTAAAAAAAATGATGCTTAATTAACTTGTACATTAAACTTTTATGTTTATATTACTTAAATATTAAGTACGAGAGAGATATCAATCTCTTTTATATGTAATATAGATATAGATATAAATACTTAGAGAAGAGTTATTTTGGATACTATACTTTTCTTTGGATATGAGGGGACTCATCTCCACCATCCATCTCATTTTCATCTAATGAATGAGATTAAATATATTTTATTTTTTATCTATTTTTTATAATTTAAAAATCTTTTAAACCGTTAAATGTTAAACGAAAATAATTATACCATCGCGACGAGCGTTTAATTATCTTTCTACCAATATGCAATATGATATACTTTCGAAGAAAAGAAAATTTTCGTTTTTTTTCTTCTTGTTAAAATTTACGTGAAATATCATATATGATAATACTGTTTCATCATATATGATAACAGTGTTAATCATGTATGATATTGGTTTCTATCATATATGATAAGTTATATCATCTATGATACTGGCGTTACATCATATATGATATTAGTATCATATATGATAATTTTCGAAAACGTGAAAAAAATGAAGAAAAAAATCTTTGTTGAGAGTATATCATATAGCATATCTGTAGAAAGATAATTAAATGCCCATCGTGATGGTATATTTTTTCCGAATAACGATTAACGGTTTAAGAGATATTAATATTTGAGAAAAAATAGTGAAAAATGAGTTTTTTGTTTAATGTTATCCATTAGATTAAAATTGATATGGAGAGTGAAAATTAGTCCCCTAGTAAAAAACTTTGGTATCCAAATAAACTTAAACCAAATACTTAAACATTGTTGATTATAATTAGCTTTCTTTACATTCTAAAGTGTATGTAGCAAAAAAGTTTGTAAAAAATATAAGAAAAATTAATACATAAAAAGTGAGGGCGAACATGTATATGGGAAAGCAAGAAGGCTGTTAAGATCGAGATTTTGTTACGAAAAGTTTTAATTTTTAAAGATTGGTATCGTAAGATCGAATTGAGACCGAAAGTTTTTACTTAATGTTAAAATGTCTTACACATCAGGTAATTCATATTTAAAACTCATAGTATGAAATTACGAAGAAAGAAGGGTTCAAAAAATTTAATAACATAACAGAAATGAAACCCACGTTTGTCTAGACTACGAATGAATCAAATCCGTGATTCACAGCTAATGTATTAATGTATCAATTCACACGTTCATAAAAGCTAAATCGTGATCTTAACGCTACTAAATTGCTCAAGATGCCTTTTTTTCCTCTTGATTCATCTCTATTAGGCATCTAGCACCGATTAACATCTCATATCGTGATTCATCATGGTGTATTCTTGTTCTTGATGTTGTTATTTGTGAGAGGTATAGGCTTGTGCTTTACGCCCCCTATATTTTCTATGAGCAGTAACTTACCGGAGATTGGGATGGATCTTTGATTTGATTTCCGTATGTGATTTTAATTGATTGTTGTGTCCTTTTTAGATTTGTTTCTTGTTGGTTTTCTAGGGTTCTCCGCCTCAGATCCCTCTTTTGGTTATTTATTTTTTCTCTTTTTTATTTCAAGATCTCCCTTCAATCCAAAGATTTTTGCTTCTGGTTTTTTATTTTGTTTGTGTTATGGCTTCCAACGGTTCATCTAAGTCTTTTCGGTCTAAGGAGGATGAAGTTATGAAGATTTCGACTTCGGTATATGTAACTAATTTTCCGGAATCAATTACTGCTAAGGAGTTATTCAATTCGTGCAAAGTGTATGGTCATGTGGTGGATTCGTTTATTCCCAATAAGAGAGCGAAGAATGGAAAACGCTTAGCGTTCATCAGATTTATTAATGTGTTTTGTACTCAGCGGTTGGTTAATAATCTCTGTACGGTTTGGATTGGAAAGCATAGACTTCAGGCAAATCTTGCGAGGTATCAACGTTCTGTTGATGTTGGCGTATCAGTCGATAAGAATGTTCAAAGTATCAGTAGGATAAACAATCTGAGGTGAAATTCAATTGTAGTGAAAAGGGGGATTTTCATATGTTAAGGTTGTGGTTGGTAATGTTCCATTAGGAAAAGAGGAGGTGATGATGTTAGACGATGAATGTATTGCTTCTAGGGATTTGTCAAAAAATTTATTGGCCAGGGTGAAGGATTTTGGGTTCTTGGCAAATTTAAAGGCGACTTTAGTTCGTGAAGGGTTTTCAAACATTCGGGTTCAGTATATGGGGGAGTATTGGGTTATGCTTGAGTTTGTTTCGACAGAGAAGATGAAGTTATTCTCCGGCAATGTGAGTATTTGTTCCTGGTTTTCTGAGATTAGGAAGGCATCTTTGGAATTTCAAAATATAAGTAGGATTGCTTGGGTGGAGGTGGAAGGAATACCTTTTCATTTGTGGTCGGATAAGACTTTTGGCAGAATTGCATCCAAATAGGGGAGTCTTCTTGATGTTGATGATCAAGAAGATACTTGTTTTCATTCAAAACGTCTTTGTATTCACACGAAGATAGACCAAAAGATTTTAGAGGAGTTCAAATTTATTCATAAAAGGAAAGCATATTGGATTCGTGCAACTGAAACGGCAGGATGGGTACCTGATTTCTCTGAGGAATCTGATGAGGAGGAGGAAGAAGAGGATTTGAAAGGGAACGAGGTAGGGGGTGATGAGAACGTATTGGATTTTGAAGAAGAGGTGAAGATAAGTAAAGAAGAAGGGGAAACGGGAGTAGAATCGAAATTGTCGCCTGATCCGTTTAATCTTTATCCATTGCTAGATAAGGAGGTAAAAAAGATGACTGTAACATAGATTCTGATGGGAGTAATCCATTCCCTCCTGGATTTACACTTGTTGCCAATACGGATGAAAACTCTATTAATGAAGGTGAGAATGTTAGTAGTACGGAGGATGTTAAATGTGGTCTCATGGAACCAGTAAGTGTTCTTAGAGAGGATCGTAAGGATGCAAGTGAAGTGCAGGAATCGAAAACCTCAGAGCATTTTAAAGTCTCTGATAAACCAAGAACAGGAGGTTCGATATTAGGTTTGCTTGATGAGGTGATTAAGGTTGGTCAAGTCATGGGTTATAAGATGGATGGTTGTATGGATAATATAGGAGAAATAATTGCATCACAAGGAGAGGAATAGGTGTTTAGATGAATTATTTATCTTTAAACGTGCAAGGCCAAACCCATAAGGCCAAAAAACGATGGGTTAAGGAGTTATGTAATAAGAATAAAGTAAATTTTGTAGCTTTACAAGAAACAAAGATGTGTGACATGTCGGTTCAGAGTGTTAGAGCTTGTTGGGGGAATTTGGCGGTTTACTATGTTCATAGTGAGGCTGTTGGTAATTCGGGGGGTATTATTTGTGTGTGGGATTCAAATTGTTTTGATAAAGATTGCTCTACGGTTTCTGACTCGTTTGTGATGATTCGGGGTACTTGGCGGCATACTAGAAAGAAAACTCTCATTATTGTGGTTTATGCTCCACAAGACGGTAATGAAAAGAGTATGTTGTGGGATTTTTTACAGATACAGATTGGTAGGTGGAACGGGGAGGTTGTTGTTATGGGAGACTTCAACGAAGTCCGTTATTCGTCTGAAAGGTTTGGCTCATATTTTAATGCTAACGGTGCGAAATTATTTAATGATTTTATTTCTAATTCTGGTCTTGTGGATTTTAAACTTGGTGGGTGCCAATTTACTTGGTGTCATAAGTCGGCTAAAAAAATGAGTAAATTGGACAGATTTTTGGTTTCCCATAACCTGTTGATCTCATGCCCGAATGTTATATCCAATTCTCTAGATCGATATTTGTCGGATCACCGGCCTATTATTCTTCGGGAAATAGTTTTTGATTATGGCCCTAAGCCGTTTAAATTCTTTAATTATTGGCTTGAAGTGGAAGGTTTTAACAAGGTAGTGGAAGACGCTTGGAAAAACTATGTGGGAAAAGAATGTAATCCGATGTATTGTATGATGTGCAAACTTAAGTTTTTAAAAAACAAAGTTCGTGAATGGAAGACAGTGTACAGTGCAAGTGGTAAACTCGATAAAGATCAGTATATGCGCGACCTTGCTGATATTGATCGGATTATAGATAGTGGTCAAGGTAGTGATGCTGTTGTGCAAAGACGGGTAGAGATTATTCACAATATTCAACAAATTGATGACTTGAAGTCTAAAGAGTTAGCTCAAAAGGTTAAATTGAAGTGGGCTTGTGAAGGTGACGAAAATTCAAGATTCTTTCATGGAATTTTGAATAAGAAGAGGGTAAATAGGAATGTTAGGGGCGTTATGGTGGATGGGGTTTGGATTAAAAATCCGAAAATGGTAAAAAATGAGTTTTTGGAACACTTAAAGAACCGATTTTGTCCGCCGTCAAGTAAACAGGTTCGTATTCAGATGGAGTTTCCAAATCAAATTTATGTGGCTCGGAACTTGTTTTTGGAGGGTGAGGTTTCTAATGAGGAGATTAAGAATGCTGTGTGGGATTGTGGTATAGATAAAGCCCCGGGTCCGGACGGTTTCTCATTTGGTTTCTTCAGGCATTATTGGTATCTCATTCAGAAAGACGTCTGTGAGGTTGTGAGGTATTTTTTCACACATTCGGTTATTCCTAAAGGTTGTAACTCGTTATTTATTACCTTGATCCCAAAAATTCCTAATGCATATTTAGTCAAAGACTTCAGACCCATTAGTTTGATTGGAAGCTTGTATAAAATTATTGCAAAAGTGTTAGCAAACCGTCTCGTTGGTGTGTTAGATGGTATTATTAATGAAGTTCAATCATCTTTTATTGTGGATAGACAGATTCTTGATGGTCCTTTCATTTTGAATGAAGCGATTAAGTGGTGTAAGTCGAAAAAGAAACAATCTTTCTTTTTTAAAGTGGACTTCGAGAAGGCTTATGATTCTGTAAGGTGGGATTTTTTGGACGATGTGCTTGGTATATTTGGATTTGGAGTAAAGTGGAGAAAATGGATTCAATGTTGCTTGAATTCCTCTAGAGGGTCAATCTTGGTGAATGGAAGTCCTACGGAAGAATTTCCTTTTGGTAAAGGTTTAAAACAAGGTGATCCTCTATCCCCTTTTTTATTTATTCTTATTATGGAATCTTTACACCTATCATTCAATCGTGTAGTAGATGCGGGTATGTTTCTAGGTGTAAAGTTAGGGCGAGGGCTGGTCAATTTGTCACATTTATTTTACGCGGATGATGTTGTTTTTATCGGGCAATGGTGTGATAGCAATATTAATACTCTGGTTAGTGTTTTAGATTGTTTTCATAAAGCGTCGGGTTTACGTATTAATATGAGTAAGAGCCGGATTCTGGGTATTCATGTTGATAATGAAAAGGTGAATATAGCTGCTACGAGGCTTGGGTGTCTTGTGCTAAAGACCCCTTTTACTTATCTAGGTTCCATTGTGGGTGGGAATATGTCGCGACATAGTATGTGGGACGGTATTGTTGAAAAAGTAAAGTTGAGGCTGTCTAAATGGAAGTTAGAATCTTTGTCCATTGGAGGTCGTCTTACTTTAGTTAAATCAGTTCTTGGAGCTATCCCGTTATACTACTTCTCCATTTTCAAAGTTCCGATGGGTATTCTTAGGACCCTTGAATCCCTTCGTAGCCATTTCTTTAATGGGCATGTTATGAATAGTCGTAAAGCTATGTGGGTTAATTGAAGTAAAGCTCTTGCGGCTAAAGAGAATGGAGGCCTTGGGGTTTCGAGCTTATATGCTTTAAATAGAGGATTGATGATTAAATGGGTATGGCGGTTTTTTAATAAAAAAATTTGTTATGGGCTAGAGTAATTAGATCCATACACGAGGATTATGGTAGGTTGTCTGATGTTGAGTCAAAAAGTAGCGATTCTTGTTGGTTATGTATTGTAAAGGAGCTTCAGACCTTAAAGGCAAAAGGAATAGATGTGTTGGGGTTCTTTAAACTTAAGTTGGGAAATGGGGCGAGTGTGCGGTTTTGGGAGGAAAACTGGGGAACAGGGGGGGTCCTTAAAGATCGATTTAAACGGCTTTATGCTCTTGAAGATAGCAGGTCTATATCGGTGAAAAACAAGTTAACTATTCCTGATTTAACCTCTTCGTTCAGGAGGTATCCGAGGGATGGTGTGGAGATGGATCAATACAAGGATCTGATGGAATTAATTGCGGATGTGGTTCTTAACTAGAATGAAGATCAGTGGGTGTCGGAGTTGGATAAAGAAGGGGTTTTTACGGTCTTTTCCTTCAGAAAAATGATTGACGATTTGATTTTACCAAAAGGGGAAAGAAAGACGCATTGGAATAGTTTGGTTCCAATTAAAGTTAATACCCTTTCGTGGAAGATCTCGACCAATTCGCTTCCGACCAGGTTTAATATATCTACGCGAGGTATTTTAATTGACTCTATTTTATGTGCCATTTGCAATAGGGGAGTAGAGACTTCAGGGCATCTGTTTTTCTCCTGTGACATGGCTCGACAGGTGACCAATTTAATCTTTCGATGGTGGAATGTGGCTGCTACAGATTTGTATTCGTTTGAAGATTGGTTGGGGTGGTATGAGACTATCCAACTTAAGGCTCGAAATAAAAAGATGTTGGGGGGAGTTTTTTATGTTATGTGGTGGTTGCTTTGGTCCTTTCGTAACAAGATTATTTATGACGCTAAGGCACCAAAGAAGGAAACTCTTTTCGATGATGTTGTTTGTTTCTCTTATTTTTGGTGTTGTCATAGGAGTAGGTTTTTATATGGCTGGACCGATTGGATTAAAAATCCAAGCTTGTTATGATGTAATCTAGCATCTTACTAGTTTTTTTGTTTCTAATAAAATGCCGTTCAAAAAAAAAATTGCTCAAGATGCCTAGAAGAAATTCTACCATGTAAGTTGTAACTTGGGCGATAAATAAATTGAACGAACATAAATAGAGCCTTGTTCATGTTCATTCATTATATTTAAACCGATCAAATAGACGAGCATGGAATTTTAAACAGACAAATTTCTTGTTTATGTTCGTTTGTTTAGAAAATAAGTTGTTCATTTTCATTCATTAAGAAACTAAACAAACATAAGCGATCGAAAATAAGTGAACCAAAGAAAAAAAAAGCATATAATTAATCAATGTATGCATAACATCTTGTTATAAGTTTTATTTTGTCTAAACATGTCAAATTTAAAAATATACACTTAAAAGATATGATATACGAACATAAACAAATAAATTAACACAAACGAACGTTAAGAAACGCTTAATTGAACGTACACGAATATAAATGAACGGATGTGGCTTTTGTTCATGTTCGTTTATTTAATTAAACCAATGTAAAAATTTTGTTGATGTTCGTTCATTAATAAATAAACGAACATATTAACAAACTTTTTATCAAACAGTTCATGCAATGTTCATTAAACGTTCAATTCATTTAGTCTTAGTCGTAACACAAAACGATGAAAACGAACTTCAAATTTTCTCATTTTTCCTAATGTGCTTGCATTGTATGCAGGGCCGTCTCTAAATTTTGGAAAAATTGTGAGGCCCTGTGCGAAATTACATATTGAATCTTTTCGAGAACGAATTTTCATGAATAATATGTGTATATATGCCTATAATTGTTAACAAGACACATTTTGAGGCCTCTACAAAATTTAGGGCTATGTGCAGTCGCTCATCTTGCACACCCTCAAAGACGGCCCTAATTGTATGTCATGTCATCGGCTAAAAAAAAGCTTATGAATTAGCTCAAGTTGTAGTCGGATCTAGTTGTTCTTTTTAAGCTCTCTCAACTATGAATTCTTGGAACCATTAACTCTAAATAATGATAGTTAATATCTATCAAATGGTTATTGTATTCTTGATGTTCAGACTATCAAAGTCATCTTCTCTTATCTTGGTTTTTACTCATCATTGAAATTTAGATAAGCATTAATACGTGTAAATGTGTACAGGGGCGGAGCCAGGATTTTTAGTTAGGAGAGGCTGATCATACGTAAAACAAATAGTCATTCTGATAAGGGAGGCTCAGTGTACAAATAGTAGAAAAACTGCTTGTCGTATACGTAAATAATGAAGGAAATAAGTTGATTAGGGGAGGCTAAGCACCCACTAGTCCCCCTACTAGCTCCGCCCATGAATGTGTAGATGTGAATCTGAAATAATACACCACGTATTTGATATGTAAGTTAACATCTCTATAACTAGTGTGAACTACAATCTGGTCCCCGTACGTTTCGTCTTTCTTCCCTACGCTCCGAGCTCACGAAAAAGGGCGTAGCTAAGTTAACCAAGACCTTGCGTAAGAGATAATTCATGACGATGAAAGTTACGCCAACTCTCCACTTGAGGCCTCAAAACTTCGCGGTCTGGTTGCACATCTCGCACACCCCTTTTAATATGGTGATTAATTGACTAAATTATAAACATCGTTGTTTAATAGTTCATGGTTTAATTTAAGATTTGCCAGCCACTATAAAAAAATTACTAAAAATGGATAGTTGGTTTTGGGTGATGTTACTAGTATATTATCCGATGTTTTCAGATTCGGATTGATTCGGTTCCAACCAAAAAAACGGGTCATATTGACCCGGGTTTTACATGTTCGAAATCCGGCTAGACCCGCTAGGTTAAGGATGACCTGGGTCAACCCGGTTCTCGAGACCTGGCCAGGTTTCGATTTTTTCGAGTTTTTATTTTTAAATATGTAAGACGAAAATTATTTTTTACATATTATATTAGTTGGTAAACAATTTATATTTTCAATATTCGGAAGTTTTTATAGCTTTTATATATAATTTTTGTTAATTATTAAAAATATAAAGAAATTTTTTTTTTTTTAGAAAACTGGATTAATTAAGTTGACCCACGTCGACACGAAATTAACCCAGATGACTTAACTGAGTCGATTTAAAAATCGATTTTCAAAACATTGGTATTATCTATTTTTATTACTATATGAAATACATAAAACGTGATTAATATTATATGAATTAATGAAACACCTAGAGGCTAGACCCTAGAGCCCTAAAATACCAAAAAGGTCAAAGCTAAATGTCAACTCATGTTGATGTTGACACTCGGTTCCCTGAGGTTTACTTGCTGCTAAAATTCTTGAAACATAGTCTTAAAAAAAATTAAATTTATAGCTAAAATTACAAAAAAAATAAAAAAAAAAATTGTTCTAGTTTAGTTAACCAAATATAGTTCGTATTTGACACCTCTCACATTGTAGTCGTGATAGTTAAGTTTTTGCCAAGTCGGCAATCCGACTGGTTGTAATTTGGCATACTTTCAATTAGTCCGTACTTACCTATAAATCTGTTCTATATACGCCTAGACGCGATCGTAAGCAATTCCACTTCAGTCAAATGAAAACTGAACTACATACTCTGATCCAGCTCATTGAGTTTGTGGTTCAGTCTTGGTGTCACCGTTTTTATAACACCCCTTTCACATACATGTCTCTAAAATTACCAGTTCCAACTAGCGGACAAATTTCCGGTACAAGAGAATATGACCTAAATTCAACAGTTACGCGTAAACTAGTTCACATCTAAAAGAAGGGCTGCTAGAATTCAAAGTTGGAAGCTGAACAACATACCACATCAAACTTAACTGGAAAACATCTCGGCATACATCGATTGCATCTTCAATTGTTTCAATTAGTAAAATTCTAAACTCGGATAATGCAATGATTGAGAGGGCTAAATGCGTGACTAAATTTGTGCCTAAATGCACGTGGCACTGATTTATCGATTTGTGAATAAGTGGATCCCTCTGTAGGCATTCTAATTAGTTATGTCAATCCATGCTCTTCTATCTTAACTCTGCTTGACCTAAAATATCGCAGATGAAACTTGGGAACTTGAAAACACAGATACACCTTTATATTGATAGGCCAAAGCCCCTTTGGTGCTCTTCCGATAATATGTAAAGTTTTTAGCATTTTTTGGAAGACAAACAATGGGAATCTGGATGTAATTTGTACACTTCCTAATTCAAGCACTACATGACTCATTGTGTATCGTACCATCTATTGTTAAAATTGTCACCCACGTGTTAGTTGAACACATCCTTATGTGGTTATATAGGTAAATGTCTAAACGAGAGAGTGACTATTATAACATCGTTAAAACTTTACACCACTGAATTCTCATTTCCTTTCGCAAGATAGGTGAATATATCATTTTTTTTTCGTCCAAGAACAAGAAACTGAAGGTAAGGTACAGATAACAAAATTAGATTTGCCTTACAGAAGCAAGTGCGGATCACAAAACACCAACCAACTGTTTTCATCTCATGGCAATGATTTAAATTACAAAAGAAACAACATTATGATTACCAATCAATAACTTAAAGAGTACTTCAACGCCCATTAAACAACATAATACAAATAAACGAAAAAATGGTTCTCCTGGTGACCGGAATCTTATAAAAACTGACACGCAAATATATATAGCTTTAGACATTAAGCTTTTATTCAAAAAGTAGACACGTTTATCTAATTAATCAAATTCTTCCAGCAGGCATAGATCATATATGTCACATAAAGTACACGCAAACTAACCTTGTTTTCAGAAAATGATGTCTTCGTCTTTCGGACCACCCACCAAAATGTTATGTGCAGCATTCATCGAAATTCCTCTTTCTAAAGAAAGATGCTCAGTAGCTTGATCTTCGGCAAACTGTTTAGCATTTTTCATCTGCTTTTCAATCTCCCTCTTTTTGAACGCTTGAATCTTCTTCAGCCTGAAAAAATCCTCTCTCTCCAATTCGTCGAGCTCACCTTTAATGTAACTTATGGTGTTCTCTAGCCTTGGTTTGACCACACTCTCTAAAGCATTGACCCTACGGTTTGTAGTCTTGATTGCTTCATCAAGTGTTAAGAACGATGTTTGAAGAGATGCAAGTTCAACAAGAACCTCGATTGCTTTCACGTATGCAGCTTTACAACCTTGCACTTGCTGCCCGCCTCTAGCCAAACCAGTCAAATCGTTTTTGGTTTCCGCTTCGGTATAATGGTCAAACTTAGGGAGTTTGACACCTGCAACGTTTTCAGTGCGTGACTTGACTTTGAGAGTTGCGGTTTTGACGTTTTCAAGGACTACATATTTGATGTTGTCACCAGCAACATATTTTGCTTCGGTCAAAGCAAAGGCGGAAGATTTCATAACAGTTCCCATTGATTCTTTTGTTGCGACAATTTTCTTGAGAATGGCTCTGAACTGGACAGTTAGAGCATCACTCTTCTTCTTTAGAAGAGCATGGCCTCTGGTTGCACCAATAAGACGAGCCTTGATGACTCCAAGCACTGTGACAGTTGGAACAACATTTAAACGCTGGCCCTGGCCGGCCATCTTGTCGAATAAGTAAACCTGTGAATAAGAAGGTCAGCCAAACGGGACAAGTAACACAAATATCAGCTTAAAAATACCATGGAGTTAAAAGTGTGTTTACAGTATGTTTCGAAAAAGAGTGTGATTCTTAATAATCAGAACAAAACCAACAGTAGTAGAAACTAGAAAGTGTTTAGATGTGTCTGGGGTCGTAATATCATACAACCAGGTTGTCTGACAGATAAGCAAATCTAAGGATTTGTGGTAGAAACTAATACATAAATGTTCAAAAATGACATTCACGGGAAACAAAACATATGCATCTCAAAGTTATCGGAAGTGGTGACCGAGTAGCTTTACCCTGTAATTTGTTAGTCTGTCGCCGCTAGGAGCAAGGTATAAAACAAATCATCAGAACTAATCATTTGGCCTCTATATAACCAAACAATCAGAAACATAATCTGTTTACTTTTGAAATTTTAAAACTGGTTATTGTAACATGTCACGGTAATCAGTTTCAAACGCAAATCCAAACACCCCATTAATCTAAAATATCAATGACATATCTTTCATGTACAGATGGAGATGAATATGTCAATAGTCAATAATCAGGATATTTAAAAAAGGACAGGTGTGGATTTCATCCGCAGTCACATAGACCATATAATGATCCAATACACGGGATTTTGGCAAATCCTGAACTAACCATCAGATTCACTTACATTTCCAAGTTGTAAAGTCCAAGTTCAAACACTCAAAACATTTAAATCATTCTTAGATCATCATCATCCTTCCCTTGGACTAGTTTGAAGCGGTTAATCTTATCAAGGCCAAAATTAAACATTGACAACACCCACACTTAGTGTCGGACGCAGGAAATTGTATTGTGGGGGGCAAAAAAAATTTTTTGACAATAGCAAAACGAAAAAAACTAAAATCCGAATAAAAAATCGAGTATTGTAACTTAAAAATAGAAGATTTCCAGGTTTTAAAGTGTTAAATATTGGATTTTAATGAGTGAGTGGGGGGCAATTTGAGTTTCGAGCGGAGGGCACTTTAAAAAAACACTTAAAATTAAAGAAAAAATACACTGTAATCTCGTGTTTTTGGTCTAGCCATGGGGGGCGGCGCCACCCCGTAGTTATGATTTTCATGGACTCACGAAATTAATTGATATTTTATATAAATATTTGTTGCATAAATGATTTGATTTTATTTAACTTTAATGCTAGTCATTCTTTTCTAGACACTGTGTGTTTAGAAACACCTAACGATCTTGAAAAAATATATGTTGGTGTAATAGTAGAATATCGTCTATTTATTTTCATCACACATCGATGTCTAAGATCATGCATTCAATTTGATATTTATATTCATGTTAATGATAATTTACGTAGATTGTATCGTTCAAATTTGTTAAGTGATAAAATAAAAAATAGACAATAATTTACATTTTTATTTGAATATTTATAATCATGATATTTATTGATTTTTTAATATAACATATATGTTGTATTTTTAAAATATAAAAACTAGAGGGTATAAAATTTAAAGAAGTATTTTGTTTATTTTTCTAATTCTATTTAATATATTTAAATTCAACCACTAAAGTTTTATTAATCCCCTCATCCTTTTTAACGTTTTTTTCACAAATTTGAAAAATATATTTTTGTGTGTTTTCATCAAATTACTTCACCAATTCTTTTTATTTTAATTAAATTTGAATTTATTTTGACTTTTTTTATCAATCTCATCGCTTAATTTTGTTTATGTGTTAAAATCAAGTCATTTGATGGTACAATTATTTTTTCTACAACCTTTACTTTTCATTAAAATTTCCAAAAAATCTAATCTTTTATTATATAAAAAAAATTCGTCTTTCTTCCATAAGCTCCAAACTCAAGGCGTAGCGAGAAATTCGTTTTGGGGTAGACTAACAAAAACTTAAGACGCTAGTAAGTGTTAAATATATCATGACGTGTAACTGTGTAAAAATTTTGCAGTAAATTTGTTCATTTAACGTTATAAGTTGATCAAATATTAATACCAAGGTTGTAAATAGCGTGAAGCGTGACGTAGCGTTATTACCAAGCTACAAGCTAAAGAAGTTATAGCGAAGCTATGGCGTTTTCTGAAGCGTGATACATAGCGGCACAAAATATTTATAAATTAGTATTTATATAGCGAATTTATAAAATGAAGCAATATTTTAATTTTAGTTGAAAACAAAACCGGCTATTTGTTGCTCAAGGATTTATCTTCATAGTAAAATTACTAAGCCCAAGTCAACTAAATAGCCAAAATTAGTAAACGAGCAAAATTCTTGTAAATCAGCAAAAAGATTAGAAAAAAGCGCCACGTTACGCGCTATAGCGCGCTATATCACGCTTTATGGCGCTTTTTAGCACGCTACGCCTTAAGACGCCGCCTTAGTCTGTTTCGTAACGTGGTGGCCACGCTTCACGCTATAGCCCGCTATAAGGCGCGCTATAGCGCGCTATTTAGAACCCTGATTAATACATGGTAATAAACAAAGCTTTAAACTAACTGGGTTAGCTCAGTTAGCCACTAAGGGTCTCTTTGAGAAGGTTGTTATCACATGCGAGAGGCAGGGGCGGATCTAGGTGTTAGCCACGTGTGGCACGTGCCACATAAGATCGAATCTGACGGTATGTATTTTTTGTTGAAGTTTTTTCAGTTTTTAAGAGTGTTACACCTAGTTTGGAGATGTGTACTTAAGTAAACAGAAAGAGATGCTATGTTCAATTTTTTTTCTGAAGAAAATAAAACGTAGAAGCTTATTATTCTTTTGTTGAAGAAGATGAATAGTGGTCACTCTTTTATCGCTTTTACTTGTTTTCTTTTTTGTTTAATTAATTTCTTTGTGTGTGGAAAGAGGTATGCATACGGATTTGTATCATAATGACTTTTTAAAATATTATATATATAGTTTCAAAATAAATGGTAAATACTACTACACAAGTAAATAAATACTACGTATATCCATTGATATGACACTAGTTAACTACAATTGTTTGTCAAATTATTCAAATGTATTTAATTAGTTTTTTTACCTATTTATTAAAAAGTTACAGCTTATATATATTTAAAATTTATTTCTGATTCAAAGGATCTCTTTTATTTCAACACGTATGTTTAAATTGCTCGAATTCGAGATCGAGAACTGCAAAAATGGCTAGGTTGCCTTAACTAACAAAACACTGAGAACTAAAAACAATTCGTGAAGCGAAGTGAGCCGAAAATGTGTCACATACAATCCAAAATCATGGATCCACCACTGGCGAGAGGTCTCAAGTTCGAGTCTCTCCGTGAGAGTTTTCCTTCAAGGTGGGAATTTATGGAGTTTTGCCCCATAGATGCGTCGATTTGAGGCTGGCAGGGACTACCTTCTGGGTATGTACTATGGAAACGAATCACTAATTATTATTCGAAGCTGACAGAGATTACCTTCTAGATAAATACTATGAAATCGAATAACTAATTTAACGACTGTCATAACTCGCCGTTCAAAATAAATAAATAAACAAGGCTTTATACTACGCTATATATGCATGATTTTATAGCTTTATAATGAGTCGTGCCCGACCTTACACTCCACTTAGGTACGCTAATAAACTTAGTTAAGTTAATTAAAACCTTGCGTAAAAGATAATAAAACATGATGATAAAAGTTACGTTACCTACCGACTTCATTTATCTATACTATTATATAAAGAGTCTAACTTCGATCTTAATCTCGAACCTAAAATTTTCAAACCTAACTTCAAACCAAAAGTTAAGATATGAAGGTTAAATTTATACCCTTAGATCATATTTTGTTAAATTGATCTCATTCATCCATATGTTTTTATAACAAATTTTTGTAACAACAAACAATTCAAAAAGCTTTTATATTTAAATTGAAATATTTTTTGATATATTTATTTTTTTATAATATAATTTTACCATATTTTTTAAAATTGCGTGCTATTTAATTCAACAATCATTTTGATATAATTTTATTAAATTTTTGTTTCTTCGTTTTTAATAAGTTTAATTAAATTAATTTAATTTTTTTTACTACTTAAACTTTAATTTAAACCTAGTAAATTGTAATATTTGTTCGCTAAAAAAATAATTATCGGGTACCCGCCGCTGCATTGCGCCGGTACTATGCTAATTTATATAAAATCGATTAATCACATTCACTCACCACTTGAGGTGGTTTAACCTACTTAGAATTTAAATTTAGAGGCATCTAAAGTTTGATGCCTTTACTATATATTTTGAGACGAGAAGTGATTGAGAGACTTAAAATATATGACTAATATTATGTCTAAACATATGTGGTATAAAATTATTGGTTGAAACAACCGGATCCACTTTTTTATAACTCAATAAAATAATGACACATAAATGATGTTTATGAATTAGTCAGAGGGGTCTCGGATGGATGTGTAATAGGTGCGGCTGCACAGGGCCTCCACTTAAAAAGTGTCACATTTTCAGTAATTCCTTATATAAACACATATAATATTAAACATGTACGAGACCATAATTCAAATTTTTAAGCATTTTCTCTTTAATTTACAATGTGATAGGGCCTCTTTGTTGTTTTCGCCTAAGACCACCGGAAATCACGAGACGGCCCTACTAAAAATTACCCAAGAAAAGAAAAATAAAATGTTTTAGTTACCTACGGAATACTGATTACAAAATCATGACGATGACGAAACCAAGACCGAATATCATCAGAAGCACACAATTTTTTAAACTTTAAAATAGTAGACTAGAGATCAAATTTTTTAAGTGTATTAATTATATAAGATTAAAAATACATTTCTATGTACATGCTGTATTTAAGATATATTTAAAAAAAATAATGTTTTTTTCAAAAATTAAAATTAAATCAATGAAATTTATAAGTGTCATGAGCACCCGCGAGACACTTTGTGACTCCGTCCCTATACAAAACGATCTCTGAGTTAAATTTAAGAAATGTTTGTGTAATGAAGTTATGAAAAATATTTTCACGTAAAACTCAGCAGCTAGTAGCGGAGCAGGGTAAAAAAGATTCTAAACTGAATTTTAATGATATAATCGAAAGCAGCATTTTTACTTTGTTTGGTTAAAAAATAGCAATAATAAAGTAATTACTCAAATTAAATCGACAATCGATCTAGTTTATCTAAACGAACAGTGTGACGGGTGGAAAAGAGAGTGCTAGAACATCGTACGTGACAAATTCAACGATGAGAACCACAAAGTGTGTTCTGGACCAAGAAATGCTACAAGCAATGTGGCAGAGTGCCATCCGTGAGGAATGAAACTTTAAACAAACACGGAAGCTATACGACTAGTAGTTTACATTTACTAGCAGTATTCGTGCAATGCAGCGACGGTAATTCGTAAACATACTTTTAACGAGCGATATTTTTAATTACATATTTACCCATCACCAAAATTTCAAGAAATAACTTTATCGTAAATCATTTCATATTAATTTTTAAAGTTTAATAATATAAAGTTTAATTATTTTGAACATGTGTTAATTAAGGGTGCGTTTGGTACACTGGGTTCAGCCCACAGTTGTGGGTTTGGCCTCAAATATTATGTTTGGTGTTACATCAGGTTGTCTAGGGCCTATATCAAAAGTAGATTTCAAAGGTTTTTGTAAAAGTAGGCATTATGCTAGGGTTGAAGAAAGTCTACGTATTTACCTTAAAAATCTGACGTGAAGTAATTTTAACCACTAAAAACTTTTTTGTTTTACCAAAATAATGATTTAAAAATTTATGTTATATTTTGTATATATATTTTTTTCTCTCTCTTCATTTAATTCAAAACCTAAAACCCAGCAGCTAGTAGTGGAGCAGGGTAAAAAAGATTCTAAACTGAATTTTAATGATATAATCGAAAGCAGCATTTTTACTTTGTTTGGTTAAAAAATAGCAATAATAAAGTAATTACTCAAATTAAATCGACAATCGATCTAGTTTATCTAAACGAACAGTGTGACGGGTGGAAAAGAGAGTGCTAGAACATCGTACGTGACAAATTCAACGATGAGAACCACAAAGTGTGTTCTGGACCAAGAAATGCTACAAGCAATGTGGCAGAGTGCCATCCGTGAGGAATGAAACTTTAAACAAACACGGAAGCTATACGACTAGTAGTTTACATTTACTAGCAGTATTCGTGCAATGCAGCGATGGTAATTCGTAAACATACTTTTAACGAGCGATATTTTTAATTACATATTTACCCATCACCAAAATTTCAAGAAATAACTTTATCGTAAATCATTTCATATTAATTTTTAAAGTTCAATAATATAAAGTTTAATTATTTTGAACATGTGTTAATTAAGGGTGCGTTTGGTACAGTGGGTTCAGCCCACAGTTGTGGGTTTGGCCTCAAATATTATGTTTGATGTTACATCAGGTTGTCTAGGGCCTATATCAAAAATAGATTTGAGAGGTTTTTGTAAAAGTAGGCATTATGCTAGGGTTGAAGAAAGTCTACGTATTTACCTTCAAAAAATCTGACGTGAAGTATTTTTAACCACTAAAAACTTTTTTGTTTTACCAAAATAATGATTTAAAAATTTATGTTATATTTTGTATATATATTTTTTTCTCTCTCTTCATTTAATTCAAAACCTAATCCTAAACCTCTCACTTTATAAACCCACACCCAAATTAAAACCTGTCTTCGAACCAGACGGACCCTAAGTGTTGTAACCGACGTGCTATATTAACTTGTATAATATTCATACAAATATGTAGTATAGGTAGTTTATATAATGTGTTTGTAAATATGTATTACTTAAATAATTAATAAAAGAAGGGTATATAAATAAGAAAAGAAATTCAAAATCTATACTACATATTTAAAGAAATACATACTATTATTAGAAATGTAAATCAACTTAAAACACTATATTCATAATATATATAACTATAAAAACATAATCATAAATCAATAAAAATATAGTTTAATATTTGTATTAAAACTAACTAATATACATAATATTGAATAATTAATACATTAATACTACTTTCGTCTCATATTAAATGTCCACTTTGACATATTTCAGTCTTATTTTTTAAACTTTGATTAGACATATTTTTATTTATGTTATATATTACTTGATAAAATTTATACCAATGAAAAACTATTTAAAAACTATCTATCCATATATTTTGCACAAAGTATTATACAACACAAATAAAAATATTTATTGTTAAAGTTGTAAAAGAAAGACCGAAAAAATTAAAAGTGAACATTTAATATGGAACGAAAGGAGTACTAATTAATAAATAGTTAATACACCTTATTATCTAAAATTACAATTATATATTGACGTTGTACAACAAATAAATGGATATATCTACAAAATGGTACATATGTTGTTTACCTAAAATAACTACGTACATAGTTTGAAAACCGTACCGGACCAACAGGTTGAACTGGGAACAGAGTCACAATGGGCTCGCTAGCAAATAGAAGTCTATGAAAATTTTATGTATTTACACGTTATATAATATTGTGACGAAGGTTACACATATTAACAAATACTTTTCATTACCAGTCATCACAATCGCGTGATAATATATAATATTTTTATATGAAATAGTTTATTATTGCTTAAATTTATTTTAACTTAGAATTTTCTATCATTATTTGTAAAATTATTATTAAAAAATATGTAAAATCATAATCCAATGTCCGCCTCACGGTAACCAAGTTGAAAGAGATAAATTGAACAAGTATGGTCGTCCTCTGTTAGGATGTACTATTAAACAATGTGCTCGCAGAATTTAGTTTTATAGTACCCAGAGCCGCAATACACGGATACCTTGCATGTCTCATTCAAAGAGAAACGAACACTAATAAAGTTGAAGTTTAGAATAAACCGAGAATCTTGCTTACAATTTATGATTCATTCGGTTTCTTCAGTTTATCACCAAAATACCAAATGTAGTTCGTATTCGACTCCTCTCCTCTCACAGTTTAGTCGTGATAGTTAAGTTTTTGCCAAGTCGGCAACCCGAGTGCTTGTAATTTGGAATACTTTCAATTACTCTCTGCTTATCAATAAATATGTCACGTGATCGTAAGCAATTTCACTTCAGTCAATGAAAACTGAACTACATACTCCGATCCAGCTCGTTGAGTTTGTGGTTCAGTCTTGGTGTCACGGTTTTTATAACACCCCTTTCACATACATGTCTCTAAAATTACCAGTTCCAACTAGCGGACAAATTTCCGGTACAAGAGAATATGACCTAAATTCAACAGTTACGCGTAAACTAGTTCACATCTAAAAGAAGGGCTGCTAGAATTCAAAGTTGGAAGCTGAACAACATACCACATCAAACTTAACTGGAAAACATCTCGGCATACATCGATTGCATCTTCAATTGTTTCAATTAGTAAAATTCTAAACTCGGATAATGCAATGATTGAGAGGGCTAAATGCGTGACTAAATTTGTGCCTAAATGCACGTGGCACTGATTTATCGATTTGTGAATAAGTGGATCCCTCTGTAGGCATTCTAATTAGTTATGTCAATCCATGCTCTTCTATCTTAACTCTGCTTGACCTAAAATATCGCAGATGAAACTTGGGAACTTGAAAACACAGATACACCTTTATATTGATAGGCCAAAGCCCCTTTGGTGCTCTTCCGATAATATGTAAAGTTTTTAGCATTTTTTGGAAGACAAACAATGGGAATCTGGATGTAATTTGTACACTTCCTAATTCAAGCACTACATGACTCATTGTGTATCGTACCATCTATTGTTAAAATTGTCACCCACGTGTTAGTTGAACACATCCTTATGTGGTTATATAGGTAAATGTCTAAACGAGAGAGTGACTATTATAACATCGTTAAAACTTTACACCACTGAATTCTCATTTCCTTTCGCAAGATAGGTGAATATATCATTTTTTTTTCGTCCAAGAACAAGAAACTGAAGGTAAGGTACAGATAACAAAATTAGATTTGCCTTACAGAAGCAAGTGCGGATCACAAAACACCAACCAACTGTTTTCATCTCATGGCAATGATTTAAATTACAAAAGAAACAACATTATGATTACCAATCAATAACTTAAAGAGTACTTCAACGCCCATTAAACAACATAATACAAATAAACGAAAAAATGGTTCTCCTGGTGACCGGAATCTTATAAAAACTGACACGCAAATATATATAGCTTTAGACATTAAGCTTTTATTCAAAAAGTAGACACGTTTATCTAATTAATCAAATTCTTCCAGCAGGCATAGATCATATATGTCACATAAAGTACACGCAAACTAACCTTGTTTTCAGAAAATGATGTCTTCGTCTTTCGGACCACCCACCAAAATGTTATGTGCAGCATTCATCGAAATTCCTCTTTCTAAAGAAAGATGCTCAGTAGCTTGATCTTCGGCAAACTGTTTAGCATTTTTCATCTGCTTTTCAATCTCCCTCTTTTTGAACGCTTGAATCTTCTTCAGCCTGAAAAAATCCTCTCTCTCCAATTCGTCGAGCTCACCTTTAATGTAACTTATGGTGTTCTCTAGCCTTGGTTTGACCACACTCTCTAAAGCATTGACCCTACGGTTTGTAGTCTTGATTGCTTCATCAAGTGTTAAGAACGATGTTTGAAGAGATGCAAGTTCAACAAGAACCTCGATTGCTTTCACGTATGCAGCTTTACAACCTTGCACTTGCTGCCCGCCTCTAGCCAAACCAGTCAAATCGTTTTTGGTTTCCGCTTCGGTATAATGGTCAAACTTAGGGAGTTTGACACCTGCAACGTTTTCAGTGCGTGACTTGACTTTGAGAGTTGCGGTTTTGACGTTTTCAAGGACTACATATTTGATGTTGTCACCAGCAACATATTTTGCTTCGGTCAAAGCAAAGGCGGAAGATTTCATAACAGTTCCCATTGATTCTTTTGTTGCGACAATTTTCTTGAGAATGGCTCTGAACTGGACAGTTAGAGCATCACTCTTCTTCTTTAGAAGAGCATGGCCTCTGGTTGCACCAATAAGACGAGCCTTGATGACTCCAAGCACTGTGACAGTTGGAACAACATTTAAACGCTGGCCCTGGCCGGCCATCTTGTCGAATAAGTAAACCTGTGAATAAGAAGGTCAGCCAAACGGGACAAGTAACACAAATATCAGCTTAAAAATACCATGGAGTTAAAAGTGTGTTTACAGTATGTTTCGAAAAAGAGTGTGATTCTTAATAATCAGAACAAAACCAACAGTAGTAGAAACTAGAAAGTGTTTAGATGTGTCTGGGGTCGTAATATCATACAACCAGGTTGTCTGACAGATAAGCAAATCTAAGGATTTGTGGTAGAAACTAATACATAAATGTTCAAAAATGACATTCACGGGAAACAAAACATATGCATCTCAAAGTTATCGGAAGTGGTGACCGAGTAGCTTTACCCTGTAATTTGTTAGTCTGTCGCCGCTAGGAGCAAGGTATAAAACAAATCATCAGAACTAATCATTTGGCCTCTATATAACCAAACAATCAGAAACATAATCTGTTTACTTTTGAAATTTTAAAACTGGTTATTGTAACATGTCACGGTAATCAGTTTCAAACGCAAATCCAAACACCCCATTAATCTAAAATATCAATGACATATCTTTCATGTACAGATGGAGATGAATATGTCAATAGTCAATAATCAGGATATTTAAAAAAGGACAGGTGTGGATTTCATCCGCAGTCACATAGACCATATAATGATCCAATACACGGGATTTTGGCAAATCCTGAACTAACCATCAGATTCACTTACATTTCCAAGTTGTAAAGTCCAAGTTCAAACACTCAAAACATTTAAATCATTCTTAGATCATCATCATCCTTCCCTTGGACTAGTTTGAAGCGGTTAATCTTATCAAGGCCAAAATTAAACATTGACAACACCCACACTTAGTGTCGGACGCAGGAAATTGTATTGTGGGGGGCAAAAAAAATTTTTTGACAATAGCAAAACGAAAAAAACTAAAATCCGAATAAAAAATCGAGTATTGTAACTTAAAAATAGAAGATTTCCAGGTTTTAAAGTGTTAAATATTGGATTTTAATGAGTGAGTGGGGGGCAATTTGAGTTTCGAGCGGAGGGCACTTTAAAAAAACACTTAAAATTAAAGAAAAAATACACTGTAATCTCGTGTTTTTGGTCTAGCCATGGGGGGCGGCGCCACCCCGTAGTTATGATTTTCATGGACTCACGAAATTAATTGATATTTTATATAAATATTTGTTGCATAAATGATTTGATTTTATTTAACTTTAATGCTAGTCATTCTTTTCTAGACACTGTGTGTTTAGAAACACCTAACGATTTTGAAAAAATATATGTTGGTGTAATAGTAGAATATCGTCTATTTATTTTCATCACACATCGATGTCTAAGATCATGCATTCAATTTGATATTTATATTCATGTTAATGATAATTTACGTAGATTGTATCGTTCAAATTTGTTAAGTGATAAAATAAAAAATAGACAATAATTTACATTTTTATTTGAATATTTATAATCATGATATTTATTGATTTTTTAATATAACATATATGTTGTATTTTTAAAATATAAAAACTAGAGGGTATAAAATTTAAAGAAGTATTTTGTTTATTTTTCTAATTCTATTTAATATATTTAAATTCAACCACTAAAGTTTTATTAATCCCCTCATCCTTTTTAACGTTTTTTTCACAAATTTGAAAAATATATTTTTGTGTGTTTTCATCAAATTACTTCACCAATTCTTTTTATTTTAATTAAATTTGAATTTATTTTGACTTTTTTTATCAATCTCATCGCTTAATTTTGTTTATGTGTTAAAATCAAGTCATTTGATGGTACAATTATTTTTTCTACAACCTTTACTTTTCATTAAAATTTCCAAAAAATCTAATCTTTTATTATATAAAAAAAATTCGTCTTTCTTCCATAAGCTCCAAACTCAAGGCGTAGCGAGAAATTCGTTTTGGGGTAGACTAACAAAAACTTAAGACGCTAGTAAGTGTTAAATATATCATGACGTGTAACTGTGTAAAAATTTTGCAGTAAATTTGTTCATTTAACGTTATAAGTTGATCAAATATTAATACCAAGGTTGTAAATAGCGTGAAGCGTGACGTAGCGTTATTACCAAGCTACAAGCTAAAGAAGTTATAGCGAAGCTATGGCGTTTTCTGAAGCGTGATACATAGCGGCACAAAATATTTATAAATTAGTATTTATATAGCGAATTTATAAAATGAAGCAATATTTTAATTTTAGTTGAAAACAAAACCGGCTATTTGTTGCTCAAGGATTTATCTTCATAGTAAAATTACTAAGCCCAAGTCAACTAAATAGCCAAAATTAGTAAACGAGCAAAATTCTTGTAAATCAGCAAAAAGATTAGAAAAAAGCGCCACGTTACGCGCTATAGCGCGCTATATCACGCTTTATGGCGCTTTTTAGCACGCTACGCCTTAAGACGCCGCCTTAGTCTGTTTCGTAACGTGGTGGCCACGCTTCACGCTATAGCCCGCTATAAGGCGCGCTATAGCGCGCTATTTAGAACCCTGATTAATACATGGTAATAAACAAAGCTTTAAACTAACTGGGTTAGCTCAGTTAGCCACTAAGGGTCTCTTTGAGAAGGTTGTTATCACATGCGAGAGGCAGGGGCGGATCTAGGTGTTAGCCACGTGTGGCACGTGCCACATAAGATCGAATCTGACGGTATGTATTTTTTGTTGAAGTTTTTTCAGTTTTTAAGAGTGTTACACCTAGTTTGGAGATGTGTACTTAAGTAAACAGAAAGAGATGCTATGTTCAATTTTTTTTCTGAAGAAAATAAAACGTAGAAGCTTATTATTCTTTTGTTGAAGAAGATGAATAGTGGTCACTCTTTTATCGCTTTTACTTGTTTTCTTTTTTGTTTAATTAATTTCTTTGTGTGTGGAAAGAGGTATGCATACGGATTTGTATCATAATGACTTTTTAAAATATTATATATATAGTTTCAAAATAAATGGTAAATACTACTACACAAGTAAATAAATACTACGTATATCCATTGATATGACACTAGTTAACTACAATTGTTTGTCAAATTATTCAAATGTATTTAATTAGTTTTTTTACCTATTTATTAAAAAGTTACAGCTTATATATATTTAAAATTTATTTCTGATTCAAAGGATCTCTTTTATTTCAACACGTATGTTTAAATTGCTCGAATTCGAGATCGAGAACTGCAAAAATGGCTAGGTTGCCTTAACTAACAAAACACTGAGAACTAAAAACAATTCGTGAAGCGAAGTGAGCCGAAAATGTGTCACATACAATCCAAAATCATGGATCCACCACTGGCGAGAGGTCTCAAGTTCGAGTCTCTCCGTGAGAGTTTTCCTTCAAGGTGGGAATTTATGGAGTTTTGCCCCATAGATGCGTCGATTTGAGGCTGGCAGGGACTACCTTCTGGGTATGTACTATGGAAACGAATCACTAATTATTATTCGAAGCTGACAGAGATTACCTTCTAGATAAATACTATGAAATCGAATAACTAATTTAACGACTGTCATTTCTGCCGTAACAGCATTGAAGATGTAGATCATATTTTTTTTCAATGTTTTTTGGCGAAGGAGATTTATCGAGGTATTTGTATTTGGTGGAATTTAGATTCTGTTTCGTTCGATTCATATGCTTCTTGGCTTCACTGGTTCTCTAATATTCGTATGAGATCTAATTCCAAGAGGGCGCTAGAGGGAGTTTTCTACACGACGTGGTGGAGTATTTGGGCGATGAGAAATAAAACTATATTCGAAGAGGTCCTTCCTAGATTTGAAACTCTTTTTACTGATATTGTAAGACGTTCTTTTTCTTGGTGTGTTGTTAGGGGTAAAAACGTTGTTAGGTTGGATAGTTGGTTGCAACATCCTCATTTGATTATCTTGTAATGCTAGCTCCTTGCTAGTTTTTCTAATAAATTTTGCCGTTCAAAAAAAAAAATTTAACGACTGTCATAACTCGCCGTTCAAAATAAATAAATAAACAAGGCTTTATACTACGCTATATATGCATGATTTTATAGCTTTATAATGAGTCGTGCCCGACCTTACACTCCACTTAGGTACGCTAATAAACTTAGTTAAGTTAATTAAAACCTTGCGTAAAAGATAATAAAACATGATGATAAAAGTTACGTTACCTACCGACTTCATTTATCTATACTATTATATAAAGAGTCTAACTTCGATCTTAATCTCGAACCTAAAATTTTCAAACCTAACTTCAAACCAAAAGTTAAGATATGAAGGTTAAATTTATACCCTTAGATCATATTTTGTTAAATTGATCTCATTCATCCATATGTTTTTATAACAAATTTTTGTAACAACAAACAATTCAAAAAGCTTTTATATTTAAATTGAAATATTTTTTGATATATTTATTTTTTTATAATATAATTTTACCATATTTTTTAAAATTGCGTGCTATTTAATTCAACAATCATTTTGATATAATTTTATTAAATTTTTGTTTCTTCGTTTTTAATAAGTTTAATTAAATTAATTTAATTTTTTTTACTACTTAAACTTTAATTTAAACCTAGTAAATTGTAATATTTGTTCGCTAAAAAAATAATTATCGGGTACCCGCCGCTGCATTGCGCCGGTACTATGCTAATTTATATAAAATCGATTAATCACATTCACTCACCACTTGAGGTGGTTTAACCTACTTAGAATTTAAATTTAGAGGCATCTAAAGTTTGATGCCTTTACTATATATTTTGAGACGAGAAGTGATTGAGAGACTTAAAATATATGACTAATATTATGTCTAAACATATGTGGTATAAAATTATTGGTTGAAACAACCGGATCCACTTTTTTATAACTCAATAAAATAATGACACATAAATGATGTTTATGAATTAGTCAGAGGGGTCTCGGATGGATGTGTAATAGGTGCGGCTGCACAGGGCCTCCACTTAAAAAGTGTCACATTTTCAGTAATTCCTTATATAAACACATATAATATTAAACATGTACGAGACCATAATTCAAATTTTTAAGCATTTTCTCTTTAATTTACAATGTGATAGGGCCTCTTTGTTGTTTTCGCCT
Organism: Glebionis coronaria; assembly: GCA_025667525.1. Lineage (NCBI taxonomy): Eukaryota > Viridiplantae > Streptophyta > Magnoliopsida > Asterales > Asteraceae > Glebionis > Glebionis coronaria. Next base: position 601,755,487 of record CM046878.1, on the reverse strand, counting down.
AAGACCACCGGAAATCACGAGACGGCCCTACTAAAAATTACCCAAGAAAAGAAAAATAAAATGTTTTAGTTACCTACGGAATACTGATTACAAAATCATGACGATGACGAAACCAAGACCGAATATCATCAGAAGCACACAATTTTTTAAACTTTAAAATAGTAGACTAGAGATCAAATTTTTTAAGTGTATTAATTATATAAGATTAAAAATACATTTCTATGTACATGCTGTATTTAAGATATATTTAAAAAAAATAATGTTTTTTTCAAAAATTAAAATTAAATCAATGAAATTTATAAGTGTCATGAGCACCCGCGAGACACTTTGTGACTCCGTCCCTATACAAAACGATCTCTGAGTTAAATTTAAGAAATGTTTGTGTAATGAAGTTATGAAAAATATTTTCACGTAAAACTCAGCAGCTAGTAGCGGAGCAGGGTAAAAAAGATTCTAAACTGAATTTTAATGATATAATCGAAAGCAGCATTTTTACTTTGTTTGGTTAAAAAATAGCAATAATAAAGTAATTACTCAAATTAAATCGACAATCGATCTAGTTTATCTAAACGAACAGTGTGACGGGTGGAAAAGAGAGTGCTAGAACATCGTACGTGACAAATTCAACGATGAGAACCACAAAGTGTGTTCTGGACCAAGAAATGCTACAAGCAATGTGGCAGAGTGCCATCCGTGAGGAATGAAACTTTAAACAAACACGGAAGCTATACGACTAGTAGTTTACATTTACTAGCAGTATTCGTGCAATGCAGCGACGGTAATTCGTAAACATACTTTTAACGAGCGATATTTTTAATTACATATTTACCCATCACCAAAATTTCAAGAAATAACTTTATCGTAAATCATTTCATATTAATTTTTAAAGTTTAATAATATAAAGTTTAATTATTTTGAACATGTGTTAATTAAGGGTGCGTTTGGTACACTGGGTTCAGCCCACAGTTGTGGGTTTGGCCTCAAATATTATGTTTGGTGTTACATCAGGTTGTCTAGGGCCTATATCAAAAGTAGATTTCAAAGGTTTTTGTAAAAGTAGGCATTATGCTAGGGTTGAAGAAAGTCTACGTATTTACCTTAAAAATCTGACGTGAAGTAATTTTAACCACTAAAAACTTTTTTGTTTTACCAAAATAATGATTTAAAAATTTATGTTATATTTTGTATATATATTTTTTTCTCTCTCTTCATTTAATTCAAAACCTAAAACCCAGCAGCTAGTAGTGGAGCAGGGTAAAAAAGATTCTAAACTGAATTTTAATGATATAATCGAAAGCAGCATTTTTACTTTGTTTGGTTAAAAAATAGCAATAATAAAGTAATTACTCAAATTAAATCGACAATCGATCTAGTTTATCTAAACGAACAGTGTGACGGGTGGAAAAGAGAGTGCTAGAACATCGTACGTGACAAATTCAACGATGAGAACCACAAAGTGTGTTCTGGACCAAGAAATGCTACAAGCAATGTGGCAGAGTGCCATCCGTGAGGAATGAAACTTTAAACAAACACGGAAGCTATACGACTAGTAGTTTACATTTACTAGCAGTATTCGTGCAATGCAGCGATGGTAATTCGTAAACATACTTTTAACGAGCGATATTTTTAATTACATATTTACCCATCACCAAAATTTCAAGAAATAACTTTATCGTAAATCATTTCATATTAATTTTTAAAGTTCAATAATATAAAGTTTAATTATTTTGAACATGTGTTAATTAAGGGTGCGTTTGGTACAGTGGGTTCAGCCCACAGTTGTGGGTTTGGCCTCAAATATTATGTTTGATGTTACATCAGGTTGTCTAGGGCCTATATCAAAAATAGATTTGAGAGGTTTTTGTAAAAGTAGGCATTATGCTAGGGTTGAAGAAAGTCTACGTATTTACCTTCAAAAAATCTGACGTGAAGTATTTTTAACCACTAAAAACTTTTTTGTTTTACCAAAATAATGATTTAAAAATTTATGTTATATTTTGTATATATATTTTTTTCTCTCTCTTCATTTAATTCAAAACCTAATCCTAAACCTCTCACTTTATAAACCCACACCCAAATTAAAACCTGTCTTCGAACCAGACGGACCCTAAGTGTTGTAACCGACGTGCTATATTAACTTGTATAATATTCATACAAATATGTAGTATAGGTAGTTTATATAATGTGTTTGTAAATATGTATTACTTAAATAATTAATAAAAGAAGGGTATATAAATAAGAAAAGAAATTCAAAATCTATACTACATATTTAAAGAAATACATACTATTATTAGAAATGTAAATCAACTTAAAACACTATATTCATAATATATATAACTATAAAAACATAATCATAAATCAATAAAAATATAGTTTAATATTTGTATTAAAACTAACTAATATACATAATATTGAATAATTAATACATTAATACTACTTTCGTCTCATATTAAATGTCCACTTTGACATATTTCAGTCTTATTTTTTAAACTTTGATTAGACATATTTTTATTTATGTTATATATTACTTGATAAAATTTATACCAATGAAAAACTATTTAAAAACTATCTATCCATATATTTTGCACCAAGTATTATACAACACAAATAAAAATATTTATTGTTAAAGTTGTAAAAGAAAGACCGAAAAAATTAAAAGTGAACATTTAATATGGAACGAAAGGAGTACTAATTAATAAATAGTTAATACACCTTATTATCTAAAATTACAATTATATATTGACGTTGTACAACAAATAAATGGATATATCTACAAAATGGTACATATGTTGTTTACCTAAAATAACTACGTACATAGTTTGAAAACCGTACCGGACCAACAGGTTGAACTGGGAACAGAGTCACAATGGGCTCGCTAGCAAATAGAAGTCTATGAAAATTTTATGTATTTACACGTTATATAATATTGTGACGAAGGTTACACATATTAACAAATACTTTTCATTACCAGTCATCACAATCGCGTGATAATATATAATATTTTTATATGAAATAGTTTATTATTGCTTAAATTTATTTTAACTTAGAATTTTCTATCATTATTTGTAAAATTATTATTAAAAAATATGTAAAATCATAATCCAATGTCCGCCTCACGGTAACCAAGTTGAAAGAGATAAATTGAACAAGTATGGTCGTCCTCTGTTAGGATGTACTATTAAACAATGTGCTCGCAGAATTTAGTTTTATAGTACCCAGAGCCGCAATACACGGATACCTTGCATGTCTCATTCAAAGAGAAACGAACACTAATAAAGTTGAAGTTTAGAATAAACCGAGAATCTTGCTTACAATTTATGATTCATTCGGTTTCTTCAGTTTATCACCAAAATACCAAATGTAGTTCGTATTCGACTCCTCTCCTCTCACAGTTTAGTCGTGATAGTTAAGTTTTTGCCAAGTCGGCAACCCGAGTGCTTGTAATTTGGAATACTTTCAATTACTCTCTGCTTATCAATAAATATGTCACGTGATCGTAAGCAATTTCACTTCAGTCAATGAAAACTGAACTACATACTCCGATCCAGCTCGTTGAGTTTGTGGTTCAGTCTTGGTGTCACGGTTTTTATAACACCCCTTTCACATACATGTCTCTAAAATTACCAGTTCCAACTAGCGGACAAATTTCCGGTACAAGAGAATATGACCTAAATTCAACAGTTACGCGTAAACTAGTTCACATCTAAAAGAAGGGCTGCTAGAATTCAAAGTTGGAAGCTGAACAACATACCACATCAAACTTAACTGGAAAACATCTCGGCATACATCGATTGCATCTTCAATTGTTTCAATTAGTAAAATTCTTAACTCGGATAATGTAATGATTGAGAGGGCTAAATGCGTGACTAAATTTGTGCCTAAATGCACGTGGCACTGATTTATCGATTTGTGAATAAGTGGATCCCTCTGTAGGCATTCTAATTAGTTATGTCAATCCATGCTCTTCTATCTTAACTCTGCTTGACCTAAAATATCGCAGATGAAACTTGGGAACTTGAAAACACAGATACACCTTTATATTGATAGGCCAAAGCCCCTTTGGTGCTCTTCCGATAATATGTAAAGTTTTTAGCATTTTTTGGAAGACAAACAATGGGAATCTGGATGTAATTTGTACACTTCCTAATTCAAGCGCTACATGACTCATTGTGTATCGTACCATCTATTGTTAAAATTGTCACCCACGTGTTAGTTGAACACATCCTTATGTGGTTATATAGGTAAATGTCTAAACGAGAGAGTGATTATTATAACATCGTTAAAACTTTACACCACTGAATTGTCATTTCCTTTCGCAAGATAGGTGAATATATCATTTTTTTTTTCGTCCAAGAACAAGAAACTGAAGGTAAGGTATAGATAACAAAATTAGATTTGCCTTAAAAAAGCAAGTGCGGATCACAAAACACCAACCAACTGTTTTCATCTCATGGCAATGATTTATGATACAAAAGAAACAACATTATGATTAACAATCAATAACTTAAAAAAGAGTACTTCAACGCCCAATAAACAACATAATACAAATAAACGAAAAAATGGTTCTCCTGGCGACCGCAATTTAAAGAAAACTGACACCCAAATATATATAGCTTTAGACATTAAGCTTTTATTCAAAAAGTAGACGCGTTTATCTAATTAATCAAATTCTTCCAGCAGGCATAGATCACGGATATATGTCACATAAAGTACACGCAAACTAACCTTGTTTTCAGAAAATGATGTCTTCGTCTTTCGGACCACCCACCAAAATGTTATGTGCAGCATTCATCGAAATTCCTCTTTCTAAAGATAGATGCTCAGTAGCTTGATCTTCGGCAAACTGTTTAGCATTTTTCATCTGCTTTTCAATCTCCCTCTTTTTGAACGCTTGAATCTTCTTCAGCCTGAAAAAATCTTCTCTCTCCAATTCGTCGAGCTCACCTTTAATGTAACTTATGGTGTTCTCTAGCCTTGGTTTGACCACACTCTCTAAAGCATTGACCCTACGGTTTGTAGTCTTGATTGCTTCATCAAGTGTTAAGAACGATGTTTGAAGAGATGCAAGTTCAACAAGAACCTCGATTGCTTTCACGTATGCAGCTTTACAACCTTGCACTTGTTGCCCGCCTCTAGCCAAACCAGTCAAATCGTTTTTGGTTTCCGCTTCCGTATAATGGTCAAACTTAGGGAGTTTGACACCTGCAACGTTTTCAGTGCGTGACTTGACTTTGAGAGTTGCGGTTTTGACGTTTTCAAGGACTACATATTTGATGTTGTCACCAGCAACATATTTTGCTTCGGTTAAAGCAAAGGCGGAAGATTTCATAACAGTTCCCATTGATTCTTTTGTTGCGACAATTTTCTTGAGAATGGCTCTGAACTGGACAGTTAGAGCATCACTCTTCTTCTTTAGAAGAGCATGGCCTCTGGTTGCACCGATAAGACGAGCCTTAATGACTCCAAGCACTGTGACAGTTGGAACAACATTTAAACGCTGGCCCTGGCCGGCCATCTTGTCGAATAAGTAAACCTGCGAATAAGAAGGTCAGCCAAATGGGACAAGTAACACAAAATATCAGCTTAGAAATGAACCATGGAGTTAAACAGGTGTTTACAATATGTTTTGAAAACGAATGTGATTCTTAATAATCAGAACAAAACGATCAGTAGGAGAAAGTGCTTAGATGTGTCCGAGGTCGTAATATCGTACAACGGGGGCGTTTGACTACTAAGCAAATCTAAGGATTGTTCGAGGAATTAATACATAAATGTCCAAAAATGACATTCACGGGAAACAAAACATATGCATCTTGTGAAATGGGAGTATAAAGTGTCTCAAAGTTATCGGAAGTGGTGATCGAGTAGCTATGTTTTACCCTGTGATAAATAGTCTGTTGCAGCTATGATGAAAGTATAAAACAAATTATCAGAACTAATCATTTGACCCCTATCTAACCACACGATCGGAAATTTAATCTGATTAATTTGAATATCAAAAACTAATTACTGTAACCAAATCACAATAATAAAGAAATCAGTTTGAAAACGCAAATCCAAACACCCCCTTGATCTACAATATCAATGAGACATATTTTTCATGTAAACATGGAGACGAATATGTCAATAGTCGGTAATACATGATGATATGTAAAAAGGACAGGTGCAGCGGATTTTGTTCAAGGAAAAATAAGAACTGATCCATTAAGATAGACCGTATATAAGAAATTTTGGCAAATCCTGAACTAGACTTACATTTCCAAGTTTTAGTTCCACTTGCGAGCACTTAAAAAATTAAATCATTCTTAGATCATCACCATCCTTCACTTGGACTGGTTTGAAGCGGTTAATCTTATCAAGGCCTAAATTATACATCGACAACACCTACACTTACCCTTGTTATATTGCCAAGCCCCAGCACTATATCTACTTTTCTCAGCCACGCGTAAGCATACTAAAATATTGGTCACTTATGTATAACGCCTAATGGAGCCAGAAAGTTTGGCTCGAGGGGACACACACACTTTGATATAGTTTAAAAAACTAATTACAACTAAGCTTCTACCATGAGCATCTAGGGCAATTTAAATCATTTTCAGATCACAATCCTTCCCTTGGACTAGTTTGAAGCGGTTAATCTTATCAAGGCCTAAATTAAACATTGCCAAGACCGCACTATAACCTTGGTTTTAAAAAGCACGAAGAGCGCCGAGGCGATAAGGGTACAAAAGCCGAGGCGAATGTGCGCGCATCACGTACCCGAGGCGACAACTAAAAAAATACTTGTAAATTATATTTAATGCACAAAACACAATAATATCACATTTACTATCAAAAGATACCATGCACTTTCATAGTTCACGATTTCATATCGGTCGTCAAATACATAAAATAGTCGAACAAGATTAGAAGTGTCATCGTTTTTGAATAACTAAAAGCACATTAAAAGCAAATTGACCCATATCTTAAAACCAAAGCTCATACGTACAGTAAGACCAATTTCACTTTTTAAGGCACAAGTACATGATGCAGAATAAAGCGCTGATGCACGCATTAGCAAATGCGTACCTGATGCAACAAGGTAGCGCATCGACTATATCTATATCTATACTATCTATAAAGGGTGCATATACACATCATAACTCCAAACCTAACTCCAAACCAAAAATTAAGATAAACATATTAACAACTTAACCATTAGATCATTTTTAATCCAAACCTAACTTCAAATCTTGACCATCCATTTCTTTTGTAACAACTTTTTAACAACTTACTAAAAAACCATTTTTATTTTTAAATTGTAATATCTTTTAGCACATTTATTTTTTTCGTAATCAAATTCACCATATTTTTTAAAATTTTGTTCTCTTTAATTCAACATCCATTTTGATATATTTACAAATTTTTTGGTTTTTTTTCATTTTTAGTGATTTATTTATTTTAATTTAACTTTTTTACATTTTAAAGTTAAATCGATTGTTAAAAAATAGTCACTTATTACCCGTCGCTGCATTGCGCGGGTACCATGCTAGTCTATATCTAAAGTTCTACGGTGAGGATCTAGGGCAATTTGATTACATCACACCGATCCAAGCTTTTGAACCATAGTTAGATCGAAATCCTTCCCTTCCACAAGTTAGAGCAACAACAATTACCATCATCATAACACGACACTCGTGCTTTATTTCTATCTAAACTAGTAGCGTAAACTTACGATCTCAACCTAGTACATATTTCAAAACACGAAATGTGGCATCACACTAGGCTAAACAAATGCTTTTCATAAACAATATCGCGAAAATACACTATAAACAAAAAAAAAAAGAAAAAAAAAAACTCATGTTCCTCTAATATCAATCAATTCAACAGATAAAACAAAATTAGTAAGATCTAATCAGGGGATACAAAAATTAAAAAATCAGATCAGAGATATATAAATGGATTAATAACAGATCTGTAATGAAGAGTATAGGAAATATTTACTTGATGATATTGATAATAATTGTAACGGGATGGATGGATGATCGTATGAGAAATCTGTTGTTATTTGATTTACGACTTTATTTTAATTGGTTTTTTGATTGATGGTGATGATGATGATTTTTAATGGGCCACGTCTTATTTATATGTGTACTCAAGGTTGTTTGATTCACGTGTTTGCCCCATATGAGAAGGGTAGGGGTGAGCATTTGGATCGTCGGATTGGATTAGATTAGACTGAAAAATCGAATCGGATAAGACTTGAATCGAATCGGATCATTTTGATTATTTTGTTTAACTGGATTGGATCGAAAACCGAACAAGATTCGGATCGGACCGGATTATTTTGGTTTGAGGTTTTAGATCAATTCGGTTCTCGGTTTAGTCCGATTTTGGTAGGTCTGGTCCGGTCTGGGTCCGCCGCTCAGCCCTAAGAACCGTCGATGGTATTTGAACCAATAATCTGATCAGACCAAACCGAACGTATTTCAATCCGATTTTCGTTCTGTGGTTTTTGACTTTTTGTTATATCAGGGTTTCGGTTCGATTTGTCCGATTCGGTCGGTCTTACAAAAGACCAGACGATTATGTTTTATTGGACCAGAGTGGACCGGATCATTTTGGTCCGATCTTGGTTCTTATGATTTGGTTTTCTCGGTCTTCGATTCGGTTTGATATTGATAGATGTGGTCTATTTCTGCAATGAATTGTCTATCTTTAAATGTTCAAGGCCTAGGATCCAAGGCTAAAAAATCATGGGTCAGGGAGTTAGTTTTACAACAAAAAATCAGTTTCTTATCTATTCAAGAGACTAAAATGGAGGACATCTCAGTCATGGCGATTAAAAATATTTGGGGTAATTACTCGTTTGATCATCTTACTAGTGATGCTCTTGGTAATTCGGGGGGGATCCTATGCGTTTGGGATGTTAATGTTTTTCACAAGGTTAACCACACTATTTCTGATAATTTTGTGGCTTGGTATGGAACTTGGGTTCCTAATAATGTTTCTCTTATAGTCATTTCCGTGTATGCCCCTCAATCTATTTCTGCTAAACGCACTTTATGGAGTTATCTTACTGATCTCATTGATAGATGGAATGGAGAGTGTATCATTATGGGCGATTTTAATGAAGTGCGTAACACGTCGGAAAGGTGGGGATCCAGTTTTCATGTTCAAGGTGCGGCTGCATTCAATTCTTTTATCTCGAATGCTGATCTTATTGATGTTCAATTGGAGGGTTTTTCTTTTACTTGGGCTCACCCTTCAGCTTCTAAAATGAGCAAATTAGATAGATTTCTGATTTCCAACGGATTCCTATCTTTTTTTCCACACATTTCTGCTCTTTGTCTGGACAGACACTTATCGGATCATCGTCCTATATTACTTCGTGATAGAGTGACTGACTATGGTGCTACGCCGTTTAGATTTTTCCATTCTTGGCTTAGTCTTGTAGGTTTCGACCAGAAAGTTGAAGACTTATGGCTTTCGTTTAAGCTATCTGATAGCAATGACATGGTACGATTTAAAAAGAAAATTCAATTACTAAAGCAGGAATTACGTGTATGGGTTGGTGATGTTAAGCGTACTCAATCAGGGTATGTTCGTGCTCTCAAAGAAGATCTTCATGATATTGATATTCTTCTCGATCAAGGTAATGTGTCTAACGATATCTTATTATCTCGTATGGAGGCTACAAAGAAATTACAGGATATCACTTTGGCAAATAATACAGACCTTATGCAAAAAGCGAAGCTTAAATGGGCCGTGGAGGGTGATGAAAATTCAAAATTCTTCCATGGCTTAATTAATAGTAAGCGGGCTAATATGTCTGTCAAAGGTATTATGGTCGATGGAGAATGGATTGATGATCCTTATCATGTTAAGGAGGAATTTCGACGTCATTTTTCTGACAGATTTAAAGATCCAGGATTACCTAAAGGTACTATCGATTTTAACTTCCCCAATTGTCTTAGCGTTGATCAGGTTGAGGATTTGGAAAGACCGGTCTGTAATGACGAAATTCGTACAGCGGTATGGAGTTGTGGTGAGAACAAGTTTCCTGGACCAGATGGGTTTACTTTTGAATTTTTTCGTAAATATTGGAACATTATTGGTCCATATCTATGCTTAGCTGTTCAATGGTTTTTCAAGAAGGCGTCTTTTGCTAATGGTTGTAATGCGTCTTTTATTGCCCTTATCCCTAAAAAGTCTAACCCGAAAGTGGTGAATGATTTTAGACCAATTAGTCTTATTGGCAGCCTATATAAAGTTGTTACCAAAATCCTTGCTTCTAGACTTTCGCTTGTCATATCTGGTCTTATTTCTGAGGTTCAATCGGCGTTCCTTGCCAATAGACAAATTCTAGACGGTCCCTTCATCATCAATGAGATTCTTGACAAATGTAAAGCTAGACACAAACAAGCTATGATTTTTAAGGTGGATTTTGCTAAAGCTTATGACTCAATTCGTTGGGATTATTTGGACGAAGTTCTTAGGTCTTTCGATTTTGGGGAAAAATGGAGATCTTGGATTCGCGGTAGTTTGTCTTCTAGTAGAGCTTCTATCTTGGTTAATGGAAGTCCTACCTCGGAATTTCAGATGCATTGCCGTTTGAAACAAGGTGACCCCTTGGCTCCTTTTTTGTTTATTCTTGTTATGGAAACCCTCCATTTATCTTTCTCTCGTGCAATGGAGGCGGGTTTGTTCACTGGTTTCGTTCTTGGGTCATCTCTTACGATTTCTCATTTGTTTTACGCGGATGATGCGGTGTTCGTAGGCGAGTGGACTGATAACAACATTAAAGGAATTACTAAAATCCTTAAATGTTTTGCGGCTATTTCTGGGCTATTTATTAATATTACAAAAAGTCATCTTCATGGTTATGGTGTTTCAGATCATGTCACTCAAGAAGCCGCTAATTCTATTGGATGTCCAGTTATGAAGCTTCCTTTCAAATATTTGGGGATCATTGTGGGAGAGAATAAGAATCTGGTTAAATCTTGGGATGACACTATCAATAAGCTTCGGGAGAGACTTTCCAAATGGAAGATCAAAACCCTCTCTATAGGCGGGAGACTTACTTTGCTTAAATCTGTTTTAGGAGCTACTCCAATCTACAATATGTCTTTATTCAAGACTCCTAAATCGGTGCTCAACATTATGGAAAGGTTGCGTATGAGATTTTTTAATGGGGTTAAGGAAGACGAAAAAAAGACGTCTTGGTTCAAATGGAATTCGGTTCTCGCTTCTAAACAGTATGGAGGTCTGGGTGTGTCCAGTTTTTTCGCTCTTAATCGGGGTCTGCTTGCTAAATGGGTGTGGCGATATTTGTCGCAAGATAATTCTTTATGGTGCCAAGTTATAAATGCTCTATATGGTTCTCGTTTAGAGGAGCAGCGTCCTGCTGGATATTCTTCCCTTTGGCGCTCTATTCTTAAAGAAATGAATTCTTTAAAAGACCAAGGTGCGGACATTATTTCCTTCTTTAAAGTTCGGGTTGGGAATGGTTTGACTACCCGTTTTTGGGACGATATATGGTTTGGGGAAAGTCCTCTTTGTCGTCTTTTTCCTCGGTTGTATGCTCTTGAATCTTCAAAAGAATGTTCGGTTGCTGGGAAACTACAACAGGACTTGTGTGCTTCTTTCCGTCGTACTGTTAGAGGCGGGATAGAGTTGCAACAATTGGTGGGTCTTCAATCTTTGCTTCAGCCGGTTACTCTCTCAAGTTCTTCTGACCGTATGGTTTGTACCTTGAATGGAGACGGTGTTTTTACGGTTAAGTCGATTCGGAATTTTATTGACGGTTTTTTTCTTCCTAAAAGAGATAGGCCGACTCGCTGGATTAAACACATTCCTATTAAAGTGAATGTTTTGGCTTGGAAGGTTAGTAATGATTGTTTGCCTACACGTCACAAGTTGCTTTCCAGAAATATTATGCTTGATTCCGAGTCTTGTCCTATTTGCGAAGACACTGCTGAAGATGTGGATCATTTGTTTTTCTCATGTTCTATGGCCTCTTCTGTTTTCTCTCGTATTTGTCGTTGGTGGAATCTGGGGAATTCTATAATCACTTCATATGCTTCCTGGTTAACTTGGTTCAAGTCCATTCGTTTAAGAACCAACATCAAAGAGATTTTAGAAGGTGTTTTTTATACAACGTGGTGGAGGCTATGGATCTTTCGGAATCATACTATTTTTCAAGACTCTCGTCCTCGCAAAGATATTTTCTTTGATGATATTATTTTACGCTCGTATATTTGGTATATAGCTAGGAGTAAATGTACTTTGAAGTGGGATGATTGGCTTCAACATCCATACTTGTTATCCTTGTAATTTTCTAGCTCCTTGCTAGTTTCTAATAAAGTTGTCGTTCAAAAAAAAAAAAAAAAAGATGTGGTCTAGTCTTAGCCCTAAAAAGGGTGTCATAAAGCTCTGACTTGATCTTGACTTGAACCTGAATAAACTCATTTAGATCGGGTTAGTAGGGTCGGAACTTTTAATTGGTTCAACTCGAGTAACCGGAATATTAAATGAGGTCGAATATTAGGTTAAAAATGTTTGACTAATTCGTGTTCAAGTCAAGCTATATGTGTTTTATTATTTATTTAGAAATCAAGTTTTATAAAATAAAAAAAGGACATGAGACAAAAAATAATTTTAACACATTTTATTTATGTTAAGTTGATTCGAACTCAAATAGTCTCGTCGAGAACGGCCCGAGTTTAAGTAGAATCAAACTCAAGTATAAAAGTTATTAATCTTGACCAAACTCGGCCTAGATAATCTAAGAGCATGTCCAATGCATCAAATGAACAATAGCTTTTTATCATTTTAAAAAGCCTTTGAATTGTTTTTTTCATATTGCATGTAAAGCTTTTCAACAAGACTTGGAGATCTCCAAGTCTTTCTTCAAATCTATTACTAGTTACTAGCCGTGTACTCGCGCAATGCGACGGCGGATACCCGACGACTATTTTTTGTTGCGAACCATTGTTATTCATATATTAAATTATTTTGAAGTTTTATATAATACCAAAGAAATGTAGCTCTTACAAAATTTATATTAAATATTATTATAAAATTTGAATTAAATAGGTTATTACAAGTATCTATATCAAATGACTTGACCGGGTCGATTTAAAAACCGGGTTTCAAATAATTGCCATTTACGAGTTTTGAAAATGCTTAATCGAGAGTCAGTACTCAATAGTGGAAACATGAGGATTATTCAAGGTACCGTGTATAAGGACTAAACAGTAGATTAAATAGTTTTCATCTATTTCAAAGTGAGTATTGAAAATGAAGGATCCTATCATAATTTTCAACAATGATATAGCATACTCACATTTAACAATCATACCAAAACTCAGATTCATTATTAACTGAACCACAAAGTTTATCAAATGATCATTGGAAAATGACACCAAGTATATCATCGAATCTTAAAGTCCCTTAAAAAACATCTTTACAAATCTTCAAACTACACACACAAGAAACTATTAAACATAACAAAAATCTATAAATATGAGATGTATATTTACAAATATACCGTCATATTCGAGATGGATCTTGACAGTTCCTAACAAATATACACACGAAAAAACACACGGAAGACACTAACATGCTCAAGACCACCAAACTCACCGAAAAACACTAAAAACCGTAACTGGCCAAATAAATCAGACCATTAATAAACGGTGAAACGCATGGGGTCACGGTAATAGATTTTATGGTGGTAGCAGTGGTGAGTTATGCTGAAACTTAGTGAGAGAGATAGAGGTTTCAAGCTTGTGATGCCAAATGTGTATTTTTTATTTTTAAAGAGAAAAAAGATAGAGTAGGAAATTTTATTGGTTTTGTGTGGTTTATATATGTTTTCAGATTTTGTCGGGTGTTACAATGATTAATGTAGAAATGGGCCGTTACGAATTTAAATGGGTCGTTACAAGAGGTGCATTAATATTGTAGGGTCGTTACAAGTTTAGAGATGTAATGACATTTAACTTTTATAATGTTAGTTTTAATTTTGTGTATGTTATAAGCTATTGTTTTGAGAGTAAAGATTTTAATTTAATAGGTCAATTGGTCATTTTGACTTTCTTAATAAAGAAATGTTTAAGGCTTAATATTTTAAGACTTCTTTATTTAAAAAGGGTGTAAATGTTTTATAAATTAGTATAGATTTTGTCGAGTGTTACAAGGATTAATGTAGAAATAGGCCGTTACGAATTTAAATAGGTCGTTACAAGAGGTGCATTAATATTGTAGGGTCGTTACAAGTTTAGAGATGTAACGACATTTAAATTTTATAATGTTAGTTTTAATTTTGTGTATGTTATAAACTATTGATTTGAGAGTAAAGATTTTAATTTAATAGGTCAATTGGTCATTTTGACTTTCTTAATAAAGAAATGTTTAAGGCCTAATATTTTAATTCTTCTTTATTTAGAAAGGGTGTAAATGTTTTTTAAAGTAGTATAGATTTGTGTATTGTGTATTGTGCATTTCATACATTTAATGCATCAAGTTATTGAATACTTAATGCATTGTTCATGCTATAAGAGTGCTGGGAGCCGTTGGCACCAGAATCTGGTGCCAAAGCTGACACGTAAGATTTTGGGGCTTTCGCACCAGAATCCTATTGGCACCACATTTCAGGGGTAACAGTTGGCACCAGATTTTCTAGTGCCAACGAAAATAAATAAATAAAAAATTTCAAAACACAAAATAACTTAAATAAAACTTCATTAATTTAAAAAAAAAACATTAAAATAAAAAATATAAAAAAAACATAACAGTAAAAAAATACGGAACATAAAAATAAAGAAAATACATAACGGAAAGAAATAAACTGGTTCTCGGGAGGTGCATACGATGCGCGAATTGCATCTTTTTGCAATTCGATGATAGCCTAATCTGATGCACTCATCTTGGTTGTTTCGATTTGAAGAATCGTGAATTCTAGAGCCACCTTGTGCGTGTGGAAATACTCAATTTTTGCGTTTGACTCACACTCCATGATTTCCAACTTAGCTTTTGTCTCACGCTCGTATTGTTCTTTCGTCATTTGTTGATAAGCTTCCGGGTTTGAACCGGAACTAGCCGATGAGTTGGTGGATCGATGACTTTTAGCAATGCAATACTCCCTGGGTGGCCTCGGGACGGCGTCGTGACCGAAGAACTCGGGACCTTCTTCGGTAACAAGGAGACGGTGTCGCCTTTCTTGAGTCGAATCGGGGTTCCTCCACTTATGTTTGTCCTTCAAAAAATTTCAAGACGACTTGTGCTTAAAAATTATCCCCTCCATCTTCCGTTTATACGCTATCTCAACCCGTTTCATAAACCCCTCATCATTCTCCCCACTCATCATTTGCATCTCGTCATAAAGACCATTAAACTTCTTGATAGCACGATTCAACGGGGTCCATTTTCCCGTTAACATGTTCTTGGTGCGTTTCGGGAATTTTATTGATTTCGCCACCGAATTGTATACCTCTTCTACCCGGTACCAAAAAGTATCATTTGTTTGACTCACACCAACATTAGGATCCTCGTAAATTTCTATGTAACATTTGGCCAAAAGCAACTCCTCATCATCGGTCCACAAATGCCGACCCGAACCATCGTCTTCTTCGTCGTCCGCCACGTGAACCACCTCTTTAGCCTTAGCCTTACTAGTCTTCTTACTAGTATTCTTTCGACGAACTTTCTTGGACGTTGGTGTTGGGACTTGTTCTTCATCTTCGTCAATTAGGTGATGGGATTGTTGGTCGGATTGTGGTGTAGGTTGTGGTTGTGGTTGTGAACCTATTTGGGATTGTTGAAATTGTTGAAATTTTGCCCATTGATCTTGTTGGTATTTCATGAAAGCTTCATTTTGTTATGGTGAATAAAATGGAGTATAGTTGAATAGTGGTTGAGAAGAAGCACCCGGATTCGAATATGAACCGGGATTGTAGTTTTGGAATTGGTTGAAGAGATCGTTAAGCATGTTGTTAGTCCAATTGGGATCCATTTTTTGGAGAGAAATTGAAAGAATTTGGAGAAGAATGAGATCAAAAGTGTAAGATGAGATTGTAAAAAATTGGGTGAAAAGAGGGTTAATATATAAAGTGATTTGGGAGTGTCTTTTGAAAAAAAAATTGAAAAAAAAAACCAAACGGCTATAATTTAAGCCTCCAGTGGCTACTTTTTCAAATTGATTTTTTTTTTTAAAAACACCCCAAACGGCTACTTTTTCAACTAAAAAAATAAAAAATAAAAAATAAAAAAGGTGGTCGTTGGTGCTGGCTAGACGGGATGGGGCGAAGGTCGTTGGCGCGAGATGAGGTATAGTGGGCCAAGGAAGAGGTGCCGCCAAAGAGCTACCAGCCCACTTCCAAGCCATTGTTCCCCACTCTAAGCTCGACTAATACATAGCATAAAAGTAAAATTTAAGGTGGAGTTTCAGTTACAAGAGTTTTCGTGGCACAAGTGTTTCATGCTAGTTTTTTTCTTGTAACTCATAATTTTTTATTTTTATTTTTGTTTTAAATGAAATTATCACTTAAAAATATTTATCTCATCACTTATTATGGGACAATACTTGAACCCAATTTTTTTATTATTCTCTTTTATTATAACAAAACAACTTTTTTATAAATTCAAAATAACTATATATTGAAAATAATAATAATAACAATACATTGAAATACAAATTAAAAAAAAGTAATTTAGTAATCAAGTGTTTATAAATGCTACACAATATATAATTTAGTGATCAAGTTTTTGTAGATGCTACACAATATAGTGCAAAAGATCGTTGGGCACTTCTTTATCTCGAAGTTTCTTGTGTTGTCCGATGTATATCACATTTTCAACCCGAGTACATTGCAAGTTCTTTGTGGACGAGCGGTATATGAAGAATGGATTTTTGGTCCCTTTCGTCCAGTGGTGAGGACATCGTCTTTTCATGTCGAAGACACGGGTTCGATTCCCGTAAGGGATAGGTACTCATTCCCGGCCGCTTTTAGTTAGTGTTCATTGTTGAGTGATCGCCCGCTATCTGGCTGGAAAAGGTGGTCCGGAAGCTTACTCTCTCCCAGCAAGCAAGATGAGATCGCCACTTCTCTCGAACTTCCTTTACTTCGTAACCTTAAGCTTTAGATTTCCTTTCATAGATTCTGGAACCTCTGACAGACAGAATATCCATGCATGTGTTCTTTCTCTCCTCCTTTGCTTTATATTAGCGCTAACGCGCCCCTACAATTGAAAAGACATTTTAGCACTCCTTTTATAATATAAGAAATTGCATGGCTTCGGTTGGTCACTTGCGGGAAATGAAGTCTTTGACGTGCGAGAAAGGGGGCTGCCTTCACAAGACTTGCTTGAAAGTCCCAACTGAAAGAACGGTTAATAATTAGTAGTTACCCCGGCTCTCCCTGCCTGCGCTTTGGTTCTAATGCCTCGTTTTGTTGACGTCGTGCGTAGGATAAATGATTTGCACCGGATAAGCATTTGTTACAGTCGCGAAATACGGCCTTTTGTAAAAATTTTATCATACGCTAAACTCGTTAATCGAGAATTTTTATTTTTCAATATCATGTTATATATATGATACAACAATACATAATTTTTAGTATACGTGGGTATTAAAAAATTCCTCAACAATCTTACAGCACTTTGAAAACTCATATAATATCTTTTTCGCCACTTTCTTAAACTCTTTTAAACTCATTTCTTAATGCTTTTATAAAAAAGCTTTTGACAAAGTAACCGATTGAGGACAAATTCTATTCGTCTTTTTTTATGTTTTTTCATATACTACGAATGGAGTTTCGAAGCAATATCTTCTTTTCTGTCTTTTTTAATTCCTATAGTATGTCTTTTATTTCATTAACGAAAAATTTAGTTTAATTGATGTATTATTTGAATAAATGAAAAAGTACTAGGACCCAAATAATCAATGTTTTAAAAAGTGAGTTGAACCGAAAACCGGTTAGAGCACCGGTCCGGATATGAACGGTTTTTTGGAGATTCGGAACCGGATTAAACTGACCGGTTTTTTATGACCCGAGCTAAACCAATTTTAATAACCCGGCTGGGTCAAAGAAAGTTGTTCCACTTTCAGTTGAATGAAATGATACCATGTTTGATGTTGATTAAATTTTGGTAATAAGCTATTTAAGGGTTGAAAAAACTGAAGTTGTAGACACTACTTCATTTTCTAATCTTTTTCTTTATAAAGCAAAACGTAAAGTAGGGACTTTTTTATAAGATTCTTTCCTTAATAGGAAATAATCGTTTTATTTATTCTCTTTGATGTTTATTTTCTTTAACTAAAAACATTAGATATTTCTTAATTTGACTTTTAAAAGCCTAAAAACGCTACTATTCACGTTTTACATATAAATTATGCAAAAAAGTATTAGTGTCAAATGTATAACTAAACAAACTTTAAAAAATGGACTAAATAACAAATAACTTAAGGGTTATAAACGAAAATTCTAACCATCAAAAATCAAATCTTACCTCCTACTAAATCCTTAATCTTATCCAACTGATCGACATACCTTTGTCGAATCTGCTTCTATCTTCTTCAATCCTCAACGCACCGAAACAATTGAACGACTTGATAACTACCGGCTCATTTAGTTTTTCAATTTCAATACTTCAATATTTATTAAAAAGGTTTCTAATTACACTTCTAAATCATGAAACTTAAATTTGCCAATATTTGTTAGTGGGTTTTGCATAAAGATTGAATCTTGGTGTGATTTCTGATGTGATCTGGTATGGGTTTTAATGTTTTATGCTTAGTTCAAAGGTATGTATTCAGGTTAATAATTTTAAGGTATATTAGGGTTCTGATGTTTAAGTTTATGAGCATATAATTAACGAGCTTTGTAATAACGGTCAACTTGAAAAGGCGTGTTTGTTATGGAGGAGTGTTTGAAGAAAGGATTTTGTCAGAGTAGGCTTATTTGCGCTAAGTTGAGTAATAAACTGTCGGCTGCAAATAAAGTCGTGATGGCTTATAAACTGTTTTTTTAACATTAGGAAAAGCCGTCGTGATGAAAATAAACAGAATATTGGAGAGCTAAAGGGTGGCATTTATGAGTTCTTATAGTTATCAAAGAGTTCCACGTCTTTTAGGGAAGTCTGCTACGTAAGTATTCATCTCTTTCTTATACTATTCTTTATTTTTTTTATATATGCGTAGGTTATTGATCATGTTACACCTAAGGGTAGCTCAATCTTAACTTGGTAAAAAAAAGTTGTTGACGGTACCCTGCAAACTGTTTTCTACAACCAGATCAAAAGAGAACCTCAGGTGGGTTTGAAGTTTTTGTGCATTATATGAATATTTTTTACCTATTAATGTCAACGGGTGTACTTTTATTATGTTTTAACTCAAAAATTCGAGGCATTGGATGTATACGAAGTACTTGATGTGTAGCTTCTATTTCATTGATTAGATCCTTACGCCCGTGATGAGCTATATCTACTTGCATCTCCGCTTATTCTTGATCATAGCCAGTTTCACGGTTCGATGCGTGAAGGAAAGAGTTAGACGGATACCAATTGTTCGACGAATCCAAATGGTACGAGATTTATGATAAGAGGAAAGACTTATCTTGACAGATAATACTAAGGTGGATATTGTTTTGCCTCAAGATTTAGATGAGTATTCATGCCCCATTCGCTATTAAAAGGTTCAAGTTGGCAATGAAGTGTAAGCATAAGCAATAGAGATTAGATCTCAGATAAGTTAGACTACTTATTTATTTTTGGTATTTTGCAGCTTATTACCTGGTGTATTCTGCTGGTGTATGATGTAACTAATGAAACATCATTTAATAGTAAACAAGATGGGTGAGGCACTCGCTAACGAGCATGGCATGAAATTCTATTTATGTCATCATCCCTTTATTTCCACATTGAATCACTGAAATTAGAAATGCGTAGACTGTTTCTACTGAGAGGGGCCAGGCATTCGCTGACGAGTATGACATCAAATTCATCGAGACTGTAAGTATACATAGATGTTCTTCTCTTGACATTATTTTTAAATATGTTAATTTACTATTTATATTTACATTGGCGTTTCAACCAAGTGCAAGAACGAACATGAATGTGGAGGATGTCTTCTTCTCTATAGTACAAGATGATAAAACAAAGACTCGAAGAAACTGACACAAAGGCCGAGGTGTGTTGATTCTTAACCATGCGTTATTAATTTGACTTCACAACACCAACTTTTTTGTAGCCAAACCCTGCAGACCCTTATATTCTATTTTGTTAACAGTTATTCCTGCTAATTGCAGTCACAAACTCTTAGGATAAATCACCAAGGCCACGCAGCAGGGTCATCCGGAGCTGGTCAGACATCAGCATGTTGTAGGTCATAATCTAAAAATGAAGAAAGTTATTTCTCATAGTCAAAAGAAAATAAGCACCAAAATGTGAGCTTATAAAACATAAGCCCGAAACCAAATAAGTCATAAGCCGACAAACATACCATCATAAACATAAACAAAGCAGTCAAGGACAACGAGAATACCCAATTCCTAATAGTGGGATATAAAAAGAAAGGATAATAAGAACGCACCAAGTGGTAACAGATAAATAACATGCCACGGAATTTTATAACATTACAATATCAAATGCATATATATATTCATAACATCTCAATCACCAAGCACTAAACAACAATCCATAAAACAAATACACAAACTTATCTAAGATCCTTAACAATTCAGACCTTAAACCAATTATAATGACATCTGCAACATTCCATCTTATAATACAAGTTCACCAACACACCAAAGAACTCAAATGAACTCCACAACAAACAACATTTCCTCCATAATGATTATCAAACCCAGGGATGAAAACGGGTCAGGTTTGGGTCGGGCTTTGGTGAAACCGTACCCGCACCAATTTATAATATCCATACCCCTATCCGCCCCAAAACTCGACGGGTACCCGATTAGCATTACCCATGCCGTTCTCTTAGTAAATAAAGAATATGACTTTTGAGATTGCAAACACATATGGGTGATTATGATAGTTGAAGATTACATGTAGTTAGTAATGTATAAGGTTGTTACGGTGCAGGCCGTGTGCACTCACGGGAAAGTGGCCACCGAGCCGTTTTACCGCTTGAATATCCACAGTTATGGATAAAATGACTCCTAATTATATATGTCTTATAACTGAACATGTTGGTGCCTTTCCACCTGATGGACTCTAAAAAAACTCACCAAAGCGAGTGCCTATCTTACAAGATATCTTCAACCAAAAAAACAAACATGAAAACTGCTCTCAAGAAATGTCTGGAACAAAAAAAAATTATGTAGCCAATTTGTAGATGGCTTGATTTTAAGACTGATCCAATTTTTTTATAAGGTTGTTCAAAAGCCGCTTCAAGCATTACCGTAGACCTTGAAACGCTTACAAGAGGAGAGGTGGATATTTAGTTTACAACATAGATTTTGAGGATTTTCTTTTTTCGGTATTATGATTCCTACTAATTTGGTCAATAATTTGAAGTAGATTATATCATATGATGATGCTCCACACATTATTAATTCAGAGGCACTTTATTGAAGCGCACTGAGGTGTAACCAAGGTTCACAAGACCAGACCCCTGAACAGATTATTCAATACTTATAAGACGATAGGAATGGTCATTTGTGTGGTAGACATGTAGTCGTTGCTATTTAGCAGGTTTGTAGCCTTTCTTGAATACCTGATGGGTCTTATCACATGAGGTAGGTTTTTCCACCACGGTTATGGTGGCTGATTTTTTTTATGTTTAAAGTTATGTTTTTATTTAAAATTTTATTTGCAGTATGTGACGTAAATTCCGTTTAAACACACCAATTCATTAAAAAATGATGTCAAAACCCCGTGCGTGCACGGGTATTATAACTAGTGTTAGTGTATATAGTATATAGCTTGTTAACGATACAATTGTTTGTGTAAAGTGTTATTTGGTCATTTTTAAGTTGTTTGTGTAATAGATGTATATGCATTTTCTTAGTTCTTCATAAAACCGGTTTGACCGACGGTTGAACATGTGACTTGATCGAACCGTTAAAAAACCATGTTTTAAAACATTGCAAATAACATATACCCCGTAACTTATATAACTCGAGATGAGAGTTTTTCAAAGTGGCAATTTGACGCGACAACTTTTTGTTATAATGAACGAGACCAAGGCTCCGCATGTCACCTTGTAATCTAAAGGGTTTGCACTAAATCTAGAAAGCACCCAAAACCTACACTCGTGGGAAGATCGCCAAATCTAGTTCAAAGATCCAGGATAAATGGGGGGATGGGGTATATTGTAGCCAAGGTACGATTGAAGAAAAGAGGTTGCAATGAAAACCAACCAGAACAAAACCAGGTTGACATCCACCTGGGATAACTTGGCTTCGTGTCCTGTTGCTGACAAAATAGCGAGAAACAAAAAACCATAAAGCATATACATAAGTACAGTCAGTTCATTATATATAGTAAAAACACTACGTATCTATTAGGTATTATGATGATATGTCTCGAGTTAAAGACATTTACAGGCAATTTCCTCTCGCTATAAAATTAGAAAAAGAAAAAAAAAACTTATCATCTAGAATCTACTACCAGAAGCCTATTGGAATGTTACAATTTACCATATTTAAAAAAGAAGAATCTATACCAGGCCTTTTTGGGTTAACCATTAGAAATATACGTCATATTTTCCAAAGGTTAAAATCTTAAATAAAACCAAAACTAAGCTCACCAGACCATCATGAGTTCAGATCCGCCAGCCAGCACATTTCTTGATCAGACTTTGCGCCCTTGGACTACGGGTTCTTGATGCCAAAAGCATCAGTCATTAATTCTCCGACAATATGGGCGAACAATTAGGACAATTTTCTTCACCATGCTCATCTTTCTTCACCAGAGTCTGAATCAATAGATAAATACAATCTTGGTCGCTTATGATGAAGAGAAGTTGAGAAAGGACTTTTAGATCTTTCCATACTCGTCTTATCAGATCTACTATTACTCATCCCAAGAAGTAAAGATGCTGCATTTTGCAAAAAATTAGGCCCAAAGTTAGAATGTCGGTTGGTTAACAAGAATTATACTAGTAACAATCTTTTATGGTTATGTAATGAATGATTTCCATGAGATAGCAACATACTTTCTCTCTTGCCATGTTTAAGTCATTTGATAAACTTTTTATATCCGAGTCACTGAAAAATGGATAACCCCCTAATCTTCATACTTCTATTTGAGTTTGTATTTTATATAATGTTAAAATTATGAAAGTAAGTGACGAGTGTAGTATGATGCATCATATGAAGGAAAAAAGTTGACAAAAAGGAATACCTGTATCTGCTAACGAATCCGACGCACCATCCTTCGGTGGTAGTTGCTGTCTGAAATGTAACCCATTCGTTGGAACAGCAGCATCAGGTTCACGACGGGCCCCACTGCCACTGCCACCACCTCCAAGACTAAGGGTTATCCAATCCTCACCGCGATAACCATTTGAGGTTGATGGTTGATCTGCCAAGTTAGCCCTTTCTGTTGTTTCCGAGGGTCTTGTAGGAAGAAATAGTTGGAGTGAGGGATCATCGCCTCCAAAAGCCATGGGATTATCAACAAACCCGTTATTTATATCAGTATCCATCGATTGGTGTAGAAGATCAGGGACAAGTGATGCAGATGCCATGGAAGTTTCAGCAGCCAATGAGTAGCCGCCACCCATTGATGTAGAGCAACTAAGTTGACCATGATAGGCATCCGTGGGGTCTACGTTTGAGCCAAATAACTGAAAACTAGGACCTCCATGGTTACTAGAAGGTAATGACCAAAACGGAACCCCGAAATCATCATCATTGGTGTTAAAAAGACCAAGGCATGAGCTACCACCGACAACAAGGGAAGGATCTTCAGGCTGTGGATCCGGAATTGCAAGTGGAAAACTAGATAAAGAAACTCCTTCAGTTTCCGGATTATTGTTTTTATATATATCAGCCTCGTCATCTGAATCACTTAAAACAATAACGTCTGCATCTCCTGCTGACCCCATAAGGTTTTGGTCTGTAAATCCATGGTTTAAAGATAGCGAATCAAGCTCAGCGCCATTGGGAGTAGAATAATCAAAATGCCCGCCACCATCCTGATTGACGCTGGTATCTTCACCATCCCTACCACTCCCAGTGGCACTACTGCTCATGGGAATAGCTGTATGACCATTGTTCATGAAATTTTCTGGTAATTTACTACCAGAAGAAATAGAGTCAAGATTGTCAGGTTTTCTGACTTCCCAAAATCCATTTTTATTTTTCTTCATTCCAAGCTTTAAGCCTGTAGTATGACCTTCAGAAGTACCTTCCTGTTTGACCTGCTTTTGGGCTTCTGGCTTCGGTCTAGATTCTACTTCCATGGGGACACAAAGAGTACCATCAGGTAAATGCCATTGCCCGAGATCTCCAAGACTTTTCCGGTCACCATCTGGCTTGACACGCCAAGAACCATCTGGCTTCACCTCAAGTTCAGTCAGGTCTTCATCACAATCACGCATCTTTGTGAAAAGAAAATGTAACTCTAGTCAATATATATTAAAAAGAGCAAAACAGATGAGCTAAAATCACATAAAAATTCCGAATACTACCTTCGATGTTATAGGAGTAAAATACGGGTCAATAATGATATTCTCCAAAGCATAATTCTTGAGACAGATGGGGCATTGCCACTGCAATCAGCCCAAAAGAGAATAAAAGTTCAGGATTCATATGTGTATAAAATGGGAAAGCCCGAAAAGTCTCGTGGATTGATAAAATTACTTGCCTTGCGAGAACGTTGATTCATTTCAACGAACACTTCAAGATCAAAGCAGCCCATGTGAGCACAAGGTTTGAATCTTCCAGCAATTTTTATTCTTGAGCCACTCATCTGTAGCATACAAGTAAGATAAGTTGCAGCACTTTTTATTCACATCATGCTTCAAAAACTACTATAAAAGATGAAATGATGCCAGGTACTTTACAGCTAACTTTTCGTGTTTGGCCAAAATGGTATAAAACTATCGACTAAATTGAGAAATCGATAAAATATCTTCAGCTAGTCTATTCAAGTAACTATAAATGTGACATATCATCTGATACGTGCAGCAAAACAAAATTTGTTATTTGCACAGGTGAAAATCTTAAATGGTTGCAGATAGATGCAATCAAACTAAAGGTTTTTAAATTAAGTTAGATTATCAGGAGTCGAATTGCGTTATTAAGCATCAATGGATATAAGAAATATTGTTACTTACAGGGCATCGTAGATTGACCGATATATTTTCAGCAACAACTTCCAGATCACTGTCACTGTCAGCAGCATTTTCTGTGGCAGCCCCACCTCCTACACACCGACGAACACGTGCAAGGGCATCTTCAAATCGCTCACCATCAGACTCTTTGGGTATAATGCTAAGAATCTATTAGGTAAAAATTGACAAAAAAAAATAAAAAAAATTAGAATGCTGTCAAATAAAGCAAGAAATGATTTTCGATACCATGGTAATATACGTTAAAATTATGTTGGACCGACGCTAACATTAAACTAAAAAATTCTAAAAAATTGTGATGAACAGATAACCGAAACATCATGTCAGAATTCCAAGGCAATACAAAATCAGAAGAATTATTTTGAGGTGAAACAATAGATCAGAGTGTTTAACACCAAAAAGGAAAGACCATGTCCAAATTCACAAACAGACGCAGTCGCAAATTTCACAAATGACCACCACAAGATAAAATAATAAAAACAGACTGTAAATAGAAACTAGCGAGTATCTAAGCACATAACGTAGTGTGACCACTAACTATCAACAAAGATAAACCAACTTTAAAACATAAAACGTAGCAACCATATTTACTAGAGACTCCCCACCTGTTGAACTGTGCGGCGCTTCCCAATACGGACACCAAAACAGAAGACACGAGAATCACAGCCTGTTACAGAAATTTTATTCATTCCGTCTCGGGTGCATGGTGTGATCTGACAATAAAACGGCCAAATAAGAACACATTAACGATATAAATGTGTACAGTTATCTGTAAAATTAAATATTAAAATCTGAAACATTGTGCCTCCATACTAATAAAAAAAATATCAGGCAAATTTTTTTTTCAAAAAGGTCATGTTCCAGACAGATATAACTTACAATGGGACCGTCATCACGACCATTGACTCCAAGCAATTGAGAGCCGGGTCTATTTATTGCACGCATAGGCACACCTGTTATGTAACATATAGAAAATTGTCAATTGTACTATACAGAAACAAGATGATCACTATAACGCATATACTACGAAAAATAGTACACTTGCAGACACAAATTAAATGTTTTCCTAAACTAAATTGGAAGAAGATATATGTATACCGTTGATTTGTAGCTCTGCGTATTGTGGCCATTGCATCCTGAAAGAAACCTTGTCATTCAGAAGGATACACCATGCCTACATATACAATCGGTGACATTCCATCAGCACAGAAAAGAATCTTCTACGTTGATCTAAATCAATTAAAAGGGGAATTTATATCAACAAACCTGCAGATCATACTCCGGTTTGGCCAACATTTCCCTGTCGGCTCTTGTAAGATGAAAAGTTTTTTCAAGACTTAGCATCGGATTTGTCCTGAAGCAATCGTCAACATTATCAAAATATTAGCATGATTGAATATGTATTCGAGCTTAATATATGAATATATGATGCATGCAACTTAAAAAGCCACAACTTTTACAGTATTGGATTGATAATATATATGACACACTTAAAAAATTAGTAAAAGAATGTTCACTTCATTAGAAGGGTAATGTTACAAAGGAAAGCAGAGAGCGGGACTCACCCATCTGTTGGGGGATTTGCCATGATCAGCTTCACAGGTGGTACAGGATGTACTATTGTGATCCAGAACCTGAATGTTCAAAAACATGCATCATTCACCTCTTACAAAAGCAGGCAAATACAGTGATGGACAATTAGGAAAGCAAACTATTCTGAAACAGAACCAAACAGATGAGTAAACTTAGGCTTGCAACTGGATTCTAAGCGTAGCTCGCGTTTTGCATGATCTATATAGAAATTTATGTATGGATTTTTTTGCCTGGACTAGTTGCGTACCAAATAAAAGTAAAGTAACAATTATCACTTACGGATCTGCACGACCAAGTCTACAAAGTTCACAATAAAATATCGGGGGAGGTGCTGGTAGAATACCCTCCATTGGCTTCTCCGGTATGATAACACACGCAATATGCTGCCACACATTACATTTTTTATCTTCACACTGAAAAGCAAAAGGATAATTTAAGCCAAGATTTGTCAATGAAATGGAATGCCATGTACATCAGAACAAGGAGTACTTAATTCAACCATTTATACAAATTTTGGAGACTAAATCATAATAACATGTGAACCGCAAATGTAAAATGATCAGTGCATGAGAGATGTAAAGCATAAAGATCGGGGGTGTGCTAACGTTGCATTCTTAACTACGAGACAAACTCAGGTTAAATAAAAATATGTAATTATTTTCAATGGCAACGCACAAAAAAGCTGAATAGAGACATCCTGTAACCATTATACCATCAATACATGAAGACTTAACCCTAACATATAACACAAAGCAACAACCTTATGATACAAGAAACTCGAACATTTTGCTAGTAAAAGGTTTACTGCACCAATAATACAGGCACGACAGTTACTGAACAAGGCATTATATTCAGAAGGTGTTACATATGCTTAACACAGTGGAACAAAAATTGAAACTATCTATATACAAAGAGTGCCAAAGATGCCTATACGAAGAGTAAAAACATGACCTGCACATTAACCCGACACATTTTAAGGCTTCAAGCCCACCTTAAATCAAATATCATCAATTTAAAGCTCACTTATAAGATAAGGAAAGGGATCCTGAACCTGTATCATAGAATCAACTTGCAATGAACTTCCACAAGGACAGCGAGCCTTTTCCGTCAGACGAACATCTTCAAACTCCTCTTTAAGCTTTGTATTATTATCAGGAACACTCCGATTTTTGGTAGCCAAGTCGGTTGCCCCAGCATCCTGCATTTTTCTTGTAAAAAGGGGAAGGGAAGTGTGTCAAGACAAAACAAACCATTTACATGAAATGGTTGTAAGACTAGATTACAAAAGCTTGCAGCGAGAAAAAATCAAGATATGCACACCTGTAGATGTCATCTACTAATTTAGCAACTTCTTCTTTGCCAACAGCATTTTTCTTGGACCACATTCCTGAAACTGCTCAACATAACATAAAAATCAAGATTCGTTACTAAGCATAAATGAGTACAAAAACATTTAGTAACACGGCTCAGACTAGGTGATAACAAATTTGGATTCCAGAAAGTAACATTCAAGAGCCAATTGAAGGACCAGTGCAGAAATAAAGAAACCTGTAGATTATAAACAAAGGAAATGCCTTGATAACAGGCTTACATGATAGTTCCCTCAAGTCTAAAAACGGAAGTATCATTACCTCGTTCATCGGAAAGAACAGCTATTATACGGTCGATGAGATCCTACAGAAATAAAAGAAGAAACAAAAATCAATACATGTTGTTACTTGGTGAAAAGCCTAATGCACACCAAACAAAGTCAACAATACAACAATTCCAAAGGATCATGCATGTTTAGGGGCATGAAAATAAAGATACAAGTTGCTAGCTGAAAGCGATGAAAACGCGGCATTGAAGATTCTAGGGAGCAATTGGGCAACATGGGAACATCCACAACAGGAAACAAACTTAAAAAAAATTATTAACCTAAGCAACGGCCTAGACTAAAGGACTCCAAGTAATCTTTTAAAATAAATAAATTCATGACATAACAGCCTCAATAAACTATTATGAACAAGAGCCATGATCTAAAATTTTGCCAAATGCTATGAGGATCGAGAATAAAGAAATCCGCAATACTAAAATGCCCACTATGAAGATAAGAATGATAGCAGAAAAATCCGAAACCTACGCTTATTGATAATGATTAATGCAAGAAGAACACACAAGTAGAGTAAGCACGGACGCACCTGCTTCTTTCCTTGCTTGGAAAGACCTAATTGAGTAAGAATGTGCTTCAATTCTCTTATCCGAAAATGCGTAAGTTTCTCCTACAATACAAAGAAGGTATAAACATAAACACAGATAAAAACACAAAGACATTGCAAGGAAGCAAATTAGTAGGCTAAGCAAGTGCTTTGTAAATACATACTTATGGCTACAAAACCAGCATAGAGAGTACCAACCTACGAGAGTGTACAACTCCAACCTACCTAAACAAAGACTATGAAGTAGATGTTGCGCTAAAAGATGATGGTATACCTCATTAGACATGGTAGGTCGGCAGCCTAAATATCAGTAATTATTTGGAACGAGATATGAATTTATGTGCTTCAACTGTTGATATAAAGTAACATCAAGCATGTAAAATTTTAGCCTTCCAATGCGTATAATTTGAAGATAGACTGGAAATGAGCCTTTGGTCTTCCAAAAGGTTATACAAATCGCACTCTTGTCACGACCAAATGCCAGAAAGTGTCTGCTTATTGACAATTCCATGGGTTTCTATAACTTTCTAGTTTTTAGGATTGCCTACATGAAAATGCATACAACCCCTTCGGGTTGTGACAGCGACGACATAATAAGTTGGGAGTCTAGACTCTATATACAAACAGTGATAGACCATAGAGCCTCGTGCTGCCAAACGTCCATTAGGCCAAAGAAAGGAGATTCAAACAATAGTCATAACGTAAGCAGACCTATTGTCCTTAATTCACTTAAAAAACACATAGATCCATAACCTATCGGAACTGAATCTTTAAACTTCAATTATGCAAAACATAGAACATCAATATCACAAAATAAACATCGACATAGATATTATCAAACACCATATAAACACATGAAAAGCTGAAACAATACCTTGCAACTCGTTATCAAGTCCATCTTTAACTGAATACATAAATCACCACCGTCACCACATCAATTCAATCAATCACCAGCAATTCCAAGAAATCACCGACTAGTCCAATATGTTATTAGAAACGATCAAACACTGTTTCAACCTATACAAATATAATCACGCAATTAAGATCATAAAAATTATAATCACATGAAATCAAATTAAATCACTTGCATAATCAATCAACTAACCAATATTAACACTGAAAACTGAGCAAGATCCAAACTATACTGGAGTTATCTCTTAAGCCACCGTTTTTTTGATAAATTACAATCTGCTACAAATCAATCACGATCAATATCATCAAATTTAGCATCTAATAATATTAGGCAACATACATAGACAACAAACTAACCAAAACTTATCAAAAACGGAACAATCCAGAGTAACCTCTCACGCCGCCGATTATTCGATATATAACCTACAAAACAATCAACCATGTAAATTAGCTCATCAAAACTATG
Source organism: Glebionis coronaria (assembly GCA_025667525.1). Lineage (NCBI taxonomy): Eukaryota > Viridiplantae > Streptophyta > Magnoliopsida > Asterales > Asteraceae > Glebionis > Glebionis coronaria. Next base: position 601,725,018 of record CM046878.1, on the reverse strand, counting down.
ATCACAATCAATTTCACTAAAATCAGCATCCAACACGATCAGGTCACTGACATAAACAACAAATTACATGAAGAAGCTTATAAGAACCATAATCACAAATCTAACAAATTATAAAACTAAATGACTTATCTAATCAACAAATTAAACTATAATCACATCATGCTTTATCACAATTAACATCAAACATAATCACGGCAATTACATATCTAACCTTAAAAAAACTATAATCACATCAATTTCGTCTAACCCATACCTCGCGCCAGCGGGATTGGGTATGTTGTTGTTTGTACATCAATTTTGTTAAACTGATGATCAAATTAAATCAAATCACTTAATCTCATAAAAACAGTAATCGGCTAATCGAAAAGTCGGAACAATTTCAGTCACATATTAGGCCTACATCAAATTCGACATCAGGTCACTTATATTTACAATCAACTACATAACTAATCTCGGTAAAACTTCACCAAACAAAGGTAAAGATTACTTGCATAAACAATCAATCTCATCATATTCAACATCAAAAAGAATCACGTGAATTACATAAACAGTCAATTGCAAAGTTAAGCTCGCAAAAATAGTAATCACGTCATATTTTATCAAAAGCAACATCAAGCAGAATCACGTCACTTGCATATACAATCAATTACGCAAAATAACCTCAATTAAACTGCAAACACATCGATTTCACCATTCATCAATCAGATGAACAAGCTTATAAAAACAGCAGAAATCAATGTCATCAAATGAAATAAATCACTTACATAAACATCGAACAGAATTACGTCACTCGACCTCATAAAAACTATGATCACATCATATTGAGCTCTTAAAAAACAGAACCAAAATCTAACAATTTATAATCAATTAAAATGACCTCAATTAAACTAAAATCAATCAAAATCGGAATTATTTCCGTTAACTTCTCACGTCACCAACCGATTACTCAATAAGCTCATATGGACCGTAATGACATCATATTTCAACATAATCACATCAAATTTCATCAAATTCAATAAGCTCTTAAAAAACAGTAATCAGAATCAGATTAAACTAAAATCCGATAAAATTCACAATCAATTACATTATTAAGCTCATAATAGATCAAAACCGGAACAATTTCCAAGTAACCTCACGTATTATTCGATATATAACATCCTACATAAACAAGCTCATACAGACCGTAATCACATCATATTCGAACGAAATCAAAATCAAACAGAATTACATCACTTATACACACAATCAATTACATAAATAACCTCATAAAAACGATAATCACCTCAAATTTCATAAAATTAAGCTCTTAAAAACAGTAATCACAATCGGAACAATTTACAAGTAATCTTCGATATATAACAATATACACATATAATAAGCTCATAAGGACCGTAATCACATCATATTTCGACACAATCACCATCGAACAAAATTACGTCACCTATATATACAATCAGTTACATTCTTAAGCTCATCAAAACTATAATCACCTCAAATTTCATCAAATTCAATATATATAACCAATCAACGTAACTAAGCTCTTAAAAAACAGGAATCACAATCAAATTCATCAAAATCTAAACTAGAATCACATCAAATTCATTATATATAAACAGTCATTTACATAATCAAGCTCATAAAAACAACAGTAATCACATTAACTAATTTTCAACTTTTTGGCTTATATAAACTTATCATGTCGTAATAAACTTATACAAGCCGAAAAGTTTCAAAATAAGCCACAAAAAGTGAGCTTATGACGGCTATATAAGCCCACAGATCAAACCGAATTTTATATACAATCAGTCACATATTTATTAACCTCATTTTATATACAATCAGTCACATATTTATTAACCTCATCAAAACAACGTTTGTAACTTCTCATTTCACCCATCATAAGGACGGTAATCACATCATAAACGAAATAAGTAAGCCATAAGACGTCTATATAAGCCGAAATCAAACTGAATTTATACACAATCAAATCAGTTACATCTTTATTAACCTCATCAAAACAAGTAAACAGTCATTTACATAATCAAGTTCATAAAAGAACAACAGTAATCACATTAACTAGTTTTCAACTTTTCGGCTTATATAAACTTATCATGTCGTAATAAACGTATATAAGCCATAAGACCGGCTATATAAGCCGAAAGATCAAACTGAATTTTACACAATCAAATCAGTTACATATTTAACCTCATTAAAACAAGTAAAACTGTCCAAAAATGATCAAAATCGGATCAATTTCCGAGTAACTTCTCAATTCACATCATATATTTCAACGAAATCGACACGCCACTTAACCTCATCAAAACAAGTAAAACTGTCCAAAACTGATCATAATCAGAACAATTTCCGAGTAACTTCTTAACGAAATCGACATCGAACATAATTACGCCACTTCTCACGTCACCGACCGATTACTCGATATATAACATCCTACATAAACAAGCTCATACGGACCGTAATCACGTTATATTCGAACAAAATCAACATCGAACAGAATTACATCACTCATCTATACAATCAGTTACATAAATAACCTCATAAAAACTATAATCACCTCAAATTTCATCAAATTCAGCTCATAAAAAACAGTAATCACAATCAAATCGAATATATAAACAATCAAGCTCATAAGATCAGTAATCACATCAAATTTAACAATTAATTACATAATTAACATCATAAAAAAAGAATTAAAATGAAATTAGGTGACTTACAACAAATAACCCGATCAAAAATCGTTACGGCGGCTATGAATTTAGTTTCTCTCTCTTAAATTATTTATTAATTTTATATATAAATAGTTGGTGTGATTTTGACTCAGAAATTTACGAACAAGAGTTTAATCGGACGTGAAATATGGATTGTGATTTGATTTAGTTTCCACCGATGAATCCGGGTTCTGATTCTCTGTTCTTTACGTGCACTTTAAGATCCCTGTGTCCTCAGTAGTAGTACTTTTTTTTTCCACTTTTGTCGTATTGACCGTATAGTGTTTTCTGTACTTTATGTTTTGCTTGCTTTGATGTTTGGTGCTTGTTGTTTTCTACATGTTTCCATTTGGTCCCTTCCTTTATGCTAGCTACTAGGGGTGAGCACAAACCGCACCGCAAACCGCAAAACCGCAAAAACCGTAAAAAACCGCATCACAATAACCGCACTACAACAAAAACCGATGGATCGGTTTTAAGAAAAAAGAAAAACCGCAAATGCGGTGCGGTTGCGGTTTTACCCTTAAAACCGCACCACCAAATCTGCACCGCACCGCATAGTAATTATATAAAACCAAAAAACGGTATATCGATTATTTAACGTGTGTTATAGGAGTTTTAGCGTCATAATATCATTAATATTCTATATAATGTGTGTGTTTACATTAAATATATGCATTGTTATAACCGAAAATACGTACATCATGAATCAAAAATCCGCATTAAGTATATAAATCATAAGCGGTGGTGCGGTGCGGTGCGGTTAACATCCGCAAAACCCACAAAATCCGCAAAACCGAAACCGCAAAAAACCGCGCGGTGCAGATTCTCACTTTTGAAAAAACCGCAATTGCGGATGCGGTTTCATTTTTGCCAAAATCCACACCGCACCGCACCATGCTCACCCCTACTAGCTACTAGAGCATGGTTGGATTTAGTGCGGTTTTTGACTAAAATCGAATCTAAGGGGCTGTTTGTTTAGTATTTTTATTAAGTCCTGTAAAATTAAAGTGTCTGTAAAAATATATGTTGTCTATTTGTAGACGGATATATGACTGTTTGTTTTGTGTGCTGAATATAGAGTCTGAATCAGAGAAGTTTACTATTATATCCTTTTAAATTAGTTAAGTGAGGGAGTTAGAGGGTAAATATGTAAAATAAAGATAATTAGTCATGACTTAATACAGAAAGCACCCTCTGTAGATATGTAAATCTATGCTTATGATTTAGAGAGAGAAAGAGATAGAGAGATGGTGGATTATACACACTTTTAGAGAGAGAAACTTAAGAGAACTATGTGAAAAAGTGAATAACCACACACCCTCTCCATCAAAGGAGAGGGTTTATATACCCAAGCCCATGAGATGGGCTTGGGTTTACATTAGGCCGCCGGCCCATACACTTCATGGGCTCGGTTTTGGGCTTTGTTTAATAAACGTAAATAACTAAACTACGAGCTATAACATGGACTATTGTTGGAGTGACCGATCCTTTCTAATACGTAAAACGTATTTCCAACAATCTCCCCCTAAGGGAGGTCACTCCAAACAAGGGTGTTACCCGAGTTACAATAATAAAATAAACCTAGCATACTATGCTTGTCTTGAGCTCGTAGTCTTCGTCTTTCTTTTCTTTTTCTTTTCTGGTGAACATGCTGATGTGATCTTTGATATCAGTTTTGAGCATTAATCTCTTGCCTTGATCTCGTGCATCCATCACTTGTGATCTTCGCCTCTTCGTGACCTCACGTCCCGCATACTTATACCTTAGTAATTCTTGAAAGCTTCAGAGTTTGATACAGCGGAAGACTTAACTTTTAGGCTTTCTTGAATTAAATGAGATATTAAGTGCATAAAGTATAAGCATGCGAGGACGACTTCTTCTTGGATTCCGCAACGCCACCGTCTTCAAATGCCGCAACATAAGTAGACACGAACGAAATGGCTTTGAACATTTCATTCTAAATCGGTAGCATTTTACCTCCGGTCGGTGAAGACCGTTGGACGATATTAGATATCGTACCCGCGACGGATAGTTTCAATTAAGTAACTTCCTGACAGGATTTCGCGGGTAAACCCGTTCTCTTTATTCGACCGTCCAAAGCTGACTGCGAACATAAAGAGTGAACCATTTGGATAAAATTATCCGCATGATTTGAAGCCGTCAATTCATGTTCCTGGAACAAGTGAAATTCAATTAAGAACCGCACCATCGTTGCTTTCCAGTTGTCACGAGCTTGATTCCTATAGAATCTTGCAAGTTACCTACCAAGTGCTGTTTGAGGTTAACACTAGAAGGATTTCCACTCATCACTGTGAACACTAAGGTATCACTCTGAGTGTTCTGGCAAGATCACTAAGATAATGCGTAGAGGCCTGGAACGTGTTTAAATTCATTTAAGAATTAAACCACTGTTGCTTTCCAGTTATCACAAGTTTGATTCATAAAGAATCGCACAAGTCACCTACCATGAGCTTTTTGATATTCGCTCAAGAAGGATTTCCATCTTCATTATAAATACCTTCGTATTACTCGGATGTTCAGGCAAGATCATGAAGATTTTGCGTAGGACTCTTAAAATCTTTCTTACTTTTCACAGTGTGTGAAGAAGCAAGGAAATATGAAAGTGTGTCCTAATGAGATATTTGATGATCTCAAATGGCTCTAGACTCGATCGTGCACTCTGGATTTTAGTGATCGGAGGCTGGAGAGGAGTGCCACCATTTCAATACCAATTTATTCGGAGTGAATAAATCAATAGATAATGTGTTGTCTCCGTGTGATTAAAACAAATACCTTTTGAGAGATATTTGAGTTAGCTGGGATGGGTTGTGCATTGCATCACTGGGTCCATGATGTCTTATCTTCAATATCAAGCATCATTAAAATGATCTCAATAGCATATGTGTTGACCCGGTTTCTGCCTAAAGTTGTAAGGAGGGCTTCTTTCTTTACACCCTTTATCTTTACAATTCTTTTTCATTCTTCAACCCCTTCAATGCTTACCAATACGTCATAACTAGCACCTTGTTGTGATTGTTTCAGTGCTAACTTAAGTACTTGGTCGGCATTCAGCTACGTTCACAATCTTTCTCCAACTTTCTTAAGGACTACTATTTCTAGCTATGGAATGTCCTTGGGAAGATTCCTCCGGTTCTGGAAGAATCATAGGACTTAACCTATCCTACCATCCTTATGTCACTACAATCTTCATCGTCGTGAAATAAATGGGTTTTGGGTAAGTATATGTCACCATGAAAATCCATTTTGATATGCAAATCCGTTTTGCTCCCCCTTAACATATGCCACGATATTCGAAAACATTTTGCACATGTCGGGATGAGCCAACACATTAAGTCAAACCATTTGTGATAATATCCCATATTAAATCACATTTTCTCCCCCATATTAAAAATATTAACCCAATCGATGTTTTTAATATCAATTGATTTAATGAATTTTTAACAAAGGTTTTGGGAAGAAAAATGCAAGTCCATTTTATCTTCATGATACCAAATGTATGAGATATGATATCGATTTGTAACATGATCACATATTCACCATATTAAGAAAGAATTGACAAGGTTGGACCTGATAGATGAGAACATCATATGATAAGATCAAATGGTTCTTGTCAGCATATGTTGGTCGCCTCGTCACGTCTGAAGTCATCTCTTGACATCACATGTACGATTGGTATTGTTGTCTTGACACCAACTTGTGAACTTGGCACGTTCGGCATCGAAGATTCTGAATGCTTGACAATTGCTCCCCCTCAATTGTTGACCCGTGTTCTATTGAAAGAGCTGTAGTCGTCGGTTGAGTAGTCGTATCGTCGAGTATGTAGATACCAATTGTAGATTGCTATGATTGTAGAGATGATAGCTTCATAAAAACAAGACTTCTCTTGTTTTAACAAATAAATACACCGAGGCGTACATAGATTTGTGTTAGACCAAGTTATAAAGTAAACTTGATCCCTTACAAGGTTTTAAAGTAAACCTTGCCCGAGAAAATTAATTCCCGTTGTTGAACCAAAGCTTTCATAAGAAATACTTGACTTTAATATGAAAACCGGGTTGCAGTCTGAAATAACTACAAGCCATAGAGGCATGTTTTATGAAATATTTACAACTTTTGTACGAACTCTATTTATGGCGCCGTGTCGATATTAATCAACATTTCTAAGGCCGTAAATATTATCGTACCAAAAGACATGCCTTTGAAAAATAAAGTAAAAATATTTTTGGATTTTAATGAATTTTTCAATTTTTATGGTTTTTATATGGTTTTATATTTTTTTTTGTATTTTGCTTTTGAGGATAAAAATATAAATAATATATACAGATGATCACCAAGGATACGGAGAATAGTATTACCACCACTATTCTTTCGCTTCATCTGCGAGTTCCTTTAGAGTCTCAGGCGAGAAAGTTCTCATTCCTAGCTTGTCGGCCAAAAATTCAATTCGAGCGCGATCTAAAGCCTTCGTGAAAATATCCGCCAATTGATACTCAGATCGGACAAAGTAAAGCTCGATTACTCCATTTTCCACTTGCTCCTTGATGAAGTGGTAGCGAATGTCAATATGCTTCGACCGGGAGAATTGAACATTGTTGCAGCATAAGGCAATTGCACTCTTGTTGTCGCAGTACATCGGAATTTTGTTGAAACCTAGACCATAGTCGGTTAATTGCGATCTCATCCAAAGGATTTGAGCACAGCAACCGGACATAGCTATGTATTCTGCTTCCGTACTTGAGATTGCAGCGCTTTTCTGCCTTTTCGATGCCCAACTGATTAGTCGATCTCCTAGTAGTTGCAATGTTCCACTCGTGCTACGCCTTGTATCTTGACAACCCGCATGATCCGCATCTGCATATGCCATTAGTGCAATAGAAGAGTCCTTCGAATACCAAAGTCCCCGATTAATGGTTCCTTTAAGATATCGAAAGATCCTTTTAACAGTAGCTAAGTGTAACTCAGTAGGCCTAGTTTGATACCTAGCACACATACATATAGCAAACTGAAGATCAGGTCGACTGGCTGTGATATACAGAAGAGTACCGATCATTCCACGATAAAGTGTCGGATCAACGGCAACTCCATGTGGATCTGCATCAAGCTTAGATTTCTCCACCATTGGAGTGTCCACGGGGTCGCAAGATTCCATCTTATATTTCTTAAGCGATTCAAGGGCATATTTGGATTGATTAATAAAGATGCCTCTTGGACTCTGAGATATCTGAAGACCTAAGAAGAATGATACCTTGCCCATCATTGACATCTTAAACTTGGAAGACATGAGTGTCCCAAACTCATCCGATAAGGTTTGGGTCGAGGCTGCAAATATAATATCATCAACATATATTTGTATCATAATCATATCTTTACCTCGTTTCTGAATGAACAGCGTGGGATCCACCTTGCCTTTTGCGAAGCCTTGAGTAATGAGGAATTGTGACAATAGATCATACCATGCGCGTGGAGCTTGCTTCAACCCATAGAGAGCCTTCTTAAGCTTGTACACATGATTAGGATAATTAGGATTCACAAAACCATCCGACTGTTGAACATAGACTTCTTCCTTGATTTCACCATTAATAAATGCCGTCTTCACATCCATCTGATAGACGATCATATTCATATGGGTTGCATAAGCGAGGAATAGTCTAATAGCTTCCAAACGGGCAACAGGTGCAAAGGATTCCATAAAGTCGACGCCCAATAATTGCTTGTATCCACGAGCTACTAGTCGAGCTTTGTTTTTCAATATTCCGCCTAACTCATCGAGTTTCACCTTGTAAACCCATTTCAAAGTGAGTAACTGCACTTGATCCGGGCATGGGACAAGTTCCCATACTTCAAGACGTATAAACTCATTAAGTTCTTCTTGCATAGCTTCTATCCAACAGGATTGAGTAAAAGCTTCTTTTCATGTCTTAGGTTCAACTTCAGTGAGAAAAGCATCAAAGTGACAAAACATTGCACTTTCTTGTAACTGACTTCGTGTGGATACAGGACGATTAGGGTCACCAATAATAGAATCTATAGGATGATCCTTTGTCCACTTGCTGTCATGTTCACGAATCCGTGGATTGGAGAAACTGTCGAATGAGCTTCCTCTGTGGTGGACGACCCGGCTTGATTAGGGTCGGGAATAGGTACACCAAAGAATGGAAGTTCACGCATTTGAGCGGATTCCAAATCGTGATCATCATCATCATCCTCTTCATCATCAATAGGCATGACGTGGGTAGTTGTTACATGTGTTGGTTGAGAATTACTTGTGGATGGTATATCTTGACCAATTGTAGGTGCAGATGTATCTGATTGTCCTTCGGTTGCTGGAGCGACAACTTCGGTTACCGGAGCTATTACCTCAGGTTCTGGAGCAACAATAGTTGGAGGAGTAAAGAATTCATCAAAGAACGGTTGAAACAACGTATCCTATTCATTCCTAGTAGGTGGTATAAATGATGAAGTAGGGTTGTTTGGGACGAGACCAGAACTAATATTACTGGGTCCCATTTCATGAAGTGCGGGTTCAGAGCTGCTTTGCTCAGAAGCCATTGCTGTCAGCTCATCAAAATCAACATTCATAGTTTCGAGGATCTTGCGAGAGTTACGGTTGTAGATTCGGTATGCCTTCTTTGCGGGTGCGTAACCAATGAAAATACCAATATCAGCCTTTGGTTGAAGTTTTCCCAAATTGTCACCATCATTATTTGGATAGCAAAGAGAACCAAATACATGAAGATATGATAAATCTGGTACTTTTCCATGGAGAAGCTCATAGGGTGTTTTACCATGGCGTTTACGAATTAGTGACCGGTTTTGGGTATACACTGCTGTAGATACTGGTTCTGCCCATAAAAACAATGGAGCCTTTGCGTAAATTAACATCGTTCTAGCAGCTTCCATAAGTGTGCGATTTCGCCTTTCAACGACACCGTTTTGCTGTGGAGTGCGAGCAACGGATGTTTCATGAGAAATGCCAACTTCTTCATAATAATCACGCAAAATTTGATTCACAAATTCGGTTCCATTATCTGTACGAATGCGTCGGACAGTAGTGTTGAGACGCACTTGAATCATCTTGAGAAATCTGATGATGAATTTAGGTGCCTCATTTTTTGCTTTAAGAAATTTCACCCATGTAAACCGAGAGTAATCATCGACAATGACGAGGATGTACTTTTTGCCACTAAGACTTTCAACACGCATTGGCCCACAAAGATCCATATGCAACAGATAAAGTTTCTCTTGGTTGATGTCTTCAGTCTTGGGTTTGTAAGACTTCTTAGTGCTTTTCCCCATTGTACACGCGGAACACAAATGATCCTTGTGAAATGATAGTTTAGGAAGATGATAGGTGTGTAAACACCCATCTTTTCTACCACTTAACTACAATAATAACCGGACCAAAACGTGTATTTTATGTCTTTTATGTCGGAATTATGCGTGGTTTGTGTTTTTGTTGTGATTTAGGATGAAAAGGTGAAAAATGGATAAAACACGGACATTCACGGGCATTTATGGACTTTTATTGAAGAAAAGGATAAAAGACGAAGTCAAGAAGTCAAGAGTGCATAAAGAACGGAAGTCCACGACCAATTCTGAAGATTTATCGAAGAAAAAGTCAAAAGACGGAAGTTTATCAAAAGCCGAGGAATTCAAGTCTATTTTATTGAAGAATTTAAAGACGAGTTCGAAGAAATCCCGAAGCCAAAAGCCCCTTAAGTCCAAGTTTAAAGAAGAATAGAAGAAAAGGACTAATGACGCAATTAATGAAGATTAATAAAAGAAGGGACTTAAGCTTGCAATTAAGAGGAAAGGAAAGAGGGGAGGAAGCTTCCTAATCCTCCCCTATAAATAGTCATTAGATGTTTATTTTTCACTCTTGTTGGCTAAGTGTGACAATTAGCTCTTCCACCATTTTAAATACTTGTCATTTACATTAATTGTCAATTTAATTACCTTGTCTTGCACCTTAAATTCATTTAATTTCAAGTAAGTTTCCCTTTAATTATTGTTAATCTTTACTTTATCTTGTCAATCTCTCATCTACCTTTCTTATTCTTTGATTTGTGGTGTTTATGTTCATGTTCATGCTTTTATTTTGATCCAAAAGTGTTTTTGATTATTATGGTTAAAGTTGTTTAATTTCATGTCTTTGATTGATTGTTGATGCCTTTTTATTGGTTCGTTACTGTTTTTATCAATACGTGTGTTTGATTTTGGTTAAAATTGTTATTATACCTGCTGCTATTGTTTCCTTGTTCTTCGGATGTGTTTGCCTGTTTCTGATCTTTCCAGATAAGTTCCGAATCAAGGAAGTGGAAAGTGTTCATTCGGAACTTCTAAAGTTCCGAATCAAAGCTTCATCCGGAAGGTTAAACTTGCTCATTCGGAAGTCAAAACTTCCGAACCAAACATACTCATTCGGAACTTCCAAAGTTCCGAACCAAGGGTTTCATCCGGAACTTTTCAAAAGTTCCGAATCAACTCAAAGTTCCGAATCAAGGACCAAAGTTCCGAATCAAGGCTGTTCATTCGGAAGTCAAAAACTTCCGAATCAAGTTTACTCATTCGGAACTTCCAAAGTTCCGAACCAAGGGAAATCTTCCGAATCAAGGGGTTTCATCCGGAATGTTCCGAACCAAGGAGTGACCAAAGACTTCCGAATCAAGGTAACAAGTGAGAGTTCCGAATCAGCAAGTTCCGAACGAAGGATTGTTTTGGATAAGTGACATATTCAGACAAGTTTGTTCCGGATCAAGGATTTTGGTAATATTCAAAGTAAAGAAGAGTCATTTCAACCAAAGGTGACATTTAAGTTGAGTGATTATTCCAAACGAAGGTTTATTCTAAATGAGCTGTATTCAGGTTCTTATTAGCTTTTGTCTTTGATTTTTATTTTCAAGCTTTATTTTTCTTTCCTTTTTATTTGATTGCACTTTTAGATTATTTGCCCTAGTTTTAGTCGCACTTTAAGTTTGCCTTAGATAGATTTAAGTTTACGTCATTTTACTTTAGTCCCCTTTAATTTTAGCCACGTTTTAAAATACTCGCACTTTACTTTAATTAGACTTAGATTTACTTTAAGAGCACTTTTACTTTTAAGTCTTTGCATTTAAATTTAAAATCACCAAAAAATATTCTTTTTCACTAAAGATCAACTGAGTCACACATAGGAGCTTAGATCAATTCGTTTAGATACCGAGAACAACAATTGAACCTAGTAAAAAAAATAGTTATCAAATGGCGCCGCTGCCGGCTCTTTACGTTAAGATCAACAGTTTTCTGTGCTAGACACGTTGCTTTTTGGGATCCGTTCACTTGTGAACGTTAATTTTCTTGCCTAAAAAATTCAAAAATCATAAAAAATTAAAAATTGATAAAAAACAATAAAAATTAAAAATTTCAAAAATCCAAAAAGATTTTCTTTTCATTGTGTATATATATTGTCTTTGCGTTTGGTTTCTTTTTCTTTTGCATTTTCAGGTGTATGCGTACTAGATCTTCTAACTATCAAGAGCCCGAGCCTCAAGAAGATTTAGATATGTCAGGTGTTAACAACAATAATCAACTACCGCACCTCAACAATAATAACAATAACAACAATGCTCCTCCACAGCCCGATCTTCGGACCATGGAGGAACTTTGTCAACCAACAATGTTTGGACGAGGAGGACCGATTGCGCCGATGCAAATCAACGCTCCTGAGTTTTCGTTGAAGCACCACATGATTCAGCAAGTACAAACAAACCCATTTAGAGGATTGCCTGATGATGATGCCAACAAACACCTCGACAAGTTCATTACAATCACCCAAAGCATGAAGTTGCCTGGTGCCACGATGGATGTTCTCCGCCTACAACTCTTCCCGCATACTTTATCGCATCATGCCGAGAAATGGTTTGATCGTCTCCCGAAGAATTCTATTCACACTTGGGATGACATGACTCAACGCTTTCTTTCGCGCTACTTTCCACCATCCATGGTCACAAGCCTTCGCAATCAGATCAGCGGTTTCATGCAAGATCCTGATGAATCTCTTTTCGACGCTTGGGAGAGATATAATGTCTTGATCGACCGTTGTCCAAACCACAACATGCTTCCGGTCACCTTGATCGATACTTTCTACAACGGATTGACTTTTCGAGATCGTGATACGATTAATGCAGCCGCCGGTGGCACATTCATGAAAAGGAGACCCGAGGAGTGTAGAGAGTTAATAGAGAACATGACTACTCATCATAAGAACTGGGATTCTTCTGCTTCTTCTAGAAACAACACGAGAGTCAATGTTTCCTCTACATCCGCAAACCCTGAGATGACCGAACTCACCCGCATGATGGCTGAAATGAGCAAAAGTATTACGCTTCTCGCTTCAAACCAACAACAACATCAAGTTAAAGCAGTTGCTAATCCTTGTGAAACATGTGGCGGTCCTCACTCATACACCGATTGTCCTTCGACACAAGGAAATCCGGAAAATGTGTATGCAGCTTACGGTAATTATTCACCGGAAAATTACCAAGCTAGACAACAAGGGGATAGAAACCTGCTGAGCTACCGTTCAAACAATTACCTTTCACCCGGTTTTTCTCCTCAAAACCAAAACCCCGCCAACAACTACAATAGAAGCAACCAAATCCCACCTCGTGCTTCTAACCCTTATCAACCACCCACCCAACAACACCCACCCATTAATCCCGATGTTGACACAATCATGAGAACTCAAGGTGAGCAAATCAAGAATCTACAGAGCCAAATAATCAATTTGAAAGGAGATATCTTGAAGCAAGGTAATGACATCAGAACCGAGGTTCGTGAAAACCTTCAATCTTCTTTCATCACTCAAACAACTGAATTAAAGAATCTCTTGGCTAGTTTCTTGCCCGAAGCTCAACCTTCTTCTTCTTCGGGTTCTCTACCTTCAAACACCGTCACCAATCCGCGAGCTAATGTGAGTGCTATAACTACGCGTAGTGGACTTACCATTATCGATCCACCTATCCCACCACCATCATCCACACCTCCTCCACCACCATGTAGCCCTACTCCTCCTACACTTAGTAATAGTGCACCATTACCGTCTCCGCCTCGTCATGACGATGTATCTCGGAAGGACCCTTCAACATCACAACCTTCACCAACTACACCTCCACCTAACCCTTATCAGCCCAGAATCCCATACCCTTCTCGCATAGGCAAGACCAACGAGCTCACCAAGAATGACTGTAATGTAATGAAATATGTGGATATGCTATCTAAAATGACCATCAACATTAGCCTTGTTGAAGCACTTTGCCACATGCCGAAATTCGTCAAAGCATTCAAGGACTTGCTTAGCAAGAAGGAGAAGTTGCTTGAACTCGCCAACACACGCTTAAATGAAAACTGCTCTGCAGTCCTTCTTAAAGAACTTCCGGAAAAACTTGGAGATCCCGGTCGTTTTGTGTTGTCTTGCTTATTCAACAAAACTGAAGAATTTACTGCCCTTGCTGATCTCGAGGCTAGTATTAATCTTATGCCACTCAGTGTTTGGAAAACACTATCATTGCCCGATCTCATTCCTACAAAGATGACTCTCGAACTTGCAAACCGCACTCTCGCTTACCCCGTTGGTATAGCCGAAGACGTGTTTATCAAAGTTGGCACATTTACCTTCCCGGTCGATTTTGTCGTAGTTGATTATGAAATGGACCCTCGTATTCCTTTAATACTTGGTCGGCCATTCTTGAGAACCGGACGTGCTTTAATAGATGTGGCCGAAGGTGAGTTAATCTTACGAGTCGGGGATGATTCTAAAATTTTTAAAATGGGGAAGCTTACAGGCAGATCTTTTGAAGGCCGAGAATCAGTGAATATGATCAATGTGCTCGATGACTTTACCGTCTATGACAATCCTCTATTCGAGTCGTCCACTGATAATCCACTCTTTGAAGATAATGTGGATGATTCTCTCCCTACTTTGGACACTTCCCCCATTTTTGATTCTCCACCGGTCTTTGATGCTTATGAAGATGATAATTCTAGCTCAGATTCGGATGATTTTGATTGTACTTCTGAGTATCCCGAGCTGCCTACATATGATGATTTTGATGAGGCCGATACTCTCTCGAGCGATTCTTCACATGATGAAGATCCTCCGCCATCACTCGATCCTACTTTGGACGATTACTCATTCGAGGAAGATTTCTCTGAATTTCTTAACACATACTTCCCTCATGAGAGTGATGCACCTCCTTTGGACTTTGAAGATTATCGTCTTGATCCTACTTTGGATTTGAAAAGCATTTTGTCAAAGGAGAAGAAACCGGTTGACACCGAAATCCGTTGCACGTATGATTTGACACCTCTTTGTCCCACATCTGAGGACGAGGTTGTGCTTCTTTGCGGATCTTCTTCACACTCGGCTGAGCCCGAGTGCTATTTTCCCTTGAGGGAAAAGGTGTTCGATCCCGGTATTGAAGTCTTTAAGCCATCTCAGTATCCACCTGATGAAATAAAAGAAAAAATCTTTGGATCCATTGAAGACATGCTTGCACCGCACCATACTTGTTTCTACTGTGCTTCATCACTGCTTAAGGGAACCTTGCCACTTCTCTTTTGGCTTGCCTTGTTCGCCTTAAGCTTGTGCTATTTGATGGATGAAAACTATGTCTTTGATCCTGGTGGATTTGTTTCATGCTACTTCCGTTGATGATCAAGGTCGAGTCAGGCTAACGACTCGGTTAACAAAAATCAAGCGCTTCTTGGGAGGCAACCCATGCATCTATCTTTTTGCTTTCTTTACCATAAGTGTAGGGGGGACCCCTTGGATTGCTATTTCCTCTCCTCACTTCTTAATCAGGGATTCGAGCTTCAATGATCCACTCTTGATGATTCTTGACGACCCGTGATTCCGTGTTCTACTTCGTCCCGGTTCTATCCTAAACTCTTTTCGATTCACTATTTTATATTTCCTCAATATTAAAATAGGAATCTCTTTAGTTGTCTTTTCCTTAGCAAGATTTAAACAACGTGCACAATGTCCTAAGTATAGGGGAGCTTACTCCCACATGCTTAAACATTGAGGACAATGTTTATCTTAAGTGTAGGGGGGACTTCTATCGAAGTTAAGTGGTCTTTTCCTTGTTTTTGTCCTCATTTTAACCGGAAAATGAATTTTTCGACACTTTTCAAAAAAATTTTTGATCTATTTTGGCCTATTAGTTTTTCCCTTTTGTATAGTTATTTTCTTTCTTTGCTAGAATAAATGTTTAATAAGTGGTTTTAATTTTCAAACGTTGTGAATCTTTTGACTCAATCCGAGTTTACTCTAGCTAGTATCCTTAACGTGTTTAAGTCAAGTTTTGCTAGGCTTTTATATAGGGAGCTATAAAACGCGAAGGTCTTAACTTTCACGAGTTAAGAACAAGAACTTTTCGCAAGTTCCTATAATTGATCCTAGAGAGTCGTTTATCAAGGGAACTTTAAGATGCGATTTCTAAACTTGAAAGAGTCTAAGAATTTGCAAGATCCTATAGGCGACTCGAAAACCCAAAACTTTGATTTAATAGGCTAAGTATCCACGAGTCTCATTACTTGAGATTTTAAACTGTGGAGAACGAGAGATGATAGAGCCAATTATAAGTTCGGTATTCTTTCATGAATTTATGTGAGTTAATTATGAGCCTATTCTCCCATCGCTTGCTAATAATTTATTTGCTAATAAATAAGGTTGTACGATTTGAAAAGTTACTTAGCTTCTAGCCCCAGATCGTTTAAAAGTTGCTCGGTAATGACGAGAGTTCATAGCCAAGGCATAACTTATGAAGCGGGGCGCGAAGATTGGCGAGTCCGAAAAGGCCCTAACAAGGCATGAGGGCTATGTTTTGTTGCTAAAGATCCAAAGTGATGTGAAGAATCATTTATCGAAAATCAATATGAAGGATCGAGACACACGACGTAAAGCAAAACTCCCCAAAAGTCATGGAGAAGTGTATCCGAAAAGACCCTAACAAGGTATGAGGATAAATAGATCCAAGTCATAAAAGGAGGCGGATCGTTGTATATCAAAGTCCAAAATAAAGATTGGAGAAAAATGAAGAAGTCGTGGTCAATATATGAAGAATCTCTCAAAAATTCTAAGTGAAGAAATTCCAATTATGAAGAGAAGACCATTATTTCATGAACGTCTCTCAAGATTTGAAGTATGAAGTCGCTGCCAAATATCGGCCCGAGAAAGGTCTCAAATCGCGAACCAAGTTATGCCAAGATATGAACTTTCTGATATCCCGAGAAGCAGTTTTAAAAGATTTGGTCCTTTAGCTAACTATTGATTAAATCGTGCATTTTATTTTCAGACTAAATAATTATCAAAATAAGTCAAACAATGCATCTTCGTGATCATTCAAGACAAATGATAAAATATAAGAGATACCCATAGGAATAAGGGAGTCTAAGTGAGTAATTGGCCCACATGAGTTCGTGTTAGTTTACTAACTTATAATAACAATGATCTCGTTTTTAAGCTTGGTTTGGAGAAAGTGAAAACTTGAGGATGATGATTATTCATAACATTTTCAAAACCCAAGGTATGCTTTTGATTTCTTTATTTTGTATGTTTTTAATTTCCTATCTCTTTAATAAAGGCCAACGTGGATTGATTACGATGAAAAGTGTAATCTTGCTTTGTAACTAATGCATTGCATGAGGACATTGCAATGGTCAAGTGTAGGGGATTTGATAGGTGTGTAAACACCCATCTTTTCTACCACTTAACTACAATAATAACCGGACCAAAACGTGTATTTTATGTCTTTTATGTCGGAATTATGCGTGGTTTGTGTTTTTGTTGTGATTTAGGATGAAAAGGTGAAAAATGGATAAAACACGGACATTCACGGGCATTTATGGACTTTTATTGAAGAAAAGGATAAAAGACGAAGTCAAGAAGTCAAGAGTGCATAAAGAACGGAAGTCCACGACCAATTCTGAAGATTTATCGAAGAAAAAGTCAAAAGACGGAAGTTTATCAAAAGCCGAGGAATTCAAGTCTATTTTATTGAAGAATTTAAAGACGAGTTCGAAGAAATCCCGAAGCCAAAAGCCCCTTAAGTCCAAGTTTAAAGAAGAATAGAAGAAAAGGACTAATGACGCAATTAATGAAGATTAATAAAAGAAGGGACTTAAGCTTGCAATTAAGAGGAAAGGAAAGAGGGGAGGAAGCTTCCTAATCCTCCCCTATAAATAGTCATTAGATGTTTATTTTTCACTCTTGTTGGCTAAGTGTGACAATTAGCTCTTCCACCATTTTAAATACTTGTCATTTACATTAATTGTCAATTTAATTACCTTGTCTTGCACCTTAAATTCATTTAATTTCAAGTAAGTTTCCCTTTAATTATTGTTAATCTTTACTTTATCTTGTCAATCTCTCATCTACCTTTCTTATTCTTTGATTTGTGGTGTTTATGTTCATGTTCATGCTTTTATTTTGATCCAAAAGTGTTTTTGATTATTATGGTTAAAGTTGTTTAATTTCATGTCTTTGATTGATTGTTGATGCCTTTTTATTGGTTCGTTACTGTTTTTATCAATACGTGTGTTTGATTTTGGTTAAAATTGTTATTATACCTGCTGCTATTGTTTCCTTGTTCTTCGGATGTGTTTGCCTGTTTCTGATCTTTCCAGATAAGTTCCGAATCAAGGAAGTGGAAAGTGTTCATTCGGAACTTCTAAAGTTCCGAATCAAAGCTTCATCCGGAAGGTTAAACTTGCTCATTCGGAAGTCAAAACTTCCGAACCAAACATACTCATTCGGAACTTCCAAAGTTCCGAACCAAGGGTTTCATCCGGAACTTTTCAAAAGTTCCGAATCAACTCAAAGTTCCGAATCAAGGACCAAAGTTCCGAATCAAGGCTGTTCATTCGGAAGTCAAAAACTTCCGAATCAAGTTTACTCATTCGGAACTTCCAAAGTTCCGAACCAAGGGAAATCTTCCGAATCAAGGGGTTTCATCCGGAATGTTCCGAACCAAGGAGTGACCAAAGACTTCCGAATCAAGGTAACAAGTGAGAGTTCCGAATCAGCAAGTTCCGAACGAAGGATTGTTTTGGATAAGTGACATATTCAGACAAGTTTGTTCCGGATCAAGGATTTTGGTAATATTCAAAGTAAAGAAGAGTCATTTCAACCAAAGGTGACATTTAAGTTGAGTGATTATTCCAAACGAAGGTTTATTCTAAATGAGCTGTATTCAGGTTCTTATTAGCTTTTGTCTTTGATTTTTATTTTCAAGCTTTATTTTTCTTTCCTTTTTATTTGATTGCACTTTTAGATTATTTGCCCTAGTTTTAGTCGCACTTTAAGTTTGCCTTAGATAGATTTAAGTTTACGTCATTTTACTTTAGTCCCCTTTAATTTTAGCCACGTTTTAAAATACTCGCACTTTACTTTAATTAGACTTAGATTTACTTTAAGAGCACTTTTACTTTTAAGTCTTTGCATTTAAATTTAAAATCACCAAAAAATATTCTTTTTCACTAAAGATCAACTGAGTCACACATAGGAGCTTAGATCAATTCGTTTAGATACCGAGAACAACAATTGAACCTAGTAAAAAAAATAGTTATCAGAAGACCACGAACAAGTTCGTTTTTCGCCAAGTGATTAATAGCGTCAAAGTTAAGATGAGATAACCGTCGATGCCATAACCATGACTTAGTCTTCGATGCTTTGGGGAGAAGACATACGGGAGAAGCGGCCATCATGTCTTGTAGAGACAAAGTATACAAATTATTCCCTCGAGTACCTTTCAGTAAATCAACCCCTTCCAAATTACGAATGAAGCAGGTATGCTCTCGAAAAGCAACTTCTAGGTTTGCATCACAAAATTGTCCCACAAAAAATAAGTTGTGACCGAGACCTTCCACATAATACACTCTTGAAATAATAACATTCCCAATATGATATTCACCATAACCCATTATCTTTGAAATATGATCATTACCAAATCGAACCGTACCAAGAAACTTGCTGACGAAATTTCTGAGCTGAGAGCGATCTCCGGTCATATGCTTGGAGCAACCAGAGTCCAAATACCAGAGAACAATTTGGACCACCTGTTTTCAACAACGACAGTAGACAATGCATTGGAAACTATTGGTTCTGGAGTGTTAGCAGATACATATATAGAATTATCAGAATTGCTAACATTTTTGAGACCCTTAGATTTCCTGCGTTTTCTAATGTGAGTTTTAGCACTAACAGGTTTTACTGTTCCAACTTTCTTAGGTTTTAGATTATTCGCGGGCACTACAGTGGGAGTAGACCTATTTAAAGGGCACTTGGTTCCTACAGTAGTGTCAGTGTTCCTAGTTAAAGGACACGCTTGTGTTTTGGTAGCCTTGGTACTCCTAGTTAAAGGGCACGCTTTGTTCACTTCAGTGGGAGTGATCCTAGTTAAAGGGCACATATTTCCTGCTATAGTGAAAGTTCTACCAGTGGGGCGCCACATCCAACCAACCTGGGTTAACACTTTCCCAGTCGGTTTCCATTCTGATCCATTTTTCCGGGCATACATCTCATTCACATGGTCAATAAGGCAAGAATCATGACGACTAGAAAACATACATTCATTGCAATTCCAACATTTCAAATTAGAATTCACAGTAGGCTTAGAACGCTGCACAACCGCAGAGCCTTTAGGTTTAGCTACATGATTCTTTTTATTTAAAACAGAAATAACATTCCTAGGATGGGCTTCTACTTTCTTCTTCACTTGACTACTAGATGGGGGCAAGATCCTATCATTCTTCTTGTTTCTTTTAAGCTTAGATCTTTGAGCCTTAGTAGTGGTGCTTACTCCTGTAGAAGGCAACACAGGAATATTAGAAGCTGGTTTTGATTCCGCCTTATCTTTAGTGACCAAAGTTTGAGATGGTTTAGTCCTAGGGCCCTTGTTAAGTGGTGTGACGGCAATAAGGGTTCTTTTGATTGCACTAGAGGACGATGCTGAGATAGTGGCTGCGTTATCCACAACATTCTTACCTTTGAGAGTACGAAGTGTTTCCTTTAACTCAGCCAAGACCAGGTTCTTATCATAAATTTGTTCCCTCAAATCAGATATTTCCACCGACTTTCGATTCAATTGTTCAATCAATGATTGATTCTGTGCAGTGGTATGAGCACATGCTGGCTGTACTGAATCGAAAAGTCGTGTATTTTTCTGTTTTAAGTTATCAACTTTGGACAACATCTTGGAAACTCGATTATCTAGATCAAGTTTAAAATTCTCAGCGGCCTCAAGTACGTTCACACAGTTAAGCTCCTTAGATTTCTCTATTTCTATCGGCAAAGATTTAGCAACTTTGTCACTTGGCTGACGCTGTTTTGATTGTAAATTCAGTCGAAAATTCTTTTCAAAGTTTGCATCATCGATATTAACACCTTCGAATGACGTTTCAAATATTTCTTGAATAAATTGTTGCTTGCATTCAAGCGAAATACAATGTGTTTGAATCTCATTAAAACGTTTTGAAAGCGAAGAATATGAATCTTGAAGCTTTAAAAATTCAGCGTTAGATTCGTGACAAGTACTATCTACCACATTATCCACAGATTCAACATTATGCACAATAGAATCATTATCAACATTGTTATTCACACAGACAGAAACTATATCATGAGACATCACTTGCTTCGGAAGCAAATCATTTTGGTGTGAAACCCGTTCTATTTCAAGTAAACTGTTTTCATAAGCATCTTCCATTTCATTGAAAACACGTCTAACTTCTTCTATTTCTATAAACAAATCTTGATCAATATTACGAAGACAAGCTTTAACATTGTCTACAAACGGAACAATTTCATCTCGAAACGCAGCTCTAGTGTGCTCAAAGTTCCATTCACCTTCCGTTATGGCCGTGGCCGTCGTACGTTCCAAAATGACCTTGTCAAAATCGGCTAAGTGTTGGTGAACCGTATTTAAGTTAACGGACGCCTTACTTACCGGTGGAATTAACTTCGTTAAATCCTTTTTGACAAGTGTAGGAGACGTACTAGGAAGGTTTTCATTTGACAAACTTTGGGGCACAAGAACTGTTAATTCTGCTAATTCCTTTTGTAAGCGAATGCGTGTCTTTTTCGAAAATTGATCTTTGTTATGTTGATCATAATCAATTGTATGGAATTTTGAAAGCATTTTAGAATGAGTTTCATCCCCAAGTGATTGTGTCTCCTCAGTACTACGAACAAAAGGTGCTTCTTTCGATTTTCCAATGATGGTCATATCATAAAGACCGGGAATATATTCATGAGCTTGTTTTACATAACCAGGATTAGGTGGTAAATCTTGAAGACGTTTAAGTTCGAGTTCTTTAAATGATTTAGTTAAAAGATGAACCTTTTCTGTGGAAGAGTATTGTTTTAAAAGCTGTTGTTCTTTGAATTTAAGAAGTTTGGTAGCATTAATTTCCGATTCAACCTTTTTAGACTCGAGAGTTTCGAAATCCATTTTAAGTTCCTGAAAATCATTGACAATCGACTCTTTTTCTTTTAATTCATTGGAAAGATTAGCTTTTAATGATTCTATTTCTTTCAAGTGTTCAATCTTTTCAAAACGAAATTGGTCAAATTCAGAACATGTTATTTTCTCTTCTTGAGGGACCATTTCAAAAGTTTTGACCTTTTCTTTATGCAAGACAAGCTCAGCAGTTAGGGTGGAATTCGTATCTACGGATTGTCTGAGGGCCATATGCATTTGATCAATAATATGTTTAGGCACCATGACCAAATCATGTTGAGCATAAGATTTCATACCCGTCGTAGCATTTGGTTGAGGTTCACTCAAATGTGTTGGGTTGGGTACCACCTCATTTGAGTTACTAGTCCCCGAATGCTGTTCGAGGTTGTCATTTTCATGCCCAACTTGATGTTGGTTATCATCAGTATTATTAGATGTGGTTGGTACCTCACTGATGACATCAGAACCGTAGTGAGAGAGATTATCAACGAGAGCAGCTTGGGCAGAGTGAATGTCATCACAATCTGAATCATATGCGTCAAGATCATCTGCTTGATAAGCTGCATTAGACGTGGAAATGACTGCAATGCCTTCAGTATCTGCTGCCCCTGGGTCTGCAAGAAATGCTAACTCCTCTGAATCCAAAATCTTCCCTTTAGACTGAGCATCAACCAAATACATCTTCTCACGAAACCATGCATCATCCCTTCTCCTTTTCGGCTGAGTGCATTCCCTAGCCATATGACCTTGTCCTCGGCAATTGTAGCAAGTCACAACCTTCTTAGGACCAATAGGACTCCCATTTCCACTAGCTTGAGAATTCACAGCTTGATTGTTCCCAGTCCTTGTAGGAGGTCCATATGAATTTTGCCTTCCCTGAATAGGTTGCACCGTCACTTGACCATCTTGAACAGTGGCTTGTTGTCGAGGATTTGATGAGGTGCGGAGCTGATTGTTTGTTGGTGGAAATCCTCTAGTTGCAACAAGTTTTGACAAGTAAGCGGTGAGATGGTTTAGTACATCAGCCGGCATATCATTTGGAGTAAAGACTGGTGCTTGGATTGGTGGAAGCTCATTAGAGTAGAAAGCTTGTGCTGGTTGTGCTTCTATTGGAAAATATCCTTGCTAAGGAGTATAGCCCAATGGAGAAGTGTTGGCTTGTGATGGTGATGTTTGATATGATGGTTGCTGTTGAAAAGATTGTTGATGAACACTTTGTTGATATTCTTGTTGTGGCATCATTGGTGGTTGATAAGATGGTTGCTGTGGTCGCTGATAGATGTGTGGTGGTGGCTGCTGCAAGTATGATGGTTGTTGATAAGCATAAGTCATGTTTTGTTGAGAAGCATACATTGCAAGTGGATCATGAACTTGAGGTGTAGACAACCGAGCCTCGATCACATGGCATTCGTGTTGTTGAAGAAAAGCTTGAAGTTGATCCACATTGGTGTTATGCAAGTCCTTAGCCAATTTAACATCCGTCACGTATTTTTTCCATTCTGAAGGAAGAGTGTTCAAATACTTGGTGTTCAACTGAAAGGTAGGAATTGCCATGCCATAGATATTTAGCTCATTCAACAATAGGGTAAATCTCAGATAGTAGTCATTGAGAGTCTCCCCTGGCACATAGGCAAACTTATCAAAAGTATCATAAAGCTTACACTCTCGTTCTTGTTTAGTTAACGAGGTGCCTTGCATTAGAACACGAATTCTATCCCATAACTCTTTGGCAACTTTATGTTTGCTGACGAGTTTGTAGACATCTAGAGGAAGAGCTTGGAGAATGATGTTTGTAGCATACTTATCACATTTATCTTGAATCTTCATATCTCCAGTCAACTCACCCGTTGTGCGAGGACGAGTGGTCGTACCTTCCGTCACAGTACCATAATCTAATGGTCCATTAAGCACCGATGCCCAAATTAGATGTCCATTCTCCTTGTTCAACATATAAAGTTCCATTCGGGAAGCCCATTCCTCATACATAGTCTTCACCAACATTGGTGGACGGTTATCCGTACCCGAGAGGATGGACTTATCCGTAAGAGATGTGTACTCCATTTCAATAAGTTAAGATTTACAAAGTTGATCGATCAATGAAATAAGGTTAAGTATTTTTGTGTTGTTGTGAGTTAAAACCGAGAAACAATGTTAAAATCCCCTAAAATATGTTCTCGATAAACCAAAAAATCCAAGTCAAAATTACACACGATGTTCGAAATTTTTTAAGGAATAATTTTTGGTTTGTCGGAATGTCTAGATCGGAATGCCAGATCGGAATGTCACACTATCTTAATGTCCAGATCGCAATGACCTATCGTAAAGATTCAGATCGCAATGACCTATCGGAATGATTCAGATCGCAATGACCAGATCACAAAGCCTATCGGAATACTCAGATCGCAAAGCCTATCGGAATACTCAGATCGCAATACCCAGATCGCAAAGTAGCTGACAGAATTTAAGCAGAGTAACGACTTAACAAAACTTCCTTATACCCGTCGGAATCCCAGATCGCAAAGTACGATCGGAATGCCCAGATCGGAATAAGTAAAGAAATCCACGTATCGCAATGTAGAACCAAAACCCTTTCCGATGGTTATGGTTATTGCGATGGAAGCTCACTTTTCGCTTGTCCTTTCCGATGGATGTTACTGCTTGAATTTCGGAATGAAGAACACTCAACTTTTTTGCAATTTTGATCCAAGAAAGATGATGTTTTAAAGAAAACCAAGATACCAAGAATCCTTTAAACACGAATCCCTATGTCACACTACTTAAGACTACGATCAAACACCAAAAAAATTTGAAGTTTCGGTAAAACAAACCAACACACTACGAAATGTTTAGAAAACAAAACGCAACACAAAAACAAACCTATATTTCATCCCAAGCTCTGATACCATTTGTAGATATGTAAATCTATGCTTATGATTTAGAGAGAGAAAGAGATAGAGAGATGGTGGATTATACACACTTCTAGAGAGAGAAACTTAAGAGAACTATGTGAAAAAGTGAATAACCACACACCCTCTCCATCAAAGGAGAGGGTTTATATACCCAAGCCCATGAGATGGGCTTGGGTTTACATTAGGCCGCCGGCCCATACACTTCATGGGCTCGGTTTTAGGCTTTGTTTAATAAACGTAAATAACTAAACTACGAGCTATAACATGGACTATTGTTGGAGTGACCGATCCTTTCTAATACGTAAAACGTATTTCCAACACCCTCCTGCTGGCTTTTTCCAGAAAGTCGTTAGTTTATTTTTAACACAAAACAAACAAACTACTTATGACTTAATCCATTTGGTGCTTGTTGTTTTTTACATGTTTCCATTTGGTCCTTTGGGTGTTTTGTTTAAGCTTTTTTATATGAGTTTATCGGTTTATACGTTTTTTGTTTATATTTTATTGCCGTTTATATCTGTGTATGTACGAGTTTTTAAAAAATTAAAGTAATCGTTATCTATATTATCTCACCTATCATTGATTTTGATTTGATCCAATGACTATGATTAAAAATTTTCATTACATTCACCCTCATCCACCGTCATTTTTTAATACACATACGAAAATAAAAAGATGGTGTAATGTAGACTAGAAACGATAATAAAAACATGGTGTGATGTAGACTAGAAACAAAAATAAAAAGATGTGTCATATAGACTAGAAATGAAAATAAAAATATGATATGATGTAGACGAGAAACTAAATAAATAAACTGGATCTCTTGAATTAGTTTCCACCCATAAATAACATAACGTTGTGTGTTCGAGATCTTTCCTTAAAGGAAAGGAAATGAAATGGAAGTAAAGTGAAAAGAAATTATGTTCTCAAGTATTGTATCTTTAATAATAGAGGGGAATCACGTTCCCTTAGAAACAGTGATCCCCTCCCATACCTGAATATTTTATTGCCCCTCCTCACATACCTCACACACACACTTCGTCTCTCCCACTATAGCAGTATTTCCACTTCCCCTCTCATAACCCATCTCTATCTAAAAAACCACCATAACCCATCTCTATCTAAAACCGATCTAATTTTGATCGGTTTGGATTGCTGTTTAGGTTTGATCCAGAAACTCATCTATATCTCAATCTGACACACACATCCTAGAAGAGAAACCCTAAACTTTGGTGATCGGTTGCCACACGTGAAGAAAAAGGGGTTTATGTAAGTGCTTCTTTCATTTACTTTATACTGATTTTTGTTTTTAGGTGCTTACTTATAAATTGTTGTTATATTAATTTACTTATAAAATCTTTAAATTGGGTGGATTTACAGATTATGCTAATGTTTCACAATAGAAGAAAATGGTGAGTTACTTTTCAAATTATTGATTGTTTTCTAGATTTGTTGTTTATAAAAAAATTATTTATTCTATTATGGACAATCCATGATATAACAACCATGTGAAAATAATTTTACACATTTGATTGTCGTTTGGGGTTATTTGTTTCTGCTTATATTTAGATTTTAAATATAATTTTATAAGCTAAATTACTAATAGTAATATATTGGTTTATGAAACATAAATTGAGTGAAATAAGCTCATTAGCCCAAAAATAAGCTAATATAGTCACCCCTTAATCTACTGTTTGTGGTATCGTTTTTACAGTTATTGAATCTTATGAGATTGGTGTAATCGATTGCGGACTAACAATATATATGTGCCTTTCTAAAACCATAGTGGCGGACTTGCAGTATGTTGTCAAGTTTGACCAAGTTTTGCTTTTCGGCTTCTATTGCTAATGTTTGGTATTTGTTTTCCTCGCAGACACTATTGAGCAATACATCGAAGAAACGAATACATTGTCTTCACGAAGGTGACAACAACTTTTTCCATGTTGTGGTGTTAGCATGCCATTGAGATAGATGAATACTGTTCTGCGTGCAATAAGGGTATATACTTTTTTGTTTTCTTTACTTTTCGGGTTGTATACGTTTTAGACAATAGCAATTTCTATAAATTCAGTAAGTTAGTTTGTGCTTCTCGCTAAATTAATTGTCCTAAAGATGCTTCGTTCTTCTCCGGTTGTACGATACACGTTTGTCTAAATAGAAACATGAGAAGACGCTTCAAGCCAACCGATATGACAAAAGAACATATACATTATGTTATTGTGGATGACAACAATGTCTTCCAAACAATTGTGTTGTAACTTTAAAGTTAAGTTCCTTCTTCTAAACATTCATACCTATTTTTTTGCAGTTTTCTAAATTGCTTAAGTTTTAGCTTTTATTGTGACTCAACATTAGAGTTTCTCCTAAATTTACGAGCTTTCACCATCTTCTCAATTCGTTACATGCACATCAGGTACAACTTGCTGCACTTTCAATTCACTCCATTTGTCATGACTTTAATCCCTATTCACTCGATCCTGAAACATGTGTTTCAGGTCAGACCATCGCTCATTTACATAGGTCAACTTCAGATACGAAGACAAAAGCAATATGTGGAGGACATCGAAAGGTATATGTTGTAATAGTATATAGGTTATTGTAGGTCGAAGATATAACGATATGTATATATAGGTTGTGAATTCATGTGTCTTTAGAGTCATATAGATAGTTCAATTGTTCGTCGCTTTAAATGCATCTCCCAGTCTGCTTATTCGCAGATGAACACGTTTAATAAGCATTCATATATCATTACCATAGCTCAAACCTGTTTTTTAATATCCAAAAGTAAGTTGTCAGGGTATTCATCTTCTTATGGTTTTTGTTTGGTTACCTCACGTTACTGCTACATTAAATAGAAAGTGGGAAGTGGGAGGCGACATATTTTTCCCAAGCTGATTATTAGTAAGTAAAACCAAAAAATCATAAAAAAGTAATGGAGCAAAACCAAAAAGATTAAGGGCTAAGACCCATCATTACTTGCATTGTCTCTTAAAAGAGTAAATAATAAGATCATTAATCCTCCCCTATCCTCCCATTAAAAAGGTATAGTCTAACTATTGTTAGTTGTAATTCGGAATTACAACACTTATTAAACAACATTATGTTGCAGAAAACAAACTTTCTTCTTTTGTGAATAACATACTACCAGTAAGTCTATTGGTTTGATAAAATTTTGTGTCTAACAAAAAACCTTGGTTTCATTCTTCAGAGACCGTTGGTGCTAACGGTGGCAGAAAATCACTATCTTAAACATATATCACGACCACTATCATAGGTAAAAGAGGTTACAGTAAGACAAGTCTTTGTATGCATCATATTAAACTCCAGCAAAGGTGTCACACCCCACCATGGCGGAATATGGGGCGCGACGTATGGATATCATCACAACAATAGCGTGTCTATAGAGATAACTAAATGAAATGGAAATATCATAAATGGTGACACAATGTCATGAATATATCTCAAACAATGCAGGCGTCTAGGTAAGTAGGTAACAGGTCTACCTCTTACCAAAGACATACAATTAACAAGTAACAAACATATAGGTGTCTACAAAGTATCACTTATTCAAACATAAATAAAGACTAAGAAGAAAGGGGTTCCTCCAAATGCAATCCTAAGCCTTCTAGCTAGCCACTCCTATTCTCACGCTTAACCACATTCTCACCTGAAAGAGACACTAAAACACGTCAACATAAAGTTGGTGAGAGTCATAGGTTTAGACTCCAACGCCAAATCAGTTATAAGCTGTGAATAACAACCATTAACAAAAGAACATATGGACAATGTGCTACAATTATGTATTAACAACTAGCATTCAAGATTAACCAGTCACCACAAATCCAAGGCTCCAAGCCTTACCAATAACCACATATCAAAGGCTCCAAGCCCTACCAATAACCATGGTCTCATAGGCGCCCATACACCTATAAACCAATCCCAAGGCCCCGCCTTGTCAACATCCCCTTGGTACCCAAGTCAAACCACATTAACAATCAAGAACCACATAGTAGTTAATCACATAAGTGTACACACAAGTCCATCACAAACCATTAAAACATTCACAACATCAGTTACAAAACCATACAGTGTCTCTTCCATCCCATCTGGAAGTCAAATCATAAAAAAACATGGGACTATGAAACTCACCTGAACAAGCTTCTCCAAGTATCCATGCTCTAGCAAAAATCTAAGCACACAAACATATAAAATCAAGACGTGAACCACATACCAAAATGACTCATCAATCTATGATAGATATCTAACCTTCTCCTACAACTTAACCCCATTTATATGCCATAAGCATCTTATTACGCTATTCTATAAAGCCCTTAACTTAGTTTAGTTCATAATTCGTCCCGTTAACATTTAACCCAAAACAGTCCCGTTTTTCATACCCGTATTATGAGCCAAACGTCCACCAACCTAAACCACATTCCTTGCAATGAAAACCCCATAAGATTATATGTGTTATCTAAAATCTCAGCCCTTGCCCCAACATGAAAGCTAATCTTAAGTCTCCGATATAAAACTTATAATTTCGCCTATCCATATTTTACCGATTTTGAACATATGAAATGTTTGTTATTATCAGAGGGTCTTACCCTATCCCATTTGTTTAGCCCTTCTTCAGATCTTTTATTAATATATAATCTAAATCTCATGTTCATTTGAAGATCCAATTATAACCCTAAGTACCCCAAACAATTTAAAACATAAAATGGAAACAGGCTTATCCAAAAACGGTTTTGAAACCCGACTGATGTAACCTATTTTTGACCCACTTCCCTACCTCCAATTTAGTACTAGTTTCTTTCATTTGAAATATAATTCAATTACCTTTCCAAGGACATAAGATTCGAAATTTAAAAGTATGTAGAACTCTAGATATGATCAAAAAAATGAACCACAAATTCTGCCCAGTTTTTAAAAACGAATTTAAACATTATTAAACCCTAATTACGATCACTAATCTTCATAATAACCAAAGTAATCAATTCATATGAACCCTAATCTCAATAATCTCATAAAACTCACAAACCTTAATCCATCATAAGATCAATTACATGATTAAATTGATTAAAATCATTAATAGAACAAGGGTTTTAAAGGTTTTACCTTAGAAATCAATGGAAGATCTTTATTTTTGAAACCCTAATTGGCCACCATTGTTAAATTTCGACTAGAAGCTGTTATGGAGGTTAAAAATCTGATTATTTTGGTTATGGGTTGGGTTTGGTTAAGTCCTAAAGGCCCCCTAATCCCATTACAAGTCCATTGGGCCTGTTTTGTGCTTTTCCTTCTTTCTTTCTTTTAGCCGCCCAACCCAAAGCCCAAAACCCCTATTTGGCCGACTTTTATACTCCACCTAATGTTATTTATCGTAACTAAACTTAGTGGTACCCTCGGGTTACCTCCGGGCCAAAGCCCGAAAGCCTTACGTTAATTTTTCGTCTTCTTACGCGATTACCGTAAAATACATAATTTTATGGAAACTCTTAAAATAAGTTAGTGACTTAATAAATAAGTCTAAAATAACCTACGTCTAACACGTAAATTACTCTTGAAACTAAATCCTTAGTCTGAGACCTCTAAACGCTAAACCATCGCATCGTAAATATACGATTTACTATAATACATATATGTATATATAAAAACTTAAAATAACAATGTTTCATTTCATAGTCACTACCACGTGAGCTCATGAACATGAAATAACCACAAATTGTTTCACTTACAGCATACCCCGTACCCGTAAACGATGTCCAAACCACTATATTCACACCAATTAACACATAAACACATAAAGACACATAATTTCACGAAATATGCAACAAAAAAAAACTAAGTGACGAACCTCAAAACCGCGGTTGTCACATCACTCCCTCCTAATAGAAATCTCGTCCCAAGATTTACTCCTTAGGATCAAAAACACAAACAACAAATCATATGAGGATACTTGTTCAAAATGAACTCTTCTCATTTCCATGTGTACCTTAGTTCATGACTCAATATACCACATATACTAACCAACAATATTTAAATTCATTCCCAAACTTTTGACATCACAACCAATAAATCTCACAAATGACTCTTTGATAGAACAAAGACTCTTATTAACACAAATCCCGAATAACCATTGATAGGTGTGAAAACACCCATCCTTTTACCACTTATTTCTGGCTAAAATAAGACCAAAACACGTATTTAATATCATTTGTTTGGAATTATGCGTGGTTTTTGTGTTTATTGTGCTTTCAGAGTCAACCGGATGAATATTGAAGAAAACATGGGATTGTACGGGTTTTATCGAAGAAAAAGACTCAAGACGAAGTCTATTGTCCAAGAGATGCAAAAGATTTGAAGATTTATCGAAGAATAGAGCCAAAGAGGGAAGATTCATATATGTCGAAGAACTCGAGTCTATTAAACAAAAGATTATAAGACGAGTTGGAATTATTCACCGACACTTCTCAAAATCCAAAGTCGGAAACGTTTATTTAAAGAAACGTGAAGACTAAAGAAGAAAGAAGAAAAGAAGCCCAAACCAAAGCCCATTCACAAGCCCACCATCACACGCCTATAAATAGGACTTCACTTCACAAAATGGGGGGGCTAGTTAGTTCTTTAGTTTTTCATTCTCTCTAGTTTTAGAGAGAGAAAGTTCCAAACTTTCTCACACTAAACTTTTTCTTTGTTTTCATCTTTTAAATTTAAGCTTTCTTTAATCTTTGTACTTTGGATTTCATTAATCTTATTCAAGTTAAGGTTTTAAGTTCTTTAATCTTCTTCTACTTTTCTTAATTTACCTAAATCCTTGATCCGATTGTTTCATTTCATACGGTTTGGATTTGTGGATGAGTTCGTGATCAAAGTTTAATCTTTCTTGTTTCTTTTTAAGCTCTCACACGTATAAGCTATAGGCCTTCTATGCTTATTGGCTTATTGCTTGTTTTAGCTTATTGGTTTTCGGATTTCATCAATGTTTTAGTCATTCAAAAGTTCCATTTATAAAGTTTAAGGTTTTACGTTTTTCAAAAGTTGTCTAATTTTAGCTTTTAGAAGAGTTTAAGTCCCTGTTAAGATAGCTTATTGTATGTTCTTATTGAAATTTCAGCTTTTCACCATTTTCGGATTGGTTTTGCACTTCATCGCAATCTTGGGGTTTTGTATATTCCGACGGTATTGAGTGTTTTGATCGCAACAACCCTTAAGGGTTTTACTTTGCGATCGGGTGACATCTTCCCTTATTCCGATCTGGGATTGCGATCGCTTATTGCGATCGCACATTCCGACGGGACTAAGGTTCTATTTTAAGTCGAAACTCTGGCCAATTTTTATTTACAACATTCCGATCTGACATTATGACAAAGGGTTCTTAGATATTCCGATCTGACTTTCCGATCTAGACATCATTCCGACAGCTTGATCTTAATTATTCCGATGATTACTTATATGAACATTCCGATGGATTCCACTTTGACATTCCGATGGGTTGTTTTAGTTATATTCCGATGCTTATGTCTTTGATGCATTCCGATAGAAATAATTTTCAATATTCCGATAGAACGAGTTTTTAAGTATTAGTTCAATTAAGTTTTCAAAGTATTCATCTAATCTTTTCTTTACGTTTTCAAGCTTTTATTTTTAACTCGTCAATTTAGTTTAATCTTCCAAAGCTTTAATTTACTCAACGCCATTTACACTTAATTGCTATTAGTTTAAATTAGATAAACAAACCAACACTTTTTTATTAACCAAGAACAAATCATTCCACTTAGAACCGTGACCAATTCGAGGAGATACCGAGACGATTCTTGAACCCATCCAAAAGCATGTATCAAATGGCGCCGCTACCGGCTCTTCTCGTTAAGATCAACAGTTTTTTGTGAGAACTTGGATTTTGGGATCCGTTCCCCGTGAACGTTACTTTTTCATAAAATTTTTTCTAAAATCCTAAAAAATATAAAATTTTCAAAAATACAAAAAAAAAAATTAAAAAAAAACATAAAAACCAAAAATATTTCTGCTTTGTTTTTGCCTTGTTAGTTCTTTTGCAGGTGCATGCGTACACGATCAACGTCTTATCAAGAGCCCGAGCCTCTCGAAGACTTAGACATGGCCGGTGTACAAAACAACAACAATAACCCACCTCAAAACAATAATAATAACAATAACAATCCACCTTTCAACAACAATAATAACAACAACAATGAGCCTCTACCGGATAATCGCCCGATGATTGAACTTCTGCAAGCACATGTAGATGGTAACAATGATCCAATTGTCATACCCGCGATTGCAGCCAACAACTTTGAGCTCAAATCCGGCTTCATCCAGATGGTCTCTGCTCAACCATTCTTGGGACGTACCATTGATGATCCACATGACCACATCAAAAGATTCCTGCAACTCACGAATACGGTCAAATTCAATGGTGTTCCACAAGAGGTAATCCGTTTACAACTTTTTCCCTTTTCTTTAGAGGGACAAGCCCGACATTGGCTTGCTAAGGAACCGCCACAGAGTATTCTTACGTGGACGGATTTGGAGACCAAGTTTATCAACTACTTTTTCCCACCCTCTCGTACTACCGCTTTGCGGAATGAAATTATCAATTTTGAACAAAAGTACGATGAGTCGTTTAGTGAATCTTGGGACCGTTTCAAAGACCTTTTGAGAAAATGCCCACAACATGGTTTTACCAAAGTACACCAAGTTAACACTTTTTATAATGGTTTAAGCATGAATGACCAAGATTCACTAAACAGTGCCTCGGGGGGTAATCTTTTGGTTAAGACTTCCAATGCTGCTTGGGATATTATTGAAAATAAGTCTCGTGTGCAAACCAAGAGTGTACGGACCAATGCCGCTAGTGCTAGTACTAGTGACAATGACAAGCGAATTGACAAAATCACTGCGCTTCTTGAATCGCTTGCTACACAAACCGCTAGCAACACCAACAACATCAATGCTAAAAACGCTCAAGTCAATGCTGTTAGCCAACCTTGTGAAATATGCGGGGGTCCTCACTCTTACACCACTTGTACCGCCACCCAAGACTACCCTTCTGAGAATGTGAATGCAGCATACGGTACCTATCCTCAACCCGCTTATCAAGCTCGTCCTCAAGGTGACCGCAACTTGCTTAGCTACCGCTCAAACAACTATCTCTCACCACCCGCTTTTACTCCTAACAACCCAAACCAACAACAAAACCTCAACCGCCCTCCTCAACAACAACAACAATCTCGTGGACCATACATACCACCTCACAAACAACAACATCCACCTCAAAGAAACAACCAAGTTTACCAGCAACCTGCTTATCAACCACCCGCATACAATGCTCCTCCCAACCAACCCACCGCATTACACCAAGACATTGGAACCTACATGAGGACTAACGATGTGATCGTGGACAATCTCCAACAGGAAGTGCGCAACTTGAAAGCAGACCTGGTGAAACAAGGGAACGATCTGAGAGCTGATATGAGAAATACTTTGGATAGTCAAACGAATGACTTAAAGAACATGATGGCTAGTTTCTTCCAAGGTAATCAACCCTCTTCTTCGGGTACTCTTCCGAGTAACACCGTTGCGAATCCAAGAGGGGATATGAAAGCAATCACCACTCGCAGTGGCAAAGGTACCAAGGAACCCGAGCTTCCTATACCTCCACCGGTGCTTGTGACTAAGGAGAACGAGTCCCTTGCTCCTATTCCTCCTCCTTCTACTTCCCCAATTTCTCCGCCTCTTACTTCTACCCCTCTTCTACCCAAGGATGTGAGTGATCCTTCGATTCCAAAGCCTTCCTCTTCTTCCGATATACCTTATCCATCAAGGTTGAGGAAAGAGAAGCTCAAAAGCAAGGATGATATTCAAGTTTCGAACTTTCTTAAGATGTTCAAACAATTGAATTTCAACATCTCCTTTGCTGAGGCTCTCGCTCACATGCCTAAGTACGTGAAAATGTTCAAAGATCTTCTTAGCGACAAGGATAAGCTTCTTGATATTGCTAACACCCAACTTAATGAGAACTGCTCTGCAGTGCTCTTAAGGAAATTGCCGACCAAGCTTGGTGATCCGGGTCGTTTCTTAATCCCTTGTAACTTCCCGGGAGTAGAGAATTGCATGGCCCTAGCCGATCTAGGTGCCAGTATTAATCTAATGCCTCTAAGCGTTTGGAAGCAATTATCTCTCCCTGAGCTAGTCCCCACCAAAATGACTTTGGAATTGGCTAACCGTACGGTTGCTTATCCAGTGGGGATAGCCGAAGACGTCTTTGTAGGAGTCGACAAATTCACTTTTCCTGCCGATTTCGTCGTCGTCGACTATGACATGGACCCTCGTGTGCCATTGATCGTTGGTCGTCCATTCCTGAGGACCGGCCGCACTCTCATCGATGTTGAAGCCGGTGAGCTTATCATGAGAGTGGGTGACGATAAAATCGTTTTCAACATGGGAAAGTTGTCTAAACAGCCTTATTCTAACGAGAGTGTTAATTGTATTGACGTTCTTGATGAGGCTTGTGAAGAACACTTCAAATATGCTTGCAAAAGTATTCCTACTTCTCTTCCCAATGTTGAGACCGTTTCCTCTATCGATTCATCACTATCTCTATTTGGAGAAAGTGATTTCCTTTGGAAAGATTTGGAAGCCACCATGGGAGATGTGAACTTAGCTAATGACGATTCTACCACCGATTGGGATGAAGATCTCCGCCTCATTGAGATCCTTCTTAAAGACGACAATCTTTCTCCACCATCTCCCACGGTTATTGTTATCGATGCTCCGACTTTGAAAACGCCTCCCATCGAAAATCCTCCGGATTTAGAACTAAAGGAGTTGCCACCCCATCTCGAGTACGTGTTCCTTGAAGAAGATAAGAAGTCGCCCGTTGCGAAGGACTTGAAAGAAGAAGAGAAAACTCGCCTCATCGCCGTGCTTAAAGATCATAAGAAGGCAATTGCTTGGAAAATTTCCGATATCCGCGGAATTGATCCGAACTTTTGTACTCACAAGATTCTCATGGAAGATGACTTTAAACCCGCAATCCAGAGCCAAAGAAGCTCGAATTCATGACGTCATCAAACAAGAGGTTATCAAACTTCTAGATGCCGACTTGATTTACCCTATTTCAGATTCCCCGTGGGTAAGTCCCTTCCATTGTGTGCCCAAGAAGGGCGGAATAACCGTTGTTTCCAATGAACACAACGAGTTGATTCCCACTCGTCTCGTTACTGGGTGGAGAGTTTGTATTGATTATCGCAAGCTCAATGATGCCACAAGAAAAGATCACTTTCCTCTTCCTTTCATGGATCAAATGCTCGAGCGTCTAGCTGGTAATGACTATTACTGCTTTTTAGACGGTTTCTCCGGGTATTTTCAAATTCCCAACGATCCCAAGGACCAAGAAAAGACCACATTCACTTGTCCCTACGGAACATTTGCTTACAAACGCATGCCTTTTGGTTTATGCAATGCTCCTAGGACGTTCCAAAGGTGTATGATGGCTATCTTCCATGACATGGTGGAAGACACTACTGAAGTATTCATGGATGATTTCTCGGTCTATGGCGATTCTTTCTCTGCTTGCCTTACCAATTTAGAACGTATGCTTAAGTGGTGTGAAGACACTCGCCTTGTTCTTAATTGGGAAAAATGCCATTTCATGGTAAAAGAGGGCATCGTGCTAGGACACAAGATCTCCAAAGCCGGTCTTGAAGTAGACCGTGCTAAAGTCGATGTTATCGCTAAGTTGCCTCCACCTTCTACCGTGAAGGGTGTGAGAAGTTTCCTTGGTCATGCGGGCTTCTACCATCGATTCATCAAAGATTTTTCTCAAATCGCTCGCCCGATGACCCACCTCTTGGAAAAAGACACTCCTTTTATCTTTTCCAAAGAGTGTCTTGAAGCCTTCAACTTGCTTAAGAATAAGCTAACTAAGGCACCCGTCTTGGTTTTCCCCCTAATTGGGAGCTGCCTTTCGAGTTGATGTGCGATGCTAGTGACTATGCTATTGGAGCGGTTCTGGGACAAAGAGTGAACAAACACTTCCAACCGATCCATTACGCTAGCAAGACAATGACGGGGGCCCAATTGCATTACACGACAACCGAAAAAGAGCTTTTAGCTGTTGTCTATGCTTTTGAAAAGTTCCGCCCCTATCTTGTCCTTTCCACCACAATCGTTTACACCGATCATTCCACGTTGAAGTACTTGTTGACTAAGCAAGATTCCAAACCAAGGCTTCTCCGCTGGGTTTTGCTTCTCCAAGAATTTAAAATCGAAATTCGTGATAAAAAAGGAGCTGAAAACCTAGCCGCGGATCATCTCAGTAGACTTGAGGATCCTTACCAAGAGGATCATCCGAACAAAGAAATCAATGATTCTTTTCCCTTGGAGACCTTAATGTCTATCAACTCGACTGCTGATGAAACCCCGTGGTTTGCGGACACTACAAACTACTTAGCGGGTAGAATTCTCGTTGACGGGCTAACATCCCAGCAAAAGAAGAAGTTCTTCAAAGACATCAAGACTTACTTTTGGGATGACCCGTATCTTTTCAAACAATGTGCTGATTTGATCATTCGCCGATGTGTTGATGAACCGACAGCTTTAGAAATCCTTGACGCCTGCCACAAAGGACCCACCGGTGGTCACTTTGGTCCCAACTACACCGCCAAAAAAGTGTTTGACTCGGGATTTTATTGGCCCACCATTTACCGTGATGCTCACGAGATGGTTAAATGATGTGATGCTTGCCAAAAACAAGGCAAGATCACACATAAAGACGAGATGCCTCAAAATTTCATACAAGAATGTAAAATCTTTGATGTTTGGAATATCGACTTTATGGGGTCATTCCCTTTCTCTAAAGGAAACAAATACATCCTTGTAGCCGTTGACTACGTCTCCAAATGGGTTGAAGCCAAAGCTTTACCTACTAATGACGCAAGGGTGGTTTGTAACTTTTTGAAGTCGTTATTCGCTAGATTCGGTGTGCCCCGTGCTATTATTAGTGATCGTGGGACTCATTTTTGTAATGACCAATTCGCAAGAGTCATGGCTAAGTATGGTGTAAATCATCGTCTTTCCACCGCCTACCACCCACAAACTAATGGCCACGCTGAAATCTCTAACCGAGGCTTAAAGCGAATTCTTGAAAGAACCGTGGGAGAGCATCGTGCCTCATGGGCTGATAAACTTGATGATGCTTTGTGGGCTTTCCGTACCGCATACAAGACTCCAATTGGTTGTACAACATATCGTCTCATGTACGGGAAAGCATGCCACCTCCCCATTGAGTTGGAGCACAAGGCTTACTGGGCCTTAAAGTGGACTAATTTTGATATCAACAAAGCCGGTGACCTACGCAAGATCCAACTCAATGAGCTGAATGAAATCCGTAATGAGGCTTATGAAAATTATTTGATCTATAAGGAGAAGACTAAGCTCATTCACGACTCTAAGATTAAAAACCGAGAGTTCCAAGTTGGAGACAAAGTTTTACTCTTCAACTCTCGGCTGAAAATCTTTTCGGGCAAGCTGAAATCTCGTTGGTCCGGCCCATTCACCATTGCCCAAATTTTTCCATATGGTACTCTCGAGCTCGCTCAACCTAATGGACCGAATTTTAAGGTGAATGGCCAACGAGTGAAGTTGTACTTTGGTGAGGACATCTCTCATGAGATGATTCCATCCCTCACCACGTTCCCCATCAACTAATTTTGGGTCGAGTCAGGCTCGTGACTCGGTTATAAAAAACAAGCGCTCCTCGGGAGGCAGCCCGAGTATCTATCCTTTTATGTTTTAACCTCCTAAGTGTAGGGAGACCTATATAGGTGTTTGTATTTGTGTGGTGATGTGATTACAGGGATGAATGCACTTTTGGAACCTTTGAAGAACCGTGCTCCCGTGTTATCCGAAATCCGGTTCTATCTCTCAACTATCGTGATTCAATTTTCTTCATACTCACATTTTGAAATTGATCACTTTAGTCGTCTCTTCCTTAGCTTGATTTAACCAACGTGCACAATGTCATAAGTGTAGGGGAGACTTTTCCCACATGCTTAAACATTGAGGACAATGTTTATCTTAAGTGTAGGGGGGACTTCTATCGATGTTTTAAGTGGAAAGTGGACTTTTCCATGAAAATGCCTTCATTTAACCGGAAAATCATCTTTTTCAACATTTTTCAAATTTTTAATTAACTTTGGCCATATAGTCGTAATTTTTAAATTTTTTATCGTTGCTTTCATATGTATATATTCCACAATAAAGTCAAAAATATTAATAAAGTGGTGTAGCTAGTTTTGAAGTCTTTGACATATTAGGCCCGTTGCGATTATTTTGACTCAACCCGAATAGACTTATCTAAGTTTATTCTAGCTAGTATCCTTAACCATGTAGACCTTAATTGGTTTATTAGGCTAAGCATCCACGAGTCTCATTACTTGAGATTTTAAATTGTGGAGAACGAGAAATGATAGAGTCAATTATAAGTCGGTATTCTTGTGCAAGCTCACTTGGTGTAATTATTTGCCTATTCTCCCATCGCTTGCTAATAACTTATCTGCAATAAGTAAGGTCGTACGATTTGAAAAGTTACTTAGCTTCTAGCCCAAGATCGTTTAAAAGTTGCTCGGTAATGATAAGAGTTCATAGCCAAGGCATAACTTATGAAGCGGGGCGCGAAGATTGGCGAGTCCAAAAAGGCCCTAACAAGGCATAAGGATTCCATTTTATTGCTGAAGATCCAAAGTGATGTGAAAAGCATTATTCCCAAGATCAATATGAAGGATCAACTCACGACGAAAAGCAATCAACTCCCATAAAGATCATGGAGAAGTCTATCCGAAAAGACCCTAACAAGGTATGAGGATAAATAGATCCAAGTCCGAAAAGGAGGCGGATCGTTGTATCTCAAAATCCCAATTAGAGATTGAAGAAATAATCATGAAGTCGTGGTCAACAAAGTTGGAATACTCCTCAAAAGTCTCCAAGTGAAGAAACTCTATTAACGATGAGAAGACCATTATCTCAAGCACGTCTCTCAAGATATGAAGTATGAAGTACATGACAAATATCGGCCCGCGAAAGGTCTCAAATCGTGAACCGAGTTATACCAAGATATGAACTTTTTGATATCCCGAGAAGCAGTTTTAAGAGATTTTGTCCTTTAGCTAACTATTGATCAAATCGTCCTACTTTGCTTTCAGCCTAAATAAACTATCGAAATAAGTCCAAAAATGCATCTTCATGATCATTCTAAGACAAAAATAAAATATAAGAGATACCTCTAGGAATAAGGGAGTTTAAGCATTTAATTAAGCCATGTGTGTAAGTGTTTGATTTGCTAACTTATAATAACAATGATCTCGTTTTTAAGCTTAGTTTGGGGAACGTGAAACTTGAGGGTGATAAATCTTCGCAGCACCAAAGCCCTAATGTAAGTCCTTGATCTCTTTGCAAGTTATTTCCATCCTTTTGTTTACTCTAAAGATTTGATTTCTCTTAGTACTTTAATTTTTATTTAGTAATATTTTAATAAGGTCAAGGTTGATTGATTATGAGAAAAGTGTAAATATTGCTTTATCATTAAGCATTACATGAGGGCATGACAATGGTTAAGTGTAGGGGATTTGATAGGTGTGAAAACACCCATCCTTTTACCACTTATTTCTGGCTAAAACAAGACCAAAACACGTATTTAATATCATTTGTTTGGAATTATGCGTGGTTTTTGTGTTTATTGTGCTTTTAGAGTCAACCGGATGAATATTGAATAAAACATGGGATTGTACGGGTTTTATCGAAGAAAAAGACTCAAGACGAAGTCTATTGTCCAAGAGATGCAAAAGATTTGAAGTCATTGTGCCTATTTGAAGATTTATCGAAGAATAGAGCCAAATAGGGAAGATTCATATATGTCGAAGAACTCGAGTCTATTAAACAAAAGATTATAAGACGCGTTGGAATTATTCACCGACACTTCTCAAAATCCAAAGTCGGAAACGTTTATTTAAAGAAACGTGAAGACTAAAGAAGAAAGAAGAAAAGAAGCCCAAACCAAAGC
Organism: Glebionis coronaria; assembly: GCA_025667525.1. NCBI lineage: Eukaryota > Viridiplantae > Streptophyta > Magnoliopsida > Asterales > Asteraceae > Glebionis > Glebionis coronaria. Next base: position 601,683,779 of record CM046878.1, on the reverse strand, counting down.
CCATTCACAAGCCCACCATCACACGCCTATAAATAGGACTTCACTTCACAAAATGGGGGGCTAGTTAGTTCTTTAGTTTTTCATTCTCTCTAGTTTTAGAGAGAGAAAGTTCTAAACTTTCTCTCACTAAACTTTTTCTTTGTTTTCATCTTTTAAATTTAAGCTTTCTTTAATCTTTGTACTTTGGATTTCATTAATCTTATTCAAGTTAAGGTTTTAAGTTCTTTAATCTTCTTCTACTTTTCTTAGTTTACCTAAATCCTTGATCCGATTGTTTCATTTCATACGGTTTGGATTTGTGGATGAGTTCGCGATCAAAGTTTAATCTTTCTTGTTTCTTTTTAAGCTCTCACACGTATAAGCTATAGGCCTTCTATGCTTATTGGCTTATTGCTTGTTTTAGCTTATTGGTTTTCGGATTTCATCAATGTTTTAGTCATTCAAAAGTTCCATTTATAAAGTTTAAGGTTTTACGTTTTTCAAAAGTTGTCTAATTTTAGCTTTTAGAAGAGTTTAAGTCCCTGTTAAGATAGCTTATTGTATGTTCTTATTGAAATTTCAGCTTTTCACCATTTTCGGATTGGTTTTGCACTTCATCGCAATCTTGGGGTTTTGTATATTCCGACGGTATTGAGTGTTTTGATCGCAATAACCCTTAAGGGTTTTACTTTGCGATCGGGTGACATCTTCCCTTATTCCGATCTGGGATTGCGATCGCTTATTGCGATCGCACATTCCGACGGGACTAAGGTTCTATTTTAAGTCGAAACTCTGGCCAATTTTTATTTACAACATTCCGATCTGACATTGCGACAAAGGGTTCTTAGATATTCCGATCTGACTTTCCGATCTAGACATCATTCCGACAGCTTGATCTTAATTATTCCGATGGTTACTTATATGAACATTCCGATGGATTCCACTTTGACATTCCGATGGGTTGTTTTAGTTATATTCCGATGCTTATGTCTTTGATGCATTCCGATAGAAATAATTTTCAATATTCCGATAGAACGAGTTTTTAAGTATTAGTTCAATTAAGTTTTCAAAGTATTCATCTAATCTTTTCTTTACGTTTTCAAGCTTTTATTTTTAACTCGTCAATTTAGTTTAATCTTCCAAAGCTTTAATTTACTCAACGCCATTTACACTTAATTGCTATTAGTTTAAATTAGATAAACAAACCAACACCTTTTTATTAACCAAGAACAAATCATTCTACTTAGAACCGTGATCAATTCGAGGAGATACCGAGACGATTCTTGAACCCATCCAAAAGCATGTATCAACCATACATGCAAATACACATTCTCAAACAACATTTACCAATCTTAATACATCAAATATATCATGTATACCATTCAATTTCCTAGGTAATTCTATACCCAGAAGATACTGGTCCAATCTTTCCAAATATCATAAGTGGACCTACAAAACTCGTCATCAACTTTTCCCTTTTACCAAAACATGCCACCCATTACTATAGGTGAAACTTCCTACATAACTTTGTCATTAAACTCTAGTGATTTCCTCTTTTTCAACATATCATCTCTTGTTACTCTCATCCTTTCCACAAACACCATTTCCACATTAGTAGTCTCTCTCACGAATTTTAGTCCACCATAAGGACAACTCACCCTATTCCCTTCCATATAGTGCCTTAAATGGCATTCATCGACTTCTAGTATGATAACTATCATTATATGAAAACTCAGACATCGCTAACGAGTTTCCCACATCCCTCTAAATCAGTCACCCAAGCTCTCAACACGACTCCTATACTTGTATCAATTTCCCACTTCGCCCATCATTTTCTAATTAGATGGATATACTCATATCCAATCATTTTCATCAACTCCCTTTAGTCCATACCGCAAACTACTTAAAAATTCCAATTTCCTTACACAAGTGACCTATGACAATATTTCACATATTGATTAGTTTATCACAACGAGGCTCTTCCAATCCAAATCAACTTATGATCTATACACATCACCAAAAGGACGGTTATCCTCAGTTAGTCTATCAACTGCCATCCAAACCCATGCTACAACTACTTCCATAAAATTTGGATAGATCATTAGTAGCACCTATACACTTCTTTCTCACTTTTCTCCATGAAAGATTTTTTTTACTGATACTCAACACTTCCTTTATACCTACACAATGTCTTACCTTCAAGGTCATAGTGCTCATCATCTTGTCTTAGTTAGACCAAGCCCTTCGTCTCTCATGACACATCACATCTATAACTCCTCAACCATTCGATTATCGATACTAAGCCTTCCAATCAAATAGTATAGACCAATACCATTTCCTTTCCACACTACAACAATATTAGCATGCTTAGTGCCTTAGTCTACTCATTAGGCTATACCAAAGTTTTACCTTCGATTTCTATCTCGGCCTATTTTATTCATGATTCGCTTCTATCCACACTTCCTTCTTCTTCCTTAGCTCATGACATACATCACAATGTTATTCTTCCCGTCATTCAAGTCATCTATACCTCAAAATTTTTCCAAGTGGCTTCACTTGTTTTTCCTCACAATTAGTTCTCCTACTCCCTCCTGATAGGGACAGACTAGAGTTTTATGTGATCCCATGCGGATCACACTCTCATCTTATACCCATATTAGTTTTCATTTGTCTAAACTAAGCCATATTTTAAATTCTTATTCAAATCTCATACTTCTATTTTGATCTTGCACCCAACACGAGGTACTTTCAATCATCATCTTCTAAGAATAATTGGTTCTCTCCTTCCGTGGTTCTCCCTAATTCCTACACTATCCCGTCCAACAGAAATTTCATACTTCATTCATCAATTCTATGGAAATCGCTAGTGCATTGGATAATGTATAACTGTCTCTTCCAAAGATCTTTCATAACACCTTCACAAAACCGACTCTCTAATCACTTCTCCATGAACTTATTCAGCTCAGCTTCACTACTCATCCCTTGATATTGATTGCCACAAAAATTCTATCCGCGTAGTCACTCGACTCCCTTTGTTACCTCCACAAGTTCTTAATCTCTCATGTTATGTATTCAATTCATCACGATCCACTAGTTCAACTCTTTGTAACGCCACTATGGTACTCGATCTGTCCTTCTTCGTCACGAACCATACGGAGATTCCCATCATAGTGCTTGTCACCTTTCCAGTCCTTGCAACTTCCGTGACTCCTTCGAAATCTCTTGCTTCCTTCTAGCAGCCGGCACGTAGTCCTTTCAGCTCCTTGATTCATGGTGTAGCTCTTCGCGCACTCCTTCTCGTCTCTATGATGTTACTTAGGAACTTCACACTACCCAGTAGCCTCTAACTTCAACTCATCTACCACAATATTTCTAAAGGTACTTCAACCCCTCAATGGCTCACTCTTCCTTACTTGTTGTAATCACCATTAATCAGCCTCCTACCAATCATTCTTTCACATCCATGTTTTCTTTCATGTGTCTACTACTACCTCGCCTCCATAACTATACCCATTCCCTTGCGTGTTTTTGCCCAATCTTTCCATTAGTAGAAAACTTCTACTCTACCCTCACATCCACTGGTACTTTCATCAATCTCCTAACGTACTTCAACCAACTTCTCATAACATGACATCTCGTTCCCACGACCAGTCAACTAACTTTACTTACTCTCTTATTCTCGTAACCAATCTAAGTTTCAAAACTCCACAAATCTTAATTATTCTCTCAACACAACCTTTAAACCAAAAGACATCTCTCCATTTTAATATCTAACCATAAGTAATACTACCCAACTCTATCATCTCATCCTAACATTTCCGCAAGCGCATAACTAAATCAACCATGATGTGTACCAAAAGAATTCCAAACAATCGCGTCCCATAATAAATAGAGAGTAAACCGAAAGATCAACCATAATGAACCCTAGCCAAAACAGCTTAAAACGAAACAATGTAATCCGAAAGATCAATGGAGTGTGCCAACAACGAAAAATTAGACTCGTCACGATTAGTATCACCAAATTTCGATACCTTAGAAAATTTTAAACTTTCGCCCCAATTAGTTACTTCTCGTAAGAACCAAACTTCAATAATACTAAAATCAATCATACTCATTTTTAACCATAAACTCATCTTTTATCTTTATTATTTTATCAAAGATATCAATTAGTTAGTATACTACAATCTTATTTTAACCATTATCTTGTTTACTCATATTAAACTTATTTCACTTGTTATTATGAAACCAATACATGTTTAAAAAAATAGTGTGTTTTTTTCATTTATTCTATATTATTATTATTATTTTATAAAATCCATTTAGGTTGGTTATAACTAAACTACTACACATTTACAAAGTGTGGTGTTATTATTATCATTACTATAATAAAATCTCCCTTTTTACTTTTTCCGTCTAGTTAAATACTTCTAAAATTTTAACTCCACTTAAGAAAAAATTTGTAAAATTTCTTTACACCTTTAAAATGTATTATCACATGTTACCTAGAAAACTAATCCAATCATTTGAAGATTTTTTTAACTTACTACCACAAACTTAAAAAAAGATATGTAAGTCACGATATCATACCATACACTTACAAATTATTTTTAAAATCGATTTCCTGTAATTAGCCAGACTTATTTGCAAGAAAATTTAGTAGTTCTCATTAATTAAAATACATACCCGAATGTAGACACACATCAAAAAAACTCAAAACGTCGTTGGAACTCCATCAAACTCCAGCACCATAAAACACGAGCAAACACAAGGTACGTTCAAGTTATAATAACTACTGAACGACCATATATCATAACTTAACACATACTAGTATATATACATCCGCATATATATACCTATTAAATCACCCAAAACATACTCGTTACCATACATGTCAGATCAATCAATCGCGTCATACACTCGTTTTTTCCATACAAGTAATCACCATCTTACAACAAGCCATCAAACCCACCACTAAAACCAGTCCATATCGTGTGACCACATAATCACACAACATGAGTATAACCCAAAACATATAACACACTAAAAAATAGCCATATTGTAGGGAACCGTTACATAAACCCATATATTATACATATACCCAAAATCCACATGTCATCATATACAAGCATGTACTAACCCTCTTTCATGCAATCATACTTAAGAACCCATTGAAGTTGTGGTACTTGTATAACTATGTTGGCCACCATACTTATACAATTACCCTTTCCTCAATGCACTCCCTCCTATGATGACACTTATAAGAATCAATACAATATATAACACATAAATCCATCTACTCACATAAGCTCATAACCACATAAACAATAAGGTCCAAAACTCCATCTATTAAAATAATATAGTCAAACTCTTGGAATACATAAATCCATAGTCTAGCTAAAACAGCATAAACAAACTCCAACACAACATCATAATCAGTTATAAGTCATGTCGCCCATAAGAGTGGAAACAACTTAAAATCCTTCCTATCCACCTACTCCTAGTAACTCGAATCACCACATGATTCTTAGGGAACATGACTTAAACATCAAAAGAAAAATACTATACATTAGGTACACCAAATAACTTACTATGGTGAAAGTAATTTATATATCAAAAGCAAAACATAAATTAACAGGTGACTAAGTATGGGAAACCAGTTCAACTCATACTAGTCAAAATTCACAAAAATAAAATTTAGGAAAATACAATCAAGACCACACGTAATCCTATGACGCCTATATGCAGGGATCCTTAAGCTATAGACTAGGCTAGGCAACCTAATTCTCTATAACCATTGGCTCTGATACCATTCTGTCACACCCCATCATGGCGGAATATGGGGCGCGACGTATGGATATCATCACAACAATAGCGTGTCTATAGAGATAACTAAATGAAATGGAAATATCATAAATGGTGACACAATGTCATGAAGATATCTCAAACAATGCAGGCGTCTAGGTAAGTAGGTAACAGGTCTACCTCTTACCAAAGACATACAATTAACAAGTAACAAACATATAGGTGTCTACAAAGTATCACTTATTCAAACATAAATAAAGACTAAGAAGAAAGGGGTTCCTCCAAATGCAATCCTAAGCCTTCCAGCTAGCCACTCCTATTCTCACGCTTAACCACATTCTCACCTGAAAGAGACACTAAAACACGTCAACATAAAGTTGGTGAGAGTCATAGGTTTAGACTCCAACGCCAAATCAGTTATAAGTTGTGAATAACAACCATTAACAAAAGAACATATGGACAATGTGCTACAATTATGTATTAACAACTAGCATTCAAGATTAAACAATCACCACAAATCCAAGGCTCCAAGCCTTACCAATAACCACAATTCAAAGGCTCCAAGCCTTACCAATAACCATGGTTACATAGGCGCCCATACAACTATGAACCAATCCCAAGGCCCCGCATTGTCAACATCCCCTTGGTACCAAGTCAAACCACAATAACAATCAAGAACCACATAGCAGTTAATCACATAAGTGTACACACAAGTCCATCAGAAACCATTAAAACATTCACAGCATTAGTTACAAAACCATACAGTGTCTCTTCCATCCCATCTGGAAGTCAAATCATAAAAAAACATGGGACTATGAAACTCACCTGAACAAGCTTCTCCAAGTATCCGCGCTCTAGCAAAAATCTAAACACACAAACATATAAAATCAAGACATGAACCACATACCAAAATGACTCATCAATCTATGATGGATATCTAACCTTCTCCTACAACTTAACCCCATTTATATGCCATAAGAATCTCATTACATAAAGCCCTTAACTTAGTTTAGTTCATAATTCGTCCCTTTAACATTTAACCCAAAACAGTCTCGTTTTCACACTCCGTATTATGAGCCAAACGTCCACCAACCTAAACCACATTCCTTGCAATGAAAACCCCATAAGCTTATATGTTTTATCTAAAATCTCAGCCCTTGCCCCAACATGAAATCTAATCTTAAGTCTCTGATATAAGACTTATACTTTCGCCTATCCATATTTTACCGATTTTGAACATATGAAATGTTTGTTATGACCAGAGGGTCTTAACCTATCCCATTTGTTTAGCCCTTCTCCATATCTTTTATTTAATATATAATCCAAATCTCATGTTCATTTTAAGATCCAATTATAACCCTAAGTACCCCAAACGATTCAAAACATAAAATGGAAACAGGCTGATCCAAAAACGGTTTTGACACCCGACTGATGTAACCTATTATTGACCCACTTCCCTACCTCCAATTTAGTACTAGTTTATTTCATTTGAAATATAATTCAATTACCTTTCCAGGGACATAAGATTCTAAATTTAAAAGTATGTAGAACTCTAGATATGATCAAAACAATGAACCACAAATTATGCCCAGTTTTTAAAAACGAATTTAAACATTATTAAACCCTAATTACGATCACTAATCTTCTTAATAACCAAAGTAATCAATTCATATGAACCCTAATCTCAATAATCTCAGAAAACTCACAAACCCTAATCCATCATAAGATCAATTACATGATTAAATTGAATAAAATCATTAATAGAACAAGGGTTTTGAAGGTTTTACCTTAGAAATCAATGGAAGATCTTTATTTTTGAAACCCTAATTGGCCACCATTGTTAAATTTCGACTAGGAGCTGTTATGGAGGTTAAAAATCTGATTATTTTGGTTATGGGTCGAGTTTGGTTAAGTCCTAAAGGCCCCCTAATCCCATTACAAGTCCATTGGGCCTGTTTTGTGCTTTTCCTTCTTTCTTTCTTTTAGCCGCCCAACCCAAAGCCCAAAACCCCTATTTGGCCGACTTTTATACTCCACCTACTGTTATTTATTCGTAACTAAACTTAGTGGTACCCTCGGGTTACCTCCGGGCCAAAGCCCGAAAGCCTTACGTTAATTTTTCGTCTTCTTACGCGATTACCGTAAAATACATAATTTTATGGAAACTCTTAAAATAAGTTAGTGACTTAATAAATAAGTCTAAACTAACCTACATCTAACACGTAAATTACTCTCGAAACTAATTCCTTAGTCCGAGACCTCTAAACGCTAAACCATCGCATCGTAAATATATGATTTACTATAATACATATACGTATATATAAAAACTTAAAATAACAATGTTTCATTTCATAGTCACTACCACGTGAGCTCATGAACATGAAATAACCACACATCGTTTCACTTACAGCATACCCCGTACCCGTAAACGATGTCCAAACCACACTATATTCACACCAATTAACACATAAACACATAAAGACACATAATTTCACGAAATATGCACAAAAAAACTAAGTGACGAACCTCAAAACCGCGGTTGTCACAAAAGGGGTGAAACCATTCAACAAAAAAGGTGTGAAAAGGGTTTTAATCTTTTATATGTACGCAAATTCGCTTCTTTCCATTGAGTATGATATTTCTTATAACTTGGTCTAAATTATACTCTCTTTATTGTCAACAGGTTGCTTGAAACAGGTTCAACTTGGAAGAAAGGGCGATTGATTGTCTGACATACATTTGATCTTGATTTTGTTGCACAGTTTGTTGGTGTAGGAGAATGATATGACCCACTGGACTTTGGAGATCACTTTGACATCTATGTTGTCATGAAAACCACAATAATGCGATCGTTGAGCTTGCTAGGTTGGTCGCGATGTCTGAGGAGTAACCACCACATTTGTAGGTATCATAATCCAAATCTTATTATCCTGTACATTTTGTGCATACGACATATTCTGTATTCATATCGTATTCCTAGAATGACTACAACCCTATGTTTAAAGGTCATACACCAGACCAAGTGAAGCTCAGTTGAAGTGAAAACCGGTTTTGGGTTAAGTTACTGCCTTAGAATTGATAAAGTATCGGCCTTTTTAAGATTATAAGGTATGATTGTTTCGGAATTGGGGTTGCTCCATATTTGTCGTAGGTTAGGAAATAAAAGGTGTGTTTGGGACTGTTTGTATGAACTGCCCAAAAAGTAGGAGGGTTGCAACCCACCAAATAACTACGAGATTCTATTTTCTTTCAGCTTTTTTATCCTTTCTTTATTAAATCTTATGTGTCCACAGTCTATGAAAATTAAAAAACTTTTTCCATTCTGTTTAGTTATAGTTTTTACAAGGCACGTCTTTTAAACATGTGGCGCTGACTTTTCAACAGTGTCTTTTTGGTGTCGAAATGTGTGTGCGAAAGTGACCCAGTTACAAGTATATTTAGTCTATTGTTTTGGGCTTTTGTTGATTCAGTTTGTGTATGGAAAATGTTAGGTTGTTTCACGTACGACTATTATATTGCAGACATTTGCCATCACACAACATATATTTTATGTCTAAACAACCTGTTTGTCAAAAACAGCCCTTGCGAAACTTTGTGCAGAATAAACTTTATGTTGTTTCAAGTAGAATTTTCAAACTATTTTGTGTTTGGGTTAAAATAGCATACATGAACAGCTAAGCATCGCAGCGACATAGCTAATTTTTTTTGAATTGATTGCCCGTCCTATGTAATTTATATATCATAATTCAGGGTATGCATAATTCCATATTTTTACTTTATTTTTTCATGCAACTTCTACATCTGCCTCATTTTTTGGCGTGGGTATGTGTACCTCAGCTGATGTTTGCCCAACCCTGTGTAACCGGCATCAGTTCCTTCTTTGGGTCTGCTGCATTTTCCAACACAGGTTCCCCTTCTTGCTGGCCTAAATTAAATTGGTCAATTGTTTGGTTGTGTTATTGCTGTCCTAAATTAAATGTTGCCCTTCTTGTTGGCCTAAATTAAATTGGTCATAAGTTTCTTCTTTGGGTCTGCTGCATTTTCCGACATAGATACTGTGTAACCTTTGAGTCTATATTGGGTGCTAAAAGGGTATGCTGACTTAAGTTTTTAAGAACACACAACCTCTTGCCGAAAGTCAGTTTAAAAAAATACTTGCCCGTATCTTTTTTTTACTAATTTTGTGTATATGTTCATCATTGAAGTTACTAAATTTGCTGCATTTTCTGACCAAGTTTCTCCTTCGCTCCTTGCTGGCCTAAATTAAATGGGTCATCTATTTGGTTATTTTATTGTTCACAAACTCGATTGACCCTTTGGTTTTAACAGCCTTGAACGATAAACGAAGGAACACTAATAGGATTCACAAAACATAAACAACTAAGTATTATAAAACTGGTAGAGTGGTAGTTGTATCACTTGGCATAAATTTAAAGCTACGGGCAAGAACCGTAGGAACTGATGATGCCGTAGAATAGTGTCAGTTGTCTATACATTCGACCTCTGTTGTTTGAACTTGATTATCAATATGTTGATATGAATTTTAAATGAACATTTTCATGCTTAGGTCAAAATGCAACCTGTAATTAGCTTATGTTTTGTGATCATCCGACACGTTGAGTATGTTTCTCTCATATGTATGGACAAAGAGCATCAAGCCATTAAGTTATAAGCTTACTTTACAATGTAAGTTTGTATAGATTATTTAGTAGGTTAGAAAGGTGAGAATCAGAACTTAACCATTTATACATGTATTTCATTTGCAGTTGGTTGAGGAAAAAAGTAAATGACGTATAATGGCTACCAGTTTCTCATTAGTCTCTATTCAGTTGTTACCTAATGGAGGTCCAACAACAGTATCTTACTATATTTGCATCTTGCCGAAGGTAGAGGCCACCAACATATCATTATTGAATAGAACTTTTCCTTTATTTTAAAGACCACGAGATTGACAACATTAGTATTAAAAAGTGGTATTTACGATCCGTTACTTCTCTATTTTAACTAAAATCATACATTTGAAATCTCCGTAATGAAATTATTTTGACAATTTGATTACTCTTAGGTGTCGATGGAATGCGCATTTTCAGTTTTGAGGTCAAAAGGTTCAGACGGTTTTTAGGAATGCTGGTTATAGGACTGCTGGAAACGTTCCCTAAAACGGCCCGCTCTTCGCCACAGCGAAGCGCGGGCACAAACCCTAGTTTCATTAAATAAAAGGAAAAGAAATGAAAGTAAAGTATAGTATTATGAATTGGTTCAATTTGAAAGGAAATGGAAGTAAAGTAATATTAAGGTGAAACACTTTACTTCTGTTTACAATTCATTTTCTTTAATGAAGGATCTCGAGAACACGATGTTTCACAACCAACACGCCATTTTTCTTGTGACCTCCACAACAAAGCTAGTTTTTCGACGACCTCCACAACGAACTCACTTTTCTGGCGACCTCGGCAGCAAACCCACCCTTATCCGGTGACCTCCGCATCAAACCCACCCTTATCCGGCGATCTCCACAACAAACCACCATTATCCGACGACCTCCGAAATAATCACGTCTTTTTTTTAGTTTTTAATGAATGAATTGGAGTTTCATTCTTTGATCATTGAATACGAATTGGGGATTTGTTATTTACTGGCCCCATTAAGAATCAAAATCATAATTCATTTGATTACTGCTCTTGAAGGTTTGTAGGTTTAATCTAAAAAAATCAGATTTATTTATTTCCATTGGTTTTTATTTGAAATTTGGGTGTTGTTGATATGTGTAACATCACCTAAACAATGAGTAGCCAAAGATTTCTTTTTATTGTGGAATGTATGGGCGGCGGTGAATAGACAGCAAGAATAATTGATATATATAAAACATTGTTATTGAATTCGAGACAAGCAACGGCCGTCGTAGTAGCTATATATCGGAACCTTCATTAATTCAAAGGAAATGCAAATATCAGCAGCTAGTTATTTTTTCCTAGTTTATGTTTATTAAGAATATGTGTGTTGTAATTTTTTTACATTGCTTTAGCCGTTTAGTGTCAATTGGATTAAGATTTCAGAATTGATTTGGTGAATTCTGTTGAATATAGAAAATGGTGTTTCTTGATTGATAGGTTCGTTGTCCATATACTTAAAGTTTAGTGCTTTGTTTAACGTATTAAATATTTATACGCATTACATCGCTTTTACATAGATTTCATTAGTAGTGCTAGTAGGTGTTGGATGGAATTTGTTTGGTAACTGGTACACTGAATTGATGGTTTAAGTGTGTTGATTCGGTTCGTCTGAGTGAGTCAGTTGTTTATGAACATACATTAGTTTTCATTTGTGTTGCATCATTATGTACAAGGTGAAATGTGTTTGAGAAATTTGTTTGATAAGTACTATTGGATTGAGCTGGTAGATGTTTAGGTGAGTTGATTTATATTGTGCGGAGAATTAAGAACCAATGATGATATCAGTACTGACAAAGCGAAGGTAATCATAGAGAAAGAGAACATGATTAAAGAGAATTCAGCTAGCCTTGCTTTGTTGCGAAGTGAAGTAGTTTCTCTTAAGGTATGAGTAAGGTATATGTGGTATATTGGACCTTCAATTGGTTCTTTTCGTGAATGCATCATTTATGGTGTCATAATTTGTCTTATTGTATTTAATAGGTCAAAGGGCTAGTGAGCTGGTAAAAAAGGCTCACACACGAGCCTAGGAATTGGAGAAGCATGCCATAACTTTCTATCTGTTGTTGAAATTGCGTTAACCTCTCGATTATGGGGATGGTTATGGATTTTGTAGAAAGTAGAAGGGGGGTTGAATAGTTTCTTAAATTTACTTGTTTAAATATCGGTTTTTAAAAAATCATTTTTCAAAAACTTAGACTTGATTGATTATGTGAAATCTTCTTATGCACAATATGAACAATGGATAGTGGATCTAAACTAATAATCATAATTATATGCAAGGAAAGAATAGTGAATGTAAAGAGATAAGGAAATGAAAGATCAAACCAAACACCAAGGATTTATAGTGGTTCGGAAACGAAGCTCAATCCTCGTTCCTACTCCACTCCTCGAGTACTCCTTACTCGAGAGTTCACTAGTCAACAAGCTCCTTAAGATGGAGAAACCGTACACGTCGCTTAACTAATTTTAGACTCTAAGCTAAAAGTCGAGCCCTAATCTTTGATAGAACCAATCTACACCAATATACTTTAAGGCCTAAGTATTAACCACAATACATACATAACTTCTAAATTTACACAACAATTTGGATCTTCACAACAATACAAGAATGAAATAAAAGTTTGATATTCAATGGATCTTGAGGTAGACACAACACTTCAAGGATGAAAGTGTTCTTCTCTTTGCACTTGAGCGGATGAGATGGGAGGAGAAAGATTCACTTCTAAACAAGTAGTAATCAACCAAATAACCAAGGATTTGAGTGATTTAAGAAGGTGAATTGAATCTGGAAATTTGTGCGCAAAATAGGTAAAAAGAAAATATGAAAATGGTCCACTATTTATAAGAAAAGGTTCCAACGGCTAGCACTGGGAGCGGTTCCTTAATTAACCTACGGTTCGATATCGATAATGAGCCGCATAGGTATTTAAAGAACCGCACTCTCTAGACTCCGCTCCTTTTTGTCTTTTAGTGGGTTAGTCACATCTGGTGAAGTTTTTATCCTTAACGGATATTCCTAAACCATATGGAATATGCCATTTTCAAATTTTCAAATTTTTAATTTAATAAAACATTTTCTTAAAAATAAAGTTTAATAAAAACTTTTGTCACTTAAAAATAAAAGTGAGTATTAAGAAAAACTAAATCTTTGATCACTTAGTTAGGTCGATAACTTGTTTATTCATACCTTAAGTGATAATGGATGAAATGAAAAATACTTGAACTCAAGAATTCAATTTTTGTTGTTTTCGTAAATGCTTGTTTTTATATATTGTCAAAATCAAAACCAGGTGATACCGAATAATGCAAGTAACGTTTTTAGGCATTAACAGATTTATGTTTCTTATTTATAATGCAACGTAATGAAGTCAACAAATACATCATTTTCTTAACGCATCTCATATCGGTTGCCGTTGCGTAAAGTTGGTTGCTAAATACACGTTTTTTATGCTTTGTTTGGTTTTTGCTGCACTATCCTACTTTCTCGGTGAATCCATTTTTATAAGAATTATGGTGAAGGGATTGGAGATAATATATTTTTTTTAACTTTTATTGTGCATATGCAGAGATTGCAGAGAGAATGGCAGCAAGGTCATACATGAAAATCGTGGACGACTCTTACATCGGGAGCTGCCGAGGTTTGCTCGACATTAATTTATATTTGTTCGTAGGTGAGTATATCCCTATGAAAAGATGAAACGTTATATTCACCGAAAGTATAAGTTCTGCGATTTTTTAATCAACCTTAGGCTAGCTATAATCATTTGAACGATGCGAAATATAGAAAATTTACCATTTGATATAAAACATAATTTTAAATATGTTTTAATATATTTTGTCTAGCAAAGGTTGATAAACTAGAAACACTGGTGTCGGTCCCTTGTAATTAGTGTTATACTTAATAATGCTAAGTATAAACCTACCTCATGGTAAAATAATATAATAAAACGCAATGATAAGGCAAGAAAGACACAAAAGGTTTTTCAACGTTTAACTCTTATTATTCAAATAATTATACTCTATTGTATGTGAAACTACAATAGGAATTGAATATACAATGTATGTGTTGTGATCTCCCACTAACGAATAATATCAATCCTAACGATTTAATATGTTCGACAATTAAGTCAACATGAGTTTGTAACTCAAGTGATATCTATCGTATTTAGGAGAGAGAATTTGTTTGTGAATGTCGAAGCATTAAGTGCACAAATTTGATTCTCTCTTTTACAATGAATCCTATTTATAGACTTAAGGCTAGGTACGAGACAAAGAATTGCCATTTTTAATTCTTGTCTTATCTAAGGTACAAGGTACATAATTGTTATATACCTATACTATATATAAGAACAAAGTCCTTTACAAGCTCAGTACCCTTGTCTAACCTAAAAGGGTAAGTCACGATACGCGTGTGTGTACTACATCTTATCTTCTTCAAACGTATCCCGCCTTTACTTCAGTCTTCAGGACTTCATTGTTCCTTCAGGGATATCGTATGAAGTTTAGTGAGTCTATTGCCACAACTCACTGAACCCATTACCTTCTTCTTTGTCTTAGGTACATCATTCAATGCGTTTCGCCTCATTGAATACTAGAGTCTTTCTCTTAGACTCAGGTTGAGCTCTCGAAGGTAACTCACTGAATGACTATTCTCTCAGTGAATTTATAGTGTTCAAGGGTGTTGTGTATTTAGGCTTATTGTTATTCAAATCCATTAGTGAGATTATCTTGTACAAATTTTCCATCAGTGAGATTATTCTGTACAAAGTTGGCCTAACAACCTCCCCTTATTTGGATACAAGATATGGCTAAGTCTATTCCATTATAAGTTAGTAACATGCTTCTACTCATATTGGCTATGATAAAGATGAAGAGTCTTGTTTTATATGAAGTACATCTTTTATTCATCATTACATGATATCGGTCTATTACAAGAAAAAAATTAGAAACAAAAATAAACTATCAGGCTTCCATTGTTTCTCTCTTCACTTTTAAGGTCTTTAGCACTTTTTCTTTGTTATGTCTTTGAGAATTCAACTCCCTGACTTTGACTGCAAACCTCTTGTTCTCCTCAGACGGAAGGTGTCCAGCCATGACAAGGTAAAAAAAGAGTCCCTCAGTGGTACACTTGTGGATATCACTCATCCTCTGGAAATCATAATTGTTAAATTCATCGATGAAGAATATACCCCACTTAGGTTCTTCTATTACCATATTGTTCACAAAGGGACATTCTCAGGCAGTGTCTTGTTGCATTCTAACCTAAGGATTCTAGTTTTTGGTTCATATTCGATCCTTATCCTTTTTCTTCCCTGAGTTCGAATGGGATCTTGTTCAGCCAAAGGTATTTCCTCAGAGATGTCTTGTTGTGCCTTAACCTGCTTCAGTCTTTCATATCTTTTACTCAGTGAGTTTAGTAGTTCAGGCACACACTTATTTGTTTTGGTTCTGAGGATCTTACCCATTTCATCCTATTCAGTTAGGCCAAAATCTCCAAATGACAATTCCTTCATTACCTCAAAGTTCATGTTATCATTGTTCCTGATGATAAAGATTGATATTAGCTTGGTGTAAGGAATGATTTGAATATTTGTGATTGGCTTAGGCTTTCTCCTTTTAGTGGTGATCCATGTGTATTGATTAAACAACTTCTTCAGTTGTAAGCTTCTTTCTTATTGCTTCTTCATCATAGATTTATGTATGGCCTGAAGTTCTTCCTCTTGCTTCTTGAAGAACTCCAGACCACCATCCAAACTCATAAACTCCTTTGGATTTCCCCCAACTTCATTGTCAAACTCAGTGGATACCTTGAGGATTTCAGCCCTAGTTGCCTCACTTGACTTTGCTCTTTTAACCTTCCATTGGTTTCAAAAGGGATCATGACTGGAGCATCATGGTCAGGCCTTCTTTCCCTTGAAGCCTTTACTACTTCAAGGACGAATCCTCAGTCTCATCAGCAATCTTTTTGCATTTACCAACCTTTAAGACTGATGATTCTGGAGAACTTTCCTTAGGGATGATTGGTTTGATAGAGTTTAGTGGTGTAGGGTTTAGAATTTCAGGTGCCTGTTGTTGCTCAGACACCACTATCTCCAAGTTGGCTTTCTTTTACTCATCAATCTCCATTTGCTCATGCTCCCCCTTAGTTTGAAAGGAAGTTCATTCCCATAGTAAGAGCTTTGGAGCTTCATTTTCTCCCTAAAAGTTTGAAGGATTGGTTTAACTGATTCCAACTTTTGGTAATGTGTATGAGCCTGAGGGGGAGGGTGTTGTTGTTCCTTTGAATGCCAAGTACATTTCACTGACCATTTCCTTCATGCTTTTAGTGTCAACCTTGATAGACTTGACATCTTCTTGAATTACAGCCTGAGAAGACTCCATGACAACAACATGTGTCATAAGGCTAGTTATATTTGAATCTTTGAGACTTTGAGCAATGGTAGAAAGATTCGATGCATTTGCAATATATCCCTTGGCAGCCTTGTTTAACTGAAATTCAGCCTCCGGATCCATACGGAAAACTTCATGAATTCCAGCACACTGAGACTTGACTGTTTGAAGCTCAAATTGATGATCTGCAAGCCTATTGAGGACCTCAGTCATTTTATCATTTTGAAGTTTCTCCATGAGTTGACCAACTTTGGAAGTAGACTCAATGGTGCTAGTGATGAGTCCATCCAAGGTAGCTTTCAGAGAAGCATTTGTGTCAACAGTTTTCAAGGCTTCGTTCAAGAAGGTGATGAAATTTTTCTCATGTGCCTCATGATTAGAATTGATATCACTAATGAAATCCATCTGATTAGCAAGAAAATCTATCATGTCTTTTTAAGCTTCACTATAACGATCACCATATACCCTGAATTCATCAAGTATGGTGGTGGATTTGGTGGATAGATCCTGATGTTTGTTTGCAGAATCTTCAGTCACCTTCTCATAGAGATTATTGAAAACATCTATGAGAGTCTCATAAAGCACTTTCTCAGTGATAGGATTGATGTAGTCAAACTCAGATTCCAAAGCCTCAGTCTGGGTCCCCAAAAAAGAGGTGTTAATTGTTGCCTCATGGGAGGGCTTCTTTGTTGATCCCTCAAGGGAGGGCTCCTTTTCATGGGATTCCTTTAGAGAGGTATGTCTGTGAGCCTCAAGGGAGGGCGTTTGTTCTGTGAAATGAGGGGACTGAGGCCTCTGTTGTTGAGGTTGAGGAGGAATGACTTGTATATCAATTTCCATGTCATATCCAACCTCAACCATGTCATTAATGTCACTGAACCCGTGAAGTTCATCATCAGACCCATGGAACATAACTTTTAATAGTCCCCAAAGGCTAGTGACAAAAGTGGTTTATCCGGTTCCCCTTCAAAAGAAGGTTTGCCTTGGCTTTGTCACTTTATGTAGCCTCAAATCTAGTGGGTTAGGTCTTGTCCTCCTGGTACTTAGCCATAGTTTGTGATTGATCAAAAGTGGAAGTAGGATCCCTATCAGCGATTTGTTTAACCTGTGGGATTCTCTCTGAGTCTTTGGGATCAATATTGGTTCCCTTAGGCAAAGACTCTAGATTTAGTGCCTTCATCGGGAGTTGTAGAGGTTAAAGGTCTATCAGCAAGGTGTGTTACCCGTTGCCGTCTCCCTGAGTCTTTGGCTTTAGTTGTGATGTCCTCGGGCAAAGGTTGTGATTTACGAGTTCCCTCATCAGACTGGTGGCTAGGAAGTCTCGTAGTGGAGGGTTGCATATTTATTTCCCTCTACATCAAGAGGACCAATACTTTGGCCCGACGACCCTGATTGTGATGTATCAGGCCCCCCATAAGCTGTTTTCCTTGGGTCATATGAAGCGTGGTCTAAAAAAGGGTGGTCTTTTTGGTCTTGGCCTTTTTCTTACATGTCTTTAAGCCTCAGGGCCCTGTGTCTTGGTTTTAGGTTTAAACAAAGTCTGAGTATTCTTGTTCCCTTTCTTTGTCGAGAAAGGAATGGGAGACATGGATAATGCACGACCGATCACCTCAGTTATGTATGCCGTCAATCCTATGAGGGTGACTTCAGATGGGTTCTTAGAAAAGTTTGTTGTCAGGGTAGCGGGTGTAGACCCAAAAAGTTTGTCCTGAGTGTAAGAGGAACCCAGTAACCTTTCTAAGCCACAAGATATGAATCTAGGGTAAGATACATACTTTTGCCTGGACTCCTTCAGGGTCCTGGTTATGAGATCATTATAAATAATATCTCCTATGTCAACCTTCAGTCCACTAATAAGACTAAAAATTAGCATATGCTGAGTAGAATTAACTTGCTCAGTAGATGAGTGGTTCCTACCGATCACCTGAATCACAAAAGTGACTAGGATCCTGCAAGCCATAGGGAAAGCAGTTTTACTTAAAGGGGTTTTATCTACCAGAAGTCCATGAACCCCGATACTTTTTAGTCTATTTTTAACTGACTTATTGTTAGGATGTGAAACATACTCTCCTTTGTTATAATCAAGTCCATTGGATTGGCAAAAGGTCTTGAAATCTAAACCCAACGGTGTCTTCCCATTGTTCACATTGAAATTGATGAATGCCCCTTATGACTTTTGGTCTCAGACCACTAAGACCCTTCAGGCCCTTGGTTGGATGTTACGACCTGAGCAGTATACTATAACTCCCTGAAATAGTCATGGTACAATACCGAGGGAGTGTTTGTAAAAGCATCAGCCCAAATCAAAATTTTTAAAAATTTGCAAACAGGTTTATAGGTTGATGTATTACGAGGGTGACTGAAACTACCCCCTTAATTGTTTCCTGAAAAGTGGACCCCCTAACTAATCAAAAGCCTAGCCTGAGGGGCATAAGGAATAGCCATGGATAGTGCCATTTTAAAAGATATGAAGTAAAACTTGTTTAAAGGGCAATGACACTTGGGATAATCAAATCAATATTTGTTTCTTGTTATCAAGCAACGGACGGTCACCAAGTTATTTAGTGCAAACTTTTGATTACGGATGGTTAAGAATAAACTCGAGCGTTGACGCGTGAATCAAAAACAAGATATTATCACTAAATAACTTCGATCGCTGACGTGTATAAGTTATAACAATAAAACAAGTAGATAATGTGATTACCGGTTTAAAGAATACTTTTTTGGAAACTAGATTGAACACACACTTTTCACATCCATTTGAAACACTTTGAAGTTCATGTATGTGGCACAGGCAAGGAAGATCCTGATGGCTTTCATTCTTGCTACAGGGGAAAAGGTCTCTTCATAGTCAATACCTTCTAGTTAGCCACACCTGTTGGAAATACGTTTTTACGTATTTAGAAAGGATCAGTCACTCCAATGATATATTCATGTGTTAGGCTCATGATCCAGTTTGTAGTAAATATAGTCCATATAGCCCACATGTAGGATGGGCTATATATACCCCTCCTAGCATGTTAGGAGGGGTGGTGGTTCTTTTCATTTTACAACTTTCATTTAATAAAACATCTTTCTCTCACTACTTTTCTTTTCTCTCCTTTCTCTCTCTACACCCCCATCTTCATCCTCCTCCTTCATCCACCTTCATCCACCCAATCAATAGATCCAATCCATATATTACCAAATCCTAAGAAATCGTAGACCTTCAATTGGTATCAAGAGCCATGGTTAAATCTTAGGATTTGCGTTTTTTTATCTATTGATTTTCTTGTTATAATTTTTTTTTTATTTTTGTTAATCTTTTGGTCTCATTTTTCTTTTTCTTTCATCTGTCCAATCAGTTCTTGTCCAATCAGTTTTTATCAAACCTTTTTTAATCTATCTTTTAAATCATCCGTTTTATCAATCTTAGTTTTATCATTTTTTATCATCAAATCAGTTTTAATTTTTTATTAGTTTTTTTTTCTTTTATCAGTTGTTTTTTTTTCTAGGTTTCTGTTAAACTGCCCATTTGTCTCAATCCATACAGATTCTTCACATCATCGTCATCATCTCTCTAATCTGTCCATCATTTTAGTCTCTAATTTCAGATCTGGTATAAGAGTATTCCGAATGAACCGTTTTTTTAAGAACATTCAGAATGAACAAGGATTTCAGATATTCCGAATAGCAGATATTCCGCATAGCCTTTTTATTCTGCATAGCGATTTATTCCGCATAGCGATTTATTCCGTATAGGAATTTATTCCGTATAGGAATTTTATTCCGTATAGGAATTTTATTCCGTATAGGAATTTTTCCGCATAGCCATTTCTTGAACAACAGACTCTCACACAATACACACTCGGACTCCAACCAACACACACTCAACTCTCGACTCATTCATTTTTTTTAACCTCACAACCCTCTCTCGACCTAACACAGACTCAAGAAAACTCTCAATCAACTCTCAATCCTCGACCCACAAACACAATCACAAACACTCTACACAGCCTCGACAACACCTCTCGAACTCCCTCACACCTTTCGACTCAAAACCTTTCGACTAAACAACTCTCCCACTCGACTCGAAAAAACAGAATACTCTTCAAACCAAAACCATACTCTGATACAAAACCCAAACACAAGATCTTTTGACTCCACAACAAAGACCAACATCTCAACAAAACAACACAGAAGACTCGAACCCAAGTAAACAAACCCCTCACACTCTCAACCAACATCTCAACAAAACAAGAACCTCTCTCGACCCACCCTAGACTCTCGAAAATCAATTTCGACTCAACAACACAGACTCCAGACTTGTCACAAAGCCTTGATCGTTTCTTTTCAAAACACTGTTAACACACGCATGCAATTAATCTAAAAGACCTACCCGAGACCTTAATTAAAAGATCTTGAAGTCGTTTCTCTTGTGGAGCCTCGTTCTTTCTTCAAGTATCAAGGGTGTTTGATTCTTTCGTGGGATTAGGGGCTGGTAAAACTAAATCTGCGTAGTCTTGGGTTTGAGAAGAGATTGGGTTATCTTTTTTGGTTTAGAGAGATTATTGAGATGGTCATATGAAATTCGATTTGTGATTTGAGATTAGAGGGAGAGAAGAAGCAAAAAAACAGTGGAGTGTTTTTGAGGATTAATTTTGTGTGAGAGTTTGTTGTGAGAGAGAGAAGTGAGGAGACGGAGTTTTTGAGAAAAGAGAGAGATTAAGTTTTGGGTAACTGAGAGATATTAGGGGAGAGATAAAATAGTGGGACGGAGATAACAAGGGGTTGGAGTAAATAAAGGGGCAGAGAACTCAAAGTAGGGGTAGGTGGTGCGACTGAACTTTGCCACGTGTGGGGAGAATAAAAAGTGGATCAAACTATATCAGATATTTTTTATTTTTTTTTGAATTTTAGTTTAATTATTTTTATTCTTGTTTTTTAAAATATCAGATTGTTTTAAAATATCAGATTTTCTAGGTTAATTTTTTTTAGTTAAAATGGATTTTCACTTTTGAATTTTTGTTAAGTAAAGTTTGTTTATTAATTTTTGGTACATCGTTTTGAGGCGGGTATTCTGAAAGAACAAAAGTGGTAAAATATTTGACGGCCCGATCATTATATTTACCGTAGCTTGGATTTATTCGTTGACGGGCTTTATTTTTAGAGTGAGCTGAGTTTGAATTGGTCTCCGGTTTGTTTTATCAACGTTTGAGCCGATAAGCAATTATTCAGCCGAGTACAGAGTTATACCACCAACCGAGGATTGTGACGAAGTTTTACGGTTTATTACTTCGTTGGGGGTGTAAAATGGATTCGTTCGATTCGACATGTCAAAAGGGAGAAGCGCATAAAATGCAAGACAAAGTTAGTGATAATGGCATCACTTCATTTCAAATGCTTCAGTATCATCTCGTTACTCTTTCACGGATTCAAGCAGGGAGCGAATTTGTGACAATCTTTGGTCAAGATCATCATATATTCATGGAATCGATGTTCATCATCTTGACCCAACTAGCAGAGCAACTCCACAATAAAGACTTTAATCACTCTGCATCTGCACTTGCATATAAGGCTCTTGTGACACAACTCACGCCTTTCCTCCAATTAGTGGCAAAAAGATTTGTGGCTATCACTCTAAAGTGTGTGAGGTCTCAAGTTCAATTCCCACTAGGTGCAAACAACCTTGAAGTGGCCACGCTGACCTCCTGAAAAGGGAGGACTTTACCTGGTTTGAGTCTGTGTGGCGGTGGGCTCAAACCCGGTGGATTAGTCGGTCAATGAGTCGGAAATCACGGTTACCAAAAAAAAAAAAAAAAAAAAAAAAAATCATCAAGCCTGAACGTTCAATGATTTGCCAATCTTTTCTTCGAGATACACATACCGAGCTTCGAGTTTTCCGTGATACAATATTGAACCTCATGACATCGGTCTCGTCTTCGATTTATGAAAGATCTCGACCTCAGCAAGCGTATGATAATGGAGTGCAAGAATCTATGATGCAGATGAAAGAGAATGGTCATACGGTTGATAACTTGGAGCCTAACAATGGCAAGAGCACGGAATCAGGAGGACAACATGATACCAGTGGCACGTCGGGGAATGTTCACGAGATCTATCTTGATGACACCTTACCCGTTTATGACGAAGAGCCTGCAAACATGGTACATCGTAATGTTGTATATGATGTGTATGCCGATGAAAATGCTGATGACATGCCGCATATTGAGCATTCTGAACCTAATTATGACAAACATGGGATGGAAAAAAGTGATAGAAATACCACTTCTGATTCATCCGATGTAAGTCATAATGGGGGAGAGATTGTTCAGAATGCTATAGTTCATCATGATAATTGTATTATAACTGCTTCATTTACTGCTTCTGATTCCAAGATTAGAGAGCTCGAAACGATTATAGCTCAACAATCAAAAGATCTTGAGGATGCCAAACTTGAACTTTCTAAGAAAATGGATAAATTTGAAACATACTTTGAAAAACTTGAAAAGTCAAATGTTGTTCTTGAAAGAAAATTGGATCAAAAAGTTTTAGATTCTAAAGCTGAAAAGGAAAATCTTTTGAAACAAATTCAGTTATTAGAGTCTAAATTGGCATCCCAAGATAGGGTGCTTAAAGAGAATGAAACATTAAAGGCTCAAGTACATGAAAAGGTCTTTGCTATAGCCGCGTTGAAAAACGAGTTAAGGAAAAATAGAGGACCTAGTGTGGACACTAAGCTTGAAAAACCATCAATCTTGGGGAAACCGCCTACAAATCAGTTCGTCAGACAACCTACTGCATTTAGATCCGAGCGACCACAATCCTCGAGACCGCGGTTTGCCTCCCAAGTTGATTTGGTTCACTTTCCTAGACCAGTCACTCCACCATCTAGGCCCTATGTGACCACAACTGCTTTAGCAAGACCAAATCATATGATTGCCTCTAGTTTCTCTAAGAATAGTTCAATGACCACGTCTAGAACTAGTTCAAATGACGTTAGCCATAAATCTGGTCTTAGGGAAGCTAAGCAAAAGACACATGTAAGAGATAGCAATGTCCAACCTAGTCCGATGCCTTCTAGATTACCCAACACTACTAACCGTAGCATGTCATCTCCTAGGAGCATCGATCAATAATCTAGGAATTACTCAGACATTAAATATGCTACTTGTAAAACATGTAGAAAATGTGTTTTTACGGCAAATCATGATTCTTGTATCAAGAAATTACTTAATGAGGTGAACTCCCGTGCTAGACTTAAATCCCAGTGGGTTGCTAAAATCAAACCCATTGGTAAAATGTGGCGCCCCACTGGTAGAACTTTCACTCTTGTAGGAAACGAGTGCCCTTTAACTAGGATAGTCTCTGATTCTACGAAGACTACTAGGGAGGAAATTGCAAAGGATGATACATCACTTAAGCCTGAACTTAAGGTTTTCTATAAAAGGAAACGTTTGCCAACTAAGACAAGTGAATCATCCCCTCAGGCCACCTCTGACACAAGAAAAGAAAACCGTGAACCCCCACGTGCTTCTAAAACAGATAACTCTAACCAATGCAAAAGTATACAAACTCCTAATAAGAATGCAGGTACCAAAGTTGATGTTCCAAAAGAACGAAGCGGTCCAATCGTTGTATACCGTTCAACTAAGGACACTCTTAGAGTTTGGTTGCTGAAGAAGCAGTTATCGGAGAAACAAGTGTCTCAGGGGATTCATGGCTAAGCTCACAAAGGACTTACAGTCACATAACAGACTGTAACTCGATCTCAAAAGACAGGAAAGTTCATTCCGATGATGACTTATCCTAAAAATGAGAAATTCATTTTTCTCGGGCATGAGCTTATGTTAAAAACATTCCACGTTTTTAAGCTCATGCACAAGGACTTACAGTCACATAACAGACTGTAACTCGATCTCAAAAGACAGGAAAGTTCATCCTGATGATGACTTATCCTAAAAACGAGAAATTCATTTTTCTCGGGCATGAGCTTATATTAAAAACATTCAAAGTTTTTAAGCTCATGCACAAGGACTTATAGTCACATCACAGACTATAACTCGCTCTTCAAAGAAAGGAAAGTTTATCGCCGATGATAAACTTATCCTTACAACGAGAAATTAATTTTTCTCGGGCATGAGCTAATAATAAAAACATTCGAAGTTTTTAAGCTCATGCACAATGACTTACAGTTAAATGTCAGACTGTAACTCGAACTTCAAATAAAGGAAAGATTATCTTTTATGATAACTTATCCTCATAACGAGAAATTAACCTTTCTCGGTCATGAGCTTGTATTAAAACATTCGAAGTTTTAAGCTCAGAAAGGAAAGTGTATCTTTTAAATAAGAGAACTTTTCCTCATAACGAGAAATTAACCTTTCTCGGTCATGAGCTTTCCGTTAAAACCGTCAAAGTTTTCAAGCTCATGAAAACGACTTCTAAGTAAATGTCAGCTTAGGAATCGTCCTTTAGATAAAAGGAAAGTTTATCGCCGATGGTAACTTATCCTTAACAACGGGAAGTTTACAACTTCTCGGACTTGAGCTCGTTTTGTAAGATATTCAACATCTTAAGCTCAAGTAATTGTTTTTCAAAACTTGGAACACAGTTTTTCAAGAATTTTTTCAAAAGATTTTTCTAAATCTTTCAAAATTGTGTGTTCAAAACGTTTTGATAAAACGAGCATGTCTTCTGGAATCGATAATATTTACGAACCTAGAAATGTCATTCAATAATGACACGGGGTTGTAAATAAAGTTCGAGCAGAAGTTTAAAAGATTTAAAACATGCTCCATATGGTTTGCTATTATTTCCGATAGTAACCCGCTTTTCACTTTGAAGTCAAGCATTTCACCGGAAAGCTTTGACTTCAGAATCCGACGTTATCAACTCCACAATCCAAAGTTTGTTGCAATTGATATCTATATACTCGACGATGCGACTACTCAAACGGTGACTACAACTCTTTCAATAGAACACGGGTCAACAATTGAGGGGGAGCAATTGTCCAGCATTCAGAATCCTTGATGCCGAGAGTGCCAAGTTCACATATTGGTGTCAAGACAACGATATCAATCACACACATGGAGTCAAGAGATAACTTCAGACGTGACGAGGTGACCAACATTCGTGAACAAGAACCATGTGAATCTTTCATATGATGTTCTCCATCATTCAGGTCCAACCTCGTAAATTGCTAAGCTTGTGAATTCATTATCATATATGATCTTTGCACGTGATAAATACCTTACACTTGTGTTTAAAAGGTATTTAATTTACGTTTCAAGTACACCCTCGTTAATTTGAGGGGGAGCTTGTGTAATTCATGAAGATAATTGGATTTGCATTTTTCTTCCCAAATTTTCTTAAAATGCTATTAAATCAATTGATATTAAAAACATCGATTGCGTTAATATTTTTAATATGGGGGAGAAAATGTGATTTAATATGGGAAATGATTAATCACGAATGGTTTGACTTAACGTGTTAGCTCATCCCGACATGTGCGAAATGTTTCGGATATCGTATCATATGTTAAGGGGGAGCAAAATGGATTTGCACTTCAAAATGGATCTCATGGTGACATACACTTACCCAAAACATCTCTATTCACGACGGTGAAGATTGTGGTGACATAAGGATGGTAGGATAGGTTAAAGTCCAATGATTTCTCTAGAACCGGAGGAATCTTCCCAAGGATATTCCATAGCTAGAAATAGTAGTCCTTAGGAAAGATGGAGAAAGATTGTGAACGTAGCTGAATGCCGACCAAGTACTTAAGTTAGCACTAGAACAATCACAACAAGGTGCTAGTGATGACGTATTGGTAAGCATTGAAGGGGTTGAAGAATGAAAAAGAATTGTAAAGATAAAGGGTGTAAAGAAAGAAGCCCTCCTTACAACTTAGGTAGAAACCGGGTCAATACATATGCTATTGAGATCATTTTTAATGATTCTTGATATTGAAGATAGACATCATGGACCCAGTGATGCAATGCACAACCCATCCCAGCTAACTCAGATATCTCTCAAAAGATATTTGTTTTAATCACACGGAGACAACGCATTATCTATTGATTTATTCACTCCGAATAAATTGGTATTGAAAAGGTGGCACTCCTCTCCTGCCTCCGATCACTAAAATCCAAAATGCACGATCGAGTCTAGAGCCATTTGAGATCATCATATATCTCATTAGGACACACCTTCATAATTCCTTGCTTCTTCACACACTGTGAAAAGTAAGAAAGATCTTAAGAGTCCTACGCAAAATCTTCATGATCTTGCCTGAACATCCGAGTAATACGAAAGTATTTACAATGAAGATGGAAATCCTTCTTGAGCGAACATCAAAAAGCTCATGGTAGGTGACTTGTGCGATTCTTTATGAATCAAACTTGTGATAACTAGAAAGCAACAGTGGTTTAAACTCTTAAATGAATTTAAACACGTTCCAGGCTTCTACGCAATATCTTAGTGATCTTGCCAGAACATTCAGAGTAATACTATTAAGTATTTACAGTGACGAATGGAAATCCTTCTAGTGTTAACATCAAACAGCACTTGGTAGGTAACTTGCAAGATTCTATACGAATCAAGCTCGTGACAACTGGAAAGCAACGATGGTGCGGTTCGTAATTGAACTTCACTTGTTCCAGGAACATGAATTGACGGCTTCAAATCATGCGGATAATATTATCCAAATGATTCACTCTTTACGTTCGCATTCAGCTTTGGACGGTCGAGTAAAGAGAACGGGTTTACCCGTGAAATCTTGTCAAGGAGGTTCTTTATTGAAACTACCTGCCACAAGTACGATATTTAATATCGTCCAACGGTCTTCACCGACCGGAGGTAAAATGCTACCGAATTAGAATGAAATGTTCAAGGCCATTTCATCCGTGTATATGGTTTGTTGCTAACTGTTTTATGCAGCGTAACAAGAAGGTGGCATTGCGGTGTATAATCCAGAAGAAGTCGTCACCACATGCTTATACTACATACACTTAGTACTTCAACAAATTCAAGAAAGTCTGAAGGTCAAGTCTTCCGCTGTACCAAACTCTGACGCTTTCAAGAATTTAAAGGTATAAGTATGTGGAACATGAAGTCACGAAGAGGCAAACTTCACAAGTGATGAATGCACAAGGTCAAGGAAAGGAAACATGCTCAAGACTAAAGTCAAAGATCACATCAAGCATATTCACAAGAACAAGATCGAAGACTCAAGCATAGATGCTAGGTTTAAGATTTTGTAAAATGGTGTGACCTCCCTTAGGGGGAGATTGTTGGAAATACGTTTTTCCAAAGAAAGTCTCGGTCACATCATTATTAGCATAGATCACGAGCTATAGACTATTTAGGACATTGTAACTTGGAGTGACCTCCCTTAGGGGGAGATTGTTGGAAATACGTTTTTACGTATTTAGAAAGGATCGGTCACTTCAATGATATATTCATGTGTTAGGCTCGTGATCCAGTTTGTAGTAAATATAGTCCATATAGCCCACATGTAGGGTGGGCTATATATACCCCTCCTAGCATGTTGGAGGGGTGGTGGTTCTTTTCATTTTACAACTTTCATTTAATAAAACATCTTTCTCTCACTACTTTTCTTTTCTCTCCTTTCTCTCTCTACACCCCCATCTTCATCCTACTCCTTCATCCACCTTCATCCACCCAATCAATAGATCCAATCCATATATTACCAAATCCTAAGAAATCGTAGACCTTCAACACCCCTTAACAACAAGCCTAGCCTTGTTTTTTTTATAACAGTTCCACTTTCATCAGTCTTGTTTTTGTACACCCATTTTATACCAAAAGTTGATTTCCCACAAGGGAGAGGAACAAGTTTCCATACTTTGTTCCCGAGGAACTGATTGATTTTTTTTTGCATACCCTCAACCCATACTGGATGTTTCATAGCCTATGAAACCTTTTTAGGTACGATCTCAGAGAGAAGTATACAAACATGCATTCATGGGCTAAGGCTGCAGAGAGTTGATCAGCTTGGCTGTGAGTGAGCATCCCTTCAGATACATCACCAACTATATTTACAAGTTCTATATGTTGATGTCGTGACCATCTATCCTGAGGACGTATAGTAGAACTTGCTATTAACTGGTGATTATCAAGGACTTGTTCTTCAATACCAAGTACTGAAGGATCAATTTCCACTAAATTATTTTTAGTGATTCATAGGTTATTTGTTATTTCATCTTCCCCCTCAGTGTTCGAAGTACTTGGAGAATCATTTAATTCTTAAGAATGGGTGAATGGGATAATCACTTCAGGGGTAAACTGATTAAGGATCATTTTGAAAGAAGATTTAACCTATGCTCTTCAACAAACGATAAGTTAATGTTTATATACTTAAGGTATTTTTGCCAATCAGAATCATCATCCATAGACAGAAGTATGTTTACCTTCCTTAAGGTGATGTCTACCCATTCCCCATTTCTGGCATGGTTCTTTCCAACAGTGAGTTCATCATTAGCTAGAGCCATCAACACTTGATATATGACTTAATCATCTTCTGAAGACACTTCTTCAACATCCCAATCAATGATTTCAGCTACAAGACCTTCGACTTTGATTTGACTAGGTTTCTAAGCATATATATTTGAAGGTCCAGCCTCAAGTAATGCAAGCTTGGCTTTGACTTTCTTGTACTCAGATCTGTAGTCCTTTTCAGTTTTCTTATCATTTTGAAAGCTTTGATTATTTGAAGGAGCCTGAATCAATTTTGGTGTAAATTTTGGTTGAAAATTATCATTTCCTGATGATGAATTTGGATTTTTATAAGAGGCTAACGATGTTTTTGAAAGACAATATTTTGCAAAGTAACTCGTTTTACCACATCTAAAACAATCCACACCCTCAGTGGGTTGATTTCTGGCAAATTTAGTTCTTTTGATATAACGTTTTGTATTTTCCAAAAGGGCTCTTTTATAAAACTTCCGATTTAAATCCCTTATGTATTCCATACTAGATCTTTCATCAACTTCATCATATGGGGTTTCTTGAAAGTCCTGAGCAATTGCATTCGAATAGAAAGCAAATGATATGGGTCCATGATTAACAGGGATTGAGTGGATGAGGTGTTAGTAATCAAGGCTTTCTTAGACTCAGGATATCTCCTAGTGATCAAGTTGTCTTCATAAACCTACCGTAGATATCGGCTAGATCCTGAGTCTATATGTGATTGACATTTTTCAGCCCTTGAGAGAAGCCAAGCCTCAGGGAGACTGTTTACAAAACCAACATTGATTTCATGTTTAGACAGTTTAACCCGGTCATTCGATAACTCATTGAGCAAGGTCTTGTATTGGGTAAGTCTGAGTAAGTGTTTCAGATGGTTTGGCCCTAAAAGTGTTATATTCAAGTTTCAGGTCCATTATCTGATTTTCCTTAGTGTCTGACGGACCTTCAAATCTATGAACTAGGTCTGTCAATGTTGCCTTGGCCGTCTCACACTCGATGACAGCTTCCATAATATCGTCAGGTAGACAATATATTATGATGCTTTTGAGACATTGGTCCTGATTGACCATTCTCCTTTCATCGTTAGACCATTGGGACTCAAGTTTGTCATGGCCTTCTGCTGGTTTAAATGGACCATCCATAATACAAGTAATGTAATAGGGTTCCATTCCCATTAAATAGCATAACATTCATTTTTTCCACTTGTTAAAATTTTTAACTTCCAATTTAGGAGCGTTAAATGAGTAACTTGTCCCTTTCTTATTGACAAGTTGAGGTACATTACTTTAAGCTATAATGGATCAAGGTTTTTAAAACGTTGATACGGTAGTTAAAATGTTTTATAAACCTACCTCTCTTATACCACTTGTTGGTCCCTTGTAATTAGTGTTATACTTAATAATGTTAAGTATAAACCTAACTCATGGTAAAGTAATGTAATAAAACACAATAATAAGGCAAGAGAGACACAAAAGATTTTTCAACGTTTAATTCTTATTATTCAAAGAATTATAATCTATTGTATGCGAAACAACAATAGGGATTGAATATACAATGTGTGTGTTGTGATCTCCCCACTAACGAATAATATCAATCCTAATGATTTAATATGTTCGACAATTAAGTCAACATGAGTTTGTAACTCAAGTGATATCTATCGTATTTGGGAGAGAGAACTTGTTTGTGAATGTCGAAGCACTAAGTGCACAAACTTAATTCTCTCTATTACAATGAATCCTATTTATAGACTTAAGACTAGGTACGAGACAAAAAATTTACATGTGCAATTCTTATCTTATATTAGGTACAAGGTACATACTTGTCATATAAATATACTAGATATAAGGACAAAGTCCTTTACAAGCTCAATACCCTTGTCTAACTTAAAAGGGTAAGTCATGATAAGTGTGTGTGTACTACATCTTATCTTCTTCAAACTTATCCCGCCTTTACTTCACCTTCAGGACTTCATTGTTCCTTCAGGGATATTGTATGGAGTGCAGAGAGTCTATTGCCACAACTCACTGAACCCATTACCTTCTTCTTCGTCGCAGGTACATCATTCAGCGAGTTTCGCCTCACTGAATACTCGAGTCTTTCTCTTAGACTCATGTTGAGCTCTCGAAGGCAACTCACTTAATGATTGTTCACTCAGTGACTTTGTAGTGTTCAAGGGTATTGTGTACTTAGGCTTATTGTTATTCAAATCCATCGGTGACATTATCTTGTACATAATTGGCCATCAGTGAGATAATTATGTACAAAGTTAGCCTAACAACTAAGTTTTTTTTTCGAGTAAACCTTCTTATACGAGTACTGATAACTGTCAAGTTTCATATATTCATAAAAAGTTTCAGATTGTTATCTACAATCTAGATTTGAGCATAGTGTTTAAGTACATAACCCTGAAAATTCTTGCAAAGAGGTTAGGGTATCAATCGGCTAGAAACCAATCTTTCAGTCTTTCGACACCAAGAGTTTTAAAGGGCGATCCAATTTATATATGTGTGTACTTAATTGGTATCGTATTAGTCGACTAATAATCATAGGAAACACAGTAGCATGATTGATAATTGTACACAAGCTAGGCTAGATACAATATACTACTTCGTATACTTAAAACTTGAATTATAATGAGGAATTCAGTAGTTTGTTAGGTATGTTGCTAATATGTATTCTATATTAAGTCAACCAGGAAATTGGTCAAATGTATTAAAATTGCTTTGAAAATTGCCAATAGAACTCCTAAATTGGTTTATTAATATATTTCAACTGTTTATGTACTAGTGCACTATTATGTGTCTGTTCAAAATTTCTATGCTTAAGAATTGTATATACAACTCCTAAATTGGTCTACTAATGTGTTTGAAGTTTGCTTTAAATTGTTTTTGCTGGGCAAATGCCATTTATTTATTCTTTTATAGTTAATTGTTTACTAATTTTTGTAGGATACCGAGTACCTGGAGTTATACAGCTCGAGATACGACAAACAAGAAGGCCTTGCCATTTTAGAGAAAATGGGTATGCTATTATGTCCAGAGCGTTACACCCTCGATCACAACCAAATAAACATGATATTTCAATGAGACTTTTAGAACATGTCATGTTTAGATGACGTTTTTTCAGTGGTGATGAAGTTTGTAGTCTCTTATAGTTGTTGGTAGTTTAGATGAGGCTGTTCATGTTAATTTTGCTCAAAGCATGATGTATTCCAAATGATGGCCCCATGATCCTAATGCCTTTTTACACTTTTGTATAGCGGGTTTCAAAAAGCGCCAAAGCAAAGCGCGGGTTATAATACTTGTTAAACTCAATATACAAGCTAGAAGAAAGAAAACATTCTACAAGAAAAAGATACAGTGGTTAAAGATAAACTACCTAACTGAAAGTGCTGCAGACTCACGAACAAGGAAGCGTGACCAAGAAAAAATCAACATCGCTTACAAAAAAAAGAACGAAGCAAAGGATAATCTTCACCAAAAAGGCATAAAATAGAAACTCCAGCAGCCGATAAAAGACGATCGATGTAACCACCGAACCACTCTTCCTGCTTCACCTCATCCTTCTTCGACTGAGCTAAAATCCATTCGAAGGATCACAACTGAACTTCTTTAAATAAATCTAGAACAATGGAACTGTTCCTTCTAAATATAAATTGGTTCATATAGCTCCATAATATCAATTGGTTCCTATTGCTCCATATAATGTATAACGTGGACCAAATCACAGCTTTCCATCTCTCTCTATCAGTACTGTTAAAAGAGTTATGCCCAAAGGTTTAGTTAGTTTGGCAGTTTCTTTATGCGTTAAGTGTTAAGTCTGTAAATAGGCCATGAACTTCTCAAAAAAACCCATGTTAGGTAACTTACTTCGGAAAATACTAATATCACCCATCAAAGTTGTATGTTACTGACTAATGTAGGTCAGATAACCTTTTATCACCGTCTATGACACTCCACGTCCGCAATTAGATCCACAACTTTCCAAACATATGAATTTCCAGTCAATCACAAGATTTAAAACACAAAGCTATATTAAGGAATCACTCTCTCTAACTATGAAAAGAGAATCAATCAGTATGTTCATGAACATTTATGGGTGTCGGGTATTTCACTCTCGTTGGCTCCAAGAGATCATTTCTCACATCTAGAAATTAGTCCTGTCCAAACCCAATATCTGATGCTTGTGGGCTAAAAGATTTTTCCTTGTATTCTGATGTAGAGGATTGACGCACAAAATCACCTTTTTGAGTTGTTCTGGTACACCCACAATATTGACATCCATATCATTTTTATGATGATTAAGATCTGCTACATTATCTTGTAGATCTGGATCTCTAACACGAGTTGGGTTGGATGATGATATCGTCATTAATTCAATAGGAGTAACCACATAAGTTGTTAAACTTGACCATGGCACTATCCTCTTTAACAACTCTGCTTTCGTCATTTTTAGAATCATCATCCAATGATGATACATTAGATCGATTCGAAAGGTTCAAAAGATTCGAAAGACCAGTGACTATTTGCCTATCAATTGCATATTCAATTCCTTTCTGATATGCTCGATCATTTGGTTATTATTAGACTGAGTTCCTACGGATGGAGTTCTAAAAGTGGGTAAGTGGGATATGTAACCGGTCAGTCATACACAACTTTGATGGGTGATATTAGTATTTTTCGAAGTAAGTTACCTAATATAAGTTTTTTTAGAAGTTCATGACCTATTTACAGACTTAACCCTTTCTTTATTTATTACCTTTAGCTAGATGAAAGCAACAATACATCAAACAATGTCGATGAGAACTCATAAGTCAAAATATATATATATGTACTTGCTAACGCAAAGGCATAATTATGTAACCTTATCTCTCAGTGCCTCTTTAGAAGATTTCAAATCATGGAGATAACCGAAAACATCAATTGTGCATAATTATATATATAGTTTAGAGTATAAGAAACGTTTAATATGAGATTTTTTGAGAGATAGCGAGATGGTGGTACAGACAACATGCACTCACACATAATTTAGATTACGTGTGCGTTAGTGAGATGAGAGAGAAAACTAAAATGACGGTGAGTTTTTTTTCACCTCTCCCACCAGCCTTACAAAACCATAGTTAAATTTGATAATAATAACTTGCCTTTTGATAGGACCAGTAGGATGCGTGTAGTCCAATGGCATCTAACGTTCCTTTGTCACTAACCAGATGAAACATTTTATCCAGATTTGTTTCAAGAATATCATCAACCTGGTATACACCAAATACAATTGTCACTTACTCATAATAATGTGTCTAGTTTTAATATCTTATATCCCTACCACTATTAATTTAAAATAGCAGTTTTTGTAGAACTTGTTCATCTTCACAAAAGTATCACTCATAGAACCTGTATCTGATCCAGTGATCATTACTATACAATTTCTATCATGTAAAGTAATTAAAAACGGATCTGTTGTGTTGTTGGGCCATACAGATAACGTTGGATACCATTCATCTAAAAGGCTATGAATCAAGACCCAACATCGATACATGAAACGTGCTTGCTACATCAGATTAACAAAGAACCATTATATATTATAGTAGTGTATTGCATCATACCTAGAGTTTCATACTAGAAATTTCATCACGATCTGCTAAGCTTTGAGCATGGTCAATGGCTCTTTCACTATATTCTGTTTCAACAGATCATGGAACCTGTATTTATTAACATAAACACTTAGGCTCTTCTGCAATAGCCTTCAGAGATAATTCAAAATATGTTAGCAGACATCATTACAGCCCATATCCTTTTATAGATACTGTATTTTCATTAAACCATTAAGTAGTGCTCTAATTCATATCTTAATCTTTAAGATAGAATACATATTAAACGTACGTACGAACCTAGCTACCATGCATGCATAGCCTACATAATATTATGTAACTAATTATTTGATGCCATAGAGAGCTTTGACGCCATAGTATGGAATAGTACTCCACATGATGGCATTTTCATCTTGGCTATGATCCAAACCTGGTAAATGTCCTATCTCATGAAGTGCCACCGTTTGTAAATCAAGATAATCAAAAACAGGATTTGGTCCAACGAACAACCTCTCTGCCGCATCAAAATGCATCCGTCCATCAGGCGGATAAAATGCATGCGCTAATACACCGCGTGGCCCGTCAAAGGCACCTCCATCTCCATGGTCCCTGATAACTTGGTTTTACCTAGTAAGAAAGTTCGTTGTCGTATGTCTAATCGAATTGATCCTGGTTAACTGGGCGACTCAGTCGTTCTTTGGTGGAACAAATAGTTGTGTCGTTGTAGTAATTAAAAAGTGCAAAACTTAAAACTAAATGACGTTAATTTAAATCTAACTCTAATTTAAAATAAAAGACGAGAAATTAAAAGCGTGACGAGAAATTAAAGTGTAATTAACGTAAATAACACAAACTTAAAACTATCCTAAAGGCAAACTTAAAATGCAACTAAAACTTAAAATAAGGCAAGGCTTAAAATAAATCTAAGACAAGTAAACTTAAAGTGCAACTAAGGAAAAAGGCGAGAAAAGTAAAGCTTGAAAATTAAAACTTAAAAACAGAAACTAAAAAGAACCTGAAAACAGCTCATTCGGAATAATCCTTCGTTCGGAATAATCACTCATCCGGAATGTCACCTTCGTTCGGAATGATTCTTCTTCACTCGGAATATTTACCAAAATCCTTGATCCGGAATAAAATGCTCACTCGGAATAATGGTTTATCCGGAATATGTCACTTATCCGGAATATTCAATATTCCGAATGAACACCTTTGATTCGGAACTTCACTGATTCGGAACTTCACTGATTCGGAATGTTCCGAATAAACTTCTTCACTCGGAATGTTCTGAATGAATTCCCTTGATTCGAAACTCTTGATTCGGAACTCTTGATTCGGAACTCACTGATTCGGAACTCTTGATTCGGAACTCCCTGCTGATTCGGAACTTTGAATCTTCCGAATGAACAACCTCTTGATTCGGAACTTTGAAAGTTCCGAATGAAGACCTCCTTGATTCGGAACAATAAATGTTCCGAATGAACTTCTTTGGTTCGGAATACTCAAAACACCACTTTCATTCGGAACAACCTGCTTGAACCCTTCGTTCGGAATAAACCTGGGAATAACAGAAACGAAGAACACGGGACAAAGAAAACACGAATCTAATCCAAAACCAATCAAAATTAACCACAAGATTAAATCAAACTAATCAATAAACATCTACTAATCATAAACAAACAATCCAAAACAATCAAACTAACAAAAATAACCACAATAATCAAAACTCACTTAAATCAAATCAACAAAACATCAAAAACATAAACATGAACATAAACATAAAGATTAAAGATCAACAAGAAAAGAAGATAGAAGATTGACAATAAAAGTAAAGATCAACAACAATTAAAAGAAAACTTATTTGAATTTAAAGGTGCAAGGTAATTAAATGTGCAATTAAGATAAATGACATGTATTTAAATGACAAGTAATTAAAATGGTGGAAGACTAATTGTCACACTTAGCCAACAAGAGAAAATGAAATGAAATCCTAATCTATTTATAGG
This sequence comes from Glebionis coronaria, assembly GCA_025667525.1. Taxonomy (NCBI): domain Eukaryota; kingdom Viridiplantae; phylum Streptophyta; class Magnoliopsida; order Asterales; family Asteraceae; genus Glebionis; species Glebionis coronaria. The sequence continues at coordinate 601,646,871 of CM046878.1, read as the reverse complement.
AGGATTAGGGAGGTGCTTAGGAAGCTTCCTCCCCTCTTTCTTCTTTCTTTAATTGCGTCATTAAGTCCTTAATCTTCTTAATTCTTTGACTTTAATGACTTTGTCTCGGGATTATTTTAAACTCGTCTTGACATTTCTTCATAAATAAGACTTGAGTTCTTCGGCTTTTAGTAAACTTCCGTCTTTTGACTTTTTCTTCGATAAATCTTCAGAATTGGTCTTGGACTTCCGTTCTTTTTGCACTCTTGATTTCTTGACTTCGTCTTTTGTCTTTTTCTTCGATAAAAGCTCGTGAATGCCCGTGTTTTCTCCCCTTTTCACATTTTCGTCCTAAATCACAACAAAAACACAAACCACGCATAATTCCGACATTTACGACATAAAATACACGTTTTGGCTCGATTATTATTGTAATTAAGTGGTAAAAAGGATGGGTGTTTACACACCTATCAAATCCCCTACACTTGACCATTGCAATGTCCTCATGCAATGCATTAGTTACAAAGCACGATTACACTTTTCATCATAATCAATCCATATTGGCCTTTATTAAAGAGATAGAAAATTATAAACATTCAAAGTAAAGAAATCAAAAACATACCTTGGGGTTTTGAAAATGTCATGAATAATCATCATCCTCAAATTTTCACTTTCTCCAAACCAAGCTTAAAAACGAGATCATTGTTATTATAAGTTAGCAAACTAACACGAACTCATGTGGGCCAATTATTTACTTAGACTCCCTTATTCCTAGGTGTATCTCTTATATTTTATTATTGTCTTGAATGATCACGAGGATGCATTGTTGACTTATTTCGATAGTTATTTAGGCTGAAAACAAAGTGGGACGATTTAATCAATAGTTAGCTAAAGGACAAAATCTTTTAAAACTGCTTCTCGGGACCTTATATAGTTCATATCTTGGCATAACTTGCTTCGCGATTTGAGACCTTTCTCGGACTGATATTTGGCAGCGACTTCATACTTCAAATCTTGAGAGACGTTCATGAAATAATGGTCTTCTCTTCATAATAGTAATTTCTTCACTTGAAGTTTTGAGAGATTCTTCATATTTGGACCATGACTTCTTCATTTTTCTCCAATCTTTATTTTGGACTTTGATATACAACGATCCGCCTCCTTTTTGGACTTGGATCTATTTATCCTCATACCTTGTTAGGGCCTTTTTGGATAGACTTCTCCATGATCTTTAGGGGAGTATTTGCTTTTCGTCGTGTGTCTCGATCCTTCATATTGATTTTCGATAAATGATTCTTCACATCACTTTGGATCTTTAGAAAAAAAATGTAGCCCTCATGCCTTGTTAGGGCCTTTTCGGACTCGCCAATCTTCGCATCCCGCTTCAATAAGTTATGCCTTGGCTATGAACTCTAATCCATACCGAGCAACTTTTAAACGATCTTGGGCTAGAAGCTAAGTAACTTTTCAAATCGTACAACCTTATTTATTACAGATAAATTTATTAGCAAGCGATGGGAGAATAGGCTTATAATTAACTCACATAAATTCACGAAAGAATACCAAACTTATAATTGACTCTATCATCTCTCGTTCTCCACAGTTTAAAATCTCAAGGAATGAGACTCGTGGATGCTTAGCCTATTAAATCAAAGTTTTGGGTTTTCGAGTCGCCTATAGGATCTTGCAAACTCTTAGACTTTTTCAAGTTTAGAAATTGCATTTTAAAGTTCCCTTGATAAACGACTCTCTAGGATCAATTATAGGAACTTGCGAAAAGTTCTTGTTCTTAACCCGTGAGAGTTAAGACTTTCGCGTTTTAAAGCTCCCTATATAAAATCCTAGCAAAACTTGACTTAAACACGTTAAGGATACTAGCTAGAGTAAACTTAGATAAGTAAACTCGGGTTGAGTCAAAAGATTCACAACGTTTGAAAATTAAAACCACTTTATTAAAATTTATTCTAGCAAAGAAAGAAAATAACTATACAAAGGTAAAACTAATAGGCCAAAATAGATCAAAAATTTTGAAAAATGTCAAAAAGTTGATTTTCCGGTTAAAATGAGGACAAATACAAGGAAAAGGCCACTTAGCTTCGATAGAAGTCCCCCTACACTTAATATAAACATTGTCCTCAATGTTTAAGCATGTGGGCGTAAACTCCCCTACACTTAGGACATTGTGCACTTTGTTTAAATCTCGCTAAGGAAAAGACAACTAAAGAGATTCCTATTTTAATATTGAGAAATATAAAATAGTGAATCGAAAAGAGTTTAGGATAGAACCAGGAAGACGGAAACATGGAATCACGAGTCGTCAAAAATCATCAAGAGTGGATCATTGAGCGCTCGAATCCTTGAATATTGAAGAGAGGAAATAGCAAACACCAACGGGTATCCCCTACACTTAGGATATAGATAGCTAAAAGATAGAAATATGGGTTGCCTCCCATGAAGCGCTTGATTTTTGTTCACCGAGTCGTAAGCCTGACTCGACCTTGATTATCATAGGAAGAAGCATGAAACACATCCACCGGGATCAAATACATAGTCTTCGTCCATCAAATAGCACAAGCTTAAGGCGAACAAGGCAAGCCAAAGAAGAGTAGGCAAGGTTCCCTTAAGCAAAGATGGAGCACGGTGGAAGCAAGGGTGAAGTGGTGCAAGCATATCTTCAATAGTTCCAAAGAGTTTTCCTTTTATTTCATCAGACGGATACTGAGATGGCTGAAGAATATCGATACCGGGGTCGAACACCTTTTCCTTTAGGGGAAAATAGCACTCAGGCTCAGCAGAATTTGAAGATGATCCGCGAAGAAAATGCACAACCTCGTCCTCAGAAGGTGGACAAAGAGGTGTTAAATCATACGTGCTGCGGATGTTGGTGTCGACCGGTTGCTTCTCCTTTGAAAGAATTTTCTTCAAATCCAAATTAGGATCAAGACCATAATCATCAAAGTCTAAAGGAGGAGCATCACTCTCATGAGGGAAGTATGTATTGAGAAAAGTAGAGAAGTCTTCCTCAAATGAGTAGTTATCCAAAGTAGGATCAAGTGATGGCGAAGGATCTTCATCATGAGAAGAATCACTCGAAAGAGTATCGGCCTCATCAAAATAATCATAAGTAGGCATGTCGGGATACTCGGAAGTAAAATCATCATAATCATCCGAATCTGAGCTAGAATCATCATCATAAGCATCAAAGATCGGTGGAGAATCATATATGGGTGAAGGTTCCGAATTGGATAGAGAATCATCCACATCATCTTGAAAAAGTGGATTATCAATGCACGAATCGAATAGAGGATTGTTGTAGACGACAAAATCATCAAGCACATTAATCATATTCGCTGATTCTCGGCCTCCAAAGGATTTGCTTGTAAACTTACCCATTTCAAAAACTTGTGCATCGTCCCCTACTCTTAAGATGAGCTCACATTTATCCACATCAATTAAAGCTATACCGGTTCTCAAAAATGGGTGTCCAAGTATTAACGGAATACGAGGATCCATTTCATAATCAACAACGACGAAGTCGACCGGAAAAGTGAATGTGCCAACTTTAATGAACACATCTTCGGCAATACCAACGGGGTAAGCGAGAGTGCGATTGGCTAGCTCAAGAGTCATTTTGGTGGGTGTAAGGTCGGGCAATGATAACTTTTTCCAAACGCTTAAAGGCATCAAATTAATACTCGCCTCGGGATCGGCTAAGGCAGTAATATTGTCGGTTTGGTTAAAAGTACAAGGTAGCACAAAACGACCGGGATCTCCAAGTTTCTCCGGAAGTTATTTAAGAAGGACGGCATAACAATTTTCATTCAATCGAGTATTAACAAACTCGGCCATCTTCTCCTTTTTACTAAGCAATTCCTTAAACATCTTCACAAATTTAGGCATTTGTGCTAGAGCTTCGACAAGGGGAAAAGTGACGGTCATTTCCGAAACTTTCTTCAAATAGTTTGACACTTGAATGTCATCCTTGGTGTACATTTTGACCTTGCCTAAGCGAGATGGATAAGGAATGCGGGGGTTGGGTGGTGGAGGTGTAGGTGTAGCAGGTAAAGGTTGAGATGTTGAAGGTGGGGTTGGTGGAGGATTCTTGGTTGGTACTTCATCACGACGAGGCGGAGACGGTAATGGTGTACTAATACTAGGTGTGGGAGTAGTAGGGATAAATGGTGGTGGAGGAGGTGTAGATGATGGGGGCGGAATAGATGGTCCTACTAAAGTAACTCCACTACGGGTAGTAATAGCACTCACATTCGCTCGCGGATTGGTGACGGTGTTTGAAGGTAGAGAACTTGAAGTAGAAGGTTGAGTGCTGGGCAAGAAACTAGCCAGCATATTCTTCAAATCATTCGTTTGATTGCTAAAGGAGGATTGAATATTATCTCGAAGCTCGGATCTTATGTCATTCCCTTGCTTGGTGATATCCCCTTTCAAATTGATAATTTGGCTCTGCAGATTATTGATTTGCTCACCTTGGGTTCTCATTATGGCTTCAACATCTTGATTGATGGGTGGGGCTTGTTGAGCGGGTGGGTGATAAGGATTAGAAGCTCTAGGTGGGATTTGGTTGCTTCTATTGTAGTTGTTGTTGGGGTTTTGGTTTTGAGGAGAAAAACCTGGTGAAAGGTAGTTGTTTGACCGGTAACTCAGCAAATTTCTATCCCCTTGAGGTCGGGCTTGGTAATTTTCCGGTGAATAATTACCATAAGCTGCATACACGTTTTCCGGATTTCCTTGAGTAGAAGGAAAATCAGTGTATGAGTGAGGACCGCCGCATGTCTCACAAGGATTGGCTACCGCTTTAACTTGTTGTTGGTTTGTAGCGAGAAGCAAGATATTTTTGTTCATTTCTGCCATCATGCGGGTGAATTCGGTCATGTCGGGGTTTGCTGAAGTAGAGGAAACATTGACTCTCGGGTTGTTCCTTGAAGAAGCGGAGGAATCCCAGTTTTTGTGATGAGTAGTCATGTTTTCAATAAGCTCTCTACACTCCTCGGGTCTCCTTTTCATAAATGTGCCACCGACGGCTGCATTAATCGTATCACGATCACGAAAAGTCAAACCGTTGTAGAAAGTATCAATTAATGTTACAGGGAGCATGTTGTGGTTTGGACATCGATCGATCAAAACATTATATCTTTCCCAAGCATCAAAGAGAGATCCATCGGGTTCTTGCATGAAACCGCTGATTTGATTGCGAAGGCTCGTGACCATGGATGGTGGAAAGTAGCGCGACAAAAAGCGTTGAGTCATGTCATCCCAAGTATGCATGGAATTCTTCGGGAGACGATCAAACCATTTCTCGGCGTGGTGTGATAAAGTATGTGGAAAGAGTTGAAGGCGTAGAACATCCATTGTGACACCGGACAACTTCATGCTTTGAGTGATTGTAATGAATTTGTCGAGGTGTTTGTTGGCATCATCATCAGGCATTCCTCGAAAAGGATTTGTTTGCACTTGTTGAATCATGTGGTGCTTCAACGAAAACTCCGGAGCCGTGATTTGCATCGGCGCAATCGGTCCTCCTCGTCCAAACATGGTGGGTTGACAAAGCTCCTCCATTGTCCGAAGATCGGGCTGTGGAAGAACATTGTTGTTGTTATTGTTGAGGCGCGGTGGATTATTGTTGTTGTTCACACCTGCCATACCTAAATCTTCTGGAGTCTCGGGCTCTTGATAATTAGAAGATCTAGTACGCATACACCTGCGAAAGCAAAAGAAAACAATACCAAAAACAAAGAGAATATATACACACAATAAAAAATAAAATCTTTTTGGATTTTTAACAATTTTTAATTTTTATGGGTTTTTGAAAATTTTTTAAGCAAGAAAAATCACGCTCACGAATGAACGGATCCCAAAAAGCAACGCGTCTCTCACAGAAAACCGTTTATCTTCACGAAAAGAGCCGGCAGCGGCGCCATTTGATAACTTGGTTTGACCTAGTAAGAAAGTTCGTTGTCGTATGTCTAATCGAATTGATCCTGGTTAACTGGGCGACTCAGTCGTTCTTTGGTGGAACAAATAGTTGTGTCGTTGTAGTAATTAAAAAGTGCAAAACTTAAAACTAAATGACGTTAATTTAAATCTAACTCTAATTTAAAATAAAAGACGAGAAATTAAAAGCGTGACGAGAAATTAAAGGGCAATTAACGTAAATAACGCAAACTTAAAACTATCTTAAAAGCAAACTTAAAACGCAACTAAAACTTAAAATAAGGAAAGGCTTAAAATAAATCTAAGGCAAGTAAACTCAAAGTGCAACTAAGGAAAAAGGCGGGAAAAGTAAAGCTTGAAAATTAAAACTTAAAAACAGAAACTAAAAAGAACCTGAAAACAGCTCATTCGGAATAATCCTTCGTTCGGAATAATCACTCATCCGGAATGTCACCTACGTTCGGAATGATTCTTCTTCACTCGGAATATTTACCAAAATCCTTGATCCGGAATAAAATGCTCACTCGGAATAATGGTTTATCCGGAATATGTTACTTATCCGGAATATTCAATATTCCAAATGAACACCTTTGATTCAGAACTTCACTGATTCGGAACTTCACTGAGTCGGAATGTTCCGAATAAAATTATTCACTCGGAATGTTCCGAATGAATTCCCTTGATTCGGAACTCTAGATTCGGAACTCTTGATTCGGAACTCACTGATTCGGAACTCTTGATTCGGAACTCCCTGCTGATTCGGAACTTTGAATCTTCCGAATGAAGAACCTCTTGATTCGGAACTTTGAAAGTTCCGAATGAAGACCTCCTTGATTCGGAACAATAAATGTTCCGAATGAACTTCTTTGGATCGGAAGTTCTTTGGTTCCGAATACTCAAAACACCACTTTTATTCGGAACAACCTGCTTGAACCCTTCGTTCGGAATAAACCTGGGAATAACAGAAACGAAGAACACGGGACAAAGAAAACACGAATCTAATCCAAAACTAATCAAAATTAACCACAAGATTAAATCAAACTAATCAATAAACATCTACTAATCATAAACAAACAATCCAAAACAATCAAACTAACCAAAATAACCACAATAATCAAAACCCACTTAAATCAAATCAACAAAACATCAAAAACATAAACATGAACATAAACATGAACATAAACATAAAGATTAAATAACCACTCAAGGGTGGCCTAGTGGCAAAAAGATTTGTGACTATCACTCCAAAGTGTGTGAGGTCTCAAGTTCAATTCCCACTAGGTGCAAACAACCTTGTAGTGGCCACGCCAACCTCCTGAAAAGGGAGGGCTTTACCTGGTTTGAGTCTGTGTGGCGGTGGGCTCAAACCCCGTGGATTAGTCGGCCAATGAGTCGGAAATCACGGTTACCAAAAAAAAAAAAAAAAAAAAAAAAACATAAAGATTAAAGATCAACAAGAAAGGAAGATAGAAGATTGACAATAAAAGTAAAGATCAACAACAATTAAAAGAAAACTTATTTGAATTTAAAGGTGCAAGGTAATTAAATGTGCAATTAAGATAAATGACATGTATTTAAATGACAAGTAATTAAAATGGTGGAAGACTAATTGTCACACTTAGCCAACAAGAGAAAATGAAATGAAATCCTAATCTATTTATAGGAGGATTAGGGAGGTGCTTAGGAAGCTTCCTCCCCTCTTTCTTCTTTCTTTAATTGCGTCATTAAGTCCTTAATCTTCTTAATTCTTTGACTTTAATGACTTTGTCTCGGGATTCTTTTAAACTCGTCTTGACATTTCTTCATAAATAAGACTTGAGTTCTTCGGCTTTTAGTAAACTTCCGTCTTTTGACTTTTTCTTCGATAAATCTTCAGAATTGGTCTTGGACTTCCGTTCTTTTTGCACTCTTGATTTCTTGACTTCGTCTTTTGTCTTTTTCTTCGATAAAAGCCCGTGAATGCCCGTGTTTTCTCCCCTTTTCACATTTTCGTCCTAAATCACAACAAAAACACAAACCACGCATAATTCCGACATTTACGACATAAAATACACGTTTTAGCTCGGTTATTATTGTAATTAAGTGGTAAAAAAGATGGGTGTTTACACACCTATCAGTCCCCTATTGCAAAACAAGTCTTTATATCTGCACTAGCAATGTCAATAACTCTATAAAATGTGAAGTAGCCCGTAGCATCAACCCATGCGTTAAAGGGAAAATTCTTGAAATGCCCCAAAGTTGCACTCATTTTCCCAAAATGCACCAACCAAATGAAAATTTCCCAAAATGCCCTATGCAACTTATGCAACTTATTTGACTTATGCGACTTTTCCAAAAATAGAAAAAAAGTTTAATTTTTTCCCAAAATTTTGCTATTTTTGAAAAAGTCGCATAAGTTTCATAAGACATTTTGAGAAATTCTCATTTGGTTGGTGCATTTTGGGAAAATGGGTGCAACCTTAGGGCATTTCAAGAATTTTCCCTGCGTTAAATGCACGAACAACAAGAGGAACGTATGCATCTAAATAATTATATTTGAATGCATAGCTGAGGTTGGTTTTATCTACAGCCGATTTACGACTATCTGGCGAGAACTGAAAGTGAGACACGGCGTGTAACGATTTTGTATGCTTTTGCTGGTTAGCTTTCATATTTGCATGTCCGCAACGAGGCATGACCATTCTTGAAATGGTTGGGCCATCTAGAGTTCCAGTGGTGTTAAGATGATAAAAGCTTTGATAGCGTTTAAGAGCGGATTCTAGCTCGTCATCAAAGTTTTGGCTAATGTTGGTGGCGTCAGGTTGGTAATGGACGGGTTCGTAATTTAAGTATCCGGAACGAGCAAGTTATAGTTTGAGTTAGGCCATGTACGTTGCTACCCTTGTGACATCCTTGAAGGTTTTTGATGAAATTAAAGGTTGATGATGAATTGTTTTGATTAACAATTTCTCCTTTGATAAGAGTAAGAATGACAAAGGATAACATTAACAAATAGGTAATTTCTAATGCCATTATCAAATATGTTTACAGTTTTAGTTATGGGTAATTATTCGTTATTGGGTCGATTTATATATACACATTAACATAAAAAATTACTCCGTATTTTTTTCTTTTAACAAAGTAAAGGTGAGCCTCGTTAGGACCAAATTTTGACTTAAATTTCTCAGTTCACTGACTATCAAATTTAATAATATCCAGAGGAATATCAGCTAGTTTTATGTAAAGCCAAATCAAGGTTGTTATGTTATGAACAAAAATTTAAATACCATTTTACTAATTTCCGGTTACCTTATATTATTCCCATTAATGCTTATTTACTTGTTGAGTATTGGTATTTAGAATTTAGACATAAAACAAATGCTTAAATATATGTTTAATCTATAAATCAATCATTTGTGTAAATTAGACGAGGGGCGGATCTAGGTGTGAGCCACGTGTGGCACGTGCCACATACGATTTAAGCTGACAAAGTTTAACGTATTTGTAGAAATTGTTGGTTTTTAGTAGGGCTACATGTAGGTCGGAGGAGTACAAAAGCTGAGCAAGAATAAGAGAAGAAAACGAGTTGGTTTTTAAGTTTGATCTTTGAAAAAAAAAACCAGAAGATGCAGTCATGCAGACGAGTGATAACCGAAGAAGATGATAAACAGTCCCAGTACTGTAAAACAGTATTTTGTAGATATGATTGAGTTATTATTTTGTCTTTTAGTTTGGTATCACGTGTTCTTTAGTACTTATTAGACAATATAATAATCCGTCCTGACATATTGTAGTAAGGCTAACTTTGAAATTGTACTGTTACTTTAATTTAAATAGGTTTTACGTTCTCACCTTACTTTTAGAAATCGTTTAATACATTTTCTTTACAAAAGTATTGTAGTTATGCAAATGTCCACTTTTGTGAGTTTGTCAGTGATCTAAATTACCCATCTTCTAAAACACGATGATTCTACCAATCAATTGGATTGAACCGTGAACCGATCGAGTAATTGAACGCTAGTTTTGAGAAAAAAATTTAGTTGAACGTGACCTACTGGGTCAACCAGGTCAATTAAAAAACCGGTTTTTAAAAAATGTCTAGAAGTTTAGAACCTCTAAAACCAGCTATTTTTACGACAAAAAACCAACCACCTACGAAGCAATTCGGGAGTCGAAATTTCGTGCCACACATAGTCCAAAATCCTGGATCCGCCACTGCGAGTACTGGTACATAATAACGAGGTCTTATAGCGGTAGATAGATAGCTGTAGCGATATAAAAACGTATGATGTATAAACATAATGTTTTGAAACCCGGTTCGATCCGACTGGTTCAACAAGTTGAACTGGTTCCGATTAAAAGACGTGTCAAATTAAACCACGTTTCATATTTTTGAAACTTGATTAGATCTACTGGGTTTGAAGAAGCCCGAGTTGAATTGGTAATCTTAATGATTCGAACGGGTTGACTTGACGATCGAACTTGTTAAATCGGTAACAAGGATTCAGTAACTCGATGACTCAGTTAGTTGATCATGTGGTCTTACGAGTGTATTCAATTTACGGCTTGGTATAGTGGTAATAGACATCTTGGTACTAATATTCTTATACTACGGACTACGGAGTAGTAAGCAAGTGGAGTCACTAATTAAAAGCCTGAGTTCGAGCTTCAATACACCAACTCAGCTCAGCTTCGTTACACCAAGAGGGTCAGGCTTCGATCATGACAATATTTGGCGTAACATTTATCAAAACATAAGAAACTAGCGACAATGAATCAAACTTAGTATGTGATGTCAAATCCTAAGCTCCCAGATTACAAAGCTTGAACATGACATGTAATGGATCTTTCTTATGTAGTACTATATCCAGTTCCTCATCCATGTTAATTGTTTCCGGATCCTTGTTATCAGGAAGGAACCAATCAAAGTTCCGAACCAAAGATGCAACTATTAGTAATATCGTCTTCGAAGCCATTGATTCCCCGGGACACATTCTTCTTCCCGATCCAAATGGTAAAAATTCGAAGTCCTTCCCTTTGTAACTCATATTTGATCCCATAAATCTTTCAGGTTTGAAGCTAAACGGATCGTCCCAGATAGTAGGATCATGACTAATTGCCCAAACGTTTACCATAATTTGGCTATCTTTTGGGACGGTGTAGCCCATCACTGAACATGTTTGCATAGCTTTACGCGGTACAAGAAATGGTCCTGGAGGGTGCAATCTTAATGTTTCCTTATAACAAGCTTCTAGGTAGGAAAGATGAACCAAATCTGAATCTTTAACTACTTTTCCGTGTACGTGTTGCGTGATTTCATCCTTAGCCTTTTGCATCGCGTCTTGGTTTATGAGAAGCTCGGCCACAAGCCACTCAATTGTCAACGTTGTCGTTTCAGTGCCCGCAGCAAATATCTCCTAAGAAGGAAAAGGAGAAGTATAGACAAGTTCAGATGGAATCACCTAATATCCTACGCGAGAAAATATATAAGCAAACATAATTAGCGTACCTGCATCAAAGGATTAATTTGTTGATTTGTAAATCCTTTGTCAATCAAAAGATCAGTAAAATCTTTTGAGCCTGAGAAAACATATTCTCCACTTCGTTTCTTCTCGAGACTATCCTTCCATATAGAACCTAAATCGTGTTCTACGATGTGCATGATCTCCTTATACCAGCCTTGTAAATCCCATTGACCCAATATCGGAAACATGTCTACTAATTGTGGCTTTGCAGCCAACTTGGTAAGTTTCCTAACGGATTCCATAATGCACGCACCTATACCATTTCCTTCGAAGTCCACAAGATCAGTCGATAACACCGTGTGGCCTATGATGTTTATTGCGGTCACAAAGACAACATCCTTTATAACTATGTCTTCACCCTCCTTTGATGCTAAGTACTCCACCATCTCCATAACCTTAGTCTCCCTCATCTTTGCACGCGATTCCAAAGCTTTACTTGAGAAAAGCTCCGATCCATATATATTCCGTAGAATCCTCCAACGCTCGTTGCACTCAGATGTAAACACAAGGTTCATGTTATGAATAGTCGGTTTTTTGTTTCTAAGTAATATTGATACATCCCGACCTGAAAGAGCATGATCATGAGTCTTGAGGATCTCACAAGCCGCAACGGATGATGATCCTACGATTAGGATTCTATGTCCGAGACGAAGTGACATGAGTGGTCCATGGACTTGAGCCATCTTGGCTAAATGCACATGAGCATTTTTTCTTATTTGGAAAAGGTTGCCTATGATTGGCCATGGTTTTGGACCTGGTGGAAGATGTGGTTCTTTGGAAAAAAAGTGATTGAGAATCACACAAGATAAAAACAAAACAAATACTCCAATGATAAACGACATTGGAAATCAAGGTAAACTTAACCTAGCCAAAGTCAAGAAGAAATAAGATGGAGTATTATGTACTTGAATTATTGAGCATGGGGCTCCTAAAACCACTGCTTTGGAAATCAGTTTTTTAATTGATCCGATCGAACTACCAAGATCACGGTTCAATCAATTTAGCCGACGTTTCAATCTAGTTTATAACTGACGTTTCAATCTGGTTTAACTGACGTTTCAATCTGGGTTTTTGTAAAAACCGATGTCTAATCACCCGACCGAGTCACGATTCAATCATGCATCCGGGTCATTTTAAAACATTGCTTAAAATGATACATCCGGGCTTTAGAAAAGGGTGGGCCGAACATGGGCCATTACTATTTACCTTATGTTTTAGGGTTTATTGTTAGGTTTATAAATACCGTATGATTGTTATTAATGTAATCAATCAATCAAATTAATCAAAATAATTGTCTAAGTCTTCTTGTCTCTCTTTCTTACGGAGACAGCACACGCTATAGTGGTGCCCTATTCCGATACTAGCCGAGCGGGTTCTATCATAGAACGTGGTTGTTGGCTGTCACAATCGACCATCTAATGTTTATTAGAAATTTTTGGCATGCTTTTAAAGTTTCATGGCCCAATTTGATTCCTTCAAGATATTCGAATACTCACTTTTGTTTCTTAGTTGTGGCTTACTTATTAAAAAAAGAAAGACAAATCAAATTTTTGTCTTTAAAATATAGTAAAAGGCTTATTAGCTTATTAGTGTTTTTTTTTTTCTTTTTTTATAGCTTATTAGTGAATGATCTGATGATCTATCGAAGACTAATTTTTTTAGGTATTCAATGTGTTGTACATTAGTACTCTTACTTACTCATCTCTGAGACTTATGTCCTCTACTCATCTGCTTGTTATGCTTTGTAGATTGATTGGTGTTGTAATTCGGCTGCGTGTAATGCTTTTCCGACAGCAGATTCTTCCTAGCATCCGTTTTTACACATAAAAGTGAGTTACATTTCGATAACAGGTTTAAACAGTTGATCAAACTTATAAAGCAAGCTAAGACTTGATCCAGTTTATACAAACATTTTTGCTTATTACAACTTTCATCGCTCACGAAGCTTAAAATTTACATACAAAGGTTCTTTCTTATACATTGGAGCATGCATTTCTTCATCCATATTGATGTCACATGGATCGATGTCCTTGTTGGGAAGGAACCATTCGAAGTTCAGAACTAAAGAAGCAACAGTTAGGAGGATTGTCTTTGAAGCCATTGCTTCCGCGGGACACATTCTTCTTCCCGACCCAAATGGTAGGTACTCAAAGTCATTCCCTTTATAACTCAACTTTGATCCGATAAACCTATCGGGCTTGAAACTTAAAGGGTCATCCCAAAGTTTGGGATCACGGCTAATAGCCCATACGTTAACGAGTATTTGGCTGTCTTTTGGAATAGTGTATCCCATCACTTCACATGTTTCTAGTGCTTTATGAGGCAAAAGAAGTGGTGCTGGTGAGTGTAATCTAAGTGTTTCCTTGAAACAAGCTTCTAGGAAGGGAAGGCGAACTAAATCGGACTCTTTGACGACAGTACTTCTCTCGATTTCTTTTATAACTTCATCCTTAGCCTTCTCGTATACTTCTTGGTTCTTAAGAAGCTCAGATACAAACCATTCAGTAGTGAAACTCAAAGATTCAATGCCTGCCGCAAAAAGCTCCTGTTAAGGGAAAAGAGGAACAATTTATGAGCTCATAAATGAAAATACATCCGAATCGATGAGTTGAGCTTAAGAAAAGAGAGATAGAGAGGGATGAAACTAACCTCCATCACCGGATATATTTGTTGATCTGTAAACCCTCTATCGATCAAGATATCCATGAAATCTTTTAGATTCGATACATCATTTCTTCGATTTCTTTTACTCTGGAGAATATCCTCCCATATAGTTTTGAACTCACATTCCATGATATGCATCACCTTCTTATACCAATCATGTAAATCAAGCCGACCCAATATCGGGTACAAGTCTGCTAATTGCGGCTTTGCACACAGCATTGCAACTTTTCTTACCGAATCCTTAATGCCCGCCCCTATTCCATTGCCTTCAAAGTCCACAATATCGATAGACAACGACGTATTGCTTAGGATGTTAATCGCAGTGACAAACATAACATCCTTTATAACTACACCTTCACCTTGCTTCGAACTTATGTACTTCACCATCTCTATAACCTTATCCTCTCTCATAGTCACGCGCGATTCCATAGCTTTGCTTGAGAACACCTCGGATTTGTAAATATTCCGTAGACTCCTCCAACCATCGTCACTGTGAATAATGTGTTTTGCCTACATAAAAAGAAAAGAAAAGGTTTTCACAAAAGTCTTCCCAACTATTCAAGCATGGGCAAGAATAGTTACTCATGTTTTACTTACCAAAGAAAATTTGCAATTGGCTTTCCAAATAGTAGTCAACTAGACATGTGATAAATGTTGTGGTAAGTGTCGGTAGATGATCTCAGGCTATATAGTTTCACATTGTAATATGGCCATGCAAAGTTGGTCTATAAAAGCAACACCAAAGAATGTAACCAAATGTACTAGACCCCAACAAAACAAATAAAGAAAGTTTCAAGTTTTTAATACAATATTTTGAGTGTCATTGTTTTACAAATAACCAAGAGTTATTTAGTACTTTGTCAAATAATTTTGTGAACAATATTTTTGTGAGAGTAACATCTCATATATCCAACATAAATTGGTATCAGAGCTTGTTCGAATCCATTTGGGTTAAACGAGTTCTTACCATTTTTATAAATGGCACGACGACAAGGTTTCGATTTAAGCCATGTTGTCGTCCCAATTTTTGATGGCGAAAATTACGATTACTGGTGTGTCAAAATGGAGACTTTGTTTGATTCTTTAGATGTGTTTGATGATGTCAAAAACACATTTGAAGAACCCGGTGATACAGAAAAATTAACCGAAGAAAAAATGAAAATTTTAAAGGAAAAAAGAAGCCGAAATGCAGCCATTTTAAGTATGATCCAGCGAGGAGTCACAACGTCAATATTTCCAAAAATCATGCGCCTAAAAAAGGCCAAAGATGCTTGGGAGGTGCTCAAGCAAGAATTTCAAGGAGACGTAAAAGTGAGAGCAATAAAATTACAAACTTTGAGGCGAGATTACGAAAATACGAAGATGAAGGAGAATGAGTCACTAAATGACTATTCATCTAGATTAACCGATTTAATTAATCAGATGAAAAGTTATGGTGACGAAATTGAAGACCAACGAGTTGTTGAAAAAATCCTCATCAGCATCCCTGAAAAATTTGATCCAATCATAGCAGTCATTGAAAACACCAAAGATTTAAAAACTTTGGGTATTCAAGATTTGCTAAGTTCTCTCAAGTCATATGAGCAGCGGATGACACGTCACTCTGGTAAGGCGATCGAAAGTGCATTTCAATCCAGCTTGCAAGGAGACAAAAGACCACAATCAAATTTTGGAAGAGGGAGTTCATCCCGAGGTGGTCGCGGAGGAAGAAATTTTAGAGGCCGTGGACGTGGACAAAGTTACGGAGGATACAGAGATCGAGGCAATTTTGAGAAAAGATCATTTGGCGATGGTGACACTTACAAGTGTTCCATTTGCAAGAAAGACAATCACGAAGAAAAAGATTGTTGGTTCAAAGGAAAATATAAATGCACCAATTGTAATCAATTTGGTCATTTAGAAAAATTTTGTCGACAAAAGAACCAACAACATGCAAATTTTTCAGAAGAAAGACAAGAAGATGGAAATGTTTTCTTTTGTCACTCAGCTAACATTCAAAGAAGTGACACATGGTTTCTTGATAGTGGTTGTAGTAACCATATGACGGGCGATGAAAGTATTTTGGTCGATATTCACGCTGCAGGAAATTCTCAAGTAAAAATGGGAAATGGAGCAGTTGTACAAGTGAAAGGAAAAGGCAAGATCCTGGTCAAGACGAAAGCAGGTATCAAATATATTAATGATGTTTTACTAGTTCCTGACCTTACGCAAAATTTGCTTAGTGTCGGACAACTTGTAGAGCACGGATACTCTGTTATTTTTGAAGGAAAAGGTTGCAGTATTTATAATAAAGGAAGAAATAAAGAGTTGATGCAGAAGATAATAATGGGGCAG
Source organism: Glebionis coronaria (assembly GCA_025667525.1). Lineage (NCBI taxonomy): Eukaryota > Viridiplantae > Streptophyta > Magnoliopsida > Asterales > Asteraceae > Glebionis > Glebionis coronaria. The sequence goes on along the minus strand of CM046878.1, from coordinate 601,630,441 downwards.
AACAGAAGTTTTCCGATCACTTTCAGATATGAAGAACACACTGCGTTGAAAGCCACAACCGCAGATGAAGCTTTGTTATGGCACAGGAGACTTGGACATCTTAATTTCCAAAGTCTAAATTTACTCCACCAAAAGAATATGGTTGGAGGTTTGCCGCAAATTCACGAGACTGAAAGAGTTTGTGAAGGGTGTGCGCTCGGTAAGCATCATCGGAAACCATTTCCGAAAGGAGTCGCTTGGAGAGCCAAGGAAATTCTCGAGCTAGTACACACCGATCTATGTGGTCCTATGAGGAATCCATCTCATGGTAATAATCTCTATTTCATTCTATTTATTGATGATTTTAGTAGAATGACATGGGTTTATTTCATGAAAGAAAAATCTCAAGTTTTTGGAATTTTCAAAAAGTTTAAAAATTTTGTTGAAAAACAAACGGGGAGTTTTATCAAAATTTTGAGAAGTGATCAAGGAAAAGAATACAACTCAAAAGAGTTTGACAAGTTTTGTGAAGATGAAGGCATGCACAGACAGCTCACAACTCGATATACACCTCAACAAAATGGTGTAGTCGAGAGAAAGAATCAGACCGTTGTAGAAATGGCGAAATCAATGATGCATGAGAAAGGTTTACCAAAAAGTTTTTGGGCAGAAGCAGTTTACACAGCAGTTTACTTGCTGAACCGAAGTCCAACAAAAGCCCTCGATAACAAGACTCCACTTGAAGCGTGGAATGGAAGAAAACCTTCGGTAAGACATCTTAAAGTTTTTGGGTGCGTTTGTTATTCTCAAATACCAAAGCAAAAAAGATACAAGTTAGATGAAACAAGTGAAAAGTGCATTTTTGTAGGCTATAGTAGCAAGTCAAAAGCATATAGATTGTATAGCCTAAAAACAAAAAATGTTATTGTTAGTCGTGATGTAATTTTTGATGAAAATTCTTCATGGAATTGGGAAGAAGAAAAAAAGGAAGAAAGAATTTTTCCCACTAACAATATGCAGGATGAAGCACATGTGGAAAGTGATGAAAATCAAGCATCACATGAAGAAGTACCCGGCGAAGAAGCTGACGAAGAATCTCAAAGTCCACCACCACGAAAATTTCGTTCGTTGACAGAAATATACAATGCTAATTTTTGTCATGTAGAACCAGAAAGTTTTGAAGAAGCAATTAGAGAGGAATCATGGAAGAAAGCCATGGAGGACGAAATTCAAGTTATCGAAAAGAACAACACATGGGAGCTCACAGACAGACCTTCAGACAAAGACGTAATTGGTGTCAAATGGGTTTACAAAGTCAAGTACAATGCAGATGGTTCCGTTCAAAGAAACAAGGCGAGACTAGTCGCAAAAGGTTATTCACAACAGCCTGGAATTGACTACGACGAGACATTTGCTCCAGTTGCTCGAATGGATACGGTCCGAGCAATCATTTCACTAGCAGGCCATAAAGGTTGGTTACTTTACCAACTCGATGTCAAGTCAGCGTTTTTAAACGGTGAACTCAAAGAAGAAGTTTACGTGAATCAACCTCAAGGATTCGAGGTTCAAGGAAAAGAAGAAAAAGTTTACAAGTTGAAGAAAGCTCTTTACGGGCTCAAGCAAGCACCGCGAGCGTGGTATAGCCAGATCGATGGTTATTTTAAAGAAAAAGGTTTTGATCAAAGCAAGAGCGAGCCGACCTTGTATGTTAAAAATCAAGGTACGAATGACATTTTAATTGTAGCGCTCTATGTCGATGATCTTGTGTTCACAGGGAACAACAAGAAAATGATTGAAGATTTCAAGAATGAAATGATGCAAAAATACGAGATGAGTGATTTAGGACTTTTAAATCATTTTCTTGGAATGGAAATATATCAAGACGAAGCTGGCGTATTTATTTGTCAAGAAAAATATGTCGAGAAGATTTTGAAAATTTTCGATATGTCGGAATGCAAACCGAAGACACTCCTTTGGTCGTCAATGAAAAGCTCATGAAAGAAGACGGTTCAAGTAAAGTGGACGCTACACTTTACCGAAGTCTCGTGGGGAAATTGCTATACCTCACAGCAACAAGGCCCGACATCATGTTTGCCGCAAGTTTACTCTCAAGGTTCATGCACAATCCAAGTCAAATCCATATGGGAGTCGGTAAAAGAATTTTAAGATATTTGCAAGGTACGAAAGATTTTGGAATCAAGTTTGAAAAAAATGCAAATATAAATTTGCATGGTTTTTGTGATAGCGATTGGGGAGGATGTACGGATGACATGAAAAGTACATCCGGATATATTTTTTCACTTGGTTCAGGTGTGTTTAGTTGGTGCTCAAAGAAGCAACAAACTGTAGCACAATCATCAGCAGAGGCAGAGTACGTTTCAGCAGCTCTAGCCACATCACAAGCAATTTGGTTACGACGAATTTTTGAAGACATTGGTGAAAAGTAATTGAAGCCAACAATAATTTTTTGCGACAGCATGTCAGCAATCGCAATCGCGAAGAACCCAGTTCATCATAGCCGCACAAAGCATATCGCTTTGAAACATCATTTTATCAGAGAAGCAATTGAAGACGGAGAGGTGCAACTTGAATTTTGTGGAACGAATGATCAACTAGCAGATATTTTCACAAAAGCACTTCCGCGAGAAAAGTTTCAGGAGCTCAGACGAAAGTTGAGAGTTCAGCCAAAACACATTACGGGGAGAATGTGAATAATGTGTTTTGCCTACATAAAAAGAAAAGAAAAGGTTTTCACAAAAGTCTTCCCAACTATTCAAGCATGGGCAAGAATAGTTACTCATGTTTTACTTACCAAAGAAAATTTGCAATTGGCTTTCCAAATAGTAGTCAACTAGACATGTGATAAATGTTGTGGTAAGTGTCGGTAGATGATCTCAGGCTATATAGTTTCACATTGTAATATGGCCATGCAAAGTTGGTCTATAAAAGCAACACCAAAGAATGTAACCAAATGTACTAGACCCCAACAAAACAAATAAAGAAAGTTTCAAGTTTTTAATACAATATTTTGAGTGTCATTGTTTTACAAATAACCAAGAGTTATTTAGTACTTTGTCAAATAATTTTGTGAACAATATTTTTGTGAGAGTAACATCTCATATATCCAACAGTCACATTCTGATTTAAACACAAGGTTCATATTGTAAACGGTCGGTTCTTTATCTTGAAGCAGTATTGGCACATATCGAGCTGAAAGCACGTGATCATGAGTCTTGAGAATCTCTGAAGCTGCGATGGGTGATGACCCGACGACTAATGTTTGTTGACCGAGGCGAAGTGACATGAGAGGTCCGTGCACTTGGGCCAGTTTGGCTAGATGAACATGAGCATTGGTTCCAATTTGGAAAAGGTTGCCTATAATTGGCCATGGATATGGACCTGGTGGAAGATTTGCTTCTTTTGTAATAAACAGATTAACACTCAGGCGACTCAGGCGAAACAAGAAAAGAATAAGTGCTACTGCAATTAAAAGAATGATCATCTCTTTGAAATGATAACTACAAAAGGTCTTAAAGTCGTATATGAGACATCTAAGGAATATGTACATATAAATAATATATGTTCGAAAATATTTTGAGCTATGAAAACGCACGTGTAATTCGTTACATCCACAAAATGTTTTAAAAGACATGGTGGGTGAAAACAATTTTGTTTTTGTTAGAAAGGAATGCTACGTTTTAGAATTTTTAATTGATCTTATCGATATCCGTTATGGCCCAATTAGATTCCTGACACTACAACAATCCATCCCTTCCCCATCGAGGTTTTCCCCGGAAAACCCACTAAACGACAAAATGAGTCCAACGTGGCACCTTTGCTCGTAGAAAATTTGACCAAAGTATATCAAAATGTTTCCCCAGCGACATGTCGCTGGGGAAAAGTTGGCTAAAATTTGACCAAATTCTTCAACAAAAATGTAAGCGGGAGATTATCCCGCCAATGTTTCTCCAGCGACATGTCACTGGGAAACTTTTTTCATAGAGTAAACAGAGTGATTAGTGTTAATGAATGGTTTATTCAATATTACAAAGTTTCCCCAGCGACATGTCGCTGGGGAAACTTTCAGGATTCCTTCCAAAAGATTTTGTTAACGCGCTTTTTTTACAAACGACAAACAAAATTGTTCCCAGCGACATGTATCCCCATGCAATCTTTAATATTCTTTATGTAATGTATATTTAAAATAGAAAAATTATAATATATAAAAAAATATAGTTCTTAAAATTTAAAATACTATTTAGCATTAAAAAATTTATATGTCTTTTTATGATAAAAAAAGTGAGAGAAATGGTTAAATTTTCCCGCCAATGTTTTCCCGCAAACATTTTTCCCGCCAATGTTTCCCGCCAAAAGTTAACATTCACTGATAATTGTTAACATTCATGTTAATATTCATTAAAAATTATTAACATTCATTGAGGCTTACAAACAGACACGCCTAAACATAGCTTTAAACACGCGCTTAATTAAACATGAATATTAAAACGATAATAGACTCATAAACACGGAAAAAGATACATCATAAACTAGTTCAAACGAATGTTCCCTATGTCATCGTAAAGGTCGTGAAGTAGTGCAGCTGAATCCACTGTGTGCCTATCGCAATGTTTGTACAACTATACTGTACTCTCAAGTACCTTTATCATTCCATTCAAGCGCACACAGTTTGCATACGTTGAAGAGCTTGGAGCAGAAATTGGAATCGTTGAAGGTCTGGGAGAAGAGCTTGGAGTAGAAAAGCTCGTTGAAGGTCTCGAAGAAGAGCTTGGAGGCGAAAAGCTCATTGAACCTCCAAGAGAATTGATTAGTAGTTGGACGCGTTCGTCTTTCCATAATTTTTTTTGCATCCATATGAAACTGGAGGTTCAACCTGTGAACGTGGACAAGCATAGTACTGTCTACCAAAGGATTCAGTTTGCCACGATTTTCGAAGAACTACATCTCCATGTCCACAATTGCACGGAAAAGCTTCATGCTTCAACATCTTCATAATAACAATGTGTTTGTGATGATAAGTGTGTGTGTATGTGATCTGCTGGTGGTTGTTATGATAAGGAGTGTGTGTGGTTGTCCTTTTATGGTAAAAAAGTGAGGGAAATGTGTTATTCCCATTCAATCCATAACACAAGATTTAGAGAGAGAAATAGTAGAAAAGTAGAGAGAGAGAGTAGAGAGAGAAGTGGAAGGTTTACACTAAAACTAGGTGTTTTATGAAATGAACCAACACCCTCTTCCACATGTGGAAGAGGGTTATATATGCCACGGCTCTAAGGCCTTTGTGGGCTTCATCTTGGGCCGGGCTTGGCATTCACTTGGGCATATAGCCCCTAACAAAGACAATATTAGCTTAAAGTCCAAGCCCGCTTTTCCCGACTAACCTATTACTATACAAGACCAATAATGACTAAGATGACCTATTACATTCTTGTTCGACTATATAAAATATAGGGCTAACAATCTCCCCCAATGTATCGGTCATCTTAAAAAGCTTAAAAAGCATAAGATGGTTGAGTGAATACATTCTTGTAGAGGAGATCTTCCTGCTTTGGTCTTGTATCTTGGTCTTGATCTTGTTTGTAACAACTTTGTTCCTTCATGCTTTCGTGATCTTTATCTTGATCCTTTGTCATTTGACTTTGAGGGCTTGAGATCTTCATTTGTACTCCTTGTGACTAAGATGACCTATTACATTCTTACATTCTTAGGTATCTTGATTATCGCCATCTTGTGCTCTTGTGACTTCTGAATCGACATTGGTTACACAGCTACGCCACCTTCTTGATATGCAGTAACATATACAGACATGGATGAAATGGCTTTGAACATTTCACCCTAACTCGGTAGCGTTTTACCTCCGGTCGGTGAAGACCGTTAAACGGTATTAAATACCGTACCTGTGATCAGGTAGATTCGATTAAGAACCTCCTTGACAGGGTTTCCCGGCGGTAGTAGCCAGTTCTTTTTACTCGACCGTCTCAAAGCAGACTACAAACGTAAATAGTGAATCATAAGGATAAATTATCCGTCTGATTAGAGTCGTCAATTCAGATTTCCTGGAACAAGTTTGATTCTAAAAGAATCGCACCATTGTTGCTTTCCAGTTTGTCACAAGATTGATTCATAGAGAATCTTGCGAGTTACCTACCGTAGTGCTGTTTGATGTTGACACTGGAAGGATTTCCATTCGTCACTGTGAACACTAATGAGTGTCACTCTGAATGTTCTGGCAAGATCACATGGATTTTGCGAAGAAACCTGGAATCAAGTTTGAATCAATTAAGAATCCAAACTTAGTTGCTTTCCAGTTCTCACAAGTTTGATTTGTGTAGAATCACACAAGTTACCTACCATGAGCTTGTTTGATGCTGGCTCAAGCAGGATTTCCATCTTCATTGTGAATCGTATCACTCAGATATTCTGGCAATATCACAAGGATAATGCGTAGGACTCGATTGTGTCCTAATGAGATGATAATTTGATCTCGTTTGGCTCTAGACTCAATAAGTGCATTTTGGTAATCGGAGGCTGGAGCAGACTGCCACCTTTTCAATATTAACTGACTCGGAGTGAGAAAGTCAATAGATACGTGTTGATCTCCGTGACAATGAGACAAGTTTCTTTTGAGAGAAACTCGAATGGATGGGAAGGGTTGTGCATTGCATCACTGGGTCCATGATGACTTGTCTTCAATAGATGTATTGACCCGGTTTCTGTCTAAGTTGCATAGAATATTCAACTCCTTCAATGCTTACCAATACGTCATCATTAACACCTTGTTGTGATTGTTCCAGTGCTAACTTAAGTACTTGGTCCGCATTCAGCTTCATTCCACTCCATCTTTCCTAAGGACAACTATTTCTAGCTATGGAATGTCCTTGGGTAGATCCCTCCGGTTCTGGTTGGATCATAGGACTTAGTTTCCTATCCTAAACCACCTTTTGACTCCATCGTTCCGTCGTGGATAGTAGGTTGTTTTGGGTATAGATCGTAACCATAAACCATTGAAAACCATTCAAAGTGTTTGATAAAAATCAAAACTTTTAACACTTGAAAGTTTTACATTTCCGAAAAGCTCCCCCTACACACATGCATCGATATACGAAATAGTTTGGCATGTGAAGGAAAGAGTTGCACTTGAGTCTTTAAGATCACATATTGCGATATATTACATTTTAATCACATTTTCTTCCCATATCTCTAATGAAAAAACATAATATTAGAGATACTAATTGATTAAAATATGACATTTTCTAAAAAACCGATTGGGAGAGAAACATGTGTGCACGCATGAATTATGGAACATATTCAGTCGGGTCGCTCCCCCTCAACAATATATGTGTGTCTTGAGACAAAATTTGACAAAATTTTAGAAAAACGACACCACAAAATATGTTGAGGTACGGAGATGAGATGCCTTGTCCGATATAATTTATTACTTATGATAGTTTTAAACCGTTTTCGGAATGTGTTGGATACATAAAATATGACAATTTCTTAGATGTACCCAACAGCATTAAAGGCTTGATTTTAAAACGCTCCCCCTCAAAAATTGATCAAAATAACATATGACAATTTTGAGATATAAAAACCACATATGAGGAAGGGAGTGTTGAACACACAATTTTGAAAGATTTAGAAAAACCTTTTGAGAAATTCTTGAAAAATTGTGTTCAACGGTTTTAAAATAATCAGGATAGAAGACTTCTCTTCTATTGCTTAGGGAAAGCGCACTGAAACGTACACTTCCCTTTCGGGTCCGTTTTTCATGAGCTCAAAACTTTGATTGTTTTGTGACTAGCTCATGACCGAGAAAAATAAATTTCCCGTTGTGAAGGATAAGTTATCATCCGTGATAAACTTTCCTTAAGTTGAAGTTCGAGGTCTAAGCTGACATTTACTTAGAAATCGTTTTTCATGAACTTAAAAACTTTGAATGTTTTTATGAGAAGCTCATGACCGAGAAATATGATTTTCTCGTTGAGAAGGATAAGTTATCGTCCTAGATAAACTTTCCTTAGTTGAGGTTCGAGTCCTAAGCTGTGATGCGCTTAGAAGTCATCATGAGAGAATAACAAGCAGCTTCATTTGCCAAAATCTCGAAGTCTTCTGGAGTCATATACTTCATACCAAGACGGCCAACGAGATACACAAACCTATCTTTCGAGAGAGCTTTTGTAAACAAGTCTGATAGCTGGTACTCAGTTCTGACAAAGTATAATTCCACGATGCCGCGTTCCACTTGTTCCTTGATGAAGTGATATCTGACATCGATGTGCTTGGTGCGGGAGTGCTGAACCGGATTGCAAGATATGGCTATGGCCGACTTTGAGTCACAATACATAGGTATTTTATCAAAGTGGAAGGCATAATCCGTGAGTTGAGTTCTCATCCAGAGGACTTGAGCACAACACGCTGATAGAGCCACATATTCTGCTTCAGCTGATGAGAGCGAAGTGCAATCCTGCTTCTTTGACGACCAGCTGACAAGCTTGTCTTCCCCTAGAAATTGTATGCTACCAGAAGTGCTTTTTCGACTATCAAGACAACATGCGTGATCAGAATCTGAAAAAGCTGTTAGATGAAAACCGGTTTCCCTCGGATACCAGAGTCCCATGTCAATGGTATTCTTAAGGTACCGAAAGATCTGTTTAACCTCTTTGAGGTGCTTTTGAGTAGGTCTGGCTTGATATCATGCACAACAGCATATGGCATGATGAATATCAGGCCTGCTGGCTGTAAGGTACATAAGTGACCCGATCATACTGCGATATCGCGTTTCGTCTACGGGATACGAGTACAAGTCAGCGTCTAGGGATGTGGTCGACAATGGTGTACCAACGCGAGCACATGAGGTCATACCATGCTTTTTAAGTATCTCTTGAGCATACTTAGCTTGGTTAATGAAGATACCACGTGGGGATTGATGAATCAGGAGGCCTAAAAAGAATTTTAGCTCCCCCATCATTGACATTTCAAATCTGCTGTGCATTAATTTTTCAAAACGTTTTGAAAGTTTTGGGTTCGTAGAACCAAAATTAATGTCATCAACATAAACTTGCACCAACATTATGTCATCCCCATATTTATTAGTAAAGAGAGTAGGATCAATAGAACATTTGGAGAATCCTTTGGACACCAAGAAGTTTGAAAGTTCTTCGTACCATGCCCTTGGAGCTTGTTTAAGTCCATATACAACCTTCTTGAGACGATAGACTTTGTCAGGATGATGAGGATCGATGAATCCTTCCGGCTGATTCACATACACTTCTTCCTTCAAATGACCGTTGAGAAAAGCAGTTTTAACGTCCATCTGATAAACCGTGAAGCCCTTATGTGCAACATAAGCAAGGAATATCCTGACTGCTTCCAAACGAGCGACTGGAGCGAATGATTCATCGTAGTCTATGCCTTATTGTTGACGGTATCCCTTAACCACAAGACGAGATTTGTTTTTGATGATGGTTTGTTCTTCATCCAGTTTGTTTTTCCAGATCCATTTGAAATCTAAAATTAACATTCCATAGGGTCGGTCAACAAGTTCCCAAACATTTAGGCGTTCAAACTGATGAATTTCATCTTGCATTGATTCAATCCACGCATGATCAGTCATGGCTTGTTTGATGTTTGTAGGTACAGTTGAACTCACGGTGAGTGCATACATACACACATCGCCATCGGTTTCGAGTTGTCTGCGTGTTCGAACCGGTTGTGAAGGATTTCTAATGACTTGCACCAATGGATGATCACGTGTCCAATGGTGAGTGGATGGATATGGTTGGTAGAATGTATGCATGTTGGATGGATCAACATGTTGAGTAGAAGACTCTCCGACTTCGTGCACCAGTGTACCGAACGGATTGATAAATTCTTCTTCGTCAGGTTGTGCATCGACTGCTTGATTGTTGTTTCCTCCTTCAGCATTGACGGTTGATGATGTTGGTTGTATGACAGTTTCTTGAGTTTTTTAAGTATCCACTGGAATGGTATCTTGAGCAACGGTTGCTGAAGTAGAGGCAGTTGTGTCTTGTGAACATGGTTCGGGTTCATTAGGAGTATTGACAGCGGAAGGCTTTGACACAACTTGATTGTTTCCATAGTAATATTCTTCAAACATTAGATCATATAAATCAACCAACTCATTCATTTGTGTTGTATCCGTCGAGTCTGCTGTAGGAGTAATTTCTTGACATTCTTGCACGGGACGTACACTGTTTTGTGTAGGTGCCATTGCTGGACATTGAGGTGCGGGACTTGAGCTATTGTGATCAAGTACCATATGTGGCAATTCGTCAAAGTTCACATGAATTGTTTCGACAATAATATTTGTTCTCTTGTTATAGACTCGATATCCTTTCGACAATGTAGCATACCCCATAAAAAACATGCATCACCTTTTTCTTTCATCTTGTCGAGATTCTCACCGTCTTTAAGGATGTAGCATAAAGATCCAAATACGTGAAAGAATTTGACAGTAGGTTTCCTGCCATTGATGATTTGGTAAGGTGTCTTTTCCTGTCTAGGGATAACGAGAGAACGATTTTGAGTATAACAGGCAGTTGCCATTGCTTCAGCCCAGAAGAATAGCGGTAATTTTGAAGCAGAAAGCATTGTTCGAGCTGCCTCAACCAAAGTACGGTTCCGCCTTTCGACAACGTCGTTTTGTTCAGGAGTTCGAGCAATAGACGTTTGATGTTCGATGCCTTCTTCTTGAAAGTAAGATTGCAAGTTCTTGTTCAAAATTCAGTACCCCTATCCGTTCTTACGGTTAAGACTTGAGCTTGAAGATTGCGTTGTATCATCTTGAGAAAGTGTTTGAGAACCTCTGGTGTTTCATCTTTGGACTTTAAGAAGAAAGTCCATGTGTATCTAGAGTAATCATCAACAATCACGAGAATATACTTTTTCCCGTTAATACTCTCTACACGCATGGGACCACATAAATCCATGTGTAGAAGTTCCAATCGTCCTTTTGAGCTTAGGGTAGTCTTTGATTTGAAAGAATTCCGTTTTGCTTTCCCCAACTCACAAGAAGAACAAAGATGGTCTTTGACGAATTTTAACTTTGGGAGACCGGTCACAATATCATTTTTCGAAAGCAAGTTGATGGTGTCAAAGTTGAGATGTGACAATCGTTGATGCCATAACCATGCTTGAGATGATGAAGCTTTAGCCATTAAGCAAATTGGATTTGTTGACGATGTGTCTTGAAGAGTTACTGTGTAGAGATCAGAACCACGAGAACCTGTGAGAAGGTCATTCCCATCGTAGTCTCTAACATAGCAAGTAGATTTCCGAAAAGCCACTTCCAAATCCGCATCACAAAATTGACCAACCAAGAATAAATTATGATTCAGTCCCTCGACGTAATAAACCCATTTGATAGTGAGATTTCCTTGAACCAAATCGCCATATCCAAGTATCGGTGCAAACTGATCATTTCCAAACCGCACCGTACCTAGAAACTTCTCCACGAAGTTAATGAGAAGCTTGAGATTGCCCGTCATGCGCTTGGTGCACCCGGAGTCCATTATGAATAGGATGATTTCGACGAGCTGCAGAAGAATTAGAAGACAATGTAGCATTTGACAAATGTGATCCCTTGATAGAACGGGTTCCAAAATAGTAGTGGGCCTAGATGCAAAGTCTACATGCAAGCTGATATTCCTAGACCCAATCACTAAAGTGGTTAACTTAGGTACCCATTTGTATCCGGGTGGTGTAAATCTCGAATATCCCCGTGTACATGTCCTAATCATGTTCTCATAAAGCTTCTTTAACCTGTTTTGTTTACGCAGAGTAGTGGAGTCTAACGCACTTAGTTTCTTAAGTGGTTGATCAGTGGATTGGTTCAAAGTTCTTGTGGGTTCTCTAGTACTAGTGGGCACAGGAATAGGCTTCCTAGTTCTAGTATTCACGCCATTATGATTAAGAGCACAAGCATCATGATTGAAAGTACGAACACATTTGCCACATTCAACACAAATAAATTCAACATTCGAGGTCTTAACATTTAAACTGTCATTACATGCAGTTACGGACGTTTTATTCTTAGAAAACTTAAAATTCCTACGGTGGTCTTCTACTTCCAACTTCTTTCCTTGACTATTGTTAGGCATGACCTTATCTTGTATTCTATTGCTCTTAAGCTGTGGTCCGCTAACGCTAGTAGTGGGGATTACTCCTGTAGAAAAAACACACGTTGATTAGTTTTCTTAATATTCTGAGGTAACCGCGATGTTCCAGTTTGAGTGGGCTTAGTGTTCATCTTATACATTCCAGGTGCTATCACATTGGTACTCTTATCATTTCCTATCTTAGGCAAAGTCTGTGGGGATTTTCCTAAAATAGATGATTTAGGGCATTTAACCACATTCGGTTGACGAACGGCGGATGGCTTACCCAAAACAGACTTTCTTTTGATTTTCTCAATGAGTTTCTGTAACTCACTTATGGCTATGTCCCTTTCTTTTAGCTGAGCTTTCAAATCATTTATTTCGAAATCTTTTTCATTTAGTAGACGAAACGAAGAAGCTGACATTTCTTGACACTTTTTACGATTATGAGATTTTTCACCTTTTTGTAAAGCAAGTTCAAGAGAAATGGAGTGTTTCTCAAGTTGAGAAAAACTTTTCGAAAGTTTGTTATACGACTGAATTTGTTTCGAAAGCTCTACTTCGAGATTGCGACATTTCGCGTCCGATTCTGACACTAGACATGCTACATGACAATATTGATCAAGATCGGTATACACACCAAGTATAGCATTCATATGGTCAGCATAAAAATATTCCTTAGAAAGTCGATCAATTTCGTTAGAAAGTTGGTGTTCTTGTGTCTTTAATTTAATTTGAAGAAAATCAACTTCATCTTCAAGAGATTTAACATAACTTAAATCAGTTAACATTTCCTCAGTGAGAGCATTATAAAACATTTCCACATTTTTTGAAAGATCATCAATTATTGGAACAATGCATTGTTGAATGACGAATTCTACTTGTGGGTTAGGTTTAATATTCCAAATGGTATCCCTAGAAACTTTTTCATAGTCGACGACACCTTTGTACAAATTTAAAACCCCTTGTTTTATAAACTCAAATTGATGAACACTTTTGCTTTTCTCATCCCATTTACGTTTTTCATCCGAAATTTGTTTTTCTAACAAAATTGATTGCTTTTTGAAACTCATTTTTAAAGAAACTTTCTTTTGGGGTTCATCACTTGGTGGTGGAACACTATTGTACATCTTTTGTTCTTTGGAAAGTTCTTTTTGAGGAACAAACTTAATATAATTATCAGAATTAGAAAGGTTTATTAAATCACTTAAGTTTGATCAACTTTCTTCTTGTTGACGAATGATTTCGTCGCAGTCAGGGGAAAGCATAAGAGCAAGATTATCAACATAACAACCGATATCATAAAGAGCAGGCTTGGTACTTTGAACTTTCTTGAGATATTCAGGCTTGACAAAACTCGTTTTCATATTTCTATTGAGCATATTCATAGTTTGAATAGACTGACCCGTTTTGTAAACAATGTTGTTTAACGTGTCGACTCTCTTTTCCAAAGCAAGAATTTTTTCAATATCCTTTTCTTCACGAGTTTTATAAAGCTCAGTTTGTTCTTTGTTAACCGACTCTAATTCAGTAATTTGGAGTTTATGTAGCAGCAGTTGTTCTTCAAGGTCCAATATTTTTTTTAATCTTCGTGTAAACTATGTTCCAAGACTAGTCTAGATAGTGGCTAAGTCTAATAAGTACTCAAACAAAATTTTGATGTCCATCGCACTCTTAGATCGTACTCAGATCGTAGTCCGTGATCGTACTCTTATATCGTACTCAGATCGTAGTCCTTGATCGTACTCTTAGATCGTACTGTTAGATCGTAGTCCTTGATCGTACTTGTGGATCGTAGTCACTAGATCGTACTCAGATCGTAACGTTGGATCGTAGTCAGTGATCGCAACAAGTGATCGTAGCCTATGATCGCACTCCTTGATCGTAGTGAGTGATCGCACTCTAGATCGTAGTGGGTGATCGCAGTGAGTGATCGCACTCTGGATCGTAGTGAGTGATCGCAGTGAGTGATCGCACTATGGATCATAACCAGTGATCGTGATATTGGATCGCAAGTAGAAACCCCAGGTTTATGCAATCGCAATACACATATCGTACCAAGGAATCAAAAATACCCCTTTTTCTCGGATAGTACTAGAACACAACAAATTCGTGATTTTTAGCCTAAAAATGAATCAAGCACCCAAAAATTTTGTGTTTTTAACCAAGATAACAATACCAAATCACTACCAATAGTAATAGATGATTTTTATCAAGAATGAACCATAAAAACACCAAAAATATTTTGGTACGTGACTTTTCGAGAAAGATAGGCACGAAAAATCAAGAACACGACACACGAATCTTCAATCACCTATCCACTATAGGCTCTGATACCAAATGTTATTCCCATTCAATCCATAACACAAGATTTAGAGAGAAATAGTAGAAAAGTAGTGAGAGAGAGAGTAGAGAGAGAAGTGGAAGGTTTACACAAAAACTAGGTATTTTATGAAATGAACCAACACCCTCTTCCACATGTGGAAGAGGGTTATATATGCCACGGCTCTAAGGCCTTTGTGGGCTTCATCTTGGGCCGGGCTTGGCATTCACTTGGGCATATAGCCCCTAACAAAGACAATATTAGCTTAAAGTCCAAGCCCGCTTTTTCCGACTAACCTATTACTATACAAGACCAATAACGACTAAGATGACCTATTACATTCTTGTTCGACTATATAAAATATAGGGCTAACAAAATGGTTAACATTTTCCCGCCAATCTAATACCTTGAACCTTATCTAATATATTGATTCTCTAATGTTGAACCCTATCTAATACATTGAACGTCTAATGTTGAACCCTATCTAATACATTGAACCTCTAATGGTGAACCCTATCTAATACATTGAACGTCTAATGTTGAACCCTATCTAATACATTGAACCTCTAATGTTAAACCCTATCTAATACATTGAACCTCTGATGTTGAACCCTATCTAATACATTGAACCTCTAATGTTGAACCCTATCTAATACAGTGAACCTCTAATGTATAACCCTATCTAATACATTGAACCTCTAATGTATAACCCTATCTAATACACTGAACTTCTAATGTATAACCCTATCTAATACATTGAACCTCTAATGTTGAACCCTATCTAATACATTGAACCTCTAATGTTGAACCCTATCTAATACATTCAACCTCTAAAGTATAACCCTATCTAATACATTGAACCTCTAATGTTGAACCCTATCTAATACATTGAACCTCTAATGTATAACCCTATCTAATACATTGAACCTCTAATGTATAACCCTATCTAATACATTGAACCTCTAATGTTGAACCCTATCTAATACATTGAATCTCTAATGTTGAACCCTATCTAATACATTAATGTTGAACCCTATCTAATACATTAAACCTCTAATGTATAACCCTATCTAATACATTGAACCTCTAATGTTGAACCCAATCTAATACATTGAACCTCTAATGTTGAACCCTATCTAATACATTGAACCACTAATGTATAACCCTATCTAATATTAGTATTATTATTGACTTTACATACATATATATCTGATTATACATTTTAGTGTGTTAAGATTTGCAGTTTTTAATTAGATTGATCTTATATGCGTGTGTATGTACAGAAAAAGACGTCTGAAACCCAACAGGAGCCCTCAGAGATCGATATGTTCTATCGTTTGCCCATGGATGCAGACTGTGTATTTGCAGATCTAAACGCTCTCCAGTTGTATGTAAGTATTCTTTCAAAACACACTTTAATGAATCATTCAATAATAATCTAGCAACCCGACTAATATATTTACTATATTGTGTTATTGTCACTACACAGGATCAAATGAGGGAGCTAGAGGCGACAGGTGAGCACACCACTTCCGAGATCAACAGAATGGTACGAGGAGGCAAGTTTCGCGGCCACCATCCTGGCATGGGTATGGTATTGCCGGGATACGCCAGTTCTAGGCCGAGCTTTTCGTCACCCCCTGACACTCGTCGGGATGTTGATTTCTTGATGGGCATGCTGAGAGGCGACGACAGGTATGCCGATCATTTTTCGAGATATGAGAGTGCTGGTGCCAGCGGGAGCGGGAGTCTCCCGTGTGATGATAGTGAGGATCGGGAGGGTGGTGAGGATGGTGGCGATGAAGCGAGCTAGTCGTGTCATATATGTCTTTATTAGTATGGTACATTGTTTCCTTACGTTCATCTTGACTTGTTTCCCTTATCCTAAATTAGAACGCTTGTTTCCCTAGTATCCTTAACTATCCGGACTTATTCCTAGTATCCTTGACAAATTAGAACGTTGTATTATATTTTAGTGCAAGTTTGAACTTATTCCGCGTTTGTGTAGATTTGTATTCCAAGTTTACTTTATATGTGTCTTTTGGTGAGTAAAATACAGGTTTTTGGTATAGGTTTTGGTAGATTTTTTCGGGAAAAATTCCGGAAAAAACATGGAAAACGCCTGCTGTGCAGGCAATTTATAAAAAAAACTTACAGACTTTTCCCCAGCGACATGTCGCTGAGGAAACTTTGGGAAATCGTTGACAAGTCAAACACAAAGCGTTGACAAGTCAAACCTATCGATTTTTTCCCCAACGACATGTCGCTGGGGAAACCTTGGGAAATCGTTGACAAGTAAAAAACAAAGCGTTGACAAGTCAAATGAAAGGAGAGATTCTCTAGCGACATGTCGCTGGGGAAACTATGTAACTAGCTGAGAAGATTAAGTTTAACTTAATTTTTGTTGATTTAATAAAGATTTTCCCCAACAACATGTCGTTGGGGAACATCTTGCCACCGTGGCAATCTATTTTTAAGAAAAAGTCTGCGGGTTCCACATGTCGCTGGGGTAAGTCGCTGGGGTAAGTCGCTGGGGATACCTTTCTCATCGAGCATACCTCAGCGAGATTTCCCCAGCGATATGTCGCTGGGGAAAGTATCCCCGTCAACATGTCGCTGGGGAAATACCAAAAAAATCATTGGGGAAGGGTCGATTGTTGTAGTGCGAATGATTTTCGATTGCTACATTTTGTTGCTTACGGCTTTTAAAACGAATTTTTTACTCATGGCGATCACGAAGACAACATTCTTATCAGTTACTAGTATAAGGTTACCGTAATGGAAGTTAACTACATACTCTATCGATTCCATAATCTTATGCTCTTGCATGTGCATGCGACGCAAATGTAAACCCAACATTTATGTTATATTTACATGATACACGACAAGACAAGAGTTATTTTAGATACCATACTTTTTCTTTGGATATAAAATACTCATCCTCATTATCTATTTCATTTCCATATAATGGATGAGATTAAATATATTTTATTTTTTTACCTATTTTTTATAATTTAAATATCTTTTAAACCGTTAAGTGTTAAACGAAAATAGTTATACCATCGCGACGAGCGTTTAATTATCTTTCTACCAATATGCACCATGATATAATACTTTCGAAGAAAATTTTTAAATTTTTTTTTCGTTTTTTTTCTTCTTGTTAAAATTTAAAGTGAAATATCATATATGATAATATTATTTCATCATATATGATAACAGTGTTAAATCATATATGATATTATATCATATATGGTACTCGTGTTACATCATATATGATATTAGTATCATATATGATAATTTTCGAAAACGTGAAAAAAATGATTTTTTTTTTGTCGAAAGTATATCATATAGCATATTTATAAAAAGACAATTAAATGCTCTTCGTAACGGTATATATTTTTTTCGCATAACGATTAACGGTTTAAGAGATATTAATTTTGAAAAAAGAGGATGAAAATATATTTTGTGTTTAATCTTATCAATTGGTTTAAATGGACATGAAATGTGGAGATTAATCCATTGATATTCAAATAAAGTTTAGTATCAAAATGAGCTTAAATCGATTCGTTATCATTATAAAAATATTCATTTTGAACATTTTGTTTTTTTAAAAGGAGAAAAAAAAAGACAAGAAAGGACGACCAATTGATTGGATTTTTTAAATTGAAATCTATATGGTTTTCTGTGACGATGACGATATATTTATGATTTATATAATGTTTGTTGTCTTTCTAGTAGATGATAGATTTTGTTGAATTATTGTTTCGTATAGTTTATAATAATGAAGAAGGCCCAAGTGTGTCATTTCATTGGAAGTTTTCATGATTATACGATAGATACCACTATTTCAAGTGTGTGCTTGCTCTTTAAAAACGAGAGATGAGAAGATCATACATTTATTGAACTTTAATTTGATATGATAGATAGCACAACTTTAAGCGTGTTTGCTTTTTAAGAACGAGAGATGAGAAGACCAGACATTTATTAAACTTTAACTTGATTGAGTGATAATTATTCTGACACATTCGGTATATATAACCGAATAACATAGCTTGCTAAACAAGCCAAACATAAAGACATTAGCACAACACGATACACATTCCTAAATAAACATAAAGACTTTCCTAAACAAATATGTTCTAAGTAAATATTAGATATTTCAGTCGTAACATTCCTCACTCCTTCAAATTCAATTTGCCCTCAAGGTGATGTCTTGAAAAGCTCGTGATTCCGAGATCTCGTAATCTTCTTTGAACCGTACCGCACTCCATTCTTTCACTAATGCAGTTCTCCATCCATGTAGTTCTCCAACTAAGTTTGTTCTCCAACCAAGTTTTTTCTCCGTATACCATGAACTCGTAATCATCACCGATACCAATTCTTTCCCTGGTGAACTTGTGGACTTCCATGAGCCACCCAAGAAGTGAGTGTATGACTAACCTCATTATCCGCGGATTTCTCGTTTAGATTCAAATTTATTTCACCCAAACGATCATCAAAACCAAGGTATTCAACAACTTCCACACTTTCTTTATTTTCTGAAAATTTGTCAAACTCGCTACGAACTTCCGTGCTTTCCACATTACTCTCACCAATATCGACAACGCCGTTTAGTGCCATACTAACCTCATCAACACCAATATCTTTATAAGATAAGGACCCTTTAATCTTCGCTGAATCTTCTTTACGTGGCCATGATAGAACGATATCTAGTTTCTCTTCAATGTTTAACTCTTTCCCTGCAATTGTCTCAAAACAAGCCTCCATTATACGGCCTAAGGAAAATGCTTCTCTTAAAGTTGTAGGCGATAACCTTAAGACTGCACATTGTAAAAGCGGTTTAAGTCCACATACATAAAAATACATAAGTAAATCCTCAGACGTCCCCGTAACTCGATCTGGAAGTATCATAAACTTACTCTCATAATCAGCCACCGTACACTAATGCAAGAGCTTAGATAGCGCGTCCCGGTCGGTGTTTCCCAATTCCATAGCAACTGAAAAACAATAAAAATTTATTTTTTATTTTTTCGGATGAACAGTAACGTCGTTGAATAGTAACAGGATGAACAGTACCATCAGATGAACAATGTTGTCGGATGAACAGTGTCGGTGGATGAACAGTAGCGTTTGATGAACAGTACCCCCGTCTGATGAACAGTGATCTCGATGAACAATAAATCTTTTTATTTCGATTTGGAACTCCAGATCAAAAACCCTCAACGAGTTGAGGGCTCTTGATGAAATCACTAATTGATACGACCCGGTTAGAGTGAACCGGGATAGATAGCACCACTTCAAACGTGTGCTTTCTCCTTATGAATGAGAGATGAGAAGTCCAGACATTTATTGAACTTTAACTTGATTGATTGATTTATTATACTGACACATTCGGTATATATAACCGAATAACATACCTTGCTAAACAAGCCAAACATAAAGACATTAGCACGACATGATACACATTCCTAAATAAGCATAAAGACTTTCCTAAACAAATATGTTTTAATTAAATATAAGATATTCCGGTCGTAACATTATAAAGCAATATTCCCTCAAATCTAAAATATTTTTCCAATAGTTTGATTGTAAAAGGCATTACCTAATATCACTACAACTTTGTTTAGATCGCTAACCCTCAGATTCCACCAAGTCGAACATTAGTCCACACGTGGTGCAGTTCAATGACTAGATGTTAACACTAACACAAGTAGCTCGCCAAGATTGTCATGAAAAACAAACTTTTTCAGATTAGGGATTGTCTATGCACTTGAAAAAAATGTTATGACTCCTTTTTCTTTTTGTTCTAATTTTCCTTACTAGGAGCTATTTCAGTAGGCACTGAAACTACAAGTTTGAGCATATAGCTTATGAAAACCAAAGAAATAATACAACAACCTAAGGATGGATTTTTGAAACAAATAGATGGAAATGGTGGTCAAAGAGTCCGACTTGGTCCGTCTTCACTTCTTAAAAGCTTGCATCAAGGTAGCACTGTGATTGTACCCTGCGGTGCCACTTCTTTTGCTCAAAGATGCAAAACAATTGGATATATCATTCCAAAAGGTTGTCAAATACTAGTTATGTTTAGGCAATTAGTCGTGATCCTAAACCTTGGGACGATCCGACCTTTGAGCTATTAACCTGAAAGTTCTATTGGATCGAATTTGAGCTACAATGGGAACGACTTTGAATACCTGCCAAATTAGTTATCCTTCCAAACTTGTCTCGAATGATATGCATGACATCTTTATACCAACCTTATGGATCCCAAAAACCCAATTTCGGAAAATTATCCGATAATTTTGGCTTTGTAGTTTGCAGCCAATATATTAAGTCATTTTTCCGCGATTGACCTCAAAGTCCACAAGATCGGTAGACAATATAGTCAATACCGCATTGCTTAAGATGTTCATATCTGTTACAAGAAGACATCCTTGATAATAACATCCTCGCCTTCTTTTAAACCTAAGTACTTTACTATCTCCTCAACTTTATTTTCTCTCATGTTCGCATGAGAAATGATAATAATCAAGAAAATGAAGGAACTAAATATGCCCACATCAGCACCTGGAGGCAGTGGAAAGAGCTTTTATGGTTTATTTTGTATATAATATTTATATTTATCTGAGCTTGGTTTTGGCTTAACTTTGCTTTTCATTTTGGTAAAATCATAATCAAATCCAATTTTTTTTTGATTCGATTCAATTTTGACCCAGTTATTTTGTTGAGTAAACTGCAAATATCATACTTGTGGTTTCTCCAGATTGCACTTTTAGTTACTGGTCTTCTGAAAGTCCAAGCGATCTCACTGGTCTTTAGATAAGTGTTCGTTTTGGTACTTTGACCCTAACCCTCATTATCTTTTGACTGTTACTAAATGGGCAGTTTTGTCATTTTATTTTCTTTGCCTTTCTTCTCCAAAACACCACTCCATCCCTATGCCACCACCACTCCTCTCACTACTAAATATAACCCGAGTCATAATTCAACGGATACTTGCCATCAATTAATATACCAGTATATATAAAAGCGTGCACAATTGGGATAACCTAAAATATTCCCCCAAAATCTAAAAAATCGATCAAATTAGGGTTCATCAAACACTCAAAATGGGTCGAATTTCAATAGAGTCTGCAAATAATTCGGTTTCAAATGAGTACATGTCGTTAAGTGGGCCAAGAATCAGGAAACACAAATGATACAATTAATTTATCTAAATAGAATCAGGTTACATAATCTTTACATTACTCAGTATATGTTAATTTTCTGTTTCAAATGAGTATATGTTGTTAATTGGGCCAAGACTAACAATTATAATTAGCTTATTAGGCCTAAATACAATAGCACGATTTTGATAAAGTATTTTAAATAAGTGTGATCAACAGAATATGTTTATCTTACATATAATATGATACAATAATAGTGGCAAATAAATTATATTACTCCCTCCATTTGATTTTGTTATGTAGGAGGAGCGGTTATGGGTTGTGTTGAGCAGTTGTGGTTGAGTGGGAGGAGTGGTGGTAATGTGGTGGTGGGGTTGTGTTTTGGAGAAGAAAGACAAAGAAAATAAAATGACAAAACTGACCCTTTAGTAACGATCAAAGGATAATGAGGGTTAGGGTCAAAGTACCAAAATGAACACACACCTAAAGACTACTGAGGCCGCCTGCACTTTCAGAAGACCGGTAACTAAAAGTGCAATCTAGACAAACCACAAGTATGATATTTGCATTTTAATCTATTATATTTTATTTTGTTCGATTCCAATCTTTGTGGGTATTACCGGATTTGTTAGCACTCCAAGATCCAATGGTTTTAGCTATTACTATTTGATAAAAATTTGATGTAACGTTAAAGTCTTTGTTTTTCCTAATATAATAAGTTGTGAAAAGGTTAAAAGTTAAAACCAATTAAAACTCAAGAAGCTAGTGTGCCTCACAAACATAACAATGAGACTATATGAATAAATTTGAATACAACATCATTTTGAGGGAACGTGGGGAACGAATGTTTGAATGTGAACAAATAGCTGATTCTTGCAAGTTTGTGGCCAGCGATCACGCGGTTGAGTTATTTACGAAATTTCAACGATGAACATTAATGCGAATGTTGTATTTAATAGAATTTTTCCCGCTATACAAACAAGAACGACAATGCAGCTTCTTGATCGTTTTCTCTGGTTATGTAAATAATAGAAAATATTACACGTTTCGTCCCTATGGTTTATACCAAACATCAAGTTTTGTCCCTATTTCAATTTAAATACACTAGTGCTCCTCATTTTTGAAACTCGTAACAATGTTAATCCCTATTTTGGATGGACGTTTGTTTTTATCATTAAGTTGTGTGGGTGGAGGGGTACTCTTGTCCTTTCATTCTTGATTCTTCAGTTAATGCTTACAGCCCACCCCTTTCATAACACGCGATCACAAACACTTATATCACACACGAAACTCCCCCAATATAGATCAAATCACACAAAACACCAAAAAAATTAAAAATCCTAAGAACACCAAATTGACACTCACAAATGGTTTTCTGCTCATGTGGCCGAGTTGTCGTTATGAAAACCTCTTGGACTGATGGCCATCCAGGTCTTCATTTCTATGCTTGCACCATACAGGTAAGATTTTCTAATCATAAAAATCTAATCATTTATTAAACAAAAATTAATTGTGCCTACTATCTTTTTACAAGGTCCACGTTGTAGGTGGATTGATTGGGTTGATCCACCAATGTGTGCTCGTTCTATTCAAATCATACCTAGATTGCTTAGGTCTAGAAACAGGCATGAAGCTAGTATCAAAGAATTGACATATGAAGTTTCAAAGCTTAAAAAGTACTTGAAGATTAGTTGGTTAGTGTTTGTTTCTGTTTTAATTGTTTACCTCTTGGCCTAAGTAATCAATGTAAAGGTCATATGTAACTCACAATGTATGATGGATTTTACGTGAATGAATGAAATATAATTTTCCATCTTATGTTACACTTGTTAAAACCTGATGCAGTTAAATGTAGAGTAAATGTAGTTGAGTATGTGGTAAATGTAGTTTAGTAAATACAGGCAATTGAATGTAGTTGAGTGAATGCAATACTTCATTTACTATGAGTAAATTCCCAGCCACCTATTTTCTCTTATAAAAACCAACAGTCCTTACACCACTTATCCATAACCATTCACCCTTTGAAACCTTAAAAAGAAAACACAGATCAATAAAATGTCATAAAAAGTTGAAGTAATTGAGTTAAGTGACTCTAGTAAAGCTGTGTATTGTTCAAGTGAGGATGTCAGTATTGGGTAGATTGAAAAGGGAATTAAGGGATCTTCAAAGCCTTCAAATCCTCCCTTTGGGTCAGCCAAAAGACCTAGGCCTGAGGTTCAGGCTAGTGTTGCTGAAAAGTTTAGGACTAGGAGTGTTCCAAAAGAGGCGATAGATTGGTATGGCTATGTTGATCTTGCTGAGTATTATGCTGATTCACTTTACTAGGATACTTGGGTCCTAGAAGAAGGTCCATTTGATGAGTTTCTTGATGAGACAGATGAGGTTGATGAAGACAACATTGATCCATTAAGTTCTATGAAGACACTCTTAAAGTGAAAGCCAAAACCCAAAAGCAAAAAGGTCCTGATGTGAACTTTGTCCCTAAAAAGATTTTCAAAAGCCCTACCCCTATTTACAATTCTGTCCTTGGACTTGCTAACAAGACCAGTTGGGATATGATTGTGCAAAAAATGGGGAAGAGGGGTGCTGGTAACAAAGGAAAGGGGAAGGCAAAGGTTTGAAGTTTATAGATGGATGAAGATTGTGGATGGATGCAGGTTGTTGATGGTTTCTAAATTTTCTGTATTGTCTTATTAGGTAATAGCTTGAACTTATAATTGATCACAGTTGATGTAGTGGCCAATAAATCTTGTTAATGAAATGATGCTCAAGTTTCATTTGTATTTGTTTACAACTTGGCCTAAGAAAAATGTAAAGTCATCTGTTTATAGCTTCGCCTAACAGAAGTACTAATCCATTGAAGCACAAAAGAAGCTAACAAAAGCACTAATCCATTGAAGCACAAAAGAAAAATATTGTCTTAACTATTGTCTTATAATACTATTGCATTGAGCCACTAAACCATTGAAAAATACTATAATAGAATGTCTTAAGGAGGCATAACACAAACCGACTTAGTTCAGATTACAAAAACTTGAAATACTAAAGCAGGAAAGTAAATTGCAGTCCTTCACTTTTTAGTTATTGGCTTCTTATTCTTTCCAACTGAACTTGAACTCTTGGATCTTGTTTCATGCTGCATATTTGCAATTGCAGCTGTTGTTACATGTTTCTTCTTTGCAGGTGCAGTTGAGGGTGTGGTACCTACATCAGATGGACTTTTCCTATTACCAACAACAACATTAGTTGAGGGCGTGGTTGTAAAACCCGCTTTAAAAACCCTAAGATCATTAAATGAACGAATTTACGATTAAATTTAAACTTTCTAATTAATTAATATACGTCATGAATCATGAATATTTAATACGAACGTTACGTATATTAATTAATTATACTAAGTATTACGTATGTAAACATGCATATAAATGCACGATAAGTATTCATGTATAATACTTAAAATATACAAGACACAAAAACACGAACCTTTAACGAACATACACGATAATAAATTAAGTCACGAAAAATAAACGAATTGTTATATGTGTGTGGTTGTGTCCGCGTCCAAACAAGCAAGAAGAAGGGCCCAAAGGCCTAATCCAACAATAATCCTTATTTACATAATATAAGGAATCATAAATCACAAAACATTGAGATTTACAAAACCCTAAAAAACACTTTCTCCTTCCCTTTTTCTTTTCTTAGCCGCGGCAACAACAAGAGCACAAGGACGATTTTGTTTTTGATTTTGTTTGTAACAACGGTATTGGTTCGTGTTCATTCCTTTTAATCACGTGATTGGTATCCTCTAATCTTTCTTTTTATTTATTTATTTATGTTATGATCTATAATAAATAAAAACAAATCAAGAACATGTAATTAAGCATAGATCAACCAATAATTTAACAAGTAAAGGGTCTCGGAGGTGTGGTTTTTCCAGCAGCCGCAACCCCACTTGGGGGTCGGCGTGGGTCGTGAACCACCAGCCACAACCGTATAGGTGGCGATGGTGGTGGTATGCTGTCAGTCGCAAGGACCAAGAACCCCACAGCGGAGAACTTGGCCCAACAGTAGGAACCGAGGCCCACTAGGGGGCTCGGTGGCAAGGTTTTCGTAGCAAGGGGTGTTTGTTCGGGCGCAACAGCAAGCTGAGAGCCCTTGGCTCTCGATGTGGTGTTGTTTGGCTCGGACGAGTCACGACAGCAAGAGGCTGCAACCTTCGGGCTGTGGTGCTCGGTTTTCCGGTCTCGGATTAGGGCTCGGGAACTTGACACTTTTTCAAGAACACGTAATTAAACCGACATGTAAAAATATTTATGTTATGTTTTAATTAATTAATTGTACTAATTAATTATGGTTTAATTAAAATAAAACTTAGGTTATGTTTATTTAAATAAATTCATGATATAATTGTATTTACATTTATTTAAATAAACTTATGTTAAAATAATTAATAATTTAATAATTCATGTACATTGATTTAATTAAGTAAAACTTAGGTTAATTAATTAATATCTTTTAAGGTAAAGTTTAATAACATGAAATATGTAATATTATTAATTAATATTAACTTATGATAACATGACATGACATTATTAATTAATAATAATAAGTTAAGCTTAAGTATTTATTATTTAATAAACTTTATACTATAATTATACATGATATATTATAAGCATACGATTAATTATAGAAACATGTTAATTATGGAATTATACTAATTATGGCAACATGATAAATATGGAAATACACTAAATATGGTAGCATGCTATTTGTAGAAACATGCTAAATATGGAAACTTTCTATTTTTGGAAACTTACTAATTATGGAAACTTCCTATTTTTACAAACTTACTTTTTAAGGAAACTTACTATTTTTGGAAAGTTAATATATATGGAAACCTGCTATTTTGGAAAGTTACTATATATAGAACCTGCTATTTTTAGGAAGTTACCCATTATGTTACGACAAGTACTATAACACTTAAAACATGAAATACATGAAACTAAAACATATGAAACTATAAGAAACACAAGATTTAAACATGAAATAATAAGACAAGACAAGAACAAGTATAATAACTATGAACACGTCAAGTAAACTAAATAATAAGTATGTATAAGTAAAACCGACTCTTATTCATGTCCCTTCATTATGTAGCTATTGTGAAGTCGGAGTGATCTTCTACGTTTGTTTTCGTCTTCATTTACTGGACATAAGGTACGGATATTCCGTCCTTCAGTATGGACATTCTTTCCTATACTTAGGATTTCCCCGTTTGCAGCCATCTGTTTTCCCCAGTAATTTAAGTGTCTTAAACAAATCAGTATATGTTATGATTATTTTAAATTACCTGAGCTATATACATGCATGCCAATTTCGCCTAGTTATGGGGGTTCCATAACCATAGC
This sequence comes from Glebionis coronaria, assembly GCA_025667525.1. Classification (NCBI taxonomy): domain Eukaryota; kingdom Viridiplantae; phylum Streptophyta; class Magnoliopsida; order Asterales; family Asteraceae; genus Glebionis; species Glebionis coronaria. The sequence continues at coordinate 601,603,428 of CM046878.1, read as the reverse complement.
ACTGGAGGCACTGGTGTTATGACTCTTCAGCGGTGAGAGTGATTGCTTGTAACGTCCCTTTACGTTATTTAGCGCCTATGTTACTATTATCATGTGGGGCGAATGGGTGCATCCTAGACCAAGTTAGTATGATTTTATGGTAACTGCGGTGTGTGCCTTGCATCCATTACAGGAGTTGATCCCTCCACTCTTTATATATATATATTAATTAGAGGCAACCCCTCTAATTGCATGATGAGGTCACCCCTCTAAGTATTCATGCACGTTGATATAACATGACGTATATGGGATCCGGGCATATTTAAAATACATATTTTCAAGATAAACTAAACATAAGTCTTTTTAGAAATATAAACCAGTCTTATGAACTTAAACCAGGTTTTTCAGGACATACATTTATTCCGCTGCTATTCATTTCTTTTCAATACTTGCTTATGTTTATGCTTTACATTCTATGTTATATATCCACACATTGAGCGTATTTCTTAGCCATATTTCTCTTTCCATGTCCCAACATGGCATGTACTAAAGTGCAAAGCTAGGAATCAAGAGTACGTGCATGGAATGAGGCGCCAGTCTTCTTTCATTCTTTAATGCATTTACATATTTTTGCTTTGCTGGACATTGTTTAGTCCTTTCCTTTACATTCTATACTTATGCATTTCGTGTGTGGAGCTTATGTTGGATCCGATGTTTGTATGGTCATTTAATGTTTAGACATTTACCTTGCATGCTTTGATGACACGCCATAATTATTACGTAACGGTCCATTTATCCAAATGGGGTGTTACAATGGTACCTGCATTACTTGTCCTTTGGGATGAACCTAAGCCTGTTGCATTCATTGGGTCCTTTTGCCCTTTACAAGACCTTTGGTTATGGCTAAGATTCCCACATTTGAGACATGTCACTATTTTATAAGCCCTAGAAAACTTTCCATCCTTCACCATTTGAGCCTTCTCTTCCTTAGGATTTCTCTTATTTTTCCTTGGCCTACCAACTAGAGTATTATGTTTTGGTGGGGTGAGTGTTGTAGGAATTTGTGACTTCTGTCACATGACCTTACCATTCAAACATCCTAGAGTGTAACTATATGTTTTTTCCTAAGTAGCTAACCAATAACACTTATCCACCCATTCTTTTTATATTTTAAACTGCATTCCATTAAGTGCCATGTTGTAGTTAGCTGCTATAGCATGTGCACAAGGGATGCCTGTTAACTCCCAGTTCCTACAACTACATACCTTTTTTACTACATTAACCACAAACTGAGTACCATATTGGCTCTTTACCTCATTTTCTTTACCCCTATTGTACCCAACTGTGTACTTATTAGCCCTTTCCATGACTATATTCAATAACTTAGTTGCAACAGGGGTAAGTGGTCCATCTGTCTTGTTAATCACAGCAATAACATTGACCATTCTTCTTATTAAGTATTCCCTGATGTATTCAAAGGCTGTGATTATTGGTGAATCCCTATCATCTAAAATCTTACCATTGAAACATTCACAAAGATTGTTCAACAAGATGTTTGATCTAGCTCTACCTGTTTTCATTATAATGGGCAATAATAAGTGTATGTGTAACTACTATTTAAGTTAAATGGAGATTAAACTAAAGGGATTTTACCTAAGAAATGTGATCTAGACCAACTGTGAGTTGGAATTTTATCCAACCATTCAAAAGCTTCTTTGTTAAATTGTTTCAACTCCTCCATAGCCCTATCAAAATATGGAACTGGTGTTGCAACAGCACATCTCCACAACATCTCTTTATAAGCTTGTCCATTCCATTGTTTTTTCATGTTTTCATGGATATGCCTAAGGTAATATCTATGCTCTGCACAAGGAAAAACATTTGCAATAGCAATAGATAAACCTTGTAGAAAAAAGACAAAGTGTTAGTGTATTATACAGTTAGGGACCAATTATATATTAAAAAGTCAAATGTAGAAAAAAAGACAAGTTACCTTATGTCTATCACTGATAAAGGTGAAATTAGATCCTTTTATCAACCCAAGATCATCACCTAGGCATTCTAAAAACCATATCAAGAACATGTTGTTTCTTGCTCAACAATGGCATAGGCAAGTGGATAAATGCCATTATTTGCATCTAATCCAATAGAAGTCAGTATTTGACCTGGACATGGTCCCTTCATAAATGCACCATCTAACCCCAACAACTATTTTCCACAAGATTTGAAACCTTTCTTTAATGGGCTTAAACAAATATATATCCTCTTGAAAATTATTGTATTATCATCTCTTTCAACTTCAATCCTTATTGTTGTATCTAGATTTTCCCTTCTTAATTCAAGACATTTGTCTCTCAACATGGTATAGTGTTGCCTATAATCTTCTTTAAATTGATTAATTGCTGCTGATTTAGCTTTAAAAGCCTTCTATCTAGACACGCCTAGCTCAAACTTCTTTTGAAATTCATCTTGAAGAGATCTTATTGGAATATATGGGTTTTTCTCTACTTGGTCAATGATCCCTCTAGATACGAACTTGGAGGTACAAGCAAAAATTTCCTTGACTACAAGCACTTATGGACATTATTGTAGGTTCTGACTTCCCATGTTTCAGTATTTTTAGCCTTAGTAATCTGCAAAGCCAATGGACATTCATCTGGTGCAAGTGGTTTGGGCCTGCCTCTACCACCTAAACTGGCCCCTTTCTTACTAGGCCTAACTTGATCACTTGCCCCAATAACTGTTTTACCTTTATCCTTTCTTGTTTTCTTGTTGGGTGCAACCTCTTCAGTGTTACTAGGCCCTTCATCATCTAGTGTAAAAACATGATTTTTTCCTAAGCACCTTGCTCTAATTTTAACTTTATCATTCTTTGCCAACCACGGATTCCTTCTTGTTTCAATTGAATGAAGTCTAACTCTTTTGTAGAAACTAGAGGGGGGGGGGGGGGTTAAATAGTTTCTTATTGATTTATCTCCTAATTAAAATTCCTTTCAATTAGGTGAGTGCCAAAACTATCTTTAACTTAAAACCTAGTTGCATAATGATTAAGTTCAATTCTAATGCATTAACAATAAGTAATAAGTGTAATGATGTTGAATGCAAGTAATGAGTAAGGAAAGAAACAACCTAGTAGGAAGATACCAAGATTTATAGTGGTTCGGCAACGAGGCTCTATCCTCGTTCCTACTCTACTCCTCGAGTACACCTTACTCGAGATTTCCACTATATCCACAAGCTCCCTTCTTGGCGGAGAAAACCTTACAACGTCGCTTACATTATTTTCCGACACTAAGCTAAATGTCGAGACCTAATCATAGCTAGGACCAATTTACACAACGTCGCCCACTTCACCATTTTACGACACAAGGCTAGATGTCGTGTTCTAATCCAAAGCTAGAACCAATATTCACAACGTTGCCTACTTCACCATTTTTCGACACAAGGCTAGATGTCGAGTTCTAATCCAAAGCTAGAACCAATCTTCACAACGTTGCCTACTTCACCATTTTCTGACACAAGGCTAGATGTCGAGTTCTAATCCAAAGCTAGAACTAATCTTCACGACTCTTCACTTTGAAGCTAAGTGAGAACTTCACATAACACAACTACATATCACTTTATAGTTTAGTGAGAACTCACAAGACACAACCACATCACTTTATAGTTTAGTGAGAACTAACACAACTTATTACAACTCAACTAAACATATCCAAGTACACACATGTAGCTTGGATCTACACAACACAAATCCAAGCACACACATGTGCAAAGGATTTACACAACTCTAATCCAAGTATTCACAATAAGCTTGGATGAACACAACTAGTCCAAGTATTCACAAATACATTAGATCTACACAAGATATAAATAAAAAAATGATGAACATGACTAGATCTTTAAGAGAAGGTGATCTTCATCAATGCTTCATCTTTAATCACATCACAAGTGTGTGAGTGATCTTCTCTTTGGACAAGGTAAAGAAGGAGATCAAGAGGATAATCATAAGTAAACATACTTAACACATTAAGTGATCATTTACAAATGACTAGGATTAGATAGGAGAAAGAAGGCTGAAAGAGATGTCCAAAAAGGGTTGATGAAAATGCAGATTTGATCCACTATTTATAGAAGACAAATGCCAACGGCTATCTGGGGGTGGTTCCTTAACTAACCAGGCAGTTCCTTATCGATAGGGAACCGCGTAGGCACTTAAGAAACCACGGAGAGTAGACTCCACTCCTTTTTATCTTTTAGTGAATTTGAAATATCTGAGGCTTTTTAAACCTTCAAAGGATATTCTTATGGTATTTGGAATATTCCATATTCAAATTTACATTTTCATTTTAATAAAATATTTTCTTAAAAATAAAGTTTATTAAAATTTTTTTTGTTACATTTGACAAAAGTGAGTTTTAAGGCTAATCACTTTTATGATCACTTAGCATGATTAAGTTATGTTAGTGTAATGATTATTACCTTGATGATAGTGTTTGTTAGATAATTCGTTTTATTTTTGTGTTTGACAACGAATGTCTTTGTAATTTTCCGTGATCAAAACTAAGAAAGATTAATTAATACTAACAATGTTTTTAGGCATTGCTTTGCATTAACAATCTCCCCCTTTTTGATTCGACAAACTATAAACTCATTTATGTAAAATACAAGTTTATTTGAATTATTAACGTGTTTATCACTATCATTTCTCCCCCTTTGTCGAAGTAAAAAGGTTTGCATAAGTCTTTGAAGAAGAAAAGAACCAGACTTTGCTAGTAGCTCCCCCTTGGTGCTTACTCCCCCTTGCTTGGGACACCAAGTAAATGAGCTAAGGTGACATGCTACACAAAGGTTATAAGAAAGAAAAGAAACACCAATGTATGTATGTGCACTACCTACTAACTAACTTGAGAGGTAGAAGGAAAAGAAATCTCAAATTAGAAGCAAGCATTTGCTAAGTATGTCCAAAGAGTGTGTATTGACAACATCATAGTTTAATTGGTGTAATAAAGGAATAAAAGAAACATCCAAACCAATCAAAGATGATTAAAATGTCAAGGGGTTAAAATTTAGAATTTATGGAATTATCCATAATTAATCGTAAGTTTTAACCATGATCAATTCTTTAACAAATATGTGTAAAAGAATTAGCAGGAAAGATAACACACATAACATTCATATTACACAAATATGAAGTAACATACAAGAGAAATATTCATACACACAATATGAATATTTAAAGCAAAAAATATGGAAAATAAACCACAAAGCATAAACTACTATAATAGTGATAATCTTCCAAGATTGCTTAAGTTTTATTGACTCAAACAACTAAAGTACAAAATGTGCCTTAGTTGGAAAAGAAAGACGACGAAGCATCATTCGAAGTTTTGTTCACGGGAACGAAAACTTTGAGAGGAGGTCGAGTGAGGAGGAATTCAAGGAAATTTAGCTTGTCATAGATATGAGCAAGTTCAATTTGTTGAAAACGACAACAAGAATACGAGGAACCATGATGCAAAACAAAGTCGTTAGATGGGGGAGTTCCATCAAAAACAGAGTTTGGTAGAAAGGGAGATAATGGATAAGAAATGTTTTCACAATGCCTAGTGAGATTAGGGAAAGAAGATAGGTCCACTAGTACAAAAATGGGTTTTGGTCACACATATCAAACTTCATGTAGTCAGAAATAATTTTTTTGTGTGACTGAAGTTGCCAAACAAAAATAAACAGTCACACTTAAAGTCAGTTTGTGTGACCTTTTCGTTTTTTGTTTGTCACGCATATGAATATTTACGTGACTAGCGCTAACAACTGATTTTTGGGTGAGTCATCAGTCACGTAATAATTTGGGAGTGTTACCGAATCAAATGCTGGTTCCAGTAGTAGTCACATTATACATATAAATGTGTGACAAATATTTGTCATACACATAGCAAATGTGACCAAAAATCATATATGGTCACATGGACTTATTTTACAAGTGACTAATTAATAAACAAGGTTGTCACACATATTATTTTAATGTAACTATTATATTTTGTTAAATATTAACCACACATGAATTTTGTATGTGTGGCAAATGGAAAGTATGTATTGAAATATTTGTCACAATATTTATTTAAAAGTGACAAATATTTTACAATTACTTGAAGACTATGATCAAATATAATACATGGTTACACTAAATCGTCAAACAATTATGTGACTATATGTTTGCCAATAGTCACAAAATTTGAGCAATGTGTAACTAAATTATATTTATGATCACATTATAATGTGATTATATGTGACCAATACCTTCAAAACATTCACACAGTAAAATATTTATGTGACTAATATTTAGAACGGAATTGTAATCTTAGTTATCATTAACCTTGATATTAGGCACATATTGAGTGTTTGTGTGACTAATTCAAAATCCTATATGTGGTCACATGAAGTAATTGTTTATGAGACTAAATCATAAAATCATGTTTTATCACACATTATATAAGTGTGTAGGCAAAATTCTATGTCTATTATCATATTTGATATTCATGTGCCTATTAACTAGAGTAAAATGCAAAATCAGTCATCATTAAATTTTTGTTATTCTTGAGCAACCAAAGATCTTACACTAGAAAGCTTGGTCCTATAATTGAGTTGCAAATTATAACTTGTAGGACTTTCAAAGTGAAACTTTTACAAGTTTATCAGTAATCTGCAAAGAAACTTACAACAACAATCATTCCAAAAAATTCTTTTGAGAACTCCATCACAACATCCACATTGTATGAAAACGCATTAGCCATTATTACATGATACGATAGTACTGACTTAGGCCTTTCAGTCACCCGTAAGTGAGACAAGTCAATATCATTTCATAATTAGTAATTGATGGATTGTATAAGAGCTGTTGTTAAGCCTATAAAGGATATTTACATGTTTGTGTCGTCCTTTAAAAATTTCTATAATTATTGAGATAATTATCGAATCAACTATTAACACATAAGAGTTAATTATTAGCAATGGGATGGTTCTATCTTGCAAATGAAACATTAACATATAGAGAAAACAACTGGTCAATTTTAAGTGTCCACTCAAGTCAAAATATTTTTCCAAGTTACAATGAAGAAAGTACAATTGGCTGATGTTCTGCCAGTTCAGGTTTAAGCCTACTCTGCAAACAAACTGCTCCTTAACTCTATGTCTCAAACCAATATGGAAAACAATGACGAAATTTATAAAAATTAATAGCTAAGAATAATTGTTTAACGGGATGCTTTTATCATCTGATACACTTCCAAGAAGACTCCCTATGGCTCCACTTCCTGCATCTTCAAACTTCACTCCCCAAATATGATTCTGAACCGCTGCCCTCATTTTGGGGTCCCAGAACTTCACAGTCCTATCACTGAAACCTGATGCAATAGCTGCCCAATCTGGGCTCACATCAACACTCAAAACTTCTTTTGGTTGCCTTTATCAAAGGTCGTTGAGCCTTTATGAAGGAATAGATACAGTTCCTATATGCTTCCATTCAACTGTAGCCCATAGCTTTACTGATGCACTGCTGCCACCAGCAACCGCAGTAGTAGTACCATGATAAAACTAATTAACGGATTTGAGTTCGCATATTTTATCTTCAGAAACCACATATTTATAATTGTTTTAAAGACGCATCAAGGGTAGATTCCTCAGCCTAAGCATTCATAATTGATATAAAGAAAGAATGAACTTATTTAGATGAAGCTACACTAAGGGATAAGCTTTTGGAAGCATGAACTTGCTATTTTCGCATAAATTAGAGTTCATTCAGAGGGTGTTTGGGTAAGCTTCTGCTTCAGAGCGTATGTCAAGAAAAAAACAACAGAAGCTTAATTCTCTCATTTCCTCGCAAAACAACCAATAAACATTACCTAAAAAACTTGTGATTTCTATGTTATGATAACACAACAAGATAATACACGTTATAACTAATTTTCAACAACACAACCCTTTAGTTCATTAACTAATCTATAAGAAATTAAAGCACAAAACAAATTACATATGAATCACGTGCTTTCATTGTCATGTAACATAGTCTAACAAGTAACTTTTCAAACAATTATATAACCTCAAGTCACATCTTGATAGACATCACTTAAGCATCTGGGTCTTATCGCACAACAAAGAAGGGACCATAGAATCACGCATGTTCTAAAGAGATGCTAGTGAAAAAATAGGCTACTGGTGACGGTGTATAGAAAATGGAATATAATCATGAATAGGGTCAAGAAAACCACGAGAATACAATATCAGTTGATTTATTCTGATTATACACTTTTCCTTTTGGCTCACTACTTTTTCCAAATATTGGCGCAAATCATGTGAAAGGTATACAAAAGCAAAGTAAAGTTGTTTGTGATTAATAATCAAAGTCAAAGGAGAAAGTTAAACTAAATAAAAATTAGTACTGGGAACAAAATAAAATACTACCTTGAATGAAAGTGTGAATAAATTTTGATAAAGGCAGCACAAGAACAGCACGCGACACATCATCTACCGAAAAGAACAGTTTGATGATTAATCGAAGCAAGACGAGATCCAAAAGGAGATCCAATTATATCATAATGAATGAGTAGGATGCTTCTACTAGGACATATGTCGAGAGTAGTCGCAGCTGGTAACTGCGAACGCGAGACATATCTTGGCTTCCGTGCTGCTATAACTCGTTTCACAAGTAGGCAATATTGATAAAATTTAAAGCCAACAGAGATAAGCGCAACAAACACACCACATGATACACACTACAACAGTTAAAATATTGTTGATGACCCTAAACATCATTACCCTTGAATAGATTAAAGTTTCACACTACATTTTATCAACAGTTCTACTACACTTTATCAATGGCCATATAGATTAATTGTGTAATTTTGTGTATAATCCAACATGAACAATTAACTATAAACTAAAACTTTGGCAGCGTACTTTACACACACACTCCAGGTAGAACTTTTCAAAGACACTGTACCAAACCCTAACTCACGTACAAAATCTTAGAACCAAGTTAGCATAAACTCTAGCACATGCACAACACTTTTTGACATATGTTTAGGGTATGTATGTACTTTAATTTTTGTAGTTTTAACCACACGTGGGAGTCATGGACTTTACCGTAGTATATATATATATATATATATATATATATATGGACTTTAATTGTTGTAGTGTTTAGGGTAATGATGTTTAGGGTCATCAACAATATTTTAATCCTCGGTTAAGAGATTAACTTACACTAAGCTAGCTCAGTGCATAAGCTATTAATCACTTAATCCAATGAGGATGCAGGTAGACTGCTATTACTATCTATTAAATGTTTAACAACTAATAAGCTACCTCTAAAAATACTAATAAGTTTTAACAACTGATAAGCTACCTCTAAAAAGCACAAATCGAACATCGAATAAGCACGAATCGAACACCGAATAAGCTCGAATCGAACACCGAATAACCACGAATCGAATACCGAATTAGCACGAATCGAACACCAAATCGAACATGAGTCGATTGAAGATCGACATCATTGTTCAATGGTGTTTGGGACTGTTTAATGAGTGTTTTTATACTTCTATTGATGGGAAATATATTGGGACTGTAGTAGATAAAAATTTAGTGTAAAAAGAGACATGAGAGATACTGAGATGATTTCTCATCTGATGGAGAGATGATTGAGACGTGTGCAAGTTCTCAAGAGAGAGAGAGAGAGATAAGATTGTGTGTTTTAAATTTTCGGTCAAATGATGGAGGAATTATTCCCGGATTTTTTGTTAAGAGGAACCGCCTTTGGGATAACTGCACAAATTATCTAGCGGTAAATAGTTACCGACTTACCGATATGCTAAATAATTAGGAGGTTAAACTGATTGACTTGATCGGGTTGACGTGTTGGTCGAATCAATGAATTATTGGCTCGAATGAGTTGATTTGGTGGTCGATCACTTAACCCAATGACTCGACCGGGTTGATCTAGTGGTCGATCTTCTGATCCGATGACTCGACATGGTTGACCCGGTGGTCGAATCAGTAAACTATTGATTTGACTGGTTTGACCTGGCGACTTAACCAAGTTGACCCGATGGCTTGACCGGTTTGACCGGTGGTCGAACCCATGAACCGGTGACTCGACCGGTTTGACCCAATGGTCAAACCTGAGACCCGATGACTCAACCTGATCGACCCGATGGTCGATCACGTGATCCTGTGACTCGATCGGTTGACCTGGTGCTCGAACCCGTTACCCGATAATATTGTGTGAGAAAATAAATGTTGAAACCAATACTAAAATAGTATTGATATACACGAGATTCTAAAAGGATGAGTCGATATGATGTTGTTTTACATGATAAGTTAAACGGGCTATTCAAGGTGATATTGATATAAATAAGATTTTAAAAGGATGATTCGGGATGATGTTGTTATACATGATATGTTAAACGGACGAGTCGAGATGTTATTGGTATACATCAAATGTTAATTGGATGAGTTGAGATGCTACTATATACAACTAAATTCATCGTAATTAGAGTTTACACATTGTATAGTGACTCGATCGTCGAATCCGTGAACTAGAGACTCAACTGGTTTGACATGGTGACTTGATCAAGTTGATTCGGTGGCTCGACCGGGTTAACTAGTGGTCGAACCCATGGACCGGTGACTCAACCAATTTGACTCAGTGGTCGAACCCGTGACCCAGTGGCTCAATCTGGTATATCTGGTGGTCGATCACCTAATCTAATGAATCGACCAGTTGACCTGGTTTCGAACCCTTGACCCGATAATATTGTGTGAGAAATTAATTGTTGAAATCAATATTAAAATGGTATTGATATACATGAGAGTATGACTTGATATGATGTTGTTATATATGATATGTTAAACGAACGATTTGAGATGATATTGATATACATGATATTTTTAAAGGATGATTCGGATGATGTTGTTATACGTGATATGTTAAACGGACGAGTCGAGATGTTATTGGTATGCATCAAATGTTAATTGGATGAGTCGAGATGCTACCTATATACAACTAAAATCAATTAGCAGATATTTTAGCCTAATAAAGATGTGTGTCTAAACACACATCAAGGGTTAGGGGTTTTGGTCAACTATTACAGGCTAACAGATATATGTTATTTGTTACAATTAGGGGTTAAGTTTTATGAATTATGGTCGTAATGTAACATATCGACTACTCCGTTAAATATCTTATGTACATGGATATCATCTCGACTATTTCGTTGAACAACTCATTTACGACAATAGCATCTCGACTCCTCCGCATAACATCTTATATACAAAGATATCATATCGACTCATTCGTTTAACATCTCATGTACAATGACACATATCGTCTCCTTCGTTGAACATCTCATGTACAACAATACCATCTCGACCCCTTCGTATAACATCTCATGTGCAACGATACTACATCAACACCTTCGTTAGCAATGTTCAATGATACTACATCGAATCCTCCGTTTAACATGTCATGTATAACAATATCACCATGACTCATCCGTTGAACAACGCATGCACAACAATACAATATCGGCTCCTTCTTTGAACATCCTATGTACAAAGATACATCTCGACTTGTTCGTTTAACATCTCATGTACAACCATATAATCACGAATCCTTCGTTGAACATCTTATATACACCGATACCATCTCGATTTATCCACTAAACATCTCATTTAGGGCTGAACATCGATATAGGACCGGACCGGAACGAGGACCGAAATGGTCCGAAACCCCGGACCGAGACCGGATCGAGACCGGATCGAAATAGTCCGGTCCGGGTCGGTCCGGTCCGGTCCTACTAGGCAAAATCGATAAGATTTTTTGTAGGACCGAACCGGAACGGACTGGACCGAGGATCGAATTTGTCCAAAACCCCGGATTGAGGACTGGACCGAAATTGTACGGTCCAGTTTAGTTCGGTCCAGTCCGGTCCGAGTCAGTGTTGGGTCTGCCATGCTCAAACCTAATAGTTTATAATTAATTATCTATTAAATATCACTTAATATTACTAAAATGACATTTTATGTTTTAGATCATGCTACTTTTTATACACTTACACTTGATAAATGTATAAAATGATTAATCATGACCCGAATCTGAGTTAATCTCTCAAAGTTAATATTAAAATTTGTATATAACCATATTTATTTTTATATTTTTATATAGATCAGTCGAACCTATCAAAATTAAAATTAAAATTTTAAATTATATGTTTTACAAAATACTTTTAAATAAGAATAATATTTCTAAAAATAATTATATGTTTTATAAATAATAATTATATACATTTTTAATAAATACTAGTTTTAAAAATATTTCTTTTACAAAAAATTTATATATATTTACAACCGACCAACTATTTTCACTTTATCCCGCTTAATATTTTCACCAAAACCTAAAACACATTCGGATTATTTGTCATTGCCCCGCCCAAACTTTCCCCAAAATCAAATTAGCACGGATACTCCCCTGCTAACCTAGATCTCACACTTATCATGTTCATCTTCACATTATTTTCCCTAAATCCAATTTCTAATCCCACAAAAATCCTCTCGTATATGTCGTCAACCAGAATCCCCACTAGTCACCATCCATGAGTCGGACCATTCTTGGTGATTTAATAAAAAAACTCATATTGGTGATTTTTGCTACCATTCTTATTTCAGTTACTCATTCCTTCTCTTAATCAAGGACCAAGATCTGGAGAGTGATAGACGATAGGTTGGCACAAAACCCTAATCCCCAAAACGCAATCAATACCACAATCATCATGGCACCGAACGCAAACGCAAGTGATCCTCTTCGACGCTATCGACCAATCTGTAACGGCAAAGGTCAAACCCAACAACCCAATTAACAACAATCCATCCATCAATCCTTGGAATCAAAAGCGTTTTAGTCAAAGGTATTATGATATCTTTGAAAATAGGAAGACTTTGCCTGTTTGGCAGCAAAAAGAGGAGTTATTTAAGGTTTTGAAGGAGAATCGGACATTGATTCTTGTTGGTGAAACTGGTAGTGCTAAAACTACGCAGATTCCTCAATTTATATTGGAAGCTGTTGAACTTCAGAGTGCTGATGGGCGCAAGAAATACATGGTCGGTTGCACCCAACCTCAGCTCTTAGGGTTGCTGTAATGTTTGTTTCTCGTCGTGTTGCTGAGGAGATGGATGTTGTTATTGAAGATGAAAGTAGTTTATAGCATCTGTTTCAAAGATTAGACAAGCGCCAAAACTGTATTGAAGTAAATCTCACAAATACTAATATAGTTTAACCGCATTTAGAACGTCTCATTTTGTCGAAACTGATATTTGCTATTTGGTATTGGTAGGTACTTGACATATGGTATGCTATTAAGAGAATCCACTTCTTGAGAAATATAAGGTGATAATTCTTGATGAGGCTCATGAGAGAACATTGGCTACTGATGTCTTGTTTGGGCTTTTAAAGGAAGTGCTTAAAAACAGACCCGATCTCAAGTTAGTTGTCATGAGTGCTTCGAAAAGTTTTAGGGGTATTTCTTTGGTGCACCTTTGATGAAAGTTCCTAGAAGACTTCATCCTGTCGAAATCTTTTATACCCAAGAGCCTGAAAGGGACTATCTTGAAGCAGCAATAAGGACGGTTGTACAAATACATATTTTTGAACATCCTGGTTGTAGAAACTAGAAGGGGGGGGGGGGTTGAATAGTTTCTAGTTCATTTTCAAAACATTTCGGCTCAATCTACTGCCTGCGGTTCCTTATCTCTGCCCGCGGTTCCTTATTGATAAGGAACCGCCGGTCCAATAACGAACCGCCGACAGTGGACGTAGCAACATTGTTAATTTGAAACCTTAACAATCCTTTGTATCAAATTCCTTATCAATCTTGACTAGATGTGAGATGTGTTTGATTGAGAGATAAATACTACAAGTAAGAAAACACACAAGCACATCAAATCAAGAGTACATCAAGCAATAGTCTAAACACTAAGCACACACGTACTAAGCACAAGCTTTTCCGCAACTAGGATGTTTAGACTAAGTGATGTACACTTTACCATAATCTAAACATGAAGCACACACGTACTTAGCCATAGCTTTTCCGCAACTTAGATGTTTAGATTATGTGATGCACACAAAGACACACAACACAAGTATGCAATTATAAATACATCTACAAAGGTAAAGACATAAATGTAAATGAAAGTACCGACACGATGATTTATAGTGGTTCGGTCACGAAGCTCCTCTTCGCCCTACTCCACTCCTTGAGTACACCTTACTCGAGAGTTACTTCACTAGTCAACAAACTCCTTAAGGTGGAGAAACCATACACAACGTTGCTTATCCAGTTTCCGACTCTAAGCTAAAAGTCGAGTCCTAATCTTAGGTAGGACCAATCTACACAACGTCGCCCACTTCACCATTTAACGACACAAGGCTAGATGTCGAGTTCTAATCGAAAGCTAGAACCAATCTTCACGACTCTTCACTTTGAAGCTAAGTGAGAACTTCACACAACACAACTACTAGTCACTTTAAAGTTTAGTGAGAACTCACAAGACACAACCACATCACTTTAGAGTTTAGTGAGAACTACCAAGACACAACCTAATCTACCCACTAGTTATGTTTTATGGCCCAACATAACAAACCTTGTGTTTTATGACCTAAACACATAAACCATATAGATCTAAGCACACAACACTTAGATCTATAACTCTAACACTATATCCAAGTACTAACAAGACTTGGATCTACACAACTAACACCTAATCCAAGGATACCCATCACTTGGATATTCTACCCTTACAAACACATCCAAGTGTACCCAACACTTGGATCTTCTACATATACATAGTAGGAAGACTAAAAACCTAACTTAGATCTATAGAAGGAAAGATCTACATCATGTAGTGAACCCAACACATCATGGTAATGATAGTGTTCTTCTCTTTGCACTTGTGAGGATGAGGAGATTGAAGATTGAATCACATCTTAAACAAGATTAATCAAAACTAACTAATCAAGGATCTAAGATGGTTTTTGAAAGAAACTGTGCAAAAAGGGTTGAAAGAAAACCTGGAAATGATCCACTATTTATAGGACAACATTGCAACGGTCAAAAACACCCGCGGTTCTTTATCTCTACCCGCGGTACCTTATCAATAAGGAACCGCGGGTTCCTTTAAGGAACCTCCGTGTCGGAGTCCGTGCAAATTTGTCCTTTAGTGGGGATATGCCATCTGGGGTAGTTTATACCCTCAAAGGATATTCCTTTGGCATATGGAATATGCCAAATTCAAATTTCCATTTTCTTTTTAATAAAACATTTTCTTAAAAATAAAGTTAATTAAAATCTTTTGTCACATTTGATTAAAATGTGAGTTTTAAGAAAATATTAATCCTTGATCACTTAGTTAGGTTAATGACATGTTTGTACATACCTTGAGTGATTCATGCCGAATGCGGTCTTGGAGGTGTCGAGAGAAGTATACAAATGTATTCTTGAGTGATTACGAGTACCTTGACATTTTACATAATGTATTGTGAATTATACGTTTGTCATCAACAAAACACAAAGAGATTATATCGACAAAGCATCGTAATGTTTGCACTAACAATCTCCCCCTTTTTGATGATGACAAACAAGTAAACCGCAACACATATTAAAATGCATAAGTTACTCGTTTACACTTACTTCTCCCCCTTTTGTCGAATCAAAAAGGTAGTCAACGTCTTGAAGAAGAGAAGAATCAACGTCGAGAGAGCACACGCCCAAAGTGGTAGACATCGATAGCACGTCCTTTGAAGAGGAGAAGAATTAACGTCACACGAGCTTGCATCCAAAAGGTAGATTATCACTAGTGGTCGTCGGTTGAGAGGCGAGAATCCAAACTATAAACCCATCATCCAAAGATATTGAGCTTGCGTCATCCTAGTGAAGTCTTCAATCACCATAGGTTAACCAACAACAAGCATAATAATATGCTTATCTACGAGTGTCCAAAATGCATTACTTGCAAGTTGTTCGATGAATGCAATTTGAGTTAGTCAACGATCGCAAATGTAATGACTTGAACTCTTGTAAATGCTCCCCCTTGATATGAGCTCCCCCTTGCTTGAGGTACCAACAAAGCAAGAATAGTGACGAGCTACAAAAATGGGTTAGAATTGTCCTACAAAACAAGGTTAGTAGACAAGAGCATATATAAAAAGAGATGTCACCCAAACGGGGATGATAAACAAGTCGTTTGCACAAACAATGACAAGCAAAGAAGTGTGCATGCGATGATATCAATCCAAAGACAAATCAAAGGAGAGGATCTTGACAAGATCAATTCAGAATTGTTGGAATAGAGATAGAAAAGAAACATCCATACCAAGTGTAATGATAATATGTCAAAGGGTAAAAAGCTTAGAATTTTTGGAATCACCCAAGAAAATTCAAGATTTAACCATCAACTCAAAAAAAAGACAAGGAGAGGATTTTGAGGAAATCAATTCAAAATTATTGGAGTAGAGGTAGAAAACATCCAAGAATTTGAAGATATCATCTCAAGGTGTTAAAAACTTAGAATTGATGGAATCACCCATACCAATTGTAAATTTTAACCGCAATCAACTCTCAAAAAGAGGAACAAAAATATCTCAACCTATAGACATTTTTTACCAAAAAAAATAAAATAAAATAATGAAAAACCAAAAGCGGATAAATCGACGCTTTAAGAAAAATACGGGATATAGGACATTATAGGCAACAATGCGTATGAATGTCGACACCAAATGATGTTTAGCATACGATAAACTACATGCTCAAAGTTTCGTAGCTCTTCTCAATCATTAAGGATGTTCAAAGAACAATTACATGATGAGGAAAGGGTAAGGTTCGACTCAACTTAGTTTAGAAAGACTAGAAGAAAGAGACTCGACATAAAAGAGTATGATTAAAATGAATTAAGAGAGACTCAACAAAGAAGTTAAGGATGAATTTACAAAACGAGAGAAGAAACTCAAAAGAAGCTCAAGAAGACATGAAAGAGTTAGTACAAAATCTAACACATAATTAATTAAGCATATAGCATACGGATAAGCAAGAAGATATATAAGCAAGTAGCATACAAGCAAGTCATCTATCTAGATATCACAAATCAAGCTACATGTAATGTAAATCTCCAAGAAGATTCCTAATTCTTATTAGTTTAAGAAAAGGACTCAAAATAAGAGAAAAGAAAGAAACATAATAACAACAACATTCAAGACTCAAAGAAAAATCATGTTGAAAAACATGAAAGGAAATACAAGAGAATTAAAAACAAGCCTAAAACTTAAGCATAATTCTAATCTTAGTTACACTAGAATCCTAAGATTTGCTTAAATTAGATGTCTTAGCAATAAGCAATCCACATGCTTAAATGAAAGACAAGGGTGGTGGCGGAATTTGGTGGGGTGAAAGGTGAAGTCACCAAGGGTTCAACAAAGTCATTCACAATAGAAATGCTTTGGATGGGTTGAGGTTGGGTAGTCACATCCAAGAGAGTACTTGGAGTGAAGGGTGAGGTTATCTCATTCATTCTAGATTGGAATGAAGAGGAGGTAGAACCATGTGAATGGTTGGTACCATGGGTTGACGTAGTCTTGCATGGAGCAAGAGGTGGTGAGGGTGATGAAGAGATGAGAATTTGAACAATCTCATTCTTGGGTGTGTGAAAGGGTGAAGAGTTAAGTTTGGGTAACTTAATCTTAGTTTTGAGGTGCCTCTTTGAAGAGGAGGTTTTGGATGAATTGAAGGTTCTTGTAGAAACCATGGTAGTAATGGGTGGTTTAAGGGGTAAGGATGAATGGTTTGAGGTGTGAAGAACAAGGCTAACAAGGAGGGTTTAAAAGGGTGAGGGGATGATCCAAACTAGTAAAGGGTTAAAAAGGAAAAGCCCAAGATATTTTGGGAGTGATCAAAGGTTTGAAATAAAGATTCCAAAGGGTGTTGGAACAATTGGGAAGTTTCAGAAAACCCAAATTTGAGAGCTTCTGCCCGCGGTTCTTTATCTCCACCGGCGGTTCCATATTGATATGGAGTTGCGGTCTATTTAAAGAACCGCCTACAGAGGCTTGGTTTAGGTGGTGAATGGGGGATTTTCCAATTCAGCAAATCCTAATGTTCTAGTCTAACTTATCATAAAGTTATGCTTAAGAGCAATAAAAACTAGAACACATACAAAGGAAAAACATATAGGTTCAATTAGCACGTAGGAAGAAGGTTAAGAGAAACCTAATGGCTACAAAAGAAAAAGAATCCTAATGACATACAACGTTCATCCAAGTAAACTATCATTAGTCATATATAGGAAGAGCCATTTAGCCAATTTAGAGAATGAGTATGAGACTATCACTAGAGGTGCTCAATTAAGGCTAAACACGACCATTTTTACGAGTTATACACCAACTCAACTTCCCACATAGAAGTAATTCAACCGTTAGGTCAAATTAAGATCCTAGTGCATAAATTCTCTAGTAGTCATTCTCAAGTTAGACAAAATGTAATTCCAACATTTGCCTAATAAAGTTTAGCAAGGATGAAACTTGCATGGTGACACAATGCATGACCTAATGAGGGTTAAGAATGCACCATTGCATATCTTTTCAAACAAGTCTAGTTAAGGTTATTTACCTTAATAGAACTTGAGGCCAATAACTTTGAAGTGTATAAACACAGTTTACACAAACCAAAGGAACACTCTTGATTGGTCTTTCGGAAATGACACATTTATAAATTGCATAGCAATGTAAATTACTTGAGTATTTCGGATGAAACATCCACGTTATCAAACCGACTCTATTGTGCATTATAAGTAATTATTAAACAAAATATGTCTAACAATTTTAACAAGTAGATTCAATATAACATCATCAACACAAGTATGAGTTATGATCCGATGTATATTATTAATAAACCACATTCATGTCTACACTAAAAAACATGTCAATTAGATTCGATAATGATACCAATCATAGTTTGAATAATGCATTGATATTTAATCGAAATCTTTCTTGATTCCCACAAACACTCTTTTAAGAGAAAATAGCTAAGATTTTCAAAGGGTGTTTCATGTTTTATAGTGAGACAGTTATCTACTTGAACTAATAACACAATGATCGAGTAAGACGACCAAAATTAATAGATTTGAAAAGCTCCCAAAGCTTTCAAACCTAAAAGTGTTAAAGAACATGCCGAGGTGTACAAGATGTTTATATAACATTTGTAAACCAAGAGATGTTAATCCTATATGCAATGCACACATAATGTTGCAACTAAAATTCAAGAAATCTAGCATACATCCTAATTAGGAAAAACTAGATACTAACAAATACCAAGCAAGGCACACTTAATAATGTCTACATATAATAATAACACACAAGGAAACACACACAAACAATTAGCTTAACGCATAAAAGCATTCGTCCATGTTTTGAGTGTTAGATACAACAAAGTATTCATAGCTTGATTTTGTTTGAAAATAGTCTTTGACCCATTTAAAATTTAATTAAGTTTAACACTTTGTAAATATATCAATTTTCAAAGATATATCACCAAGAGATGTCCAACTTAATAGAAAAGAGTAAAACACAAGTTTTACGACAAACCGACGCTCAATACTTTGGACAAAGTATGTAACTTAGAAACCATCCAAATTTTAAAGTTTGAATAAAGGTTTGGAAGCATTTTTAATTGAAAGAAAATTCAATTACGTTCGAAATGACGGGTGGCAAGACTTCTACGGACATACGGTTGATTTTATATGATTTTTCAAAGTTTTCAAAAATCAGTGTCGGACTGACCGCGGTTCCTTATTGATAAGGAACCGCGGGGAATAGATAAAGAACCGCGTACAGAGGACAAAAATGGGGTTTTTGGCCAAAATCATTTGGTAACTTTTTGGAAGGACTTAGGACTCTAAAAAATGATTTTAGACACATAGAACTCGTATTTTAGAGTTAATTATGACACAAAAGATTTTTATACTTCCAAACATGAAAAGATTTAAATCAAGCTATTATACAAAGTTTATTTAACACCAAAACTTGTACGAATGAAACAACAAAACACTTTTCATAAGTAATCATTCTTCATGAACAATTTGATACAAAGATCGTTTCTATTTTTAAAAACCGTTTTCATTTTAAAAACCATTAGTTTTGAAAAAGAGAGCAAAGATCGATCCAAGCTTTAAAGTACAATATACTTCAAAGATCTTGAATAACCTCGCTCTGATACCAATTGTAGAAACTATAAGGGGGGTGAATAGTTTCTAGTTCATTTTCAAAACATTTCGGCTCAATCTACTGCCTGCGGTTCCTTATCTCTGCCCGCGGTTCCTTATTGATAAGGAACCGCCGGTCCAATAACGAACCGCCGACAGTGACGTAGCAACATTGTTAATTTGAAAACTTAACAATCCTTTGTATCAAATTCCTTATCAATCTTGACTAGATGTGAGATGTGTTTGATTGAGAGATAAATACTACAAGTAAGAAAACACACAAGCACATCAAATCAAGAGTACATCAAGCAATAGTCTAAACACTAAGCACACACGTACTAAGCACAAGCTTTTCCGCAACTAGGATGTTTAGACTAAGTGATGTACACTTGACCATAATCTAAACATGAAGCACACACGTACTTAGCCATAGCTTTTCCGCAACTTAGATGTTTAGATTATGTGATGCACACAAAGACACACAACACAAGTATGCAATTATAAATACATCTACAAAGGTAAAGACATAAATGTAAATGAAAGTACCGACACGATGATTTATAGTGGTTCGGTCACGAAGCTCCTCTTCGCCCTACTCCACTCCTCAAGTACACCTTACTCGAGAGTTACTTCACTAGTCAACAAACTCCTTAAGGTGGAGAAACCATACACAACGTTGCTTATCCAATTTCCGACTCTAAGCTAAAAGTCGAGTCCTAATCTTAGGTAGGACCAATCTACACAACGTCGCCCACTTCACCATTTAACGACACAAGGCTAGATGTCGAGTTCTAATCGAAAGCTAGAACCAATCTTCACGACTCTTCACTTTGAAGCTAAGTGAGAACTTCACACAACACAACTACTAGTCACTTTAAAGTTTAGTGAGAACTCACAAGAAACAACCACATCACTTTAGAGTTTAGTGAGAACTACCAAGACACAACCTAATCTACCCACTAGTTATGTTTTATGACCCAACATAACAAACCTTATGTTTTATGGCCTAAACACATAAACCATATAGATCTAAGCACACAACACTTAGATCTATAACTCTAACACTATATCCAAGTACTAACAAGACTTGGATCTACACAACTAACACCTAATCCAAGGATACCCATCACTTGGATATTCTACCCTTACAAACACATCCAAGTGTACCTAACACTTGGATCTTCTACATATACATAGTAGGAAGACTAAAAACATAACTTAGATCTATAGAAGGAAAGATCTACATCATGTAGTGAACCCAGCACATCATGGTAATGATAGTGTTCTTCTCTTTGCACTTGTGAGGATGAGGAGATTGAAGATTGAATCACATCTTAAACAAGAATAATCAAAACTAACTAATCAAGGATCTAAGATGGTTTTTGAAAGAAACTGTGCAAAAAGGGTTGAAAGAAAACCTGGAAATGATCCACTATTTATAGGAGAACATTGCAACGGTCAAAAACACCCGCGGTTCCTTATCTCTACCCGCGGTACCTTATCAATAAGGAACCTCCGTGTCGGAGTCCGTGCAAATTTGTCCTTTAGTGGGGATATGCCATCTGGGGTAGTTTATACCCTCAAAGGATATTCCTTTGGCATATGGAATATGCCAAATTCAAATTTCCATTTTCTTTTTAATAAAACATTTTCTTAAAAATAAAGTTAATTAAAATCTTTTGTCACATTTGATTAAAATGTGAGTTTTAAGAAAATATTAATCCTTGATCACTTAGTTAGGTTAATGACATGTTTGTACATACCTTGAGTGATTCATGCCGAATGCGGTCTTGGAGGTGTCTAGAGAAGTATACAAATGTATTCTTGAGTGATTACGAGTACCTTGACATTTTACATAATGTATTGCGAATTATACGTTTGTCATCAACAAAACACAAAGAGATTATATGGACAAAGCATCGTAATGTTTGCACTAACACCGGTGATATACTCGTTTTCCTTAGTTGAGAAGAAGAAATAGAATATGCTTGTCATAAAATAACAAAGGAAATAAGTAATATAGGAGACCAAGTGGGGCTTGAAAGTTGTTACTCTTTAATCGACACTCCCACCCACTCAACAAAAGATATTTGAACATGCTCCACCTCCAGTAACCGAGGCTGGTCCTGCTGGTAGGAAGATCGTGATTTCAACGAACATTGCAGAAACATCTATAACTATTAATGGAATAGTTTATGTGATTGACCCTGGTTTTCCAAAGCATAAATTTTACAATCCACTTGTACGGTGTTTAGTCTTTGTTGGTGTCTCTAATATCAAAGGCAAGTGCTCATCAGAGGTCAGGTCGTGCTGGAAGCCCACACTCGGGTTTGGGCCAACCTATCGTCTAACAGTAAGTTTATTAGAAAATTATGCTTTTAGGTTTGATGAGTTGGATTATGTTAGTTGTTTTGTAAACATACATGTATGTATTATCTAAAGTTGAGGAGATGATTATTTTTCACTTCATAGACTTGATCTATTAAATTTTCATAAACTATGCGACATGTTAGGCGGGCAGCTGTTCTGGCTTTGAGTATAGCTAGCCACAACAAGCCAAACCTTATCAAGGGTCACCTTCGTTGAACTTTTGCCACTTCTTTATGATCAGACAATTATTAAGGTAAAGTTATACAATTTATTGACTTGTCACTCTACTGAGTTTCTAAAGCAAATAACCTTCAAATGTGTTTTTGTGAGGTACAAAATCAAAGCATATTAGATGCTTGATATGGTATATTTTAAAGTTTAAGAAGGATTCAATAACTAGAAATAGGACTCAAACCTGTTTTGGCAATAAATTAGATTGACTATTTATATGAGCCTCTAATATCAATGAAAACTTTGATGTTTGTTTAGGTCCCAATGAATATATTTTACCATGATATCGCGTGTGCATTTATGGTTTTAAGTGGTATAATTTATTGCTTATTTCTCATTTTGCGTCTTGCCCTATTTTTTCAAAATGGAGAAGGTTCAGTATGATGCAAAGTTTGACGGAAACTTTCTCTTTCTCATTTTCTCATTAAGTTTCAGTGTGGTGTTTATATGTCTTTAACTTTAATATGTTTGTGCAGAAAGAACTTATCAGAACGGCTAGAGGCATTGGATGGCATGCTTTGGACGTTTTAGTGATACTGTTTTTATTTTCTTTCCTGTGATTTCATTTATATTTAATATAAGGGAATCAAATCCTTTATGCATAAGGGCTTTTTTCTACTATGATCAATCTCAATGTGGATCCAACTCCACATTTTCTATTTCGGTTCCAGTCGCATCGATGGTGCTGGACAAAGGTGTGAATTATTATGATGGTTGCTGCACTTATATATCATATAGCTTAGATACCTGCAAGAGATACAAATTTGACTGATGAATGATAAATCTTTTATTTACGAACTTCTGTTGGATGAATATGGGTTCCTGGGGAATAGTTCTAAACATTTTGATATAATTTGCTCTTATTATGGTTTAACTGATCTTGTATTTCTAATGTTGAAATTAGATGTGTTCAAGGTCAAAATCTATGGCGCAACAGTGAATCTGATTTAAATAATGAGCTATATGCGGGATTCAAGAAGGGAAACCATAAGGAGAAAATAAATGAGATATTAGCAGGTTGGTTGATTGATTCTAGCATCATTTGACTCCATGACTTATGTCGATAGTCTAAACCTAACTTGATTTTTTGTTTGAAAATTCTGCAGGCTATGATTTCTTGAACAAGGATATCAATAACTATAACGTGACAGTATGGTACAACTCTACTTACAAGAATGATACAGGAGGTGGTCCACTAGGAATGATCCGGGTTCCTCGCTCAATAAACTTGGTACACATTATTGGCCCTCAAAATAGGAATAGAAAGTAATAGTTAAATGAAAATCATAATGCAGTTCTAATATCTGCAACTCACATGTATAAAGTGTCGAATGCATTTCTACTTGTGGGTGTCGTTCTACACTAATGCTGTTTAATTTTGTAAAATAGACGCCTAAACCAGAAACCGAAATCAGGCTGTATTTTTCTTCTCTCCTTGGGCCAGTATTCTTTACATGGGTCATTTTGCAACTATTCACCGTAAGTAATTACTCCCTCTGTCCCAAAATATCTACTATCTCTGAAGTTTATAATGTTATGTTATTCCTGTTCACATGAATGTGTATGCCTTCGAGTTCAGAAATCTAGTTGATATTTGTAGTATACTGTCTGATGTATGAGTATATTTGTAGTAAACTAGTTCAGCAGTCCTATATGAATGGTGATTGAGTTAACTGATTTGGACGTGGCTAATATACCGTCTTTCTGAAATCATGTTACCAGCTGATATTCAGAATGGTAGAGCGCTCGCATTGGTAAGTTAGCGGGTTTGGTTGGTCTTACATTTTGCTCCTACATAGTTAACTATACTTATTACAAATAGGGAGTGTAGCTTATATGGTAGAGCGCTCGCACTGTATGCGAGAGGCACGAGGTTCGATTCCCCGCACTTCCTTATTACTACTATCGGTCACTCTTTGGTTAATTGTATGTGACTAACTCACTACCATTAACATGATTTGTGTGACTACATATCATAAAAAGTCACACAAACATACAATTTATGTGACTATTGGATCCATATAGTCACACAAAATACAATTTACTTGATTTGACAAAGCATACAGTCACCCTTATTACTACTATTGGTAACTCTTTGGTTAATTGTATGTGACTAACTCAGTACCATTAACATGATTTGTGTGACTACATATCATAAAAAGTCACACAAACATACAATTCATGTGACTATTGGATGCATATAGTCACACAAAATACAATTTGTTTGACTTGACAAAGCATACAGTCACACTTATTACTACTATTGGTAACTCTTTGGTTAATTATATGTGACAAACTCTGTACCGTTAGCATGATTTGTGTGACTACATGCCATAAAAGGTCACACAAACATACAATTCATGTGACTATTGGATGCATATAGTCACACAAAATATAATTTGCTTGACTTGACAAAGCATACAGTCACACTTATTACTACTATTGGTAACTTTTTGGTTAATTGTATGTGACTAACTCAGTACCATTAGCATGATTTGTGTGACTACATGCCATAAAATGTCATATAAACATACAATTTGCTTGACTTGACAAAACATACAGTCACACTTATTACTACTATTGGTAACTCTTTGGTTAATTGTATGTGACTAACTAAGTAACATTAGCATGGTTTGTGTGACTACATGTCATAAAAGGTCACACAAACATACAATTCATGTGACTATTGGATCCATATAGTCGCACAAAATACAATTTGCTAAACTTGACAAAGCATACAGTCACACTTATTTCTACTATTGGTAACTCTTTGGTTAATTGTATGTAACTAACTCAGTACCATTAGCATGATTTGTGTGACTACATGTCATAAAAGGTCACACAAACATACAATTCATGTGACTATTGGATGCATATAGTCACACAAAATATAATTGGCTTGACTTGACAAAGCATACAGTCTTACGTATTGCTACTATTGGTAACTCTTTGGTTAATCGTATGTGACAAACTCATAGCCATTAGCATAATTTGTGTGACTACATGTCATAAAAGGTCACACAAACATACCCTTCATGTCACTATTTGTTGCATATATTCACACAAAATACACTAATCACATAGTAACTGTCACACATATTGTATATTCATGTGACAAACTTATAAACAATAGTCACTCTTAAACAAAACTCGTGTAACTGTAGAGTGTTTACCGTCACACATGTTCACTAAAACACCAAATATTATACCTAGTTCGTCACACATTTTTGAGTATTGGTTACATTTTCTTGCTGGTTATCGTCACAAAGATCAGATCGTGACCGTAGGCTACCTATGGTCGCGGGACCTTTAGTCACAAAGACTAAAAAAACCCGCGTGTGACTGTATGCCTACGGTCACTCTTTTTGATGTGACAAATACCATTTTTGTACTAGTGGTCATTGAGTTGAGGAGAGTTGAAAGGTTTAGGTGGTGGTGGAAGAATTTCCTTTTCTCCGGTAATTGAATTTATAGAGTAAGTCTCATTCCAATATTGAATCGGAGAGAAAGAGGAATTCTTGGAGGATTTTGGAGAAGAAGAATCATGAGGATTCTTATTCTTTTTGATCCAAACGGGTCGAACAGAGATTTTCGGTTTCTTTGAAAGCTTAAAAGAAGAAGATTTAGGTTGAGAAGATTGTGACAAAGAAATGTCAAGGTTAGGAATGGAAGAACTAGGCATTATGAGGGATGAATAGAAGAACTCCCAAAAGAGAAGAATTTAAAGAAAATAGACAAGGCAAAGATTTAAAATGAAAATAAAAGGTTTTAGGGAATGTTTAGCCAAATTGGGTAAACAAAGAATCTTAACCAAGACAGCGGTCAAAGAAGAAAGACCAAAAATAAGCTAAAAGTAGCTTTCTTGTACCCGGTTCCTTACGGGAGCTGTTGATCCCAAACTCAGATCTTAAACCTTAATAGCTTGTTTAAGGGTTGTGATAGAAAGAACAAATTCAATCTAACACTAGAGAAACTTTGCAGTAACTAAACAAGATGCGGAATATAGTGTTTAGCACAAGAACAAATGATTAAGGCAAACGTTCAACTTTAATATATCAATGATATACGAATACCCTATAATGGTATTAGGGTTTACAAAAACCTTAAAGTATGAAATGAAAGACAATAGAGAAAGACCCCTTTTGCATGATAACCTAGTGAGTCCTTTTATAGACATAAGGACTCACGTACAAGATTACTACTAACAAACTTGGAAAGTATCTCGGAATAGTAACAGAAACGCGTAAAAATCTATTCCAAGTTTATCTCTAGCGACAGGGCCTTTGACTTCAGCAGGGGAACCAATCCCCCTGCCTTTGTTATTTGGCAGGGGGAACTTACTCTAGCAGGGGGACGAATGACCAACTAGCAGGGGTAACAAATATACATAGATTTATTCCCAACAATCCTCCCCTAAACTTGTGCTTTCTCCTAAAGACAAGTTTCTGAATAAATACTAGTTGATGAGGGTGCTTACAAACTTACTGGCCAAATATGACTATGCATCATCCTTACCAGATCATAAGCAACAAGTGTTTTAGCATCTACAATCAAGTCAGCATGTGCTAATTTCTTCAAGGTCTCCTGATTGAAGAGATAGTAACGATGATTGATCAAATAAACACTTATTCCTTCCATCACTATCTCATATACCCCAGAATTAGTAAACAGCTTCCAATACAACAAATTTCCTTTATTCACTGCATCAAATATGGGATCAAATAACTCATGCTCATACATCCTATGCATGCACTCCCAGATCACCCAATCCTTCTCCACACCATCCATAGTAGGAGGTTTTGCAGCAAAGGTCTTCTTCAATATCTTCCACAGATCTTCTAAGTCCTCACTATCCAAGGTTTGAAACATGACATCTAGACTTAGAAATGTCTGTGCTGTATTGTCAGCTCTTGTAAGCTTCCACCAAGTCCTCCTCTTGTGTTCATAAACAACATATTCTATTATAGAAAACTTCTTCCCAAGTTCACTAGGTGAGATATCATCATTTTCCTGCACAATTAGATGTTTATCAATTTCTTCATTTGAAGGACGTTGAGACTCCTTAGTAACTATACCAACTTTCTCCATTCTCTTGAGTCTTTTGGCTGCCCTTTGTGCATTGAGTATAGATCTCTCAATTGCTGGAAAACTTTCACCTGCTTGATGCGATACCCCTGCTTGTGATGATGCACCTGCTTGGGATGATGCACCTGCTTGGGTAGTTTCCAAAGTTATTCCTTCAGCCTTTCTTTTTCTAGATTCCCTAGCTTTCTGTAACACTTCATTTTTCCTCCTAAAATACTCAGCTTCCTCAGGAGAGTTGATAGTCATGAAGCCTTCCACATCATATTCTCTCAAAACTGGTCTGACTGCTCTTTTTATAGCCTCAAAAGTCATGTCTGTGAAATCACCATCCTTCCACTTCTTATGTCTCTTGAGCAAAACTTTGTAGTGTGCAAGTCTCCCCTTCTCAGACTTCAAATATTTCTCTTTCTGAATTTGATTTGCCCTCCTTTCCAGATATTCAGTTTGATATTTGTAAACAAGGCAAATCAATTCATACCTGTCTTCTAAAGGAGCATTTATTAACTCCTTTTCCCATTGATCTAGAAATTCTTAAACATGAGACACCCTTTCATCCAACTCCCTATGCATAATTTCAACCTGCTTAAGCATTTCTCTGGGCCTCATCTTTTGCATTCTCTGATCCTGCATATTAATCTCCTCTTGTTGTAGCTTGAGAGCTACCTGTGCATCATGTGCTTCTTGAGCCCTTTGCTGTTCAGGAGTTCTATGCTTGTATTTTCTTTTGGGCTGTTCAACCATGATCCCTTTTCCCTTGTCTTTTGGATCCACTGATGGTGTTGGTTTGGCTTTAGGTGCAGGTTCTTTAATTGTAATTCCCTTATGAGCTGGTTGCCTTCTATTCTTTCTAACAAAAGTTTGAGTAATAGGCTTAGCAGGGGAAGAACTTACAGCAGTGGGATCAGCAATAGAAGGGGAAATTTTTGAAGCACGGGCTTCTTCTTGATTGCCCATAGTTAGCAATGTTTGAGCAATCTCTTTAGTTGCACTCCCCTTATCACTTCCTTTCTCAGCATTTCCTTTCTCAGTCCCTTTCTCAGCACTTGATATCTTTCCTTGTAAAACACCAGGATATGAATAATACTGAGTAGATTCTTCTGTATTAGGAACTTCCTCCCCTTTGGAAGCATCCTCATCTTTAGATATTATAATCCTGGGCTTTCTCCTCCCCTCAAGTGTAGCAAGTTTGGTTTCCAAGTTATTGATAACCAGACCTTGCTTTTTGACAGTTTGTACAAGTTGTGCATTCTGCTTTTTCAAGCTCATGCACATTTTTGTCAATTCCAAAATGGTCATTGGTTGCATGCTGCTCTCAACCCTAGAAGGGGATTTCTCCCCTTTTTGGATATCATGGAGTGAGGGAGAGGACTTACTGATGGTGTCACTATCCTGCTCACCCCTTGAGGATGAGACAGTAGTGGCAACCAAACCCTCAGTGTGCTCCAACCTTTTGGAGGCTCTCCTCTCTGCTACTTGGGAAGATTCACCAGGCAAGGGAGACCTGGCAAACCTAGATTTAGTTATCCTTTCATGTTGTGGATCTACAGTGGGTAGAGTACTGGTAGGGGTAGTTTCTTGGCAGGGGAATCAGAATGTTTGTGTGTGGCTATTTTTGTCTTGGCTTCTTCCTATCTGATTTGTTTCATCATGATTGAAGTGAGTGGAATAGACCTGCCAGAAAATTGTGGAGATGGTGCAAGAAGTGTGGTGAACAGTTTGGTAGTATGCTTGGTTGCTGAAAAGTAGTTTTTGTGTGTGATTGGACCATGTTCACTCATATTCAGCAAAAGTTCTATAAACCTTGGGTACATACAAAATTTTGAATTGCTTGAAACATTTTTAACCATTCCTTTGAAAATCATTTGAGAAAAACAATACTTCCTCCCTGTTGCTAAGCAAATCAGGGCAGAAGCAATCTCACTACCAAATTCATTGAAAGTAGTGGTTTTAGGTGACAAACATTGTAAAATTGTATGAATCAAATATTTCCAATGTGGGGCAAACTGACCTTTAGCAAAATTACATTTTTGGTCAGCAGAAAGAGTATACCCCAATTTAACAAGACCCTCAAAGATGTCAGCCTCAGGTAGGTTGGTTATCCCATCCTCATCATCAAGAAGGAGTTTGTCTCTGATGGAGGCAAGTGAAATCACCTTGGGATGACCATCTACTGTGATTTTAATTGTGACCTCTCCATTCACTGTTTTGGTTATGGATTTAGACTAAAACTGCTGAATGTGTGAGGTGTAAATCCTAGGGTTGATGAGAAGAGCCACTCTAAAATACTAGGATTTTAGAAAAGCCACAGCATCAACAAATTCTGCTGGTTCATCATGTAATAAAGCAATTTGATTATGATTAGCAGCGATTTTGAGAGGCATGATAAAGTTTGAAAACGTTTGAAGGTTTATAATGGTGAGAGTTAGGTGGGATTTAGTCGAGGGAGAGAGATGGACCTGCTGGTGAAGGGAATTAGGTTTTTATAGGCGAATTGAAGAGCTATGATTGGACCAAATTTTCAAATTGCAAAAATATCAAAGATAAATCTTGATAAAAAAGTAATTTATTTGAAATAATAAAGAAAAAGATTACCAATCAGCGAAGAAAGCGCCTTAAATATCTTTTGAAAAGAATAAAATATTCCCTAACCAAAATTTTAGCAAGCAGGCCCAACGGCTATGAACAGGGTAACGGTGTTGTCGGTCAATGGTCAAACAGGGGAATGTTGTTTAAGCAGGGGAAGCAAAAGGTGAAAGCAGGGGAAACTTTCCTAGGGGTATTAGACTAATCATGAAGAGACCAATGCTAACTAGCTCTGCTCTAATGCACATCCTTGTATACACAAGGTGAATACACAGAAACTCAAGAGTCCTCTATTCAGCAATGGTCTAAGCACAAAAAGTTAACACATAAGTCACCCTGCACCTGGTCAACCCAAGAAAATAAGCATACCCTAGTCACCAGCCCTACCTTTTCCCTTACCTATGGTCAGTTTAGTCTTGGCAATGTGTACCACACATCTGTACCTAAACAACAAGCTATTTTGATCTAGAAGTACAAGTACACATTACAGTGCCTCAAGGTTTCAGAATTCTGACAAGCTTTGCAGCAAGTCTTCATCACCCTGAACCCTTACTCACCAATGGATATGATCTAAAATCATATATGAGCATCACCCTCAGTCCTAAAGGTGTGACCTAACCTCCCCTGAAACATAGAGCATATACCTGATTCACCCAAGAGTGTAGTATGCACCATTTGGATATCTGCACTGTTAGTCTAAAACTACATATAACCACTTTTAAAAAGAACAAACCCAGCTTAAGAGAAAAACTCTTTTAGCAGGGGAATGAACCCCAACAGGGGAATCTTCGTATAAAAGCAGTGGAATGAAAAATGATGGAAAAGATGACTAACATTAATACAACAACAGCAATAAAACAACCCTGGATATACAAGACACAATCGACATCAATTTTTAGGGAGACACCATTCCAATACCTGCAACCAGGTACTGAAACCTCCCCACTTCAAAATCTTTTGTCAAAAGATCAGCAACATTAAGTTATGTATCAATTTTCTCAGGGACAATAAGTCCTTTTTCAAAACAATCTCTAATAAAATGATGTCTTATTTCAATATGTTTAGTCTTGCTATGAAAAACAGGATTCTTAATAATGCAAATGGTGCTGTTGTTGTAAATAAATATCTTGGTTTTAAGAAAGTTATACCCATAATCAAGCAGTTGATTTTGAACCCAAAGTACTTGACCACAGCATGCAGCAGCTGCTACATACTCAGCTTGATGTAGCCATAATAGTCTGCTTCTTACATTGCCAAGATATAAGTCTGCTTCCCAAAAATTGGCATCCACCTGTTGTAGACTTCCTATCATTGTTGTCACCAGCATAGTCACTATCTGAGTAGGATATCAACTCAAATGGTGACTCTTTGGGATACCAAAGTCCTAAGTGTTGATCCCAAACTTAGATCGATTTAGCTTTATGTATACGAGATTAGATCAAGTAATACACTTAGAGAAACCTTTGTATATGTATATGACAATCTAAGTGTTATGTGGAATTAACACTTAAACAAGAACACACAAGATGTAAACAAACTTTCACTTTGATTAATGATATCAAACTTGCTTACAATGAAAGTAGTTTACGTATGAAAACTTATATTGAACATTAACCTAAAGGTCTTCTTTTATAGACATAAGAAGCCTTGTACAATAATCTACGTATCAACTATTCTAGGTAAAGATAAATATAGAAAATACATTGTTGTTCCTATCTTTACTAGAAGTAATCTAGAATACAATAAACGCGTAGAGTATATCTTCCCATCAGTGCTTGTCTTCAATGTATCAACGCTTGACTTTGTCTTGTCAACGCTTGAGCCGTCAGCGTTTGTTTTACTCCTGTCAACGCTTGTTTTACTCTTGTCAGCGCTCAAGTAGATTGGCCATAATTTATTCCCAACAATCCTCCCCTAAACTTGATATCTACTCCAGTGATCAAGTTTTTGAATAAACATTAAGGACTAGGAGGAATCTTACAAACCTTATCATATTGGTAATAAATAAATCTGATCAAGTCTTTTGCCATGTCACTTGAATAATCAATTTCCAGCTGAGTGTTCTTCATCTTCTCCAAGACTTCCTTGGACATGAAGTACTGACCATCAACAAGTAGATACTCAGCAAACTTTGTAGAACTCAAATAATAAACTCCAGCAGCTGAATACAACCTCCATTGAAGACCACTGAGATCATCTTCAAGATCCTTCCAAATAGCAGGATCTTCATCAATTGGTCCACACATTCTCTTGAATGTTGACCACAGTTTTATTCCATTGACTGAAGTTGGTGCTTCAGTCACATACTTGGCTTCTAATAACCTCCATAGGTCTACCAAATCTTCTCTGTCAAAACTTGCAAACAAAGATATAAGGGTGGTAAAAGTGTGAACCTCTTTTCCATACCTGCCAATCTTCCAAAACCCACATTCATCTTCTTCATAGCTTACAATTGGGTTTCTGGAATCAAGTGGTAACACTTGTACCATATCTGAAGCTTCTAATGGTGAGAGCTTGAGGATCTTTCTTATGACAGCTTCACATGGATATAATGGATCCATATCTTTGGGAAACTCAAGAGAAACTCCCTTTTTCACTGGTCTAGGAACAAACATTGCTTTCTTGAGCTCCATTTCCTCTGCAAGTTCTTCTTTTCTTTCATCAGAAAGAAGTCTTAGAGTGTTTGCTTCCTGCACTCTAACCCAAATGGGATAAGCTCTACATTCCAACTCATCAAATGTCAATGCCATCAACTTCTTATAAGTCCACCCTGTTCCATGACACCTGAGCAACATGCAGTACAACTCCCTTCTATCCCTTTTCAAATTTGAGAGAACATTGCTAACTTTGTGTTTCAGAATAACCTTGCAATCCTTTTGGACTCTTAGAAGAATCTCTAAACCCCATATCTGATCTGAAATGGTCAAATGTGGATTCTCCATGCACCTATCTTCCCAAGCATGGTACATCTGAACCACCTCTGGCATATCAAAATCCACCTGCAATTTCAACTCATTCAATTTCTCCTTGGCCAACTCATCTCTATACTCAAGTCTTTCTGGCTGTTCTATGATCATAACACTTGAGTCTGAACTAGCTTCATCACTTCCTTCTTGCTCTTCTGAAGTGACAACAAAAGGTGACTCTCTCACCTCCTTTCTTTCTTGTTCCACAATTTGTGCAGTCAACTTTCTATCAAACTCAATCTGTGCTGCATTCTTTGGAACAACCTCTTCTACCATAATACCCTTACCCTTATCTAATGGATCAATTGTTGGTAAGGTAGATGGTAATACCTGTGAAGAAACCTCTTTGATGATGGATGATGACTGGAATACATCAACCTCATTTGCAGGTCTGTCAACGCTCACTTTTGCTTTGTCAGCGCCCAAAATACTCATGTCAGCGTTCAAATTCTCCTTGTCAACGCTCAAATTTCCTGCCTCAGTGCCTTTTGCAATTTCCTCCAACATGGTTGTAACTGATAAATTTAAGTTTGTAGGAGAGACTAGAGACGTATCAAAACCTGTCTGTTTCTTCAAACTTGTTAGGGCCTCAGCAACATCCAAAGATTGACCATCATGGCTGCCCTTATCACTCACATTTATTTGTTCATCCTCCCCTTTGGAAGATTCTTCCATCCCTCTCCTTGTACTAGCAGTCTCCAATATAACAATCCTCTCCCTCAATTTCTTGAGTTCAAGGCCTTGTGTGCTGACAACTTGTACCAAGTCTGCATTTTGCTTTTGCAAGCTCATGCAGACAGCCGTCAATTCCATTAGGGTCATTGGTTCCAATCTGTCCTCTTCTAAAATGGGTATTTGACCTCCCAAGTTAGATTCATTGGGCATGGATGAGGTCTTAAGTATGTTGGGACTTTCTTGGCCAGCTTCTAAGCCAAAACCAATAGTCCCAGCCTCATCCATAACACCAACCACACTTGTGGTGGTGGTTCTCTCTGCTACATGGCTAGGACCGCTAGAGGAGAACACTCCAGTAGTCCTTTGGCGTTTTTGTAACCTATATTGTGTTGGTGGAGATGATGATGTGGATTGGGTGGATGTGGGTTGGTTAAGGGATGTTAGGGTCTGTGAAGGTTGAGTGTCAACGTTTGAAATAGGCACATCAACGCCAATGATGTTGAAGTTTTTACCACCCTTTAGGAAAAGAGCAATAAATAGGGCAAATGAGCACGACGATTTAGGAAAACCGTGTGTGAATGACCCTAAGTAAGTTCGTTCTCAAGGAGGCTAGTGTGTTATGTGTGTAATGATATGGATTAATTTGTGAGTATATTTGAGAAAGAAAAATAGAAAAGGGATTAGAAGAGAAAGACGGTTATGAAGACGGATTAAACTAATTCTAAAAATGCGTACACGTAAAGTCGTAAAAACCACCAAAATTAAAATTTTAACCTAAAAATTTCTAAAAATTACCAAAAATCCCTAATAATATTCTAAGAGTTTACAAAAAAATCAAAACTTGCAAAAACCTTTTAATTAATTAGATAATGACTTTTTAATGCTAATTAAAGCCCTAAAAATCAAAATTAATTATTAAAAAGCCCTAAACAAGATTTTCAAGTTTGTAAACCTCAAAAATACTCTAATTAAGCTAAAAACTATTTTTCAAAATTTTAAAACCAATTTAAACTATTTTTAAACAATTAAAAACTCCTAAAATCAATTAAACCTTAAATTAATTATAGAAAATAATTAAAAGACCTAAAAAATATTTGGAAAGTTGCAAAAATCCTAATTAAGTGTTTAGAACCTAGGAAAAATATAAAAACCTAGAAAATCAGACTTTTAATTTTTGATAATAAAATAATATTAAAAATCCAAAAATTATAAAAAATTCTAAAAACTTGCAAACTAGCTTAATTTAACCTAAATAACTCAGAAATGAAAGTGAAATTACCTAAATACCCCTATTGGGCCTAGAAAATGGGCCAAACCCAAAACAGTCCCTTATTGGGCTGAATTAAGGCCCAATAAGAAAAAGTGTTCAAAATAAGCCCAAAAAGCACAGGTTGACTCAAAATTTGATTTTAAACAACTTTTTCCAAAGGCCCAAAAGCTGAAAATGTAAAATAAGCCAGCTTATAATAAGCAGCTTATTCTTAATGGGCTTTTGAGCCCATTAAGCCATAAGCTGTTACCATAAGCTAAAATTTTACACACAAGCTTCTTTTGACCTAACAAAGACTTCTGCAAAAAGAATTTTCAAATAAGCCCACTTAATAAGCCAGAAACAGTTCACAAACTTATTCACAAAACGACAAAATAGTCGTTTTTATGATCTAGACCACCTTAGAAGCTGATTCAAGTTGCAAAATGTTTCTTATGACAAAACTAAGCTTAATAATCAAAAACCTTTCAAATAAGCACACTCAATAAGCTGGAAAGTCAATTAAGCACTTATGTTAAAAGTCAAACAAGTTGGTTTTCTAGTAAAAAGTCAAAGTCAAAGTCTCATAAGCTCCAGTTTACTAAAATGGGTCAAATAATGAAGATCTATCACAAAAAATAAGTTGTTGCAAGTCAGAATAATCTAGAATAGCTTATTGATAAGCTGATGACAAAATTGCACTAGCAGGGGCTAGTTTTGGATGTTGAGCAGTGGAAACTTTTTCCACTGCTTGACTATTTTGACTTTTTGTCTTTAGTGACTTTTTTGGAGATTCAGATTTCACAAAGGCACCCAAATGATCTTTGGATCACAAGGAGTCAATCACAATCAAAATAACACAATCTTTAATCAATCATTCATCAGACATGATACAGACATGAACAATAAGCAGTTAAGCATTTATGAGCAGTTTTAGCACAAATCAGCCAGCCAAATTCAACCAAATGCACACACAAGCTATAATAAACTCCAATAAGCAAGTCTAAACAGGTTTCATGCACTGGTTCAAAGAATTAAGCAAGATTCAAACAATGAAAGTTACTGATGAACACTAACACATGCAGTTTCTACTTTTGCTGATGTATTTGACACACAAGCCAATTTCAACACCTCAAATCTTTCAAACAGGTTATATTAACTTTGTTTAAACCACTTTTATCCCTAAGCATGCATACAAACTAAGTGTTCCCAAAATCCTAGGTCAAAACAAGCAGAAACAAGGTCTATATAGCAGATTGTTTAATCCAAGTGTTCAAACCCAAAAACTTACAGCGAAACACTCTCAAACAAAGGTATAGCAGATACAAAGCATAAACAACAATTTCCCTTAGCACAATAACAAGTTACAAGCATAAACCAGTAGACCCAAACACCCCTTTAACTTTTTCAAATCAAAATTTTCAAAAGCACAATAAGATTTCAGACCAACCAAGCATCAATTAACATCAAAACAAGTATAATAATCAGACTCAAGCAATAACAAGCCACAAAATTCACAAGAACACAAGTTTCATACAAATATCACCAAAAATCACAATTTAAGCAGATTTTGAGATTAAGTATGCAAACCTCATGGAAGTACATCCACACCTACGAATTTTGAGCTTATGTGCTAGCAAGAACAAGCACAAGCTTCCACAATAAGCCTGCTAAGATTGAACAAGGGTTAAGCACACTATCATAAAAATCAGAAACTTTGAAAAACTTGATTAATGCAAACTTGTTACCCCACACTTGATTATCCCCAAGTTATAAGCCTCACCACACCTTAACCAACTCAGTTAGGATGCTATGATCAGCCCTATAGCCCAAGAATTCCAAGATTGGAACAAGACTTAGCAAAATATCAATAAAATGAGGAAATATGCAAACTTTTGCACACTCCTCTTTTGAAAACAGGTTTTGAACTTCAAGAACTAACAAGCATATAACAAATGAAAGCAGTAAATAAGATTGGCCAATGACTTTTCTTCAAGATTTCAAACTCAATTTCATTAACTTAGAAATAGGATTTACAGAAACTTGAACCAAGGAAAAATCAAAAGCAAACTATTAATGAAGCACCCTAAGGCCTTTATATAGGCATACAAATGAACTATGAAAGCTGAAAAACGTGTAACCCTAGCTAATGAAGTTCCAATTTTTCCCTTTGAGTAGTTTGAACTTTGAAGATCATGTGACTTTCTTTTGGATTGTTGTGGAGCTGGCATGGTGAAAAATGCATCCAATGGCTTGCAAAGAGCTTAGAAAGTAAGCTAGAATCACACACGTTGGATGACTGGCCAAGTTTTGGCAGTTTCCTCTTTTTTGTAGCAGGGGAATCTTGTGTGGGACTGAAGGGTGATGTGGCAAGTATTTTCAATGTTGGGATGTGATTAAGGGATGCTTAATCACTAATCTGGATAATCTTATGGTCTAATTACAACAGGATTAAGAAAACCCAATTGTGTTCTTGGAGTGAATAGTGCCATGTTTTAATCCAGATTAGGGTGATTAATTTTTAAATAATGTGTTAAGGCGCCAATGTTTGTTTAATAAATAAACCAGGGGTGAGTGGGATCTGATGTGGAGGCAGGGAAGAGTATGATTGGTGGAGGTGGTGAGTGGGGTGAGGTGGCACAAAATGGTTGGTTAAGGTAAGTATTATGTCTGGCCAACATTAGTCCCTTGTTTCCCTTCTTCTTGTCTTTTCAGTAGAAAAATCTATCAACGCCACAATTAGCCTTATCAACTTTTGAACTTTTGCATTTTTGGCCCAAAAACTTTTATAAATTGAATTCAGGGGTATTTCTTGCCATATTTGAATTCTTCAAGGGCTGGTTTGGTATTTTCTTCAATGATAATGGTCTAGACTTGCATAGTTGACATTTTGGAGGACTGAAATTGCCAAGTCTTGATGATTGAGGGACCATTTTTGCTAATTGTTGAAAGTTGAGGGTCCTTTGTGTAATTTTGGATTTTTCAAAGGACCAAACTTGTCATTTCTTGTACTTTGAAGGACTTCATGATGTATTTGACTTTGTGGATGATATTGGTTGACAATTTAGCTTTATTGAGGGGCTAAACTTGCCAAATCTTCAAAGTTAAGGGTCCTTTTTGTAATTTTGACAAACTTTAGGGACCAAACTTGTAATTATGAGGATACAAGGGTATAAAGTGTCAATTCTTCATAATTGGAGGACCCTTCTTCATAATTCTTCAAATCTTCAAGGGTTGGTCTTGGGAAAGTCTTCACTAGGGCTTGGTTCATTGTGCGGCTTCGTTTCTCGTGTTCGTTTTTTGCATGATTCTTGTGATCTTTTGTCATTTTCTCAATATCCGTACCTAAAATACACAAGCAACAAACACAAGCATATATTTGGGTATTTTGATGATATTTAATGCATTATAAGCCCTATTTGGAAGATGAGACTATGTATAAAAGCAGTCTCATCACTCCCCCATACTAAACCATTGCCGTGCCCTCACGCAATGCTAGAATAAAGTATCAAAGCATCTCCAAAATTCATATTATTCACTTTATTGAACGATAAACTAGCTACACTACTACTATTACTACTACTTGTGTTATAGACATAATGTATGATTTTCATCGTAAAATGGGACGTTTAGGTTCATAGAATAAGAACATGTGAATGCTTCGTTAGAAATAATTTCATCGTCCTCGATTTTCACTCCAATTCCATGCTAAGCGTGCAACGAGATCATTGTCATTATAAGTTAGTAATGCTAACACTACTCATATGCCCTAATCACTTACTTATCCTCCCATTACTCCTAAGTTGTATCTCTTATATTTTATGATGTCTTAAATGTTTCACGAGGATACATTGTTGACTTATGCGATAATAGAGATTTAGGTCTAAAAATAGAGTCCTAACGGTGTAACTAAGACCATCAAATCAATAACCCCTCCTAATAGACAACGATGTTAAAAAATTAAGTTGACAAGAAGAATCGATAAACACGATTTTATAACGGTTTTGAACATGAGACTTATTACCAAGACTTTTATACGCCCCCTAACGGAAGGGCCTTATTATCTTTGGTTTACCTCCATCTTTTATTAAACTTCGCCATGAAGCTTTTATTATGACTTCGGTCTTGCCTTGCCTTTTATTATCCGCCTCATCGGTGGTTTTATTAGCCAAAGACGTATATCCTCACGCTAAAGCGAATTTTGGATCTTTAAAGCTTCGAAGATTAAGGCTTGATTCACTTTCAATTTTTGCATAGATTTTAGGCCTTGTGGGGCTTCAAATTGTTTGCTTGATTTAGGTGAGCACTTGAAATCTTATTATTGGGTGAAGCTTTCGATTATTCGGGTGCCAATACTTCAAAACCGTGACGCTGGCGATACCTTAATGTTTTCCCAATTTAATTACACGGAAGCTACTAAAAAAGACTAGAAACCCAACAATCCTAACTAAACCGCTAAGTCAATATTTATTAAGCAAAAAATATTTACATGCGAAGGGAGAATAAGCAAACAACGAGAACACATGAGTTTTTGAAAGAATACGAGTACTCTACGTTTAACATAGTAACTTATAATTAACTCTATCATTTCTCGTCCTCATTTAAGAGACTTAGCCTAATGTGTAGTTAAGGAATCAAAGCTAAGTGCTCAATACGCACGGTCGAGTCAAAAATTACTCTTATTCTCACCATCGGAAAACCTACATTCGTGTCTTCAAACACTTACAAAATATGAGAAAAATTTAAAATTTGGCCATTTTTAGCCTTATTTTGCAACAAAAACGATAACAAAAAGATAAACTTTGGAACAAAAACGATAACAAAAAGATAAACTTTGGAAAGCGTGAAGGTTTGGCAAGGCAAGTATCTATTCACCCCCCCATACTAAAGTTAAATATTGTCCTCAATGTTTCGAGTCTAGGGGTGCAAACACCCCCATACTAGAGACGTAGTCGAATGCCTAATCTAGCATGGAAAGGGTGTAACCAATAAATTTAAAGCCGTTTATGAAGTGTGCTAAAAACCTAAGGTTAGAACAATCAAGGATATATCATGGATATTGAGAAATGTCTCCAAAGCAAACGATCAAGTGCTCCCATAAAACGAACACGAGAGGCTCCAATCGTGAAGATCATGATCTAAAAACCACAATTCACAAACAACCACGGAACAAAGGTTGGAAGGGCACAAATCCCCATACGTAAGCTACATTAGAAAGAGATAATATGTACATAGGATAAGCATGGGACTCCCCCACGAGGCTCCTCGTTTTTTATTACCGAGTCATGAGCTCGACTCGATCCCCTCAATACTAATTATCATTGGGGAAGGTGACTTGGTCGAGGTAGTTCAAGGATGGAACTTCCCCGCCAAAGTAGTGCTTCAACCTATGTCCATTCACCTTGAAGTTAGGACCATCATCTTGAGCTAGCTCGATGGTCCCATATGGAAACACTTGAGTCACGGTGAATGGACCGGACCAACGGGATTTCAATTTACCGGAAAAGATTTTCAATCTTGAATTAAAAAGCAAAACTTGATCCCCAATGTTAAAAACCCGGTTTTTAATTTTAGAATCATGCAACTTTTTAGTTTTCTCTTTATAAATCAATGAATTTTCATAAGCAATATCTCTCAATTCATCCAATTCATTTAATTGCATTTTCCGGTGTTTTCCCGCGGTCTCCATATCATCATTACAATGCTTTAGGGCCCAATAAGCCTTGTGTTCTAACTCGATAGGCAAATGACAATTCTTTCCATACACAAGCTTATAGGGAGTACACCCAATGGGCGTCTTATGAGCGGTCCTAAAGGCCCATAAAGCATCGTCCAACTTATCCGACCATGATTGTCGGTTTTCCCCAACGGATCTCTCCAAGATCCTTTTCAAAGCTCGGTTTGAAACCTCGACTTGCCCACTCGTTTGTGGGTGATAAGCCGTAGAAAGCCGATGTGTAACCCCATATTTCCTTAAGACCCTTTCGAATTGGTCGTTACAAAAATGGGTTCCACGATCGCTTATGATAGCACGAGGGGTTCCAAACCGAGAGAACAATTGCTTCAAAAACTTGACTACCACACGAGCATCTTTGGTGGGCAAGGCCTTGGCCTCCACCCACTTAGA
The DNA here is from genome assembly GCA_025667525.1 of Glebionis coronaria. NCBI lineage: Eukaryota > Viridiplantae > Streptophyta > Magnoliopsida > Asterales > Asteraceae > Glebionis > Glebionis coronaria. Next base: position 601,561,871 of record CM046878.1, on the reverse strand, counting down.
AAGGTAGTCAACCGCAACGAGAATGTACTTATTACCACGAGATGATGGGAACGGCCCCATAAAGTCTATGCCCCAAACGTCAAAGATCTCACATACTTGGATGATATTTTGTGGCATTTCATCTTTTTGTGAGGCTTTTCCTTGTCGTTGGCATGAATCACATGACTTCACAAGATCTTGTGCATCTTGGTAAATAGTAGGCCAAAAGAAGCCGACATCAAACACCTTTTTAGCCGTGAGATTAGCACCGTGGTGACCACCCGTGGGTCCCTCATGGCAAGCTCTAAGGATGTTAGAAGCTTCGGTGCCAAATACACAACGTCGGATGATTTGATTCGCACAAGTTCGAAACAAGTAAGGGTCGTTCCAAAAGTAGAACTTGACGTCACGAAAGAATTTTCGTTTTTCTTGAGTCGTCATACCCTTAATGATGAAGTTACCCGCATGGTAATTTGCAAAATCCGCAAAGCATGGGGTAGAAGAATCAAGTTTAGAATTCACTACACCAAGTGTCTCGAGCGGAAATGTTTCGTTGATTTCCTTGGGCTCGTAAACACTTTGGTGAGGATCTTCCAAACGAGAGAGATGATCGGCCGCTAGATTTTCGGCTCCTTTTTTGTCAACGATTTTGTGATCAAATTCTTGAAGGAGGAGAATCCAACGAAGTAATCTCGGCTTAGCATCTTGCTTTGCCATGAGATACTTAATAGCCGAATGGTCCGTATACACTATGCATTTCGTCAAGACGAGGTAAGGTCGGAACTTCTCAAATGCATACACTACGGCAAGGAACTCCTTTTCCGTTGTAGTGTATTTAAGTTGAGCCTCGGTCATCGTCTTGCTAGCATAGTGAATAGGCAAGAAGTGCTTATCATGACGTTGCCCCAAAACGGCCCCAATAGCGTAATCACTAGCATCACACATAAGCTCAAAGGGGAGGTTCCAATTAGGAGCAACAAGAATGGGAGCTTCGGTAAGTTTCCTCTTAAGGATTTCAAAGGCTCGTACACAATCTTCGTCAAAGACAAAACGTGCGTCTTTTTCAAGAAGATGTGTAATGGGTCGAGAGATCTTTGAAAAATCCTTGATGAATCGACGATAAAAGCCCGCGTGGCCTAGGAAACTCCTAACTCCCTTAACGGTTTTGGGATGAGGTAATTTGGCGATGAAGTCTACCTTAGCTTGATCTACCTCAATCCCCGCTTTCGAGACCTTGTGCCCTAAGACGATTCCACTCTTAACCATAAAATGACACTTTTCCCAATTGAGCACAAGGTTGGTTTCCTCACAACGTTTTAACATTCTCTCAAGGTTCGACAAACACGAAGTGAAAGAATCACCAAACACGGAAAAGTCATCCATGAAGACTTCCATCGTCTTCTCGATCATATCATGAAAAATAGCCATCATGCATCGTTGGAAAGTTCCCGGTGCATTGCAAAGTCCGAATGGCGTTCTACGATAGGCAAACGTTCCATATGGACACGTAAACGTAGTTTTTTCTTGATCACGAGGATCGATGGGAATTTGGAAGTAACCGGAAAAACCATCTAAAAAGCAATAGAAATCGTTTCCCGCAAGACGCTCCAACATTTGGTCCATGAAGGGCAAGGGAAAATGGTCTTTTCGAGTGGCTTCGTTCAACTTTCGATAGTCAATGCACACTCTCCATCCGGTCACGAGTATAGTGGGAATCAACTCGTTGGCATCGTTTGGCACAACGGTCATTCCTCCCTTTTTAGAGACACAATGGATAGGACTCACCCAAGGGCTATCGGAAATAGGGTAAATCATTCCCGCGTCAAGGAGTTTAAGGACCTCCTTTTTGATGAAGTCGTGAATTTTGGGGTTCACCCTTCTTTGACTTTAGATTGTGGGTTTGAAATCCTCCTCAATTAAGATTTTGTGGGTACAAAATTTGGGATCGATCCCCTTAATGTCGGATAACTTCCACGCAATCGCCCTTTTGTGGTCCTTAAGAACATCGACAAGTGCGGTTTTTTCATCATTCGAAAGGTCCTTCGCAATAATAACCGGCAACTTGTCGTCCTCCTCCAAATAGACATATTCGAGGTGAGGAGGTAAATCTTTCAACTCAAGGATGGGTGGTTCCTCAAGTGAAGATTTGGGCTCGATACTCATAACCTCCTCGGGTGGAGGAAATGGGAAATCGTTAAGAAAATCCTTGATAATCGAGAAGTCCTCATCGTTGTCGAGGTCTTCGTCACAAGTACGTGGAACATTACATTCTTCCAACGTAAAACCACCACCTTCAAAAGGAGTGAAGGTTGGTGTCGAATTATCAAGAATTGGATCCAACATAGTGGGATTGCCACTAGTTTCTTCATCACCAAAACCTAGAATTTCTTGTGAAAATTCCTCGCAAACCACGTCGATCATATCAACGAGGTTTATGGTTGCAACGGAATAAACATGAGAAATTTGAGAGTTTTGAGTTGTGTTTATAACAAGTTCCTCGTCGTTGAAACGTAAGGTGATCTTTCTAGCATGCACATCGATCAAAGCCATAGACGTATCTAAAAACGAACGACCTAAAATGAGAGGAACTTGAGGATCCGTAGGGATATCAACAACAATGAAGTCTACGGGATAGTAGAACTTCCCCACTTTCACAAAAACGTCTTCCGCCAAACCACATGCGGGAATTGTGGAATGGTCGGCCAACTCGATAGACATTAGTGAAGGAGTAAGATTAGGAAGATTGAGCGACTTGAAGATTGCAAGTGCATCAAGTTAATGCTAGCACCAAGATCGGCCAAGGCGAAGCATTCTTCCATGTCTTGGATTGCACAAGGGATCAAAAATTTACCGGGATCACCGACTTTTTGAGGTATGCGATTAAGATAAACCGACGAACAACTAGACAATTGGTGCAATTTCTCCTTGTTGTTCAACATACTCTTAAAGTTAGCAGCAAATCGAGGCATCATGACCAAAGCATCGGGGAAACTCACATTAAGGTGTAAATCACGAAACATTTTCATAAAAAGCTCAAATTGGTAATTGTCGCGCTCTTGACGTTTCTCCTTTCTAAGTCTCGATGGATAGGGCAAAGGTGGTGTGGGTTGAGGCATAGTAGGCATAGCATTTGGAATCTCGGGTTCCAATGATGGTAATGGGTCGACCGTAGGTGTGGCATGAGCGGTACTTCGTGGGATTGGGACATGCTCCTTTTGGACCACCACCTCGGGTTCTTCCTCAATTGCTTCCTCCGTAGGAGCAATTGGTTGAGGAATCGGCTCCTTAAGTGTCTTACCACTACGTGTGGTAATTACTTTCATCTCACCCTTAGGGTTGGATATGGTGTTGCTAGGAAGACCACTTGACGATGGCTTACACATTATTGCCTCAAACATAGACGAGATTTTATCTTCAAAATTAGATTGCCTCAATACGGCTTCGGTTTGCCTTTTCTCGGCCTTAAGCATCTCTTGTTTAATCTCATGTTGCCCTTGTTCCATCTTTTGTTGGTTTTGTTGCAACCTAGTGACATTTCCTTCCATCTTGTTGGTGTGGATTTTAAGTTCATTAGCTAACTCATTTTTCAACTCTTTCTTCAAGTCGTTTTTAAACTCGGATCTTAGGCTAATGATTTCTCTTTGAATATTGTCAAACCTAGCATCATTCCCACTAGCATATTCAAAAAACTCACTTGGAAGATCTTTCAATGTTTGCAAACTTTTGTTGTTATTTTGAAAATCATTTTTGTTTGAAACTTGATTATTAGCCCCTTGATTCCCATAGTTTCCCTTGTTGTAATTGTTCTTAAAACCAACTTGATTGTTGCGATAGTTGTTAGCATTTTGATTTGAACCAAAACCCGGTGGAGTCATTTGATTGGAGCGGGAAACTTGACCGTTTTGGTTGTAATTTCCCGTGGCCGCGAAGGCACTCGAAGTGTTACCACCGTTGGTAATGCACTCGGAGAAATCATGACCTCCACCACAATACATGCAAGAAACCTCAACCGCTTTAGCCGTAGCGGGAGCACTTGGTTCACCAACTTTAAACTCAATCAAAAGTCCTTTCAACTTATCAAAAATCTTGTTTTCCAAGTTCGCCTCAATTTGGCAAGCATCGATGGTATTAGACAAAGAAGGTGAAGCCGAAGACGAAGCCTTACGAACACTAGACGTGCTACGAGGACTATACACCTTAGATCTATTTTCAATTATCACCAAAGCTTCCTCAACCGTTTTACACAAAAAATTACCACCCGCGGCGGCATTCAAATAATCCCTTTCATGATCATTAAGTCCATTGTAAAACGTGTCAATTTGATGCAAATCGGAAAAACCGTGATGAGGACATTCATGTAACATTTCCTTAAACCTATTCCAAGCCGTTGAAAAACTTTCATTAAATTCTTGTGAAAACTTTGAAATCTCGTTTTTCAAGTGCGTAGTCTTAGAGGGCGGAAAAAATTGGTTCACAAACATAGACACGAGATCCTTCCACGTCAATATAGAATTGGGTGGCTCTTTCTCTAACCAAATTTTAGCGGGCCCCGCTAAGGAATACGGAAAAAGCATCATCTTAATCGAGTCGTTAGAGACATCCTTAAACTTGCAAGTAGCGGTAAGACGATTGAATTGGCGGATATGGTTGTGTGGATTGTCCTTCTCATCACCACGGAATTTGTTGTTTTGAATCATGGACAACAAACCCGTCTTAACCTCAAAATTCTCCGCAAGGATTGCGGGAATCACAATAGCCTCTCCATAACCCTCGGTGGGTGCTTGAAGTAACTCCATCATAGTTCGATTCACCATGGTTGGTGCTTCTCTTGCAATGGGTTCGTCAATAGGAGACTCCTCACTAGAATTGTTGGGAGTGGGAGTTTTGTTCTTTCGTTTACGTGCACGTCTTGCTTGATTTCGAGTTAGCATAAACGTCACGTACAACGAGGGGACGAGCAAAGAAGATTCTTTTTGGTGTTTTGTATTTTTCAATTTTTTTGTGGTTTTTGATGGTATTAACTTTTTTTGGAAATTGGTGAAATGTATTAAGTAGACACAAATCTACAAATCTCCTCCTTAATCAAATCTCTCGATTAAAGAAGCCTCAAGGAATGAAAACGATCACGTGAAGTGAACGCCTACGATGACTTTAAAACGATGGTGGAACACCAAATCGTTCAAGAGGGTTTAATCAATAGAAACCAAGAAAATATATATGATACTTAGTAATACTTTGGGCGGCAAAACCCTCGATTAGCTCTCACAATCAAATACTCACAAGCAAGCGGGAAAACGAGGCGGCGCGAAGCACTTAAGAGCCTTTTTCCTTAGGATATATTTTATAATATCCGCCTTATACCCACCTTATAGTTTGTATTATCAAGATTAAGCTTCACGAAAGTAATTATCTATTTTTGCCTTTTTTCTTTGGTTTGAGATTCGAATACAATGATTGGGTAATGACCTCCCAAGTCAAGGTTGTGATTGCTCACGTATTTGGAGTACTTGTATTTTTATTGTTCTACGTATACAATATAGTAATAATATTCACACAAAAACCGAAAACCGATAATACGTATTAGTAGAGTGCTACTAATACAAATACTAATTATGGTTAGTATAAAAACAACAATGCCAAATCAAAACACAACACGCCTCCCCGGCAGCGGCGCCAAAATGATGTTGAAGTTTTTACCACCCTTTAGGAAAAGAGCAATAAATAGGGCAAATGAGCACGACGATTTAGGAAAACCGTGTGTGAATGACCCTAAGTAAGTTCGTTCTCAAGGAGGCTAGTGTGTTATGTGTGTAATGATATGGATTAATTTGTGAGTATATTTGAGAAAGAAAAATAGAAAAGGGATTAGAAGAGAAAGACGGTTATGAAGACGGATTAAACTAATTCTAAAAAGGCGTACACGTAAAGTCGTAAAAACCACCAAAATTAAAATTTTAACCTAAAAATTTCTAAAAATTACCAAAAATCCCTAATAATATTCTAAGAGTTTACAAAAAAATCAAAACTTGCAAAAACCTTTTAATTAATTAGATAATGACTTTTTAATGCTAATTAAAGCCCTAAAAATCAAAATTAATTATTAAAAAGCCCTAAACAAGATTTTCAAGTTTGTAAACCTCAAAAATACTCTAATTAAGCTAAAAACTATTTTTCAAAATTTTAAAACCAATTTAAACTATTTTTAAACAATTAAAAACTCCTAAAATCAATTAAATCTTAAATTAATATTAGAAAATAATTAAAAGACCTAAAAAATATTTGGAAAGTTGCAAAAATCCTAATTAAGTGTTTAGAACCTAGGAAAAATATAAAAACATAGAAAATCAGACTTTTAATTTTTAATAATAAAATAATATTAAAATAATATTAAAAATCCAAAAATTATAAAAATTCTAAAAACTTGCAAACTAGCTTAATTTAACCTAAATAACTCAGAAATGAAAGTGAAATTACCTAAATACCCCTATTGGGCCTAGAAAATGGGCCAAACCCAAAACAGTCCCTTATTGGGCTGAATGAAGGCCCAATAAGAAAAAGTGTTCAAAATAAGCCCAAAAAGCACAGGTTGACTCAGAATTTGATTTTAAACAACTTTTTCCAAAGGCCCAAAAGCTGAAAATGTGAAATAAGCCAACTTATAATAAGCAGCTTATTCTTAATGGGCTTTTGAGCCCATTAAGCCATAAGCTGTTGCCATAAGCTAAAATTTTACACACAAGCTTCTTTTGACCTAACAAAGACTTCTGCAAAAAGAATTTTCAAATAAGCCCACTTAATAAGCAAGAAACAGTTCACAAACTTATTCACAAAATGACAAAATAGTCGTTTTTATGATCTTGACCACCTCAGAAGCTGATTCAAGTTGCAAAATGTTTCTTATGACAAAACTAAGCTTAATAGTCAAAAACCTTTCAAATAAGCACACTCAATAAGCTGGAAAGTCAATTAAGCACTTATGTTAAAAGTCAAACAAGTTGGTTTTCTAGTAAAAAGTCAAAGTCAAAGTCTCATAAGCTCCAGTTTACTAAAATGGGTCAAATAATGAAGATCTATCACAAAAATAAGTTGTTGCAAGTCAGAATAAGCTAGAATAGCTTATTGATAAGCTGATGACAAAATTGCACTAGCAGGGGCTAGTTTTGGATGTTGAACAGTGGAAACTTTTTCCACTGCTTGACTATTTTGACTTTTTGTCTTTAGTGACTTTTTTGGAGATTCAGATTTCACAAAGGCACCCAAATGATCTTTGGATCACAAGGAGTCAATCACAATCAAAATAACACAATCACTAACACCCAATTGATACAGTTTAATCAATCATTCATCAGACATGATACAGACATGAACAATAAGCAGTTAAGCATTTATGAGCAGTTTTAGCATAAATCAGCCAGCCAAATTCAACCAAATGCACACACAAGCTATAATAAACTCCAATAAGCAAGTCTAAACAGGTTTCATGCACTGGTTCAAAGAATTAAGCAAGATTCAAACAATGAAAGTTACTGATGAACACTAACACATGCAGTTTCTACTTTTGCTGATGTATTTGACACACAAGCCAATTTCAACACCTCAAATCTTTCAAACAGGTTATATTAACTTTGTTTAAACCACTTTTATCCCTAAGCATGCATACACACTAAGTGTTCCCAAAATCCTAGGTCAAAACAAGCAGAAACAAGGTCTATATAGCAGATTGTTTAATCCAAGTGTTCAAACCCAAAAACTTGCAGCGAAACACTCTCAAACAAAGGTATAGCAGATACAATGCATAAACAACAATTTCCCTTAGCACAATAACAAGTTACAAGCATAAACCAGTAGACCCAAACACCCCTTTAACTTTTTCAAATCAAAATTTTTAAAAGCACAATGAGATTTCAGGTCAACCAAGCATCAATTAACATCAAAACAAGTATAATAAAAAGATTCAAGCAAGAACAAGCCACAAAATTCACAAGAACACAAGTTTCATACAAATATCACCAAAAATCACAATTTAAGCAGATTTTGAGATTAAGTATGCAAACCTCATGGATGTACATCCACACCCACGAATTTTGAGCTTATGTGCTAGCAAGTCAGAATCCCATCCTCGGGCCGTCCTCACCACCTTCTTTTGTCCGATCCTTCTCCTTTTGAATGATCGTCACGCTTCTCTTGAGATCGAGATCAGCTTCCCAAGTCAGAACTAGAAAGAACAAGCACAAGCTTCCACAATAAGCCTGCTAAGATTGAACAAGGGTTAAGCACAATATCATAAAAGTCAGAAACTTTGAAAAACTTGATTAATGCAAACTTGTTACCCCACACTTGATTATCCCCAAGTTATAAGCCTCACCACACCTTAACCAACCCAGTTAGGATGCTATGATCAGCCCTATAGCCCAAGAATTCCAAGATTGGAACAAGACTTAGCAAAATATCAAGAAAATGAGGAAATATGCAAACTTTTGCACACTCCTCTTTTGAAAACAGGTTTTGAACTTCAAGAACTAACAAGCATATAACAAATGAAAGCAGTAAATAAGATTGGCCAATGACTTTTCTTCAAGATTTCAAACTCAATTTCATTAACTTAGAAATAGGATTTATAGAAACTTGAACCAAGGAAACATCAAAAGCAAACTATTAATGAAGCACCCTAAGGCCTTTATATAGGCATACAAATGAACTATGAAAGCTGAAAAACGTGTAACCCTAGCTAATGAAGTTCTAATTTTGCCCGTTGAGTAGTTTGAACTTTGAAGATCATGTAACTTTCTTTTGGATTGTTGTGGAGCTGGCATGGTGAAAAATGCATCCAATGGCTTGCAAAGAGCTTAGAAAGTAAGCTAGAATCACACACGTTGGATGACTGGCCAAGTTTTGGCAGTTTCCTCTTTTTTGTAGCAGGGGAATCTTGTGTGGGACTGAAGGGTGATGTGGCAAGTATTTTCAATGTTGGGATGTGATTAAGGGATGCTTAATCACTAATCTGGATAATCTTAGGGTCTAATTACAACAGGATTAAGAAAACCCAATTGTGTTCTTGGAGTGAATAGTGCCATGTTTTAATCCAGATTAGGGTGATTAATTTTTAAATAATGGGTTAAGGCGCCAATGTTTGTTTAATAAATAAACCAGGGGTGAGTGGGATCTGATGTGGAGGCAGGGAAGAGTATGATTGGTGGAGGTGGTGAGTGGGGTGAGGTGGCACAAAATGGTTGGTTAAGGTAAGTATTATGTCTGGCCAACATTAGTCCCTTGTTTCCCTTCTTCTTGTCTTTTCAGTAGAAAAATCTATCAACGCCACAATTAGCCTTATCAACTTTTGAACTTTTGCATTTTTGGCCCAAAAACTTTTATAAATTGAATTCAGGGGTATTTCTTGCCATATTTGAATTCTTCAAGGGCTGGTTTGGTATTTTCTTCAATGATAATGGTCTAGACTTTCATAGTTGACATTTTGGAGGACTGAAATTGCCAAGTCTTGATGATTGAGGGACCATTTTTGCCAATTGTTGAAAGTTGAGGGTCCTTTGTGTAATTTTGGATTTTTCAAAGGACCAAACTTGTCATTTCTTGTACTTTGAAGGAATTCATGATGTATTTGACTTTGTGGATGATATTGGTTGACAATTTAGCTTTATTGAGGGGCTAAACTTGCCAAATCTTCAAAGTTAAGGGTCCTTTTTGTAATTTTGACAAACTTTAGGGACCAAACTTGTAATTATGAGGATACAAGGGTATAAAGTGTCAATTCTTCATAATTGGAGGACCCTTCTTCATAATTCTTCAAATCTTCAAGGGTTGGTCTTGGGAAAGTCTTCACTAGGGCTTGGTTCATTGTGCGGCTTTGTTTCCCGTGTTCGTTTTTTGCATGATTCTTGTGATCTTTTGTCATTTTCTCAATATCCGTACCTAAAATACACAAGCAACAAACACAAGCATATATTTGGGTATTTTGATGATATTTAATGCATTACTAGGCGAGTACCCGCGCATAGTGGCGGAAATTCCTAACGTCAAATAATTAACGATATGCAATACTGTGGTAAGTGCTTCATGTAACGTTCAAACATAGAACATGAAATATTAAAATGTAACCGATTTTTATTTATTAAATAGGTTTACATTGTCTAAATTTCAAATGTAGTTACTCCAATACTCATAAATATTCGCGCAACAAATCTTGAAAACAAATTGTTGATGAATGAAGTCATTGTTACATTATTTAAGGTTGTTTAAAACCAATAGCCACATTCAAAACAAAACATCCAATTGTGGACAAAAGAACAAACGAAACCGTATAAGCATAAACCAAACCCGTGATTTGTTGCGTACATAGATGATGGTCAAGATGGGAATATAGATGATGGTTGTGATAAATAAAATGACGAGTCTTTTTTCTTTTCTTTTTTTTTGTAAAAGAGACAATACCCTCACAAGTCAAACACCAAAATTTTATAACACAAACATTCTATGAGAAATCCCAAAAAGGTTAAAATAACACTTCTTCATACGGGCAACCCCATATAAAAATAACGTTCCCAAAACATGCTTCAAAAACATGCTGAGAAATAAAAAAACCATCTACATTGTCTAGACTTATTTTTTGCGTAACAACCACAACAACATTATAATACATAGGGGCGTATCCGCGTATAGCAATAAACTTGCCAAGCAAAAAATTAACGATATTCTAATATTGTCGTTCAAATGATTAAATAAAATGTTTAACTTTCCAACAACTTCCTACTTTATTTTACCTTAGAAATGAAATGGCTGTCATTCTCGCCATCCAATTGAATGATTTCATCACTTTTGTGATAAGGAATATTATTAATAAGATTTACATGAATATCAATCATATACTACGCATCAATACAATAACCGTGTGAAATCGAAGCGTATGTAAACAGGGACGAAGCCAGAATCAAATATGATATGACCAGATACACAAATTTTTTGAATGATAATATAACATATGTAAAAAATGAATTAAAACGAAAGGTAAAAACACGTTCTATTGACTGGGTGCAATTTTGATATATTTAGAAAAAAATCAATATTTTCTTCACAAATTAACACTACACAGAAAAAATCCAGAGAGGTCACAGACACCCATGAGAACCCTCCAAGCTTCGTCCCTGTATGTAAGCATCAATAAAAAAACCTAAATAAACAATTGTTCAAATTATAATTGTGAAAAGTTGTAATGTAATGTGAAAAAAGCATCATATTTGTCTCTATCGAAAAGAAACTTCTTATAGCTAACAGAGAATACATCTATTGAATTAACTAAAGTGTTGATACACCAAAAAGTCCATAACTATATGACATCTCAAAACTATAGAAGACACAAATTGTTTGCTCTATATACGTAGTATAACAAACTGTATTTTTGAGAGATCGTGTTTACTCGATATCATTACAATTGTAAATCAAACTATATATCGATTGACCGAGCACATCTCATGTCAACCCATTCACAAGTAAATGTGTCGAAATTTGACACCTAATTTCTTAATATATATCAGTGATAAAATGTTTGCTGCCAACATAATTTCTATAATTTTCGTGAAGTCGCTGCAACCCTTGACAAGGACACGGAAGAGTCAGGACAAGTAAAGCCGGACGAGACCTAATCAACCCAACAATCTTCTTATACTAACTATGGTGTAAGAGTAAAAAATATTGAAAATGGTTAACAAACAAACGGAAACAAGTAGAAATCACAAGTAAACACACCGTAAATAAAAGAAAAATCGAATTATCATGAAACTAAACAAAACTGTATGGTTAAACAAATTAACAACAAGAAATAAACCTCAATTATGTTAAAGGAAACAGAATATGTGCAGGTGACGCTGGTCAATTGTGGTGCTACAATGGAGAAAATTAGTCTTGCATAAGTAGTTAAAAAATGGACGTTATCCTAAAGATCGGCACATACGCACAATAAAAGTTGCCTGCATACACACATCATCAAATTTATTATGCAACTGTTACGTAAGCAACTAAATGTTTAATATAAAGAAATCTGCAAATAACAACATAAATAAATTTTAAAACATAATCAAATGACCTTAAATATGATGGAATGTATTGTATACTATTTAGTATATGATCTACACAATTCTATACATATGGATTGAACTAAATTTGTAAACAAACATTAAAAGTGCTCATTGGGGTGTTTGGATTTAAACTTTGAACATGATCATCGAATAATCGATTTCATGGTAGATGATACCAAACTGGTCATCTAAAATTACCTATTCACTTTTTCACGTTAACTTTGAGAACGTTTATTTAATGACCAGTCATTTTTAGACAGATTTAATTTAACTATTTATAAAGTAATGAAGGTTGGAATTTCAGAGAAATTTAACATTGAGTTGCTGGTTTATCAACAAAAAACACATTGGAACATTATTCTTGACCCTTTTTCATTTCAATCGATTACCCGCTTATAACTCCTTCACATAATCTATTTCATAACGCAAATCCAAACACGCATAAATTGTAACTGAAACTAAACTAATAGAAAACAAGTTCGACTTACAAAGAACTCCATGAGTTGTAATCCGCTTTCTGGGGTCTTTGATAAGCATTTTTCTAACCAAGTCTTTAGCACTGTTAGTGATGCCTAGAAAACCGATCAGATGTAAAGTCAAGCTTATCGCACAAAACCTTTTCAAATAATTAAATATTTAACTTCAAACTAAAAATTTGTATTAGTATAATAATATTCGTGAGTTACAAGATAATAAAAATATCAATGAAAATTTAGCAGGAGTTAAAGAAATATAAGCCAAAGCCAATTTGTCAAAAAGACATGTACCTCTATACAATCAGTAGCAGAAACTTAAAGAGAAAGGAAAGAAAAAAAGCAAACCAATGTCAACAGGTGGCTATGGTGGCGGATGTGATCTAGAACAAATCCATCGAAACCATCAGCCAAAACCACCAATCAATAGAAACCAAACTCACTCAACATCCGACAACATCACCTAAACCATCCACCAAAACCACCAATACATCAAACCACCTAAACCATCAGCCAAAAACATCATTATTGATGGCGGATGCGGCAGATGTAGTGACGAATGTGGCGGCGGCGGTGATTATGTATGATTAGGGTTTTGGTTCGCCCCTGGTTGTGAAAGACGAGCCTCAATTATGTATGATTAGGGTTTTGTTTCTATGTATATTAAGGTATCAACCCGTGAGTTTATAGTTGACTTATATTTTGTATATGGAAAAAGTAGTATAGATGAAACATTCCACCAAATTATGGGCTGGCAAACATAATAAATCAATTTGAATTGAAACGTAATAAATCAATTTAAATTGAAATTTAATGCAAAGTTGAAATATTCCACATAATTTTCTAACATTTCCTTAATTAGTGTATTTTTCAACATTTAGCCGTGTGTAGTATGACAACCCATAATTAATAGATATTCCTAAAATATGTAATTATATTCGTGTATATCAGATTGACACCAGTTGTGAATCAGAAGTATGTAATTAACTTTTAACATTTCCTAAATTAAATGGTTTTTCAAGTTTTTCAACTTTCAACTTTCAAATCTATATACCCTATAAAGGGTTTATCCCAAATGTTGAAAACTTGAAACTTGAAAGTTGAAAAACCTATAAATGGCAACTACAACAAAAACTTGAACACACATGAACTCTGTGATTGAAAAAATTAAAAGTTGACAAACAAACAAATAAGGCAACTTTAACAATACGTTTTATATATGATTTAAGCCACAGTTTTATATATAGTAACACCGTCTTGCGTTTCAATTCATTAGTACATATCTTCTATACTACCATGCCAGCCCATTATTCGGTGGATTGTTCCATATTTTTTACTTTGGAATGCCCACAAGTTAGACTACCCATATATACAATTGACTTAAATATCTACTATATATACATTGTTGGAAATATAGAAATGATCGATCCAAAGTTGAAACTGTCGTGCCTGTTATATGTCATTGCCATTACCTTTGCCTATATAACAACACACATAATACAATACACAATCAACCCTCTTTTTATCTCCCTCTCTAAAACAACAACCTCATTAGATACACAAACACGCTCATGACATCTCACGGCACCACCACAAATGCTGACTGATTCTGCCTCCAACACAACCAGTATTTTGAGGTGTGTGATTTTGTTGGTTATTCGATGGTTTTGGTGGTTTTGGTGGCGAGTTTATGCTCTTGGTGATGCTTTGAGTTTATATTGTGTGACTTTCGACCAAATCTGGGAGGATCTAAGCGAATTTTAATGTTGTTTCAAGTAGTTTTGAGGGTTGGTAGTTTCCTGTATTGGCATTGTTTTTATGGTTGGTAGTTTCCTGTATTTGCATTGTTTAGGCAATGTAGGTATTTATGAAACTTATCAATGATTTTTTTGTTAATATCATAGGAAGATATAGTATGGTCATGTGGAAGTTCGGATGGAACAGTAATGGTGGAATTATAGAAGTGCGTTTCACCAATGGCTAAATGAGAAGATCATGTTCAGATAATCATATTAATACAAAGAGTTTTTAACAAAAAAGTACACACAAACTTCATTTGTGAAGTTTATCTTTTTTATTTGTATTGATATGTTTAATCATATCAATTCAATAGTAGATTAATGACGCAGTTTATCTTTTTCATTTGTGAAGTTTGTGTGTAATTTTTTGCTAGATCGAGTGTGTTTTCTTGTTAAAAACTTTTTGTATTGATATAATTATCTGAACATGATCTTCTAGGTAAAAAGTAATTTCAATATATTTATATTATGTATTTATGTTTACATAATGTTCAGATTATGTTGAGTTGATCTCTAATATTTTGACTCATTTCAATATATTTATGTATTTATGTTTACATAATGTTCAGATTATGTTTAGATTATAGTAGATTGAAAATTTGACATTCAAACTTTCTGAAATATATGAGGTATTTATAGTAGATTGAAGAATAAATGATGATAAAGTCGAGAAAGTTTGACTTTAAAATTAAAAATAAGTTTCATTTATAGTAAAATTGATTGAAACTTATTTATAGTATATTCAAAAACTGACATTCAAAATTTCCGAAATATATGAGGCATTTAAAATGAAGTGTTTTAATTTAGATGGTCGGATGTTAATTAGGGATTTAGAAACCGGACAATTAGGGATTTAGAAACCGGACGTCTTGAGCCACTAAGTTTTAAAGCACGCAATTCATACACTGAATGCATAAATGATATGTTTAAAGTTTAAACTACTACTCTATGAAGTATTGTTGTTATTCCTTTTTTTCATCTTGTAAAGTGTGTTTTATTAGGATTTGAAGCTCTTCTCACGTATTTAAGAAAGTTTTCGAGTTAATTATAAATGAAATTAAAAGTGAATTTCATATATGCATTCAAAAACTTGAATTATGATCCTTTTAAAATATGAAACTTGAATAACAAAATGAGATCTATTTTGGAAAGTGAACTTTTGAGATTTGTATCAACTTAAATTTTTGGTGGTGATTTTGTTTAGAAGTTTGTCTGGTGGTTTGTTTAGGGGTTTTTTATTCGTAAAATGAGGTAAAGTAGAAAGCTAATTTTAAAATAAAATATTGCAATTTAGACTAAATAAAGTGTATATATATGACAAGTCTTGGACGAATATATGACGTAAATAGTACATAGTTATTAACTTGTTCGAAATAATAGTCAACCATAATGTGAATAGAACAACAAATTATTACTATACATAGGTAAGAGGTTGTTCTAAATAAGAGCAAGAAAAGATTTTTAAAAATTTCTTGTGATAAAATTATATATACACAAAATTAACGAACAACAACGATGTGTACAAATACATTTTTTCGCATTTGGAAAGGGATATGATTTGCACACTCCATCAATTGATTGACACACTCAAAATTTTGTGTGTTGACATTTATATCCTTAATTTTTTTATTTTTTTTTCTTAGTCTACTACGAGGAGTTCCCACCGTCCTTAGGACGAGTGGACTAATCTCCCGCGGGAGTTTGCTCGGTACCTCGATGGGTAGTATCCCTCCCAAATGAGATTTTTTCCATTCCCAAGGCTTGAACCCAAGACCTTTAGTTAAGGAGCCCAGTTCCTTGACCAACCGTGCCAACCTCAATTGGTATTTATATCCTTAATTTTGTGTTACAGTTTGATCACTCCACTAAAGTGATGTAAGGGATATAAATGTCAAAGCACAAATATTTAGATTGTGTGATCAATTGATAGATTATGCAAATCACCTCCTATTTGGAAAGGACCTAACGTATGCATTTTCTTTTCTCTGATAATTTATTAAGTTTTAATTTTTGTTATGAACACTCATTTTTTTTATCATGATGAAGGCAATAATTAATTTGTTGTGTTTATAAATTGATTTACATTTACTTTTTTTTGGATGAAACATTGTTTTCGTTTTTTGTTGGTTATGCACGGATAATTTTTTTCGTATTCGTATAGTTAATTAACCTCACTTAATTTATCAAATGTTATGAGCGTTCGCCATTTTATTTTAATCTTTTTACATTCTATTTTGAACGATACACTAAAACCTATCACAATGTCGCATATCGTTAATTATTTGACGTTAGGAATTTCCGCCACTATGCGCGGGTATTCGTCTAGTTTTCAACAAATGGGATAAACCCTTTATAGGGTATATAGATATATCAGATTGACACCAGTTGTGAATCAGAAGTATGTAATTAACTTTTAACATTTCCTAAATTAAATGGTTTTTCAAGTTTTTCAACTTGCAACTTTCAAATTTTCAACAAATGGGATAAACCCTTTATAGGGTATATAGATAAGCCCTATTTGGAAGATGAGACTATGTATAAAAGCAGTCTCATCAGCCAACATTTAACGTGTCAGCATCGAAGGGTTCCTGGTCAATTTGCATATGTTATGGTGAAGGTAATGGTTCAGGTATTGGGTCAATTTGGGGTTGAGGGTCTGGTAGGGGTTGAGCTGCTTCAATAACAGCAATCATAGCTGGGGTTAGGGGTAGGTCACGATGTGGGGGTGAGTTCATCTTCATAAAAATTGCTTTCTTTTGCATAGGGATCTTATAAAAATCATCATGATCCCGTGTGAAGTATCATTGGACATCAAAAACCATTTGTAAAAATCTGGGATAAGCTAAAGTCATTTTGTTCCCTTTATTTTTACACATGCCCTCAAAAATCATTTTGGAATAATTAAATTTTTGCCCAGTAGCAATACACACAATAGCACTAGCAATAGATCTATTGATCTCATTGTGTGCAGTGCACTTGGGACTCAAACATTGTAAGAGTACATGTATGAGGTACTTCCAGGCTGGGGGAAACTCCTGTTTATGATATTTATTTAAAGTTCCTTGAGCAGGAAAAGGATAACCCAAAGCCCTTAGTCATTGTTCTATTTCACTAATGGGAAGGGTGGTTATACCATCAACATCATCAAGATGCAAAGCTTGGCGTACCAAAGCCTCAATAACCACCCAAGTTCTCCCATGAACAATAGAAGATAATGTAGTCACTCTATTAACTGTTGAGGAACTAACATTGTTCCAAAACTGTTTAATATGTGTGACAGGAATGAGTGGTGCATGAGAAAGAGCATACCTAAAAGGAGATGCGTTCAAATACGCCACCATTTGTGTGTATTGGGGAAACAGAGTATCATCAGCTTCAAGATACGCGATCATGTTGTGTTGACTTCTGAACCCCAATTCCAAATCTGATGGTTTAAACTATGGTGCCATTGTTGAAAGCTGTTAAAAATGATTGATGAAGATGAAGTTGATAAGAGAAAATTGTGTTAGACTAGAATAATAGGTACCCTGTTTAAAAATAGGAGCCAAATATATAGGAGAAGAAAATGCATGTGATTGGCCCAAAAATAGGCAAGTATTTTCAAAATGTAATCATGAAAATATTGAAAAAGAATAAGTTTATCTCATGCATTAAATGAAAGTTATCAGCTCCCAAAATTACGGCCTAAAAATATGTCAAAAAGTAACAACTGGGTAGGTCCCATTGAGTGTCAACGGTCAAAAATAACCTATCAACGCCCAACGGCTATATTCTTGTCAACGTTTGCCATAGCCATGTCAGCGTCTAAATTAGTCACAACAACGCTTGGAAAAATACTTGTCAGCGTCCAAAAATAAAAATGTTTGAAAATGAAAAATGACCTTAACAAAGTAATTTATCCTAGAGAAGATAACCAAAAAGCTGATAATTATTATAGGGCAGCAAGCACTGTCCAATTATGCACACTTGCTTATGCAAGATAGACATAACAGTCCTCTAGTGTCCCTTGCTAACTGATAAATGAGATTTTGCAATCCTATTTTTAAAAATTAATGTTCGTTTTCCTCGACTCACTCGAATTGATTTCCAATTATCGTTTTGACTTAATTTGTTTTTGGTGAATAATATATTTTTTTTTTGTTATTTTAAACTAAATCTATTTAAAAATAAAGACTAATTTAATTTGAAAATATAGACTATTTAAAATTTAAACAAAATTAACTTTTAAATCTAATAATTTTAAAACTAGTAACTTTAATTGAAAACTAATTACTAAAGACTTTCAAATAAAATCTACTTAAATTTTAACTAAAACTTTTAAATGAAAACTTAAAAACCTTTTTTAAACTAAAGACTCATAAAAGTAAATTTGAAATAAAAATATTTAAAAGTAATTTAAATTTAAAAATAAAAGTAAATCTATTTTAAAATAAACAAAACACAATGAAAAGTATTTAAAACTTATAAAAATAACTAAAATTAAAATATTTTTTATACTTTTTATATTAAATAAAAAAAACTGAATTAAAATAATACTTTTTAATTAAAATAAACTTAAACACATGTATTTAAATTAAAAGCTAAAACTGCCAGCTACCATTTTAAAGTGCTATATTAATTAAAAAGAAGCAAAGTAAACACAAAAGAATCCTAGAGGGAATGGTTGGGGCGCTGGTCTGTTGTACGAGAGGTCCTGGTATCGAACCCCAGGACTGACCAAAATTTTTGCTAATTAATATTTATTTTTGGAATTTTAAAGACAAACATACCAAGTAAGACTGCTGTTAACAGCAATATATCAGTAAAACAGATCTTTTGGAACTGTAAATTTTTATAGCAAACAGCAACAAAATATAACGCTAATAGCAAGCAACTCAAATATAAGCCAAAAACTGTAAGCAACAAATAAGCCTAATAAGCAAACCAACAAAACCAATTACCAAATAAGCTATAAGCTAGGAAAGCAAAACAAATAAGCTAAAAAGAATAAGATAGGACATAAAACACAATAAGCACAAAAGCTGAGAATCAATAACAAATACTAAATAGTTCTAAACAATAAGCAACCACATGATCCTATAAGCTAAACAAAGCAATACCCCAACAAATCAAATAAGCCAAGATAAGAAGTCTAAAATTAAACTCAATAATTATCAACAAAAATAAACAAATATAAAAATCTAAGATGAAATTAAATCTAGCTGATTAAAAGATTATCATAAACCGAAACAAATTTTTTTTTTAATAACTACTAAAACTCAAACAATATTCAAAAACAAATTAAGCAGATATTAAACTTAAAACCAAATCAGTATCACAATCATCTAAGCAAATTAAACAGTTTAAAAATAGCAATAAGATAAATAAAACAACATGAGCAGATTCTAAATAAATAAGCAAATAATCAAAAATAAATATAACTGATAAAAAAATTAAAAAAAAGGATTCAGAGATTGAGAACCTGAGACGATTTCCGTTGAGCCGAAGGTAGGCGCTGTGCCTCCTTTTGAACCGAAACAAACAAAACACCAACTTCGAACCATCATCATCACCATCAGTATTCCAACCCGTGAACAGTAACCCTCAGCAGATTTATTTTTTTTTTTTTATTTTTTTTTTTTTATTTTTTTTTTTATAATGATAATGATACTCGAACAGTAATAAAGGAAACAAGAAAAAGATTATAGAAAAATATTTTGACAGAATTTAAAGACGAGATTAATTAAGCAAAAATCAACTTTTCATTAATTTAAATAAATCATTACATTACTGAAAAAATACACGAACCTAATCTAATTTAATCTACTCCTAAATTAACTAAATAAAACTGAAAAATAATAGAGAAAAGCTTCCTGGATTACAAGATGTGAGGGGTTTTATAGGCAACCCCAAATGCCTTCTTCTTAGCTTCATCTTTAAGCAAATCATCCTAACCCTTCAATCTTCTCTTCTCTCTCTTCTCTTTAAATCTTCGGCTGAGATTAATTCTCTCCACGGATTGCCACGTTGGAATATTGTGATTGGAGGAATTGGTGAGATGTGGTGTTTCCACCAATTAAAACAAGGGTTTGATGCCACGTCAGGGAGATATGAGGACCACTTCTTGGTGCTGCGAAAAATGGGGGATTTAATTTACTTTGGTGTGAATTAATCAATAATGTAAAACCCCCCAATTTTCGTGGTTATTTTTGATGGGTAAAAATCTAGGGTTTTGAGGGTGGCTGCTAAGTTTGGGGAGAAGAAAGAGTCTCAATGAAAGAACGTGGGTTTTTTATTTGTGATGAACGAGTGGGGTGTGGGGTAAATGAAAATAAAAAACGTTTTTATTAATGTGGGGGTTGGGAAAGTAGGAAGTAAATGATACGTGTGTGTGGGGTAAATGAGGTTGACTGATGTGGGGTTGAAAGGTAATAAAACCGGTCAAGCAGAAGTAATAAAACAAATTTGCTCCATCGGTTTTATTTCCTTTTGTGCAAATGTTTGGGCTTGAAGCCCATTTGCTTCCTTTAATCCGTTTTATAAATCTCCATTAATGGGCTTTAGTTGGACTTTTGGTAAAAGCTAAGTAGCATTTTTCCTAAAATGGGCTTTTGAGCCCATTTATCCAATGTGGGACCCTCTTGGCTCGAATATCTTCAACAATGAATAGTTCCACTAAAACGAGCTCGATCTTGGCTTCCTTGATCATTTCTTCAATTCCTTGTTGATTTCGACGGTTTTCGTGATCTTGGCACACTTTTGGTCTTTTGATTTTGTCTTCGTCTCTTTTTAGACTTTTCTTCAACATTTGACCGTGAAATCCCGTGTTTTCTCTTCTTTTGATCATTTGTACCTATTTTAACACAAAAACACAAAACCACGCGTAATTCCGACTTTTACGATATAAAACACATGATTAGGTCTTGTTTTTCCTCGATTTTAGTGGCAAAAGGATAAGTGTTTTCACACTTATTAATCCCCTACACTTGACCATTGCAATGACCCCATGCAATGCATAGTTTTAAAGCATAAGTAACATTTTTCTCATTATTAATCCATCTCGGCCTTTATTACAATGTACTGTTATTACTACGATAAAAAGATAAACATTTTAAAGGAAACAAAAGTTATAACTATTTTATTAACTTGAAAATTATTGATGGAAGAAACACGTAAAGAAATCTAAGACTTAGATTAGGGCTTTGTTGTCATGAATATTAATCACCCTCAAGTTTCACGTTCCCCATACCAAGCTCAAAAACGAGATCATTGTTATTACAAGTTAGCACAACTAACACTTACTCATGTGGTTTAGTTAATCACTTAGACCCCCTTATTCCTACGGTGTAACTCTTGTATTTTATTTTTGTCTTGAATGATCACAAGGATGCATTTTTGACTTATTTCGATAATTTATTAAGGCCGAAAATAAAGTGGGACGATTTAATCAATAGTTAGCTAAAGGACAAAATCTTTTAAAACTGCTTCTCGAAACCTCAAAAAGTTCATATCTTGGCATAACTTGTTTCACGATTTGAGACCTTTCTCGGACCGATATTTGGCTTATACTTCAAACTTCAAATCTTGAGAGACGATCTTGAAATTATGGTCTTCTATTCATTATGGTATACATCTTCTTAAGGAGTGAAAGATGCTTCAAATGTTGACCACGACTTCTTCATTTATTCTCTTCTTTATTTAGGATTTTGATATACAACGATCCGCCTCCTTTTAGGACTTAGATCTATTTATCCTCATACCTTGTTAGGGTCTTTTTGGATAGACTTCTCCATGATCTTTAGGGGAGTAATTGCTTCTCGTCGTGTGTCTTGATCCTTCATATTGATTTGGATTAATGATCTTCACATCATCTTAGGATCTTTAGCAAAAAGTGAATCCTCATGCCTTGTGAGGGCCTTTTTGGACTCGGGTATCCTCATGCCTTGTTAGGGCCTTTTTGGATAAGCCAATCTTCCCGTCCCGTTTCAATAAGTTATGCCTTGGCTATGAACTCTAATTAATACCGAGCAACTTTTAAACGATCTTGTGCTAGAAGCTAAGTAACCTTTTAAATCGTACAACCTTATTTATTGCAAATATATTTATTAACAAGCGATGGGAGAAAAAGCTCATAACTAACTCACATAAGTTAATGAAAGAATACCGAACTTATAATTAACTCTATCATCTCTCGTTCTCCACAATTTAAAATCTCAAGGAATGAGACTCGTGGATGCTTAGCCTAATAAACCAATTAAGGTCCATATGGTTAAGGATACTAGCTAGAGTAAACTTGGATAAGTAAACTCGGGTTGAGTCAAAATATTCACGACGGGCCTAATATATCAAAGACATCTAAACTTGTTAAAACCATTTTATTTATTTATTTATTTCATTTTTGACTTTATTCTTGAAATGGAAATTATTACGATGCGATAATAAAAGGAAAGAAAATAAGTAAAAAATACTACTAGGCCAAAATAGATCAAAAATTTGAAAAACGTTGAAAATTTTAAAAATTTTCCGGTTAAAATGGGGTCAAATTCATGGAAAAGCCCACTAAAATTTCGATAGAAATCCCCCCTACACTTAATATAAACATTGTCCTCAATGTTTAAGCATGTGGGAGAATAAACTCCCCTACACTTAGGACATTGAGTACGTTGTTTAAATCGAGCTAAGGAAAGGACAACTACAGTGATTACATTTATTTATATACAAGATTGAATCACAATAGCAAAAACTTATCGAAGGAACCGGGTACACGGGTAACACGGGAACACGGGTCACGTCAAAAGCACCAAAAGTGGATCATCAAAGCACATGTACCTACACAATCACAACACACAAAACAAACAACCTACACGGCTCCCCCTACACTTATTGTAGAAAATAAATAAAAGATAGATAATCGGGTTGCCTCCCGAGAAGCGCTTGTTTTTGTTAACCGAGTCACGAGCCTGACTCGACCCCGAATTAAATGGTCCATGGGCAAGCCTCGAATGTTATACCGGGATCAAAAATCTTATCCTCGGTCCCGGAGGAACATAATAAATGAGAGGCAGGAGGATAAGTCATGAAAGGTAGAAAAGTCCTCTCGACATAAGAAAAGTAAGTGAAGTCTTGATCCACGGGAGGTGGGATGGGTAAAGGAGACAAATTGTCATCCCCCAAAGACAATGGATGGTCACTATTCGGCAAAGCCGTAAAGGTGTCAATCATAGAATGGTCAATGTCACCTCCCGGGTCAAAGCATTCATCCTCATGAACGTGAATCTCTTCGATTTCTTCATCATAGATAGGCTCGTCAAACAAAGGTTTGTCGTTCCCCTCATTGAGGATTTTAGAAATTCTCTCGAAGAGATCACGATCAAGTACGAAACCATCATTCATTTGTGGGATTTGTTGATAAGTTAAATCCTCACGAATGTGGTAAACGTAATTCTCATTAGAGGAGTGTTTATTAGGTAACTCCTCGAGAATTGGATGCGTGGTCATGTGAGTTGGTTCGTCATTATTATTATAACTAAGACGTTCCAACTCATCAAGTTCGGCCTCGATATTGGAAAAATCGACCTCACTTGTAGGTGGAAGTGGAGGTAAAAGAGCTAGCTCTCGGTCGATAATTTTCTTAATCTCGGGCTCGAAGACGAAATCATCATACTCACCACATATAGAACTCTTATTGGAAGAATTAATTTTCGCATTTGGATTTGTGAGTATGTGATCATGGACTAGCGGAACGACCGTGTCCGTAAGCTCAGCAAAAGTCGGCACATCATAAACTTCATCAAATAATTTGTCGAGCCCAAAATCACTAATCTCACTCGATGTATCAAAATCCTTAGATGCATTCGGGATACCGAGAGAAGGAATTACAATTGCACTAGGACATTGAGCACAAAGATCATTCCAAGAAATAGTCTTCTCGTCGTCATCATCATCATAATAGTAAGAACGCACAAGAGGAGGAGTAGAAACACTAAGAGTAGATACTTGCTCTTGTTGTCTTTCGTCATGCAAGCTAATTTCGAGTTGTTTTAAGCGTTCTAAAATTTCATCCAAACTAGTGCTTTGTTCCGTAAAAGAAGGTTGATGAACGACGGAGTTTTGTGGGGGTTCAAAATTTTGAAAACCGGAATTATAGCACGGATGTGGCTCATAATTCATCGGTTGACAATAAGAAGTATCGTGAGGGCCCCCACAATGATTGCAACACGGGTATTGAGAAAAACCCGGTGCATGTTGAGGATAGGGATTGTCATAGACGGGAGGAGGGGAGAAATTTGTGTAAGAGGAGAAGTACGAATTTCTAGAATTGCACAATGGACAAAATCCAAATTGTGTATTGTCGATATCGGAACCACACTTCGCACAAGTACACCATGGACATATTGGAAAACCAAGCCATGGTCTCCCACACCGAACGCAAGACAAATCCATGAAGAATTATAAATAAGAGGGGTTGAGAAAAAGAATTAAACACAATAGAGGATAAAGAAGAATATTTTTGTATTTTTTAAGAAAAATATATATATACAAGAAAAATCGAAAGAAATCGAACTAAAATCACTAATACGTAATATTTTTGGTGTAATACTTTTAGGAAAAAGTATTACTTTTGGATTTTTTTTAATTTTTTTGGTGCAATTCTTAGGAAAGAAATTACTTTTGTGATTTTTTAATTTTTTTGTATTTTTAAGTTTTTGATTTTTTGTATTTTTGATTTTGTTGCAAGAAACGTAACGTTAAAAAAGAACGGATCCCAAAATCCAAACGTCTTCACGAAAAATCGTCAATCGTACGAGCGAAGCGGCAGCGGCGCCATTTGATAAATAGATTAGGGTTTTTAAATCTTGTAATTTCCTTTTCCAGCATTTGTAATCTCTTATTTAATTAATGAAAAATTAGATTTCGTTTTAATTTTCGTCCCAATTTAAATTCCAGTACTGTTCGGTTTTAATTTCATTAGTTAATAAATTGTTACTGTTCTTTTATATTTCTATTCGTCTATTATTTTTATTATTTAAAAAAAAAAGATAAAGAAAAGTGTAATATATATTTCCCCCACTGGGAAAAAAAAAAGGGTACTGTTCGTTTGTACAAGTGTTACTGTTCGAGACAAGGGTGGTGATTGGGTTCAAATTAAAGGTGGTGTTTGGTTTGGTGTTTGTTTCGGTTCTATAAGGTGGCTCAGCGCCTCACCTTCGGCTCAATGAGATTTTGATAAATGAGATTTTGCAATCCTATTTTTAAAAATTAATGTTCGTTTTCCTCGACTCACTCGAATTGATTTCTAATTATCGTTTTGACTTAATTTGTTTTTGGTGAATAATATATTTTTTTTTTGTTATTTTAAACTAAATCTATTTAAAAATAAAGACTAATTTAATTTGAAAATATAGACTATTTAAAATTTAAACAAAATTAACTTTTAAATCTAATAATTTTAAAACTAGTAACTTTAATTGAAAACTAATTACTAAAGACTTTCAAATAAAATCTACTTAAATTTTAACTAAAACTTTTAAATGAAAACTTAAAAACCTTTTTTAAACTAAAGACTCATAAAAGTAAATTTGAAATAAAATATTTAAAAGTAATTTAAATTTAAAAATAAAAGTAAATCTATTTTAAAATAAACAAAACACAATGAAAAGTATTTAAAACTTATAAAAATAACTAAAATTAAAATATTTTTTATACTTTTTATATTAAATAAAAAAAATTGAATTAAAATAATACTTTTTAATTAAAATAAACTTAAACACATGTATTTAAATTAAAAGCTAAAACTGCCAGCTACCATTTTAAAGTGCTATATTAATTAAAAAGAAGCAAAGTAAACACAAAAAGAATCCTAGAGGGAATGGTTGGGGCGATGGTCTGTTGTACGGGAGGTCCTGGGTTCGAACCCCAGGACTGACCAAAATTTTTGCTAATTAATATTTATTTTTGGAATTTTAAAGACAAACATACCAAGTAAGACTGCTGTTAACAGCAATATATCAGTAAAACAGATCTTTTGGAACTGTAAATTTTTATAGCAAACAGCAACAAAATATAACGCTAATAGCAAGCAACTCAAATATAAGCCAAAAACTGTAAGCAACAAATAAGCCTAATAAGCAAACCAACAAAACCAATTACCAAATAAGCTATAAGATAGGAAAGCAAAACAAATAAGCTAAAAAGAATAAGGTAGGACATAAAACACAATAAGCACAAAAGCTGAGAATCAATAACAAATACTAAATAGTTCTAAACAATAAGCAACCACATGATCCTATAAGCTAAACAAAGCAATACCCCCAACAAATCAAATAAGCCAAGATAAGAAGTCTAAAGTTAAACTCAATAATTATCAACAAAAATAAACAAATATAAAAATCTAAGACGAAATTAAATCTAGCTGATTAAAAGATTATCATAAACCGAAACAAAAAAAAATTTAATAACTACTAAAACTCAAACAATATTCAAAAACAAATTAAGCAGATATTAAACTTAAAACCAAATCAGTATCACAATCATCTAAGCAAATTAAACAGTTTAAAAATAGCAATAAGATAAATAAAACAACATGAGCAGATTCGAAATAAACAAGCAAATAATCAAAAATAAATATAACTGATAAAAAAAATTAAAAAAAAAGGATTCAGAGATTGAGAACTTGAGACGATTTCCGTTGAGCCGAAGGTAGGCGCTGTGCCTCCTTTTGAACCGAAACAAACAAACACCAAGTTCGAACCATCATCATCACCATCAGTATTCCAACCCGTGAACAGTAACCCTCAGCAGATTTATTTATTTTTTTATTTTTATTTTATTTTTTTTATAATGATAATGATACTCGAACAGTAATAAAGGAAACAAGAAACAGATAATAGAAAAATATTTTGACAGAATTTAAAGACGAGATTAATTAAGCAAAAATCAACTTTTCATTAATTTAAATAAATCATTACATTACTGAAAAAAATACAAGAACATAATCTAATTTAATCTACTCCTAAATTAACTAAATAAAACTGAAAAATAATAGAGAAAAGCTTCCTGGATTACAAGATGTGAGGGGTTTTATAGGCAACCCCAAATGCCTTCTTCTTAGCTTCATCTTTAAGCAAATCATCCTAACCCTTCAATCTTCTCTTCTCTCTCTTCTCTTTAAATCTTCGGCTGAGATTAATTCTCGCCACGGATTGCCACGTTGGAATATTGTGATTTGAGGAATTGGTGAGATGTGGTGTTTCCACCAATTAAAACAAGGGTTTGATGCCACGTCAGGGAGATATGAGGACCACTTCTTGGTGCTGCGAAAAATGGGGGATTTAATTTACTTTGGTGTGAATTAATCAATAATGTAAAACCCCCCAATTTTCGTGGTTATTTTTGATGGGTAAAAATCTAGGGTTTTGAGGGTGGCTGCTAAGTTTGGGGAGAAGAAAGAGTCTCAGTGAAAGAACGTGGGTTTTTTTATTTGTGATGAACGAGTGGGGTGTGGGGTAAATGAAAATAAAAAAACGTTTTTATTAATGTGGGGGTTGGGAAAGTAGGAAGTAAATGATACGTGTGTGTGGGGTAAATGAGGTTGACTGATGTGGGGTTGAAAGGTAATAAAACCGGTCAAGCAGAAGTAATAAAACAAATTTGCTCCATCCGTTTTATTTCCTTTTGTGCAAATGTTTGGGCTTGAAGCCCATTTGCTTCCTTTAATCCGTTTTATAAATCTCCATTAATGGGCTTTACTTGGACTTTTGGTAAAAGCTAAGTAGCATTTTTCCTAAAATGGGCTTTTGAGCCCATTTATCCAATGTGGGACCCTCTTGGCTCGAATATCTTCAACAATGAATAGTTCCACTAAAACGAGCTCGATCTTGGCTTCCTTGATCATTTCTTCAATTCCTTGTTGATTTCGACGGTTTTCGTGATCTTGGCACACTTTTGGTCTTTTGATTTTGTCTTCGTCTCTTTTTAGACTTTTCTTCAACATTTGACCGTGAAATCCCGTGTTTTCTCTTCTTTTGATCATTTGTACCTATTTTAACACAAAAACACAAAACCACGCGTAATTCCGACTTTTACGATATAAAACACATGATTAGGTCTTGTTTTTCCTCGATTTTAGTGGCAAAAGGATAAGTGTTTTCACACTTATTAAATCCCCTACACTTGACCATTGCAATGACCCCATGCAATGCATAGTTTTAAAGCATAAGTAACATTTTTCTCATTATTAATCCATCTCGGCCTTTATTACAATGTACTGTTATTACTACGATAAAAAGATAAACATTTTAAAGGAAACAAAAGTTATAACTATTTTATTAACTTGAAAATTATTGATGGAAGAAACACGTAAAGAAATCTAAGACTTAGATTAGGGCTTTGTTGTCATGAATATTAATCACCCTCAAGTTTCACGTTCCCCATACCAAGCTCAAAAACGAGATCATTGTTATTACAAGTTAGCACAACTAACACTTACTCATGTGGTTTAGTTAATCACTTAAACCCCCTTATTCCTACGGTGTAACTCTTGTATTTTATTTTTGTCTTGAATGATCACGAGGATGCATTTTTGACTTATTTCGATAATTTATTAAGACCGAAAATAAAGTGGGACGATTTAATCAATAGTTAGCTAAAGGACAAAATCTTTTAAAACTGCTTCTCGAAACCTCAAAAAGTTCATATCTTGGCATAACTTGTTTCACGATTTGAGACCTTTCTCGGACCGATATTTGGCTTGTACTTCAAACTTCAAATCTTGAGAGACGATCTTGAAATTATGGTCTTCTCTTCATTATGGTATACATCTTCTTAAGGAGTGAAAGATGCTTCAAATGTTGACCACGACTTCTTCATTTATCCTCTTCTTTATTTAGGATTTTGATATACAACGATCCGCCTCCTTTTAGGACTTAGATCTATTTATCCTCATACCTTGTTAGGGTCTTTTTGGATAGACTTCTCCATGATCTTTAGGGGAGTAATTGCTTCTCGTCGTGTGTCTTGATCCTTCATATTGATTTGGATTAATGATCTTCACATCATCTTAGGATCTTTAGCAAAAAGTGAATCCTCATGCCTTGTGAGGGCCTTTTTGGACTCGGGTATCCTCATGCCTTGTTAGGGCCTTTTTGGATAAGCCAATCTTCGCGTCCCGTTTCAATAAGTTATGCCTTGGCTATGAACTCTAATTAATACCGAGCAACTTTTAAACGATCTTGTGCTAGAAGCTAAGTAACCTTTTAAATCGTACAACCTTATTTATTGCAAATATATTTATTAACAAGCGATTGGAGAAAAAGCTCATAACTAACTCACATAAGTTAATGAAAGAATACCGATGTGGGACCCTCTTGTTTCACGATTTGAGCCCATTTATCCAATGTGGGACCCTCTTGGCTCGAATATCTTCAACAATGAATAGTTCCACTAAAACGAGCTCGATCTTGGCTTCCTTGATCATTTCTTCAATTCCTTGTTGATTTCGACGGTTTTCGTGATCTTGGCACACTTTTGGTCTTTTGATTTTGTCTTCG
Organism: Glebionis coronaria; assembly: GCA_025667525.1. Classification (NCBI taxonomy): domain Eukaryota; kingdom Viridiplantae; phylum Streptophyta; class Magnoliopsida; order Asterales; family Asteraceae; genus Glebionis; species Glebionis coronaria. The sequence goes on along the minus strand of CM046878.1, from coordinate 601,532,007 downwards.
TCTCTTTTTAGACTTTTCTTCAACATTTGACCGTGAAATCCCGTGTTTTCTCTTCTTTTGATCATTTGTACCTATTTTAACACAAAAACACAAAACCACGTGTAATTCCGACTTTTACGATATAAAACACATGATTAGGTCTTGTTTTTCCTCGATTTTAGTGGCAAAGGGATAAGTGTTTTCACACTTATTACTAACCAAAACTCTTAACAACTAAGTTACCTTATAAAAGTCCTTGTTACTCCCAGGTAAATCCCATGACAAAATCATTCCCAAGTCTCCCAACCGACCACAACCAATTCTAGCCCAAAAATGTCTTGGCAGCATGCATAGTATATCAACTTTGCATGCTACAGTGCCTCATTATTTAGTAAAACTAACTCATACTCACCTGTGGACACAATCTAGAATTGTGATAAGAGTATCATATGGATACCCAAACATCCTAAAGGTTCCTAAAACCTCCCCTTAAACTATGATACATAAGTTGCTAAAAATATGCATGAACATAAAAATTTATGTCAAGATAGGAATGAAAAATTCCAACCATCATCCATAAACAAAAACATGCCCAAATGCTTCTCCATTGATCCATAAGCAACTCTGTATCCAATGGTATACTGCTAACGCCACCTGCACATTTAGATTGAAAACCACAAAACTAACATTGTTGCTGACAACGCCCCAATAACACATAACAGCGCTGAGGGAAGCTTTGTCAGCGTTAGACAAATATATTGCTGACAACGTCACAAAAACACTTATCAACGTTCAAGCAACCTTTGTCAGTGTTAGAAAAATATAGTGGAAAATCTAAATCCTCAAAAAGACCAATAACAATGCATTATCCTGTACATACTTTTACAAAAAGAACTTCAAAACACATATTATGTGAGATTGATCATTCCAATACTTGTTACCAAGTATTAAAACCTCCCAGCATCAAAAGGTTTAGTTAGCAAATCTGACACATTCTCTTCTGTGTCAACCCTATCTGGTTGTATTAAACCCTTTTCAAAACAATCTCTTATAAAATGGTGTCTAATTTTTATGTGTTTAGTTTTAGAATGATGTACAAGATTCTTAATAATGCATAAAGTGCTGTTATTGTCGACAAATATCTTGGTATGCATGAAATTATACCCATAGTCTAACAGCTGGTTCTGAATCCACAAAACTTGTCCACAACAAGCAGCTGCAGCCACATACTCAGCTTCAGTTGTAGAATTAGCCACCACTGTTTGTTTCTTGCATTGCCAAGATATTAACCTGCTCCCAAGAAACTGACATCCACTAGTTGTGGATTTCCTATCAAATTTATCACCTCCATAGTCACTGTCTGAATATGCAATCAGCTCCAATGGTGAATCCTTTGGGTACCACAAACCAAGACTAGGATAACATCTTAGGTACCTAAAGATCCTCTTCACAGCATAAAGGTGACATTATTTGGGAGTCACTTGATGGCGTGCACAAGCACACACAGCAAACATGATGTCAGGTCTGGAGGCTGTAAGATACATCAATGATCCAATCATGGATCTATAGTGCCTGACATCAACATCTTTCCCATCTCCAATCTTTCCCCAAGGGTGTTCTCTATCCATAGGAGTAGTAGCCCTCTTTTCATGTGGAGAAAAGCCAAACTTCTTCAAGATCTCTGCCACATACTTATCCTGGGAGATGAAGATACCATCTTCTTTCTGCTGAACTTGTAAACCAAGAAAGAAGTTCATCTCCCCCATAGCACTCATCTTGAATTTGTCTGTCATGAGCTTGGAGAAATCCTCACTCATCTTTGGATTAGTAGACCCAAAAATGATGTCATCAACATAAACTTGAACAAGCAACACATCCTTACCTTTCTTCTTTGTAAATAGTGTCTGATCTATGGTGCCCCTCTTGAATCCATTGTCCACTAGATAAGTAGACAAAGTACCATACCATGCTCTAGGGGCTTGATGAAGTCCATACATAGCCTTCTTGACTCTATACACCTTGTCTGGATTCTCCGGATCCTCAAAACCAGGAGGCTGCATCACATATACCTCCTCAACAATTGTTCCATAGAGGAAGGCACTCTTGACATCCATTTGATTGACAGTGAAGCCCATGCAGGATGCATAGGCTAAAAATATCCTAATAGCTTTAATCCTTGCAACTGGTGCAAAGACCTCCTCATATTCTATCCCATCCTCTTGTGTATATCCCTGAGCCACTAATCTTGCCTTGTTTCTGACCACAATACCTCTTTCATCTCTCTTGTTTCTTAGAACCCATCTTGTCCCTATAGGTCTGACATATCTGGGACAATCAACCAGCTCCCAAACATCCTGAATTGCAAATTGGTGAAGCTCATCCTGCATTGCTTCCACCCAACTTGGTTCTTTGAGAGCATCAAATATCTTCTTGGGTTCCTGTTGTGACAAAAAACAGGCAAACAAACATGCTTGCACAAGAGGGGTATCAACCTTCTTGTGAATATTGGCAATAAACCCACCAAGACCTTGATGAGATCTTCTAGTCTGAACAGGAGTCATAATATCACCAATGATTTGAGAAGTGGGGCGATTCTTCATGGTAGAAGTGACAACTCCTCCTTCAAATAGTCTGGTGTCTTCAACCTCATTTTCCAAGTTGCCAATATCTTCTTCATCAGACTCTCTTTCATCAACATGAGGATGAACCTCTTCATATAGATTGGAAGGTTCACCTTGTTCAAAAGTGGAAGAGAAAAGATGTACAGAAGTGTTGTCAACGTCTGAACCTTGTTTGTCAGTGTGAGAGCTAACAACGCTTGAACTATTGTTGTCAACGTCTGAGCCATCAACGTTTGAATTGGTCTTGTCAGCACTAGATTTGCCTTTGTCAACGCCTGAAGGACCATGCATGTTGTTATCTGGTGGTACTTGGGGACCACCATTATCTTTTCTAGCAGCAGCAGCAGCAAAGGCATCTGTCCATATGGGGATTGTAACAAATTCTTGTATAGGAGATGAATTTTCTGCTTGTGATCCAACCTTTTCATGAACCTGTGTACCTGAAACATCAACAACTTGTTCTTCCACAACATTTGAAGTTACCTTCACAATGTCTGGATTAGTGACAGGCATATAATTTAAAGTCCTAGATAAAGGTTCCAAGTCAAACAGCCAATTTGGACCACTTTCAGGATCACTAGGTTTATTCTCTAAAAACCTAACATGTACTCTTTCAAGAATACGTTTTTCCTCTTTAAGATAAACCCTATATCCCTTGCTCTGCACTAAATACCCCATGAAGTAGCCTTCATCACCTTTTGCACTAAATTTACCTAAGGCATCACTAGTATCTAAAACTACTACATGACAACCAAAAGGTCTGAGAAAACCAATATTAGGTTTTCTACCCCAAAGTAACTCATAAGGTGTTTTGTTCTGAATTTTGTTGACCAATGCTCTATTTTGAACATAGCAAGCTGTATTAACAGCCTCAGCCCAAAAGGCTATTGGGAAATGAGCATCAGCCAACATGGTTCTGGCTGCTTCAATTAGGGTTCTATTTTTCCTCTCAGCAACCCCATTTTGTTGTGGGGTTCTGGCAACACTAAATTGCCTAGTAATTCCTTTCCTGGCACAAAAATCATCTAACTTTTTATTCCTAAATTCACCTCCATTATCACTCCTAAGTATTTTAACTTCATTACAAGTTAATTCTCAATCTGAGTGATAAAATCAATTAAAGTGTCAGTTGTGTCACTCTTCATAGCTAGAAAGAAGGTCCAAGTAAACCTAGAAAAGTCATATGTGATTACAAAGCAGTAGGACTTACCATTCAAGCTTTCTATATTGGTTGGACCAAAGAGGTCCATATGAAGCAAGTGAAGAGGTCTAGTACTAGAGTGCACCTGTTTGGACTTGAATGAGACCTTGTGCTGCTTGCCTTTAAGACATGCAACACAAGAGTGTTATTCATTCTAATCCCATTCAGATTCACATTGTATATGTCTTTATGCCTAGGTGTTCTATAGTCAAAATATTTCTCATCCGGGATCTTATAATCCTTGCTTAACACCAAACATTCAGTATCAGTAAACATAACTTTATTTTTGTTATCACAAACTTGTGATACACTAAAAAGATTGTAATCAAGTTCCTTTACCAAAAATACGTTTTCAAAACGCAAGTTCTTGGTGAGAAGTGTTCCTTTGCCTGTGATAGTACCATATCCACCTCCAAAGTAAACCTTATCACCATCCTTAATGGGAGTGAAGTTCGTCAGATAATCTTCCTTCCCTGTCATGTGCCTTGAGCATCCACTGTCCCAATATCCATAATCATTGACCTGTTTTTGAATGCCCTGTACATAAAGAAAACAAGTTAGTTTTCTTTGGGAACCCAAGACTTGGAAGACTTGGATTCATCTGGTTGTTCAATAAGAACAAACTTAGTTCTCACAACAACCCCATTTTCATCCTTCTTAGGATGAAATACCCAGTTAACCCTAATAGGTTTTGTAATGACCTTTGAAATGTAATTAAATCTGTTGCAGGTCATTGAAATCCCATTATCATTAGGGTTTTGATCTTTCTTTGGTCTCCATGTTAAGCTTGAAGAAGCTTTAGACCCCTTACACTGTGGTTGCAAATATTTAGGTCTGGTCACGTTTCTATCAGCGTTGGAATTGGTCTTGTCAATGCTGAAATTACCCTTGTCAGCGTTGAACCTAGGGTTTGATACAGAAACCCATTGACTATTAGACCAAGTGTTTGTCTTTTGAAATGGTCTTTGTCCATGAATGTTAGACCCTCTAGTAAAGAATGGGGCAGGTCTAACAACTTGTGGACATTGCTACACACAAGGTTTGGGTCTGAAAACGTTTGACTTTCTAACAATGTTGACTTTGTTCCTGTCAGTGCTGAATTTGTTCCTGTCAGTGCTGGCTTTGGGAGCGTTGACACACTTATATGCTAAATGTGAAAAGCTACCACAAGTGTAACAGGCTTTTCTAGACACAACCCTAGGTCTAGAAGAGAAGAAGCCTGTTCCATCATTGCTAACTTGGCTCTTAGGTGACCTAGTATTCCTATACATCTCTGCATACTTAATGCTAGGTTTTCTAAAAGTGTTTGAGCCAAGGTCAACAGCTTTACCAGTGATTGGGTTTGTAACCTTAATGGGAGTTGACTCATTAGGACTTTCACATAGTAAGTCACCCTTAACAAATAAGGTAGGGTTAGCTTTCTTCCATTCACTCAGGTCAGTCAACTTTTGTTGATACTCTTCAACTGGGGTGACAACTCTTGGTGGAGGAATGAATTCCTCCTCTTGGAGTTCTAGCAAACCAGTCCAAGATAGGTCCTTTTGTTGGACACCATAGAAGTCACCAGCTGGTGGTGGAACCACAGAGTAATCTTTCATCCCAATCCCAGTCATGTCCTTAGGATCCCTTTGTTTACTCACACATTCACCTAGGGTTTGTGTTGCCTTATCAAATCTCTGGATTTTAAGGCCAACATTATCTTTGTTTTTAATGGCTTCATCTAACTTAGCCTGTAACTCACCATTAACCCTTTCCATGATGTTTCTAATATCCATACTAGCATTTAACTCATGTTTTAAGATATTTATTTTATCTTTTAAGTCAAATTCCATTTTCTTGTATTCAAAAACTGTATTCTCATTTTGAGTGAGAGCTAGTTGGTAATTAGACAGTTTGCATCTTTCAGTACTAACATCATCTAATAATCTTAACACCTCTTTGTTAAGTTTCTTAGTATTTAACCTACAACCTTTACTACAAAAAGCATCATCGTATACCTCATTATTAGATGAAGAGAAGGAGTGTGCCATGAGAGCATATTCAACATGCTCTTCTTCTTCAATTTCAACAACCAAAGCTTTATCCTCTTCTACATCCTTAGCCAGATAGCTCCAATCCCATCCCATACCATCAATTCCTTGAACTGCAACCATGGCTTTAGGATCCTGAGCTTTAACAATTTGACTTGAGGGTTTACTAGCATCAGATCTTCTAGGAGATATGCATTCCCTCATGAAGTGTCCCATACGATGACAGTTGTAGCATTCAACTTTGGATTTATCAAATCCAACTGTGTCCTTTGCATTGAAGGTCATCTTCTTCTTAAACCTTTTGTTCCACCTGTTTGCTCTTATACTAGCAAGAGCCATGTTCCACTTAATGTCCATCTCTTCCAAGTGCTCATCACTTATCTGCTCAAGGTCCTCATATGTAATCACTGAACCATTGGGCAAAGAAGCAATATAAGCGCATACAGTATCCAGATCCAAACCAGTAGGTTTAACTCTTGGTGAGTCACTTTTGTCAGCGTCTGAAAAGGAGGCGTTGACAGGACATGTTCCAGCGTTGACACATGATGATCCAGTAACTGGATGTATGTAAGAGTCCTTCTGTTCAAATTGGCCTTCACTATGTGAGAAGAAAGCCATGTTGCTATTAGTAGACTTACTTCCATGCTCCAGAAGGGTTTCATTCTCCAACAGCCTTAGTTTGTTGTAGATATCATCAAAAGTGGAACTTTTGTGAGTGTTGTTGGCAAGTATAGATCTTGCCTCAATCTTCCACGCTTCACCAAGACTTTTAAGAAAAGTAGCATTAATGTCAATATCACCAAGTTGTGTCCCCATAAAGGACAACTTGCTTGTAATATCAAGCAATCTGCTTCTCACACTGCTAAGCTTCTCATTGGGTTGAGCTTTGAAAACAACATAATCATGCATGAGTTGTTTCTTCTTCTCTTCCCTAGTATCTTCATTACCACCATATGCAACTTCAAGAGCTGCCCAAAGGTCTTTAGCAGAATCATAACCTCTGTATTTATGCTGGTTCTCTTGTCCCAAACAGACTTTCAGAATATTTAGGATTTTCATATCAACCCTTCTCTTAGCTATGTCTTCAGCAGACACAGCTCTACCGTCACCAGGTTTTTCTTTCTTATCTGTTTTTGGACATCCAGCAACAACAGTTCTTGTAGCAATAGCAACAACAACCTTTTCAGCTCTATTGTATGTGTTCCCATATTCAATGATCTCCCAGAGAGTGTAGTCATAGATCCCCAGATATTGCTCAAAGTTGAATTTCCACAATTCAAAGTTGGTTGCATCAAGCATGGGAATCTTGATGTTTGGCAAAAGTTGGGAGAAGAGGTTATTTCTGGATTTGACATGATGTTGTTTAGGGTTTTGAGAAAATTAGGGTTTTGGTGTTTTTAGGGTTCTTGTGTTCTTTAAGATCAAAAGTTCCTCAACAAGCTCTGATACTACTTGTTGATCCCAAACTTAGATCGATTTAGCTTTATGTATACGAGATTAGATCAAGTAATACACTTAGAGAAACCTTTGTATATGTATATGACAATCTAAGTGTTATGCGGAATTAACACTTAAACAAGAACACACAAGATGTAAACAAACTTTCACTTTGATTAATGATATCAAACTTGCTTACAATGAAAGTAGTTTACGTATGAAAACTTATATTGAACATTAACCTAAAGGTCTTCTTTTATAGACATAAGAAGCCTTGTACAATAATCTACGTATCAACTATTCTAGGTAAAGATAAATATAGAAAATACATTGTTGTTCCTATCTTTACTAGAAGTAATCTAGAATACAATAAACGCGTAGAGTATATCTTCCCACCAGTGCTTGTCTTCAATGTATCAACGCTTGACTTTGTCTTGTCAACGCTTGAGCTGTCAGCGTTTCTTTTACTCCTGTCAACGCTTGTTTTACTCTTGTCAGCGCTCAAGTAGACTGGCCATAATTTATTCCCAACAATAAGGTTGGATGGCACTTTAGATACCTAAAAATTTTCTTGACAGCAAATAGATGACACTCTGTTGGTGCCACCTGGTATCTTGCACATAAGCAGACTGCAAACATGATGTCAGGTCTTGAATCTGTGAGATACATGAGAGACCCAATCATAGACCTGTAATTCCTGACATCTATAAGCTTTCTAGGACCATCCTTGCCCCATGGATGATCCTTGTCCATTGGTGTGGACACCTTCTTTCCCTCATACATGCCAAACTTCTTCACAATTTCAGCCACATATTTGTCTTGTGAGATAAATATCCCATCTTTCCTCTGCTGAACTTGTAACCCCAAAAAGAAGTTTAGCTCTCCCATGGCACTCATTTGGAATTTGTCCTGCGTCAGCTTGGCAAACTCTTTGCTAAGCATGGAGTTTGTGGACCCAAATATGATATCATCAACATAGTCTTGTACCAACAGAAGGTCACCCTTTTGTTTCTTGATAAACAGGGTCTGATCAATCTTCCCCCTGTTGAAGCCATTATCCAATAGATATTTAGATAGAGTTCCATACCAGGCCCTGGGAGCTTGGTGAAGACCATACATAGCCTTTTTCACCTTGTATACCTTGTCTGGATGTTCTGGGTCTTCAAACCCTAGAGGTTGCATAACATAGACTTCTTCATCAATGGTGCCATACAAAAAGGCACTCCTTACATCCTTTTGGAAAATAGTGAAGTCCATAAATGAAGCATAAGCAAGAAATAATCGAATGGCTTCAATCCTGGCAACTGGAGCAAAAAATTCCTCATAATCAATGCCCTCTTCCTGTGTATATCCTTGTGTCACCAGTCTTGCTTTGTTCCTGACAACTATACCCCTCTCATCCTTTTTTTTCCTGAGCAACCACTTTGTCCCAATGGGCCTTGCCCATTTTGGACTATCTACCAGAATCCAAACCTCCTGAATGTCAAACTGTAAGAGCTCCTCTTGCATGGCTTAAACCCAACTAAGATCATTTAAAGCCTGAAAAATCTTCTTTGGCTCTTCTTGCGACAAAAATGCAGTAAACAGACAACACTACATGTTGTCATGGTTAAACTTCATGGTGATGTTAGCAATGAAGCTGTGATCCTTTGCTGTATACCTTGTATGTCTAGGGGCTTCAGGATCACCAATGATTTGAGAGATAAGGTGATCCTTATTGATTCTGTAGGTAGGCTGCATGATTACTTCTGTTTCATCCTCTTCTAAATCAGAATTGATGGGGCTATCTTGATTGGGAAAGAACTCCTCAAAAGAGCTTCCAAAAGATACAGTATGACCTAGAGATGGGTGCTGATGAGCTGAATGCAGCTCTGAATAACTTGGACCTCCACTCTTAATTATTTTGCTTCCACTGCTGGATATGAGAGGACCATCAGATATGGGTGTAGATGAGGAAATGAGTGGGGATTCTCTTTCTTCATCATTGACAGCTGAATCCTTTGTAGCAGGGGAAGCAATTGATCTAGCAGGGGAATCCTGGATTCCACTGCTTTCAGAAAGTGACTTAGCAAGGGAAGAGATTGTCTGTTCTTTCCTTTGAGATATATCATCATCTTCACCCATGTTTGAAGCAGCTTCAATGGGAAATAGTGAGGGTACATTCATGTACCTCAATGGTGGCTTCTCAACACCAGTTGGTTCATGTATACTTGAAATGTTAGTATTCTGCAATGCAACAGGTACATAATTCATAGATTTTGAAAGAACCTCAATATCAAAGAATCAATCAGGACCTGTTTGAACATCTTCAAGCTTGTCTTCAAGAAAATCCACATGAAGATTTTTTGTTATTTTGTTGTCTTCTTGTTGAAGACCCTATATCCCGTGCTGTTTAATGAATAACCAACAAAATATCCATCATCCCCATTCTCATTGAACTTGCCTAGATTGTCAATTGTGTTCAAGATGATCACATGACATCCAAATGGTCTAAAGAAGTCAATTAAAGGAGGTCTTCCATTGAACAGCTGATAAGGGGTCTTGTTGTGTGCCTTAACCACCAAGGCTCTGTTTTGGACATAACAAGCAGTGGATACAGCCTTAGCCCAAAAGATAACTGGAAGTTTGGAATCAGACAACATAGTTCTTGCTGCTTCAATGAGTGTCCTATTCCTTCTTTCTGCAACTCCATTCTGTTGAGGTGTTCTTGCAATGCTGAATTCCCTCTTTATTCCTTTGTTTATGCAGAAAGTGTCCGGTTTCTGATTTCTGAATTCACCATCATTATCTGATCTCATGGTCACTACCTTCATGCTTTTTGATAGTTCAATCTGATTGATGAACCCAATGAGTACATCAGCTGTGTCACTCTTTTCAAATAGAAAGAATGTCCATGTGAACCTTGAAAAATCATCAGTAATCCACTAGGCAGTACCATTTCTTCTTTATGCTTTCCACAGAAGTAGGACCAAAAAGGTCCATATGCAGTAGTTCCAATGGTTTGGTAGTGGACATACTTGTTTTTGATTTGCAAGATGCTCTATGTTGCTTCCCTTTCAGACAAGCAACACAAGTATGATCATTGACAAAGGAATTGGAAGGAAGACCATGAACCAGATTATATTTCACCAGTTTGTTCATGTTCTTAAAATTAAGATGACCAAGTCTTCTATGCCATTTCTTACACTCATCAACTGAGGCTTTAGCAATGAAACAGGTTTCATTGTCTTGAAGAGAGATGTCTTTGAGATCAATTGTGTACATGTTCTTTTGTCTTGGTGTTCTGAGTACAATAGGAGTATCTGGTGGTAAGACAAACTCCTTTCCTAATACCAGACATTCAGTGTTAGTAAACAAGACAAAGTTCTTGTTATCAGTCATCTGTGACACACTGAATAGATTGTACTTGAGCTCTTTCACCAAGTAGACATTATCAAAAGGTCATCCCATTGGTGACAATAGTTCCTTTTCCTGTGATTGTTCCATGCCCATCTCCAACAGATACACCATCATTGTCATGCAGGGGCACAAAGTTAGACAGATAAGATTTTTGTCCAGTCATGCTTCTTGAGCATCCACTATCCCAATATGCTCTATCATCCCTTGTCTTCTTTGTCACCTACAAAAAGGAAAACAAATTAGTTTTTCTTGGGGACCCAAGCCATTACAGACTTAGATCTACCTCGTGTATCAATGTAGGATAGCTTATCAAAAACTAGAGATACACCATTAGTCTGAGCACCCCTTTTGGGTACCCAAACCCACCGAGCTGAGGCTTTCACAGCTTTCCCCCATCTTCCCATGTTCCTAGAGGGCAAAACCTTGCTAGCAGGGGATATCCCAGATTTAGCAGGGAATCCCTATGCTTAGCAGAGGGAACCCATCTTTTGTTTTGGCCTCTATTTATATGTTGGTGAGGTCTAGGGACAGATCTATATGCATTATGAGGTGTTGGGTTAGTCATGGAAGAGCCGGTCTTGGGATGAACATCATTCACCTTTCTTAGAGCAGGAATAACATATTTGTCAATAACCCTGTTTCTCAAGGCAGGGGCAACATACTTGGCAGGGGAAAAGGATTTTGCCCATGCATTTAGAAGAATGGCTTTAGGTTGCATATCCTTTAAAGGATTTGCAGCCACAACTTCCATTGGTGCCTGACATTCTTGATAAATGTGATCAAAACTGCCACATGTGAAATAAGGTTTTGTATTTATCACAAAGTCTTCTCCTAATTGGTGAGACTTTTGGTCATTCCAATTTCTTTGATTACCTCTGACAGACCTATACATACCAGCATATTTAATGGTGGACTTAGAGGACTTTGATCTTGTTTTAGATTTGGGTGAACTACTCTTAGAACTAGAATCACTACCAAAAAGTCCTTCTCTTGAAAAGAGAACAGGGTTATCAATTTTCCATTGTTTTAAAGCAACCTGTTCCTTCTCAAAGTCCCTAACATTACTATTTTTCACTAGTGGTTCTTCTGTTTCAATATTATTAGGTGTGTAAGCACTTAAGTCAAACTCAATATCTTCCTGTTTTTGGAAACAAGAGAGACCAGTCCAAGACAAGTCTTTTCTAGGAAAAGGTGCATGAATATTGGCAAGAGGTGGTGGTATGGTAGCATGCTCATTTTTAATCCCAAACCCTGTTTTGTCCCTAGAAGATTGACCAATTTCAACTGCTTTAGTTAAATCTTTAGAAGCTTTTCCAAATTTTTCAACAGTTTCATCATCTATCTTTTTATTAGCTTTAAAAACTTCAAGTTCAGTAGTCAACTCCTTAATGGAATCATTATTTTCCTTAGCATCTCTTTCTAGAATCACAATGTGATTTCTATAATCACTTTCTCTTTGTTTATACTCTCTTATGGTGGACTCTAACTGTTCTAAAGCACGTTTGTAATTATCAAGGTCATTGTCACAATTGATATAATCAACTTTTATCTTTCTTATTTGATCATTCAATGACTCAGTATTTTTCGTACAAGCTTTAGTGCAATATGAATCATCATATACCTCATTGTCTAAGCTGGAGCTTGACATGGCCATCAGAGCAAAATCTTCCTCTTTTTCCTCAGCAACCAATGCTTGATTTCTTTCCACATTCTCTGTCATGGCACTCCAATCCCATCCACCTGCTCCATCTATCCCCTGCATGGCTACCATAGCCTTAGCACCAGAATCATCATCTCTGGTTTCCTTCCTATAGCTGTTCCCAGTCTTAGGTCCTCTGCATTCCCTAGCAAAATGACCCTTCTTGCCACAGTTGTAGCATTCAACCTTTGTTTTGTCAAACCCAGCCACATCAGAGGGATTTATGGAGATCTTCTTCCCATACTTCTTGTAAAACCTGTTCGCTCTCATGCTAAGCAGAGCCATGTTCCACTTGATATCCATCTCCTCCAGTCCTTGCTTACTGATTTGACTCAGATCTTCGTGTAACACAGTAGATCCTTGTGGCCCTTGGGATGCTATAAAAGCACAAGCAGTGTCAAGACTAAATGTTGCAGGCCTCTCTTCATCATAAGATGATCCAGACCTGGTAGCAGGGGAATAAGTAGTAGGGCCTACTTTGATTCCACTGCCTTTGGAGATTCCATTGCTTTGAGATATGAATGCCATGTTAGCAGGGGAATCAGTAGATCCACTTGAGTTGGTGGGAATTGTTCCTTTTGACTTCATCTCATTGACAACAGGTTCAAAAACTTTTAAGTTATTGTATATGTCATCAATGTTCTTGTTATCTAAGTCATCCTTATTCTGCCAAATAGCTTTGTAGACAAACCATTCCTTCTGAAGGCTGTTAAGGAACCTGGTATTCACCTGCTCTTCTGTCACTTCAATATCAAAGAACTCCAACTGAGCCACCATATCTTGAAGCATATTGTAAATAGCGCCAATTGATTCATCACCGGCCATTCCTTTAATACTTCTGGCTCTCGGGAGTCTCTTTGTAGGATACTTGGCCAAAGTGTGACCTGTTAGCCCATAAGTAAGTACTGTGACGAAGCGGCTGTTGCTCACCCGACACGATTGTACGAGGTCACAATTCACACAACACGATCATCCGGGGTGAACAAGAATTGGGGATCGGATGCGGGCGAAATTCCCGCCAATGGCTGAGATGTTCAGTCGACTCCCTCCCCCTTTGTGGGGTCCGGACCCCTACGAGTGAGCAGAAAAGGGAGGAGGAAAGAGGCCCTGGCGAACCGTCATAATTAGTGAACAAGTGTAAGCTTCGCTGCCCGACAGTATGGAGTACTGACCACACCGAGGGACAGGCCCTGAAGCGAAGGACGGGAACGAGCGGAATCAATGTGTTCCAATTTCTGGCCTTGCACCGACCATCCAATAGACTATGGACTAAACGGCCACTGCCTGAAAGGACTATGTCCATGGGACCGCCGCCCCCCCACAAGGTACATCTCGCGCCTATGGGCCGCTATAACTATCCAAGAATACACTCGAAACTGGAAGGATAAAAAACCCACCCGGTGGACTGCCGAGCTACAAGTCCTACGAGACAGGAGCGGGATTCTCTAAAAAGCCAAGTTCGTGGGTGGCCAAGAGGGCCTACTTGGAGACTTGGGATCTCAGCAGGAAATGCGAAGGTTGCTTAAAGCCGGCCGGCCGATAGGCGAAAGAGAATAAACTAGTTCTGATCTGTTGGAGCCGTGCTTGCACAGCATGATGATGATAAGAAGAAGAGAGCTTTGGACTAATTTAGCTAAGTTGTTCAATGATAATAATGCATAAAAGAAATTCACAGCTATGGAGAAAACCTGTGCAGCAGTCATAGCAGCGCTTTCAGGTTAAGTTATGGAAGTTCCGTTTTTTTTTCGGGGAAGCCAACCAAGCAAGCAAATCTGTTCTACGATCGGGTATTGTGCCTATTAGATTAGCTGCTAGTGGGAATCTATTCTGTATTATAGCTTTCTCTTCCTTTCAGTCCCTCGTCCATGAATGGTACTCCCTTGCTGGAAGGTCTCCCACGTATAGAACTATAAAGAAATGCCTGTAAGGTCTTTGGTCACTCCTTGGCAGCCTGTCCTAAGTCTAAGAAGCAGGTGACCTCTAATCCACCTGAGGGTGGTAGCAAGGCTACCTCTGAGGGCGATTGGATTAAGGTACAGAAGAAGGGAAAGGGGAAAGATGTTCTAGATAACAGAGTTTCCGATCTGTCTGTCTCTTCATAAGAGCGAGGGTTTTGAATATTAGTCTTGCTGTCCGCTCTCTGAGCCTGAGAGGATTTCTGATCGTTTAGAGGATCCTGTTAGCAATGCTCCTCTAGCCTTCAACAGTCAGGGTGAGTTGTCAGCTTCTTCTTTGGGGTGAAGGCCCTTCTATAACTCGGAAGTAGGGTCACAGTATACGGATACCCTGTGATAGACAGGGATCTTTCTCTTGTTACAGGTGAACATTCTGAGGGGAAACCCGCTTTGGCCTTTTCTACTCCCACTGGTATTTCGTTAGGGGGAAGCTCTGAACCCCTCACTCTTTCTCCGGACCATAAGCCTTTGGGTGGTTGGTAAGGTTGTCGACTCTGAACGAATGATTTTATGTGAAGAAGAGGTGGTCACTATTATAAAGAATCAGATCCCGTTACAGTTAGGAAATAAAGTGCCATCCGAAAGTCTTCTTCGTCTTTTGCTGGAACTCTTTTCTCTAAAGGTAGTGAAGTGAGCCGAAGGAGAGGCTGGATGGAATGAAGCTCGACCAGCGGGAGAGGAAGTATGATCAATCCGATCTTGTTTCAGAAGCTGGTAGAGAGTAGAGAATAGAATAGGCTATGATGCCGGGAGAGAGATTTTTTATCTTGAGTGAGAGATCCTTTGAATACGACCAGGGGGATAGAAGCCCACGGAGCGGTAGGCTAAGCCGGAAATAGAGAGAGATGTGATTAGATTAGCACGAGGAGGGGAAGAATCTTGGTCGTGGGATAGCAGTTTTTGAATCAGACTCATTTGGCGTTCAATAAGTAGAAGATCAAGGCAGCTTCTGCTTTTAGGTCAGCTCTTTGGCTCCTTGCTATAAAGAGTGAAGTGACCTTCGGGCGAGGAGAAAGTCAGTAAGAATAGGACCGGAAACTGTGCGTTTGGGTATTGGTGAGTCTGTCTTTCTTGATAAAAAAAATGGAGCGACCAGCCCCTCCATTTGGGTCATGAGACTAGCCAACTATTCGCTGTCTTACCTCTATAGAGCAGGGATAGCAGGGTAGAAGGAAGAACCCCGCATACTAGTGATATTCAAAGAGTGGATGAAGGAAGTAGGGACAACATTGGACTCATCCTCAATCTTCTATCTAAAGGGTGGCTAGTTATATGAACCTAGCTGGTTATACGAGGAGCCTAGTAGTCTAATCATCTCATAGCTAAAGAGGTGTCTCCAATTTGACATAGTTCAACTCGGATGGTTTGCCCCTTCTCTTGATTCTGGATACTACCCTTTCTCCCAGCTTCAGCCTATCTATCCCATCTCTCTCTGGGAATGCAGTCTTTCCGGAAGGTATCCCTGCTCTGCTATGCCATTGGTTGTCAGGATCGCTTTCCTTTCTGCTACGCCCCTTATCTATTGCTTTGAGTGATGGTTAGCATTCCCTCCTTCTCTCTATAGCTTAGCTCCTAGGTAGTCAGCTTTCCTATCTCTTCTCTTTAGTACTACTTGTCCTGAAGGTTAGAGTGTTTTGAAAGCCCCCCAATGACTGAGAGTACTGAAAAAGCTATTGCTAGTGCTGTACTGACTTATTCTATACCGGTCTTAGTGGAGAGTGAGCTGGAAAGGGGCTTTTCCGTCTTTCCGGGGAAATCTAATCAAGAGAGCTAGCTTCGGTCTCACGTGGCTCACCTAAGAAAGGACGGAGCTGTCGAGTGAGGATTGGCCGAGGGGAGGTCATGATGTACCTGGGTACAAATCCACCAATAAAAAAAAGACAAGTAGAAGCCAATGAAAGAGGAGTAGGCAGGGCTAAATAGTGCCAGTAGGGTACGTAAACGAGGACAGATCACATGGTTTTCTACTGGTCAGCTTTGAGCTGTCGAGTAAGGAGTGCTCTATCTCTTAAGAAAGGGGCTTTGGAAACCTGACTTATTAGACGAGAAAGGGCAGTACTCTCTGATGTGCGTTCTATTATTGCCTCCTATTCCTCTATTATTGCCTCTATTTCCTCTATTATTGCCTCCTCCTTCGCCCGCGCGAGAGACTTCTATGCCAGCCGGGAATAACGGCTCTGTTATGAAATCAAGCGGCAGACCGACTCATTTGGTCGGTATTCTCTAATGACTGGTTTTAGGAGATTAGGGTCCCGTCCCCCTTATATTCTCTATCCATCTGCGGGGGGGTTTCCGTATCCGTCTCCGCGGAGATCTCCAGATCGTAAGACATTATCGCCTTCGCGGCACTGGACTAGATTTCCGTCATTTCCGGAAAGTGCACGGACAGCCGCCCTTTCCCCTTTTCACAATGTTCGTGCAGTTGCTCACGAATTCAAGTTTAAATGGCCCTTCGAAGTCCCGCACGCTCTATGCTTTTCCCCAGCCTTCCGTCCAGTAAAAAATGAGTTCGTACCCCCTGATTCCATGTGAGTCAGTTGACTTCGATTAGACCAGACCGACCCAGAGAGGAACGTGCCCACGAGGGCGCCACTAGATGTTGTAGATGAACCTACTAAAGACGAAATTATATCGGTTGGCCTTCCTACGCTGACGAATGCCTCTTTTCTCTTCTCTGAAGTCTACAACAAACAAGTGGGAGAGGCAGGATTCGAACCTACGTAGAAAAACTTCAACAGATTTACAGTCTGTCGCTTTTGACCACTCGGGCACTCTCCCCTTCCCCGGCCGAGGCCCCCCCCTTCGTAGCTTCTGGCGAAGCTGCGAGTTCATGAGCAAGTGAATGAACGAGCCATGTTCCTAAAAGGAGTGACCATCTTTCTTTTCTTCCCTTTCCCTATCCCTTCAAAGCCCGGTTGGGCGCTAGCGCTTGACTAATAGAAAGTCAGGCTCTTCTGCTGAGCGAAGCTGCGAGCCTACCCTTCTCGAGCCTACAGCAATAGCTTGCGCTTCTTACCAAGCCTAAAAATAGGGCTACAGCAAGCAAAGCAAGCTTTCCCCCTTCGTTTGTTGTGGGTCGCGCCACACCCCGCGGGCACTGAATGAATGAAATGAGTGGAGATCTTCCTTCCCCCTTGCAAATTACCAATAACTTCGTTGCCACTAGTGGCGAAGAAGAATTTCACCATAAAAAAAAGAACTCGGAGCCTAAAGAGAAGTCAGTCTACAAGAAGCTGGCAGAGCTTTAGCCATTGGATCACATCGATCTATCCTACCTAAACAGTAAGCCTTTTCTTGTTCGTTCTTCGAATGAGGCTAGTGGAGACTAATTCCTTCCGGCTAATGAAGAGACTACTCCAGTCTTCCCATTCATTCCCATCCTTCTTCTCCCTAAGAATTGAACGAACCAAGTGCACCTATTCGAGAGTGAGGAAGAAAAACCAACAAGAAACTTCCCACTTTTGGTGTCCTGCGATTCTGCTAGTTTAGAAACTAAGGAGAAGGACAGGGGGCGCTAGGTCAGAAAAGCGAGAACTCTAAATTCTCCCCAAGTAGGATTTGAACCTACGACCAGTCAGTTAACAGCCGACCGCTCTACCACTGAGCTACTGAGGAACAACGGACTTAAGGAAGCCGACTCTCGTTCTTTGGACCAACCTATGACCGAACAAAAAGGAGTTCGTCATTGCTTTGAAAGAAGCAAAATCATCAAGCATTTGATTCTTCTTCTTCTTCTTCTTTGTGGCTTCATTTCCTCCAAAAGTTGTGCCTATGGCTTCCTATAATTCCTTAGTTGTTTTGTACTTTCTGAATCTTAGTTGATGTCTATCAGGTAGAGCCAACAGTAATGAACTGTGAGCTCTGACATCATGCCTTCTGGCCAGTATTTCCTTATCACAAAGAGCAGCATATTTCTTCTTGTCCTTACCACCTTTGGAACTTTCACCTTTCTCTTCTCCCTTGCCATCTTCAATCGCCATCATTTTGGTGAATTGATCACCAAACCCATAATTCAAAGTTTTTAGGATCCAGCATGGGTAATTTGAGGTTATTGTGGTTGTTGCTGTTTGAGGAAGAGTATGAAGACATGGTTGAAATGGGGGTTTTGTTCTTGGTTTAGACAACGTTGCAAGGCAAAGTAACTAAACAAGATGCGGAATATAGTGTTTAGCACAAGAACAAATGATTAAGGCAAACATTCAACTTTAATATATCAATGATATACGAATACCCTATAATGGTATTAGGGCTTACAAAAACCTTAAAGTATGAAATGAAAGACAATAGAGAAAGACCCCTTTTGCATGATAACCTAGTGAGTCCTTTTATAGACATAAGGACTCACGTACAAGATTACTACTAACAAACTTGGAAAGTATCTCGGAATAGTAACAGAAACGCGTAAAAATCTATTCCAAGTTTATCTCTAGCGGCAGGGCCTTTGACTTCAGCAGGGGAACCAATCCCCCTGCCTTTGTTATTTGGCAGGGGGAACTTACTCTAGCAGGGGGACAAATGACCAACTAGCAGGGGTAACAAATATACATAGATTTATTCCCAACAGGAGCCCGCGTTTCCATATCGATATGGAGCTGCCTAAGGGCTAAGGATCCGCGTCTAGTGGACCAGAGACCATGATTTTCAAAAGTTTTGGAGAAAAATAAGACTTTTTCAAAATTTTGCAAATCTTGGATTTTTACCTCTTTTATCACTAGATTATGTTAGGGTTGAACAAAGGCAACACATTCACAAAGAATATCTTGACAAAGGGTGACAAAATATTTAGATAACATTTTGATCCAATTTTAAGTCAAGTTTTTAGAGGTTGTGATAGATTTAGGTTCAATTTTAAGTAAATTGAAGTTGATTAATGTGATCACATAGGTTAAGGCACATAAAACTAAATCCATAGATCATCCACATGAGAAAATCATGAGGGAAAAGAAAAGAAATACAAGAAATAAAATAACAACTAACTACTACAAAGTTAGCTAAAACTAGGTCTTGAATTTATAGTCCTCTTTGGCTTGACCTTCTTTAAAAAAGCATTTTATTTTGAAAACCATCATTCATTTCCTTGAAGGAGGAGGCATGGAGAACAAGGTAATCAAGAAATCATGCAACCTTCTATGAAGACCAAGCATCTCCAACCTTAGGTTTTGAATGATGTAGTTATTATAGAGACAACATGGGAAATTTGCACCATGAGCTTCTAGGAACCCAAAGAAGTAAAGATCACCCATGAAGTGAGGAATAGGAATGCCCAAGATAGGGGCATTAGTGTTTGAGGGTGGAGGAGGTGGTGGAGGCATAGTGTCTAAGGGTGAGATGGGGAGAATTTGGTGGAGTGAAAGGAGAGGTAACCAAAGGCTCAAGGACAAAGGGAATGCTTTGTAGAGGTTGAGGTTGAGAAATCCCATCCAAAGGAGGACTAGGAGTGAAAGGTGAAGAAAGCTCATTCATTCTTGATTGGAATGAAGAGGAGGTATAACCATGAGAATGGTTAGTGCCATGAGTTGAGTTTGTCTTGCATGGAGCAAGGGGTGGTGAAGGTGAAGAGGAAATGAGAATAAGAGAAATCTCAGTTTTGGGAGTGTGAAAAGATGAAGAACCAATGTTAGGTAACTTAATCTTAATTTTGAGGCTTCTTTTGGAAGAGGAGGTTTTGGAAGAATTGGATGTTCTAGTGGACACCATGGTTGTGTGTTGAGGTTTAGAGAAGAGATGAAGGGATGAAGAACACAATTAACAAGAGAGGATTTAAGAAGAGAAGGGAATGATCCAAACTAGTAATGGGTTAAAATCATTTTAGGTGAATACTAAAATTAGGTAGCCTAGTTTAGGAAAGTGCAGGTTTTTGCAAAAAATTTATCAAAGTTTTACACAGATTAAGGAAAACAGTGTAAAGCAAAGATTCTGTCGAAACAGTGACAGGCGGTTCCTTATGTAGGTCTGCGGTTCTTTATCGCTAAGGAACCATGGATTCGATATGGAACTGCGACCAGTGGTGTCAAAAATGTGCAATTCTACAAACTTTGGTTAGTCCAGATTTCACACAAGTAAATAGCAAGCCAAAGTTAACTATAAGTCAAAATCTAGGAAGCTAACAAACACATAATATGCACAAAGCTTTGCAAACTAAATGATCAATAGCATAGACGATTAGGATTAAAATACTAAGTAATCCAAACACAAAGTATTAGTTAATACACACATAATAATAAAAGAGAAGTTCAACACCACAAAACATGTCCAACAACATGTTCATTATGAATCAAATCCAAGTCATCATCTCTTCTTCTTGCCAAGTCCTTTGATCAATTTTCCCAAGTACTTGAATCCACCTCTTGACTCTACTCGATGATCATGCAACTCACCTTGTATTCTATGATTTGACCGATAGACATCCTCAAGACTAAGGTTCTCCAGAATTTCACTAGTAGCATGGTGAGGAGGAGGAGATAGGTCTTCTAACCCGTCCATGAATGAGTTAGTGGATGGGTGGGATTTACTCGAACAGCCGAAATGAGCACTTGTACCTATGCCATCACCATCACTTGTTGGCATAAATGTGTCCTCATCATCGGACTCTTGTTGGCCGGCTTTTCTTGAACCTCTATCACTTCTAGGCTTTCTTTCATATACCTCTTGAATATGTAACATAACCCGTTGAACCGGTTGAAAGCGAGAAAGATCGAGATTGGGAAAGTCACGAACAACCCTTTTTAAGAGGCGAGTAAGGAGCATGGCATAAGGGAGGTTCCTTTTTGGCTTGGAGATAGCATAACTGATCCGTCGAGCGATAAAATAAGCTAAAATGTACTTGGTTTTGCTAAAGATGCAAAATACCATATGCACTAAACATGCCGGAACATGATCCCGGTTACCACCAAGACAAAACACATATTCCCTAAGGATGTTGGCCCATTGGACCATATCATCATTAAGGTCGCTTAAGAGAACCTCATGACGTTTCACCGAACGTCTTTTAGTATGAAGGCTTCTTACAACGGTTCCATTATGCTCTTTGGAAATGATGTCAAGGATGAAGTCAAGGTCAACTTCCAAGTGGTCATTTGGAGGACAATCGTTGGACTCAAGGAGAGCCTCAAGATTCCATTTATCCGTGAAACGACAAGTGCCCTCAAATGGCACACCAAGAATTTGACCAAAGGCTTCGAGAGAGTATTGAATGAGTTGACCATTCAAGATGAACCTAACAAATACTCTACCATTTTTTTATAATGAGAGAATAAGTGCTAAAGAACTCCAAGAGGAATTGGGGGTAAATGTCTTCTTCTATGTATAACAAACAACCGAACCCAATTTGTTCAAACATAGACTTAATGTAAGCATAATTCCTAATATCCTCTTGGATAACTATACCCTCGTAGAAACAACGAGTTTGAAGGAAACGATAGGTGTGGGCAAGTTGAGTTTAGTGACAAAAGTCAGCAAGGTTAGGCATATATTGTCTAGTGTCTTGGTGATCTTTTTGATATCTTGAAGGCATGATTTGTACCTAAATACAAAAAGAAATATTTGTCCAAGCACTCATATGTTATATATAGGCTAAGAATAAAAAATATGAGAATGTATTTCATCAATCTCTTGACAAACAAGGTTTAATCCTTATCATTCTTATACTCACAATGTACCTAGTTCATTATTAACAATAACACATTGATCATGTAAGATCAATAATGAACTTGAACATTGGTTTTTCAAAACAAGGTTTTTAGGTAAGCATTTAACAATGCCATTACCAACTTTTTCATGGGTACATATCAATTCCATCAATCAACCAAAACTATTTAGTCAAAATTCGAATTTGTTCTACAAGTGGGTTTTAGTGAAATCTCAATGAATATGAACCTAAGGAATCATAGTAACAATACTATGTCAACTCTTATTCCTAGTAAGGTTCTAATTCAATGTCGATTCTAAAAAGCCCCAATTATGAATGTATGAACCCTAGAACAAATTAGATGAAATTGAAAGAAATGACTTACAGATAATTGATCTTGGATGAAGGATGGGTGAAACCCACAAATCGAAATCAATTGATCTTGAGTAATTGAAGGTTTTGGAAAAACAACAATGATGGAAAACTGGGTATTTTCATCGGCTGTGTGTGTGTGTGAAGGAGAGAGGTTTTGTTTGAAAAAAGGAATATTTAATAAAATTGGCGCTTTAGCGAAGTTTCTGCCCGCGGTTGCTTATTGATAAGGAACCAGGCATTTGAACCGCACGTGATAAGGAACCGTCTATAGTGGCCAGTTTTTATCAAAGAAAAACAAAGAATTTTTGAAAACCAAAATTTTTAAAGTACTTAAAAATATATCTTAAACCTTTTAGGATATATTTGGACCACCACAACACTAGATAATAATGCTTTAGTGAAGGATTACGAGTTGAATTGAGATAGGAAAAGACCGAAACGGATAAAAGACTACTCGTAGCAAAGAAGCAAAGGGGAGAGGAGTCAGGGGAAGTGAATCAAGACCAAGAACATTGCTCAAGAGACAAATGACATTCTTCAAATCGAGGAGACGAAGAGCTTGTCTCATATATAGTGGTTTAAGACGTGCCTTTCTGGCGAAAGTCTAAACGGCTTTGGTAATGAATTATACCAAGCAATTTTGATGCATAGAATAAGATCATTTTCAAGAGTAGACTTATTTTATTTCAAAACATGATCAAAGTATAGATTCACTTTCTCTCCCACATGATCGGATAATTATTATTAGGATTAACAATAACAATATCCTTGGAATATTTCAATTCCAAATGTGTAAAATCCACCTACAACTTAATTAAGTAGTTTGGTATCTCAAGGGATTCACTAATCATCCTAGAGATGAGCTCAATTGCACAAGTTACACATGATATTGGGCCTACTAACCGTAAGGGTGCAAACCATGGAAATCATGCTTGATACTTTAAGCTTCTACTAACTCACCCTACATCTCCATAGTGAGTCAAGTATCCAAGCAATGAAGGTTTGAGAGGGAAAAAGGAAAGAATCACAAACCACAAATAAATAGCAAGGCAAGGATGCCAAGAACAAGCATATGGTCAATTAATGATCAAAAGAATGATCAGTAGGGCGTGTGGAAGAATGAAAGCGTACCTTGGCCACAAATTGCATTCCAAGCTTTCAAGGAACCAATGCAAAGACCAACTATGACTAATAGTGACTACTAAGTCTTCAAGGACTAGTATCACTCCTATCCCTCTTGATATCACCATTCAACGATGTTGGAAATCAAAGAAGATGAGTCTTCTACAAGTGTAAGTAACTCAATCCATAATCAATTGAATGATTTATCTTCATGAGTACCTACACATAACAAGATGCAAACTAGTAGATAAATTTCAAGAGTAAATCTAAAATGCATTAATACTACTAATCTAAATGAGATGCAATATTATCAATTTAAAAGGCTTATTTTCAACAAAAAATAGTTTTGACCAAAGAAAAACTTTAGTACAACTTAACCTTCTAATTTGAGGAGACAATGGATCGATCCAAGTTTTAAAGTACAATATACTTCAAAGATATTATGTCACCATCGCTCTAATACCAATTGTAGAAACTGGAAGGAGGGGTTGAATAGTTTCTTATTGATTTATCTCCTAATTAAAATTCCTTTCAATTAGGTAAGGGTCAAAACTATCTTTTACTTGAAAGCTAGTTGCATAATGATTAAGTTCAATTCTAATGCATTAACAATAAGTAATAAGTGTAATGATTGTTTGATATGTAAATCTTGTTTATGTTTTAGAGAGAGAAAGAGATAGAAAGATGGTGGATTTCACACACTTCTAGAGAGAGAAACAAATGTTTACTATGTGTAAAATGAAGAACCACACACCCTCTCCATCTAAGGAGAGGGTTTATATACCCAATCCCTTGTCATGGGCTTGGGCTTACATTTGGGCCAGCCTACACATGTTGTAGGCTAGGCTTGGGTTGGTTTATTAAATAAAGATAAGTAACTAAACTACGAGCTATTACATGGACTATCGTTGGAGTGACCGATCCTTCTTAATACGTAAAACGTATTTCCAACAATCTCCCCCTAAGGGAGGTCACTCCAAACAAGGGCATTACCCAAGTTACAATAATAAGATAAACCTAGCATAATATGCTTGTCTTGAGCTCGTAGTCTTCGTCTTTATTTTCTTTTTCTTTTCTGGTGAACATGCTGATGTGATCATTGATATCAATCTTGAGCATTAATCTCTTGCCTTGATCTTGTGCACCCATCACTTGTGATCTTCGCCTCTTCGTGACCTCACGTCCCACATACTTATACCTTTGTAATTCTTGAAAGCTTCAGAGTTCGATACATCGGAAGACTTAACTTTTAGGCTTTCTTGAATTAGATGAGGTATTAAGTGCATAAAGTATAAGCATGCGGGGACGACTTCTTCTTGGATCCCGCAACGCCACCGTCTTCAAATGCCGCAACATAAGTAGACACGAACAAAATGGTTTTGAACATTTCATTCTAATCGGTAGCATTTACCTCCGGTCGGTGAAGACCGTTGGACGATATAAAATATCGTACCTGTGGCAGGTAGATTTAATTAAAAATCTCCTTGACAAGATTTCGCGGGTAAACCTGTTCTCTTTACTCGACCTTCCAAAGCTGACTGCGAACGTAAAGAGTGAATCATTTGGATAAAACTATCCGCATGATTGAAGCCGTCAATTCTGATTCCTGGAACAAGTTTGATTCATTAAAGAATCGCACCATCATTGCTTTCCAGTTGTCACGAGCTTGATTCATATTGAATCTTGCAAGTTACCTACCAAGTGCTGTTTGAGGTTAACACTAAAAGGATTTCCACTCATCACTGTGAACACTAAGGTATCACTCTGAGTGTTCTGGCAAGATCACTAAGATTTTGCGTAGAGGCCTGGAACGTGTTAATATTCATTTAAGAATTAAACCACTGTTGCTTTCCAGTTATCACAAGCTTGATTCATTAAAGAATCGCACAAGTCACCTACCATGAGATTTTTGATATTCGCTCAAGAAGGATTTCCATCTTCATTGTAAATAATTTCGTATTACTCGGATGTTCAGGCAAGATCATGAAGATTTTGCGTAGGACTCTTTAAGATCTTTCTTACTTTTCACAGTGTGTGAAGAAGCAAGGAATTATGAAAGTGTGTCCTAATGAGATATTTGATGATCTCAAATGGCTCTAGACTCGATCGTGCACTTTGGATTTTAGTGATCGGAGGCTGGAGAGGAGTGCCACCGTTTCAATACCAATTTACTCGGAGTGAATAAATCGATAGATAACGTGTTGATCTCCGTGTGATTAAAACAAATATCTTTTGAGAGATATCTGAGTTAGCTGGGATGGGTTGTGCATTGCATCACTGGGTCCATGATGTCTATCTTCAATATCAAGAATCATTAAAAATGATCTCAATAGCATATGTATTGACCCGGTTTCTGCCTAAAGTTGTAAGGAGGGCTTCTTTCTTTACACCCTTTATCTTTACAATTCTTTTTCATTCTTCAACCCCTTCAATGCTTACCAATACGTCATAACTAGCACCTTGTTGTGATTGTTCCAGTGCTAACTTAAGTACTTGGTCGGCATTCAGCTACATTCACAATCTTTTCTCCAACTTTCCTAAGGACTACTATTTCTAGCTATGGAATGTCCTTGGGAAGATTCCTCCGGTTCTAGAAGAATCATAGGACTTAACCTATCCTACCATCCTTATGTCACCACAATCTTCATCGTCGTGAAATAAATGGGTTTTGGGTAAGTATATGTCACCATGAAAATCCATTTTGCTCCCCCTTAACATATGCCACGATATTCGAAAACATTTCGCATATGCCGGGATGGGCCAGCACATTAAGTCAAACCATCTATGATAATCTCGCATATTAAATCACATTTTCTCCCCCATATTAGAAATATTAACCCAATCGATGTTTTTAATATCAATTGATTTAATGAAGTTTTAACAAAGGTTTTGAGAAGAAAAATGCGAGTCCGTTTTATCTTCATGATACCAAATGTATGAGATATGATATCGATTTGTAACATGATCACATATTCACCATATTAAAAGGAATTGACAAGGTTGGACCTGATTGATGAGAACATTATATGATAAGATCAAATGGTTCTTGTCAGCATATGTTGGTCGCCTCGTCACGTCTGAAGTCATCTCTTGACACCACATGTACGATTGGTATTGTTGTCTTGACACCAACTTGTGAACTTGGCACGTTCCGGATCGAAGATTCTGAATGCTTGACAATTGCTCCCCCTCAATTGTTGACCCGTGTTCTATTGAAAGAGCTGTAGTCATCGGTTGAGTAGTCGCATCGTCGAGTATGTAGATACCAATCGTAGATTGCTATGGTTGTAGAGATGATAACTTCATAAAAACAAGACTTCTCTTGTTTTGACAAATAAATGCACTGAGGCGTACATAGATTTGTGTTAGACCAAGTTATAAAGTAAAATTGATCCCTTACAAGGTTTTAAAGTAAACCTTGCCCGAGAAAATTAATTCCCGTTGTGAGCCAAAGCTTTCATAAGAAATACTTGACTTTAATATGAAAACCGGGTTGCAGTCTGAAATAACTACAAGCCATTTTGGCATGTTTTATGAAATATATACAACTTTTGTAAAAACTCTATTTATGGCGTCGTGTCAATATTAATCAACATTTCTAAGGCCGTAAATATTATCCTACCAAAAGACATGCCTTTGAAAAATGAAGTGAAAATATTTTTGGATTTTTCTAGATTTTTCAATTTTTATGGTTTTTATATGGTTTTATATTTTTGTATTTTGCTTTTGTGGATAAAAATATAAACAATATATACAGATGATCACTAAGGATACGGAGAATAGTTTACCATCACTATTCTTTCGCTTCATCTGCCAATTCCTTTAGATTCTCAGGCGAGAAGGTTCTCATTCCTAGCTTGTCGGCCAAAAATTCAATTCGAGCGCGATCTAAAGCCTTCGTGAAAATATCCACCAATTGATACTCAGATCGGACAAAGTAAAGCTCTATTACTCCATTTTCCACTTGCTCCTTGATGAAATGGTAGCGAATGTCAATATGCTTCGAACGGGAGAATTGAACATTGTTGCAGCATAAGGCAATTGCACTCTTGTTGTGGCAGTACATCGGAATTTTGTTGAAACCTAGACCATAGTCGGTTAATTGCGATCTCATCCAAAGAATTTGAGCACAACAGCCGGACATAGCTATGTATTCTGCTTCCGTACTTGAAATTGCAGCGCTTTTCTGCCTTTTTGATGCCAAACTGATTAGTCGATCCCCTAGTAGTTGCAAAGTTCCACTCGTGCTACGCCTTGTATCTTGACAACCCGCATGATCTGCATCTGCATATGCCATAAGTGCAATCGAAGAGTCCTTCGAATACCAAAGTCCCCGATTAATGGTTCCTTTAAGATATCGAAGATCCTTTTCACAGTAGCCAAGTGTAACTCAGTAGGTCGAGTTTGATACCGAGCACACATACATATAGCAAACTGAAGATCAGGTCGACTTGCTGTGATATACAAAAGGGTACCGATCATTCCATGATACATGTTGGATCAACGGCAACTCCATGTGGATCTGCATCAAGCTTAGTTCGTTCCACCAGTGGAGTATCCACGGGATCACAAGATTCCATCTTATATTTCTTAAGCGATTCAAGGGCATACTTGGATTGATTGATAAAGATGCCTCTGGGACTCTGAGATATCTGAAGACCTAAGAAGAATGATACCTTGCCCATCATTGACATCTTAAACTTTGAAGACATGAGTGTCCCAAACTCATCGGATAGGGTTTGGGTGGAGGCTGCAAATATAATATCATCAACATATATTTGTACCATAATCATATCTTTACCTCGTTTCTGAATGAACAGCGTGGGATCCACCTTGCCTTTAGCGAAGCTTGCGTAATGAGGAATTGTGACAATAGATCATACCATGCGCGTGGAGCTTGCTTCAACCCATAGAGAGCCTTCTTATGCTTTTACACATGATTAGGATAATTAGGATTCACAAAACCATCCGGATGTTGGACATAGACCTCTTCCTTGATTTCACCATTAAGAAATGCCGTCTTCACATCCACCTGATAGACGATCATATTCATGTGGGCTGCATAAGCGAGGAATAGTCTAATAGCTTCCAAACGGGCAACAGGCGCAAAGGATTCCATAAAGTCGATGCCCAATAATTGCTTGTATCCACGAGCTACTAGTCTAGCTTTGTTCTTCAATATTCCGCCTAACTCGTCGAGTTTCACCTTGTAAACCCATTTCAAAGTGAGTAACTGCACTTGATCCGGGCATGGGACAAGTTCCCAAACTTCAAGACGTATGAATTCGTTAAGTTCTTCTTGCATAGCTTCTATCCAACAAGATTGAGTAACAGCTTGTTGCCATGTCTTAGGTTCAACTTCAGTGAGAAAAGCATCAAAATGACAAAACATTGCATTTTCTTGTAGCTGACTTCGTGTGGATACCGGACGATTAGGGTCACAAATAATAGAATCTATAGGATGATCCTTTGTCTACTTGCTGTCATGTTCAAAAATCCGTGGATTGGAGTAAACTGTAGTTGGAGCTTCCTCTGAGGTGGACGACCCGACTTGATTAGGGTCGGGAATAGGTACACCATAGAATGGAAGTTCACGCATTTGAGCGAATTCCAAATCGTGTTCATCATCATCCTCTTCATCATCAATAGGCATGACATGGGTAGTTGATTCGGGTGTTGGTTGAGAATTACCCGTTGATGGTATGTCTTGACCAATTGTAGGTGCAGATGTATCTGATTGTGCTTCGGTTGCTGGAGCGATAACTTCGGTTAACGGAGCTATTACCTCAGGTTCTGGAGCAACAATAGTTGGAGGAGTAAAGAATTCATCAAAGAACGGTTGAAACAACGTATCCCATTCATTCCTAGTAGGTGGTATAAATGATGATGAAGTGGGGTTGTTTGGGACAAGACTAGAACTAATGTTACTGGGTCCCATTTCAAGAAGTGCGGGTTCAGAGCTGCTTTGCTCAGAAGCCATTGCTGTCAGCTCATCAAAATCAACATTCATTAGTTTCGAGGATCTTACGAGACTTACGATTGTAGATTCGGTATGCCTTCTTTGCGGGTGCGTAACCAATGAAAATACCAATATCGGCCTTTGGTTGAAGTTTTCCCAAATTGTCACAATCATTATTTGGATAGCAAAGAGAACCAAATACATGAAGATATGATAAATATGGTACTTTTCCATGGAGAAGCTCATAAGGTGTTTTACCATGGCGTTTACGAATTAGTGACCGGTTTTGGGTGTATACTGCTGTAGATACTGCTTCTGCCCATAAAAACAATGGAGCCTTTGCGTAAATTAACATCGTTCGAGCAGCTTCCATAAGTGTGCGATTTCGCCTTTCAACGACACCGTTTTGTTGTGGAGTGCGTGCAACGGATGTTTCATGAGATATGCCAACTTCTTCATAATAGTCACGCAAGATTTGATTCACAAATTCGGTTCCATTATCTGTACGAATGCGTCGGACAGTAGTGTTGAGACGCACTTGAATCATCTTGAGAAATCCGATGATGAATTTTGGTGCCTCATTTTTTGTCGTAAGAAATTTCACCCATGTAAACCGAGAGTAATCATCGACAATGACGAGGATGTACTTTTTGCCACTAAGACTTTCAACACGCATAGGCCCACAAAGATCCATATGCAACAGATAAAGTTTCTCTTGGTTGGTGTCTTCCGTCTTGGGTTTGTAAGATTTCTTAGTGCTTTTCCCCATTGTACACGCGGAACACAAATGATCTTTGTGAAATGAAAGTTTAGGAAGACCACGAACAAGTTCGTTTTTCGCCAAATGATTAATAGCGTCAAAGTTAAGATGAGATAACCGTCGATACCATAACCATGACTTAGTCTTTGATGCTCTGGAGAGAAGACATACGGGAGAAGCGACCATCATGTCTTGTAGAGACAAAGTATACAAATTATTCCCTCGAGTACCTTTCAATAAATCAACCCCTTCCAAATTACGAATGAAGCAGGTATGCTCTCGAAAAGCAACTTCTAGGTTTGCATCACAAAATTGTCCCACAGAAAATAAGTTGTGACCGAGATCTTCCACATAATACACTCTTGAAATTATAACATTCCCAATATGATATTCACCATAACCCATTATCTTTGCAATATGATCATTTCCAAATCGAACCGTACCAAGAAACTTGCTGACGAAATTTCTGAGCTGAGAGCGATCACCGGTCATATGCTTGGAGAAACCAGAGTCCAAATACCAGAGAACAATTTGGACCACCTGTTTTCAACAACAACAGTAGACAATGCATTGGAAACTATTAGTTCCAGAGTGTTAGCAGATACAGATAAAATATTATCAGAATTGCTAACATTTTTGTGACCCTTAGATTTCCTGTGTATTCTAATGTGAGTCTTAGCACTAACAGGTTTTACTGTTCCAACTTTCTTAGGTTTTGGATTATTCGCGGGCACTACAGTGGGAGTATACCTATTTAAAGGGCACTTGGTTCCTACAGTAGTGTCAGTGTTCCTAGTTAAAGGACACGCTTATGTTTTGTTAGCCTTGGTACTCCTAGTTAAAGGGCACGCTTTCTTCGCTTCAGTGGAAGTGATCCTAGTTAAAGGGCACATATTTCCTACTATAGTGAAAGTTCTACCAGTGGGGCGCCACATCCAACCAACTTGGGTTAACAGTTTCCCAGTCGGTTTCCATTCAAATCCATTTTTCCGGGCATGCATCTCATTCACATGGTCAATAAGGTAAGAATCATGACGACTAGAAAACATACATTCATTGCAATTCCAACATTTCAAATTAGAATTCACAGTAGGCTTAGAACGCTGCACAACCGCAGAGCCTTTAGGTTTAGCTACATGATTCTTTTTATTCAAAACAGAAATAACATTCCTAGGATGGGCTTCTACTTTCTTCTTCACTTGACTACTAGATGGGGGCAAGATCCTATCATTCTTCTTGTTTCTTTTAAGCTTAGATCTTTGAGCCTTAGTAGTGGTGATTACTCCTGTAGAAGGCAACACGAGAATATTAGAAGCTGGTTTTGATTTCGCCTTATCTTTAGTGACCAATGTTTGAGAAGGTTTAGTCCTAGGGCCCTTATTAAATGGTGTGACGGCTATAAGGTTCCTTTTGATTGCACTAGAGGACGATGCTGAGACAGTGGCTGCGTTATCCACAACATTCTTACCTTTTAGAGTACGAAGTGTTTCCTTTAACTCAGCCAAGACCAGATTCTTATCACAAATTTGTTCCCTCAAATCAGATATTTCCACCGACTTTCGATTCAATTGTTCAATCAATGATTGATTCTATGCAGTGGTATCAACACATGCGGGCTTTACTGAATCGAAGAGTCGTGTATTTTTCTGTTTTAAGTTATCAACTTTGGACAAAATCTTGGAAACTCGATTATCTAGATCCAGTTTAAAATTCTCAGCGGCCTCAAGTACGTTCACACAGTTAAGCTCCTTAGATTTCTCTATTTCTATCGGCAAAAATTTAGCAACTTTGTCACTTGGCTGACACTGTTTTGATTGTAAATTCAATCAAAAATTCTTTTCAAAGTTTGCATCATCGATATTAACACCTTCGAATGACGTTTCAAAGATTTCTTGAATAAATTGTTTCTTGCATTCAAGCGAAATACAATGTGTTTGAATCTCATCAAAACGTTTTGAAAGCGAAGAATATGAATCTTGAAGCTTTAAAAATTCAGCGTCAGATTCGTGACAAGTACTATCTACCACATTATCCACAGATTCAACATTATGCACAATAGAATCATTATCAACACTTTTATTTACAAAGATGGAAACAATATCATGAGACATCACTTGCTTCAGAAGCTGATCATTTTGGCGTGAAACCCGTTCTATTTCAAGTAAACTGTTTTCATAAGCATCATCCATTTCATTGAAAACACATCTAACTTCTTCTATTTCCAAAAGCAAATCTTGATCAAGATTACTAAGACAAGCTTTAACATTCTTTACAAACAGAACAATTTCGTCACGAAACGCAGCTCTAGTGTGCTCAAAGTTCCATTCACCTTCCGTTATGGCCGAAGCCGCCGTACGTTCCAAAATGACCTTGTCAAAATCGGCTAAGTGTTGGTGTACCGCATTTAAGTTAACGGACGCCTTACTTACTGGTGGAATTAACTTCGTTAAATCCGTTTTGACAAGTGTAGGAGACGTACTAGGAGGGTGTTCATTTGACAAACTTTGGGGCACAAGAACTGTCAATTCAGCTAATTCCTTTTGTAAGCGAATGAGGGTCTTTTTAGAAAGTTGATCTTTATTATATGTATCATAATCAATCGTATGGAATTTTGAAAGCATTTTAGAATGAGTTTCTTCCGCAAGTGACTGTGTCTCCTCAGTACTACAAACAAAAGGTGCTTCTTTCGATTTGCCAATTAGGGTCATATCATAAAGACACGGAATACATTCATGAGCTTGTTTTGCATAACCTGGATTAGGTGGTAAATCTTGAAGACGCTTAAGTTCGAGTTCTTTAAATGATTTAGTTAAAAGATGAACCTTTTCTGTGGAAGCGTATTGTTTTAACAGCTGTTGTTCTTTGAATTTAAGAAGTTTGGTAGCATTAATTTCCGATTCAAACTTTTTAGACTCGAGAGTTTCGAAATCCATTTTAAGTTTCTGAAAATTATTGACAACCGACTCTTTTGCTTTTAATTCATTAGAAAGATTAGCTTTTAATGATTCTATTTCTTTCAAGTGTTCAATCTTTTCAAAACGAAATTGGTCAAATTAAGAACATGTTATTTTCTCTGCTTGAGGGACCATTTCAAAAGTTTTGACCTTTTTTTTATGCAACGCAAGCTCAGCAGTTAGGGTGGAATTGGTATCTACAAATTGTCTGAGGGCCATATGCATTTGATCAATAATATGTTTAGGTACCATGACCAAATCATGTTGAGCATAAGATTCCATACCCGTCGTAGCATTTGGTTGAGGTTCACTCAAATGTGTAGGATTGGGTACCACATCATTTGAGTTACTAGTTCCCGAATGATGTTCGAGGTTGTCATTTTCATGCCTAACTTAATGTTGGTTATAATCATTACCAAGATTGGTTGTGATGGGTACCTCACTGATGACATCAGAACCGTAGTGAGAGAGATTAGCAACGAGAGCAGCTTGGGCAGAGTGAATGTCATCACAATCTAAATCATATGCATCAAGATCATCTGCTTGATAAGCTGCATTAGAAGTAGAAACGACTGCAATGCCGTCAGTATCTGCTGCCCCTGGGTCTGCAAGAAATGCTAACTCCTCTGAATCCAAAATCTTTCCCTTAGACTGAGCATCGACCAAATACATCTTCTCACGAAACCATGCATCATCCCTTCTCCTTTTCGGCTGAGTGCATTGCCTAGCCATATGACCTTGTCCTCGGAAATTGTAGCAAGTCACAACCTTTTGAGGAGCAATGGGACTTCCATTTCCATTAGCTTGTGAATTCACAGCTTGAGCATTCACTGTCTTTGTAGGAGGTCCATATGAATTTTGCCTTCCCTGAATAGGTTGCACTGTTACTTGACCATCTTGAACAGTAGCTTGTTGTCGAGGATTTGAAGAGGTGCGGAGCTGATTGTTTGTTGGTGGAAATCCTCTAGTTGCAACAAGTTTTGACAAGTGGGCAGTGAGATGGTTTAGTACATCAGCTGGCGTATCATTTGGAGTAAAGACCGGTGTTTGGATTGGTGGAAGTTCATTAGCGTAGAAAGTTTGTGCTGGTTGTGCTTCTATTGGAAAATATCCTTGCTGAGGAGTATAGCCCATTGGAGAAGTGTTGGCTTGTGATGATGATGTCTGATATGGTGGTTGTTGTGGAAAAGATTGTTGATGAACACTTTGTTGATATGCTTGTTGTGGCATCATTGGTGGTTGATAAGATGGTTGTTGTGGTTGCTGATAGGTGTGTGGTGGTGGCTGCTGCAAGTATGATGGTTGTTGATAAGTATAAGCCATGTTTTGTTGAGAAGCATACATGGCAAGTGGATCATGAACTTGAGGTGTAGACAACCGAGCCTCGATCACATCGCATTCGTGTTGTTGAAGAAAAGCTTGAAGTTGATCCACATTGGTGTTATGCAAGTCCTTAGCCAATTTAACATCCGTCACGTATTTTTTTCCATTCTGGAGGAAGAGTGTTCAAATACTTGGTGTTCAATTGAAAGGTAGGAATTGCCATGCCATAGATATTAAACTCATTCAACAATAGGGTAAATCTCAGATAGTAATCATTGAGAGTCTCCCCTGGCACATAGGCAAACTTATCAAAAGTATCATAAAGCTTACACTCTCGTTCTTGTTTAGTTAACGAGGTGCCTTGCATTAGAACACGAATTCTATCCCATAACTCTTTGGCAACTTTATGTTTGCTGACGAGTTTATAGACATCTGGAGGAAGGGCTTGGAGAATGATATTTGTAGCTTGTTTATCACACATGTCTTGTATCTTAGCATCTCCAGTTATTTCACCCGTTGTGCCAGGACGAGTAACAGCACCTTCCGTCACAGTACCATATACCAATGGTCCATTGAGCACCGATGCCCAAATTAGATGTCCATTCTCCTTGTTCAACATATAAAGTTCCATTCGGGAAGCCCACTCCTTATACATAGTCTTCACCAACATTGGTGGACGATTATCCGTACCCGAGAGGATGGACTTATCCGTAAGAGATGTGTACTCCATGTCTATAAGTTAAGATTTACAAACGTTGATCAAACTATGAGAGAAAGTTAATGTGTTTGTTGTTGTGTGTTAAAACCGAGAAATAATGTTGAAATCCCCTAAATTATGTTCTCGATAAACCAAAAAATCCAAGACTAAATTACACACGTTAAAAATTTTCAAAAACACTTTTTTTGAAAAAATCTTGGAAATCTTGTCACTCTATCGGAATGCACAAAACAAGTTTTGTCGCAATACTTGATCGCAATAACTATCGGAATGCACAAACAAGTTCTGTCGCAATGTCTATCTGAATCCCTGTCGGAATGTCTGATCGAAATACCTGTCGGAATGTCTGATCACAATACCTGTCGGAATGTATGATCGCAATACCTGTCGGAATGTAAGATCGCAATACCTATCGGAATGTATGATCGCAATACCTGTCGGAATGTCAGATCGCAATACCTGTCGGAATGTCAAATCGCATACCTGTCGGAATGTCAGATCACAATACCTGTCGGAATGTGGCTAAAGAAATTTTGGCAGAGTAACGTTTCAAAATTGCCTTATACCCGATCGCAATGTACGATGCAAGGAGCTATCGCAATGTTTGATCGGAATAAGTGTCGAAATACCCTTCTATCGCAATGAAGAAACCCTTGGTTATTGCGATGGATGCCAACTTTACGATGGAAACCAAAATACCACGTTTCTCGGATAGTACACAATAAATTCGGAATTTTAATCCTAAAAACGAATCAAACACCCAAAAATTTGTGTTTTTAACCCAAAATACCAATACCAAATCACTGTAACAAGTAACTAGATAACGTATATCAAGATTAAAGCATAAAAACACAAAAAAAAATTTGGGACGTGAGAAAAAGGATCAAAATAGACGAAATGATCAAGAAAACAAACACAAAAACCAAGCACTCATCCCATGGCTCTTGATACCATTTGTTTGATATGTAAATCTTGCTTATGTTTAGAGAGAGAAAGAGATAGAAAGATGGTGGATTTCACACACTTCTAGAGAGAGAAACAAATGTTTACTATGTGTAAAATGAAGAACCACACACCCTCTCCATCTAAGGAGAGGGTTTATATACCCAAGCCCTTGTCATGGGCTTGGGCTTACATTTGGGCCGGCCTACACATTTTGTAGGCTAGGCTTGGGTTTGTTTGTTAAATAAAGATAAGTAACTAAACTACGAGCTATTACATGGACTATCGTTGGAGTAACCGATCCTTCTTAATAGGTAAAACATATTTCCAACAATGATGTTGAATGTAAGTAATGAGTAAGGAAAGAAACAACCTAGTAGGAAGACACCAAGATTTATAGTGGTTCGGCAACGAGGCTCTATCCTCGTTCCTACTCCACTCCTCGAGTACACCTTACTCGAGATTTCCACTATATCCACAAGCTCCCTTCTTGGCGGAGAAAACCTTACAACGTCACTTACATTATTTTCCGACACTAAGCTAAATGTCGAGACCTAATATTAGCTAGGACCAATCTACACAACGTCGCCCAGTTCACCATTTTACGACACAAGGCTAGATGTCGAGTTCTAATCCAAAGCTGGAACCAATCTTCACAACGTTGCCTACTTCACCATTTTCCGACACAAGGCTAGATGTCGAGTTCTAATTCAAAGCTAGAACCAATCTTCACAACGTTGCTTACTTCACCATTTTCTGACACAAGGCTAGATGTCGAGTTCTAATCCAAAGCTAGAACCAATCTTCACGACTCTTCACTTTGAAGCTAAGTGAGAACTTCACACAACACAACTACATATCACTTTATAGTTTAGTGAGAACTCATAAGACATAACCACATCACTTTATAGTTTAGTGAGAACTAACACAACTTATTACAACTCAACTAAACATATCCAAGTACACACATGTAGCTTGGATCTACACAACACAAATCCAAGCACACACATGTGCAAAGGATTTACACAACTCTAATCCAAGTATTCACAAATAGCTTGGATGAACACAACTAGTCCAAGTATTCACAAATACATTGGATCTACAGAAGACATAAATAAACAAATGATGAACATGACTAGATCTTTAGGAGAAGGTGATATTCATCAATGCTTCATCTTTAATCACATCACAAGTGTGTGAGTGATATTATCTTTGGACAAGGTAAAGAAGGAGATCAAGAGGATAATCATAAGTAAACATACTTAACACATTAAGTGATCATTTACAAATGACTAGGATTAGATAAGAGAAAGAAGGCTGAAAGAGATGTCCAAAAAGGGTTGATGAAAATGCAGATTTGATCCACTATTTATAGAAGACAATTGCCAACGGCTATCTGGGGGCGGTTCCTTAACTACCCAGGCGGTTCCTTATCGATAGGGAACCACGTAGGCACTTAAGGAACCGCGAAGAGTAGACTTTACTCCTTTTTGTCTTTTAGTGAATTTGAAATATCTGAGGTTGTTTAAACCTTCAAAGGATATTCTTATGGCATTTGGAATATGTCATATTCAAATTTACATTTTCATTTTCTTAAAAATAAAGTTTATTAAAAATCTTTAGAGTTTTAAGGCTAATCACTTTTATGATCACTAAGCATGATTAAGATATGTTAGTGTAATGATTATTAACTTGATGATAGTGTTTGTTAGATAATTCGTTTTATTATTGTGTATGACAATAAATGTCTTTGTAATTTGTCGTGATAAAAACTAAGATAGATTAATTAATACTAACAATGTTTTTAGGCATTGCTTTGCATTAAAATCTTTCTTTGACATCAGCTGTAGTTGGGAAAGTTTGACCAACAAAGAAAAAAATGCTTGAACACAATGTTATCCTTACTTTCACTTGTTTTTTATCTCTCTAAGCTTCTTTCTCCTTATCTTCTCAATACCATCATCCTCTGAATCTGTTCCACTTTCAAAGTTGTTATTATCAATTACATATACCTCAATGGGATCTAAATCAGGAACCACTTCTATCTCCTTTTCATGCCTAACCCACTCTACATCTGCATCTATGTTAAAGTGATAATCAGCCATGTCTACATTCACCTCTCCAAAAAATGTTTCTTCATCTACAAAGAAATCCTCACTATCCTCTAAATTAGTATCATCTGCCTCTGTACTATTGTCTTCCTCATCCTCAACCAATGTTTGCCCCTCAACCAATATTTCTGTTGGTTCATTATTGACCACCATATCCCTTTCTTGTTCATTCACCACCCTAGTTGTCATATTGTCCTAAAATGGATCAAAGTCATAGTTCATGGACATCAAATCTTCATATATAGATTCCACAGTCTCATGCTCAGTGACTTGACCATTAACAGTTATAGGCTCAAGCTCAAGTTCAAAAAATCAAACATTCACATTTGTAGGCAAGGGCTGTGTGGAAGAGGGTGTGCCATTTACCCTTTTTGTAGTATTCTTTGTAAAATTCATTTGGAGTGGTATTGCAGGTAGGTGTGGAAGCGGGTGTGACATTTGTGGTGGGAGTTGGTGTCACAGTTGTGGTGGAAGAGGGTGTGACATTTGTGGTGGGAGTTGGTGTCACAGTTGAGGTAGAAGCAAGATTAGTGGGGTATGTTAATAATAACCCTCTCTTAGGAATCAAATCAGGGTTTATCTCCTCAATAACAACACTGCTTGTAGGAGGGGGGAAGCATATGTGTCTACCCTAGTCTGTAGGTGTTCATAGTAGACCATAATTAGCTTGTTGTTATTGATATACCTAGCTAACTCACAAACATCTTGATCATTACCAAAGGCTCTCATTCCCACATCAAGGTCAGTCCCAGGAATCATATAATGATATTAAAGAGGTTCCTAATTCACATATCCTAATTCCATCATTACATCATTTAACTCATGAATTGAAAACCTATCTATATCAGACCCATCGACATAAGCAACTAACCCATTTACATACCTCCTTATATTATTAACATATTTGATCTTACCAGCATGATGTATTTTTAGGAAAAACAGAGCAGGTTCCTTTTAAATGCAATGGGAAAAAAATTAACTTAATCATAATATTGCAATAACATTAGGATTCAAACTATTAATAAATAAACCCTATCAAAACTGGAAAATTAACAAAAACTTAGTCAAATTGATTAAATAATCATACCGTATTCAGTAGGCATTTTGTATATTTCAGTATCATTTTTATCTTCCAACAAGTGCCATTCATTTTATTGCAAATAATTGGGGATTTTTTTTCTAGGGTTTATGAAGATCGCAAATAATTAATTAGGGATGGAGTTGAGAGTGGTACCGGGAGGGAAATGAAAAGTATAAGTGTTTGTGATCGTGTGTTATGAAAGGGGTGGGCTGTAAGCATTAAATGAAGAAAAAAGAATGAAATGACAAGAGTATCTCTCTACCCACACGACTTAACGATATTAACATTGTTACTAGTTTCAAAAATGGGAAGCACAAGTGTATTTAAATTAAAATAGGGACAAACTTAATGTTTGATATAAACCATATGGACGAAACGCATAATTTTTTCTAAATAATACTCTATTATTACTAGAAGATTACCCACGCATAGCAGCGGGATTGCCTAAAGACATATAATTAATGATATGCTAATTGATTCGATGGTCGAACTTGTGACCCAATAATTGCCTAGCGATAGATAGTTAATGATTTATTAATTGACCCGATGGTCGAATCGGTAACCCGGTGACTCTTCCGGGTTGAACCGGTAGGCGAGCCCGTTCCCATTGACTCGATCAGGTTGACTCGGTGGTCAAACCCATATCCCGGTGGTTGAACCCGTGACCCGGTGACTCGATAGGATTGACCCGGTGGTCAAAGCCAGTCACCTGGTGGCTCGACAGGATTGACCCGGTTGTCGAACCCGTTACCCGGTGACTCGATCGGGTTAACCCGATGGTCGAACCCGTGACTCGAAAAGATTGGCCCGATGGCCGAACCCGTTACCCGGTGACTCAATCGGGTTGGTCCGATGGTCGATCCGTGACCCGATGACTCGACTGGGTTGACCCGTTGGTGGAAACTGTGACCAAGTTACTCGACCGAATTAATCCGGTTGTGGAACCCGTGACCCGGTAACTTATGCAATTGTTTATGGTTTAATTTTTCAACATTTTCTATTTTATCCAACTTATATGCATTTAATTTTCAACAATTCCATAATTAATATCCAACTTCTATGTATTTAATTTTTCAACAGTTCCATAATTAAATCATTTTTCAGCATTCAAAGTTTTGGGGTTTTTCCTTTATAAGTAGTAGAGATTAAAATAAAAAAAATTGAACTTTGTTTGGTTGGGTTATTTTGGACCTCAATGTTTATTTGTGGTCCTCCCTTCCACAATTTGTACTTCCCTTAATACAAATTTCCCCTGTCCACCAAAACAAAACCAACTTCCACACTTCTTCCTTAAAAAATCATTCATCAGTTTCAAATT
Organism: Glebionis coronaria; assembly: GCA_025667525.1. Classification (NCBI taxonomy): domain Eukaryota; kingdom Viridiplantae; phylum Streptophyta; class Magnoliopsida; order Asterales; family Asteraceae; genus Glebionis; species Glebionis coronaria. The sequence goes on along the minus strand of CM046878.1, from coordinate 601,491,396 downwards.
TCATCCCAAATTGAGTAAAAAAAAAAGTTACCACCTTTTCACATCAAGAACTAACCATGGTTGTGGGATCAGCTATTATGGATGCACATACTTCACCTTGTTTGTGTGTTGATGCAGTTGTTGTATCAAGTCATGTGAATCATGCAGTAAGTAGTGGTGAGGTGAATTTGCATAGGAAGGTGAAAGTTAGTAAGAAGATGAGGTTGAGGTCTTCTTTTGTGGATTGTAAGGTTCAAGTCAAAGTAAATGGTTTAAAGAAGGTGGTTAAAAGGAGTAAAGGTTTTGTGATTGTGAGTGAGCTTGGTGGACAGTATGATGAAAGTTTTTATGATGTTAATGCTGTAAGTTTTCTTTTTTGTTGTTATTTATATTTAACATTTTGTAGATTGTAATCTTTGTAGTATATATAGGATAGGTAATGGCTTTTATAAAATTTAGGTATACTAGTAAAGAGGATCCCTGTTGAGGCTATCCGGGGAAACTCGAGCCTTTTTTTTTTGGCTATGATGCACACGGCCCAAATAGTATTCCTGTGGCTTTTTCCTGCTCTTTCATGGCCTCTGGGACTTTGGTGGCAAATAATCAGTTTTATAGTTCATAGGTTGTAGTAACAAAAGTGTTGTAATCATTTTGCCAAACACGGAGGTTCGCCTGCCTTGACTCCGGGCTATCCAAAAAGATAGTCTGCTTGCAATGTCAAGTCGGACACCCGGGTTATCCAAAAATAATTACTATGCTATATTAACGATTGTGCATTCCAAACGCGACTGTGGGTGTTACATGTGAACTTTTACTCCTATGGCAACTATGATGTATTCTTTTTTTCTTCAAGTTGCATAACTTGTAGCGTATACGATGTCTTTACAAAAAAAAATTGCCGCTTTCTTTAGCACAATGGTAATAAGTCAATCGCCTTTTTCTGCATAAAAGTGTATACTTGAACACTTTTGAAAGATTAGCAATATGGTTACATATGTTTTAGTCTATAGCTTCACTTGTTATAACGTATATGTTTTAGTCTATAGCAATGGTTATCTTTGGTATGAATCATATGATCAAATGCAATATTTTTTTGCAGCAAATCTTCAATCTCTTCACCTACAAAGCAGTAAGGACTGTTATGAACCAACTATATGAGATGAATCCGACACAATATCGATGGTTCTACGAGTAAGCTTACCACATTTCCGGGCGCCTATACTTTGCAAACATCTAGAGATTACTTCCAATTTTACTTTTGACACGCTTATACTTTTCAACAGTTTTGTAGTGGAAAACAAACCCACAGACGGGAAACGCTTCCTTCGCACCCTCCAAAAGGTACACAGCCCAACTTAGGCAGTAGTGGTCAAATGGAGTTGTTTCTGTTATGTTGATTTATAGTGGTCAAACGAGTTCCGATATGGAAAAATGAGCTAAACTGATATACTCCTGTAATCATATTGAATAAATTAATAATATCCTAAAAACATTCAAAAAAGGGACCAAAAAGTATCGCTGGGTAGATGACTAGACCCGACCTGAACCATTTGAACCGAAACATAAAAGTTACCCACTTTGACAGCAACCCTGACCTGTTACTAATTTGCCCCATCCCCCTGCATTTACATATGTAACAAAAGATTCTATAAAGATCATTCATGGATCTTCAACTGTAACAACGTTTTTTTATCACTAGGAGAAACATGAACTTGCAGAAAGAGTAATGGTGACACGCCTTCACCTCTACGGAAGATGGGTCAAGGTACAAATTCCGTAACTACCTCTTTTGCTCATGATTTTGTCATTTTGTCTCATAAGCTTAAAATCATGCTGATTTTTTGTCTGGGTTTGTTCTGGGTGTTAGAAACTGGATCATGCTGAAATGTATAAAGATCTTTCGGATCAGAACTTGGAGCTGATGCGTGAACGGCTCATGGAGACTGTTATATGGCCGACTGATGATACAAATACAGAGAAGATCGGATAAAGACTTTTTCACACGTGTCACACTAATGTATGTATGTATGTATGCACTTTAACGACTGTTATATAAGTAGCTAGGTTTATGTGTGAAGAATTATAGATAGGTTTAAGTAAAATATTTTGCTTGTGTACAACGTTATACGTGTAATTCATATCGCTGTAACTTGCAACTCCTTCTGACTGTTCTAAGTTAAAACAAGGTTCGATTGCCTAATGGCGTCAATAAATGTAACATTGAGCTCATTGAAAATATGAATGTACCAAAATTGATGTTGAATTTTGCTAGTAAATAGTGAAGTACTGGATTACTGGAACCTTTGTCTCGCAGACAAAAAGAACGTTGAACGAGTTTTTGGGGTACAGCATTTGATGATGCTAAATAAGAGACCTTAAAGCGCGTATAGCTGACCAGTGGCCATACACTATATGTTCAATTTCTAATAGGACCTGTGGTCACGCTACCCCTTTAAGTTTGTTGGGAGCTCAAATCCCGTGGAGACAAAACACGTTGGAAAGTGGAAACAATGGTTACCCCAAAAATATGAAACAATCGCTAGAAGGAGGGCTTGAACCTCCGACCTTGTGGTTAACAGCCACACGCTCTAACCAACTGAGCTATTCCAGCTGTTTAGTGGAGAAAGGGAAGTACATCGCTACTACGGGAGATACACACACAATACTACGTTTCTGGTGCCGTCAAGTATCTCAACTTTTGACGTTTTCCCATAACACGAGAAAAATACCTAAAAACGTGAGTGATGGTGTGGGTCTCGTGCCATCACATGGCGTTTTCCGGGACCATTTGGTGTGGTGGTGGTGGCTCAACACTCAAAAACGCGAGGTGCGGTGTGGGGGCTGTGCCATCAAGTTGCGTTTTTGGGGATAATGGCTCAAACCACGACTAAGAGTACCCTATGCTCTAAATATGATCAAGATCTTTTTTTACGAAAATTCCTAAAATCAAATTTGAGTTATGAACCTGTGTTAGAGGAATATTATATGCATGCAATTGCTTCGATACTGTCCATCTTTCTGCAATTTACTCTATCAGTTTGTATGTATCGTCTCAGTTTTTCACAAACAGCGCCACAGCCCTTGTGACCACAATAATAACAAGCATAGCACCTATCACTGTTATTACCGCTGGAATCACACCTACAGCGGATAGTTTTATGCCCAAACTTATCACAAATGCATCAATAAACAACACTACAGTTCTTGGCCATACGCCGACTCTCATCACATATATAACAACGAATTGATATTGGTCATTTTATGACCCATATCGCCTTACCTGATTTAGCTGGTTTGTTAAGTTTGTATATACGCTTACATAGGGTTGCCAGAGAGTCTTGATGGCTTTTTATAATGTCGTGATGGGTTTACATTGCTTCCTGACGCCTTTTTATAATGTTATGTGTTCTCCTCACTAACGAAACATGGAAATTCACGATACGTGTAGGAAGACCAACGCTTCAAGGTCACAAGAATCTTTTCTATAGTTATTAGATGTTCTTTCTCGCATGCCATGAGATTTCTTGCTGGATTGTAAAATATCATCAGTAGAGACACTTTGTCAACCTAGTAAAATATCATAGTTTTGTGTTGAAAGTTATTTCGACCCATTTCGATTGTGTCAAAAATAACTCGAGGACCCAGGTGAACTATAAACTACTGCAATTATTCATTGAAAAGCTTTACTTGAAAAAAGTATTTCGGGTCAACCCAACCCACCATGCAATACTCTATATGACCCATTACCCAAACCACCCATTTTCTAGAGACATAACGGGTGTAAAATTTACCTTGTCTCTAGAAGTGACGATGGAGCTTAGAACCGAAAACCAATGGTTGACGTCGTTCACAATTACCATCGTTTCAGATTTCTATTGTCATAGTACCAACCTAAATGATTCTGGTGCATTTTAGGGACTTCATATAGCGCATTCTTTAGTAGCATTTGTGAAGAACTTCCTTTCCATTTTTCCAAAAAAACCCTAAAACAAGTAGCTTATCAATAGGAGAAACATGAACTTGCAGAAAGAGTAATGGTGACACGCCTTCAGCTGTATGGAAGATGGGTCAAGGTATCTTCCTCTTTTGCTTATTATTTTGTCATTTTGTCTGATAAGCTTGAAATCATGCTGATTTTTGGTTTGGGTCTGTTCTGGGTGTTAGAAACTGGATCATGCTGAAATGTATAAAGACCTTTCGGATCAGAACTTGGAGCTGATGCGTGAACGGCTCATGGAGACTGTTATATGGCCGACTGATGATACAAATAGAGAGAAGATCGGATAAAGACCTTTTCACCTGTGTCACGTGTCACACTAATGTATGTAGCACCTATCGACTGTTATATAAGTAGGTTTATGTGTGAAGAATTATACAGTTTTTTGTTCGATAACACTAAAGTAAAATCTTTTGCTTTTTGTATAACATGTGTAGATATGTGTAATTCATATAGCTGTAACTTGAACTCCTTTTGACTGTTATAAGTTAAAACAAGGTTTGATTGCCTAAAGGCATCAATAAATGTAACATTGAGCTCATTGAAAATATGGACAGTGAAGTACCGGATTATTGGAACCTTTGTCTTGCAGACAAAAAGAACGTTCCTAAAGAAAGTTTCGTATGAACGGGGTTTTCGGGGTAGAACGTTTGATGATGCTAAACAAGAGACTTTAAAGCGCGTATAGCTGGCCATACACTATAAGTTCAATTCCTAATAGGACATGTGGTCACGCTAACCATCTCTTAGAGGGCCCCAAAAGTTGAAAACATCCGCTAGAAGGAGGGGTTGAACCTCCGACCTTGTGGTTAACAGCCACACGCTCTAACCAACTGAGCTATTCCAGCTGTTTGTATTTGAGTTTTGTACAAGCTAATAATTTCAAATAAACTTAGATCATATTGATACAGTAAGACATCGATTTGCTGGTGTAAATACAAATTCCATCATGGGTTCCCATTTAGCTGATATTCTATTGAAATTGCTAAAAATAGTGTGTACAATAATGGAAAAAAAGACACATACATATCAGACAAGCCATTGTCAGCAACTACCAAAGCTAGATGAAATTGGCGTCTCCCGTGGCCTAGCAGTAACAATGCTTGTTTCCAAGAAATTAACGTCATTGAATTGTGAAAGAATAAATGCTTCGTGTGGCTTAATAATCCTTGAAAAGGGAGGAACTTTTATTAGGCGAAGAGGCGGTTTAGTTCCAGTCGTATAGTGTATGGACCCTTAAATGTTTTGTTGACGTCCGAAGCTGGAACTGCCACCCGTCATGGAAAGTTCTTGATGATAATGTGGAGACAAAAAATGGGGAATCTGTAAGTTTGTTGAATCCGTCATCTTGTTGAGGTTCTTGAGTTTCTTCAGTCGACTCAAGAATCAGTCTCATTATTGGATCTTTACTTATCTTCATATTCAAAGCAAAATATGCACGATGAAGTTCTTTATGGGTTATATGAAACTGAAAGGCAAGCTCACAGGACGGTCATCAGGATTTTCTAACTGGAGATGTAACCAAGAAAGAATCTAGGTTACATGCAGTGGACTGGACTCTGAATCTCTAATAAAATGTGTTATGACTTATGACGACCACCAAGCATCAGCTACATTAAGTCGAGCATCAGCTTCTGCATTCAAGGAAGTGTTCGTGATGCTCACAATCTTATTTGCAGTTATGCTGCTAGAGAGAACTCATTTCTATCGATGTTGAGAGCGGGTAGTAAAGGAAACATGTTAGAAATTTGTGCAGCATAGTATGTCTGTGCATTCGTTATTCCCGTTATCATTTCACTTCCCTCGTGAATTATCTTGTGTCGCTTGTTTCAGAAACTCATATTTTTAATGCGGGATTTGTACATCGCGTATGAAGGGACCGTGAGAAATTGTTACGGGAAGCAAAATGCGTTATTCTTACTCCTATACAACAGGTTTAAGGTTCAAATCCACAAAAGCCAAATATAGCCTATCTTTTTTTTAATATTTTACTTCCCGAAGTTAAAACAAAACTTACGGTCATTTTAAAGTCTCATGCAAGATCAAATGGTATAATTTGCCGCTTTGCGGATAACCTTAGCACAATATTAAGAAGTCAATCGCCTTTTTTCTGCATAAAACTGTACACTTGAACACTTTTGCAGAATCAGATAAAATCACACCTGTAGGCCGATACATATACTTCAGTTTTTCAGTTAACCGCTATGGCAAGTTAATGCCTGATGAATTATGACCCCATACAATAGATAACACACACAAAAAAATGATGCTTATACTGGTACACAAATGGCTAATAAAACTATCACCAAAGAGATAAAACTGAATGTGGATTGTAATTGAGTCTGATAGTTCTGTAAAATTAGCAATTAGCAATGGTTACATATGTTTCGAGTCTATAACTTCACTTGTTATAAAGTTGGTCGTGATTTTACATTTTGGTATGAATTGTCTGATCAAATGCAATATTTTTTGCAGCAAATCTTCAATCTCTTCACGTACAAAGCAGTAAGGACTGTTATGAACCAACTATATGAGATGAATCCAACACAATATCGATGGTTCTACGAGTAAGCTTACCACATTTCCGGGCGCCTATACTTTGCAAACATCTAGAAATTATTTCCAATTTTACTTTGACACGCTTATACTTTCAACAATTTTGTAGTGGAAAACAAACCCACAGACGGAAAACGCTTCCTTCGCACCCTCCAAAAGGTACACAACCAATCACTTAGACAGTAGTGGTCAAGTGCAGTTGTTTCTGCAACGTTGGTTTATAGTGGTCAAACGAGTTCCGATATGAAAAAATTAGCTAAACTGGTATACTTTTGTAATCATATTGAATAAATTAATTATCTACTAAAAACATTCAAAAAAGGGACCAAAAAGTATCGGTGGGTAGACGACTAGACCCGACCTGAGCCATTTGAACCGAAATATAAAAGTTACCACTTTGACAGCAACCCTGACCTGTTACTAATTTTCCCCATCCCCCTGCATTTTCATATGTAACAAACGATTATATAAAGATCATTCATGGATATTCAACTGTGACAACGTTTTTTTATCAATAGGAGAAACATGAACTTGCAGAAAGAGTAATGGTGACACGCCTTCACCTCTACGGAAGATGGGTCAAGGTATCTTCCTCTTTTGCTTATTATTTTATCATTTTGTCTGATAAGCTTGAAATCATGCTGATTTTTGGTTTGGGTCTGTTCTGGGTGTTAGAAACTGGATCATGCTGAAATGTATAAAGACCTTTCGGATCAGAACTTGGAGCTGATGCGTGAACGGCTCATGGAGACTGTTATATGGCCGACTGATGATACAAATACAGAGAAGATCGGATAAAGACTTGTCAGGTGTCACACTAATGTATGTATGTATGCACTTTATCGACTGTTATATAAGTAGGTTTATGTATGAAGAATTATAGATAGGTTTAAGTAAAATCTTTTGGTTGTGTACAACATTATATGTGTAATTCATATCGCTGTAACTTGCAATTTCTTCTTTCAAATGAACAGTTCCTACTAGGAGCTGTCGTCATGCCAACTATCTCTAAAAGGGGAGGGCTTTACCTTACCCCGTTTGAGCAAGTGTGGCGCTGAGCTCAAATCCCATGGATCCAAAACGTAAACCCCAGTAAAAAAAACAACCGCTAGAAGGAGGGGTTGAACCTCCGACCTTGTGGTTAACAGCCACACGCTCTAACCAACTGAGCTATTCCAGCTGTATGTACATGTGCTTTGTACATGCTAACCATTTATTCAAAGGTAGAGTTAATCAAATCTGGGGAGACTTAATCAGAATAACTTCGTGAATTCATAGTTTCACAATCGAAAACTTGTTACAAAAGAGAAAGATACTTACTCTCTGAATTAAAAAAACTACTATATTATTTCTATGATTAAAATCCGGTTTCAAAAAATAGACGTACCATATAGATAATAAAAAAAATATACGTACCATATCGTTACACTTTAAAAACTACGTAGCTATTTTATGCCTTAAACCCTATTTTTAGGACATCAAGTTGAGTAATACTGCTGTAAAATGCTGCAACTTACCGAAATAAGTTTGATATTGCCTTTTTGTCTTGTACTTTCATCAGTGCATATTTTTTTTCTTTCTAGCATAAGGTATACTCTCATGTCATACAATACCCCATAACATCAAAAACATACATCCCTCCATAACACCACGTTTCTTGTGCCGTCAAGTATCTCAACTTTTGACGTTTTCCCATAACACGAGAAAAATACCTAAAAACGTGAGTGATGGTGTGGGTCTCGTGCCATCACATGGTGTTTTCCGGGACCATTTGGTGTGGTGGTGGTGGCTCAACACTCAAAAACGCGAGGTGCGGTGTGGGGCCCGTGCCATCAAGTTGCGTTTTCGGGGATAATGGCTCAAGCCACGACTAAGAGTACCTATGCTCTAAATATGATCAAGATCTTTTTTTATGAAATTCCTAAAATCAAATTTGAGTTATGAACCTGTGTTAGAGGAATATTATATGCATGCAATTGCTTCGATACTGTCCATCTTTCTGCAATTTACTCTCTTATTAGTTTGTATATATCGTCTTAGTTTTTTACAAACAGCGCTACAGCTCTTGTGACCACAATAATAACAAGCATGGCACCTATTACTGTTATTACCGCTGGAATCACACCTACTATTACAGCGGATAGTTTTATGCCCAAACTTATCACAAATGCATCAACAAACAACACTACAGTCCTTGGCCGACTCTCACCACATATATAACAACGAATTGATATTGGTCTTATGACCCATGTCGCCTTACCTGATTTAGCTTGTTTGTTAGGTTTGTATATTCGCTTCCATAGGGTTGCTAGAGAGTCTTGATGGCCTTTTATAATGTCTTGATGGGTTTACACTAACACTGCTTCCTGATGCCTTTTTATAATGTTATCATGGGTTCTCCTTACTAACGAAACATGGAAATTCACGATACGTGTAGGAAGACAAATCTTTAAGGTCACAAGAAGCTTTTCTACAGTTATCAGATGTTCTTTCTCGCAAGTCATGAGATTTCTTGCTGGATTGTAAAATATCATCAAGTGAGACACTTTGTCAACCTAGTAAAATATCACAGTTTTGTGTTGAAAGTCATTTCGACCCATTTGGATTATGTTGCACCTCCAATGAATGAAAAAGTAATAAAATTGTTAAGACGTGAATGGGTGAAATTTGTCAAATGGGTCAAACATAATTCGAGGACCGAGGTGAATTATAAACTGATTATTCATTGAAAAACTTTCCTTCAGAAAAGTGTTTCGGGTCAACCCAACCCACCATGCAATACTCTATATGACGGTATGACCCATTACCCAAACCACCCATTTTTCTAGAGACATAACGGGTGTGAAATTTACCTTGTCTCTAGAAGTGACGATGGAGCTTAGAACCTAAAAACCAATGGTTGACGTCGTTCAGATCAACCATCGCTTCAGATTTCTATTCTTGTCATAGTACCAACCTAAATGATTCTGGTGCATTTTAGGGACTTCATATAGCACATTCTTTAGTAGCATTTGTGAAGAACTTCCTTTCCATTTTTCCAAAAAAACTTTAAAACAAGTAGCTTATCAATAGGAGAAACATGAACTTGCAGAAAGACTAATGGTGACACGTGTTCACCTCTACGTAAGATGTGTAATTCATATCGCTGTAACTTGAACTCCTTTTGACTGTTATAAGTTAAAACAAGGTTCGATTGCCTAAAGGAATCAATAAATGTAACATTGAGCTCATTGATGTACCCAAATTGGTGTTGAATATTGCTAGTGAAGTAATATTGCATTACTGGAACGTTAGTCTCGCAGACAAAAAGAACATTGCTAAAGAAAGGTTCATATGAACGCTTCCTAGTAGGAGCTGCGGTCATGCCAAAACGCCAACCTTGCGCTGAGCTTAAATTCTGTAGAGAGACAAAACGTTGGAAACAATGATTACTCCAAAAAGTTGAAAAAAACGCTAGAAGGAGGGCTTGAACTCCGACCCTGTGGTTAACAGCCACACGCTCTAACCAACAGAGCTATTCCAGCTTTATATATTTGACCAAATTCGAGGACCAAGGTCAAAGGTTTTAATATAAAATTTTGAATCCTACGGTAGTTCAAGGATTCTAAGGATTTTTAGTTAAAGGAGGCTAATCATACCTAACGCAAAAGTTCATATTGTTGGGGAAAGCTGAATACACATAAATAATAAGCGAAATAGGCCGATTGTGATGACTAGTTCTCATACTAGCTCCACCACTACATCCGTCCAATAATAGTAGTCCACTTCGGTTTTAGTTTTGCAATTTTGCTATTAAAATATTTTTGTTTTTGTTATATGATATTTGATGAAACTATAACAATGAAAATACATTTAAAAACTCAATTCATTTATATATTTTTATATAACATAAATAAAAATATTTAAAGTCGAAGTTCCAAATTTAAGACGAAAAAATCAACACCGAACTATTATTATGGGATATTATGGACGGGCAAAGTAATTCATAAACCGACACAAACACATAATAGGTAAAAACTAAAAAGATATACTCCACTAATTAATGTTGACTGGTTTAAAATAGAAAGTAATCCTAGAGTCCTTCACGGATTTTACTTTATAAGCGACACAAACACAAAAACAACATTTTGCCTATAAATATAATCCCATCAGATAATCAATCCATATAACTTTCAAAAGTCGATCGTAAAGTTATTGCTGGTGATCAAACGAAGTTTCGAATTCTGCTAGCTAAGTTTCAAGGTACGAATAATCCATATTTAAGTTAATAATCATCATCGCGTTATCCTAGTCGTAGATATTCAAGTATCCAACTACTTGAACTGCTGTATTTAATTTGTTCTTTTGCTTTTGTTAAAACGTACAGATGACAATGGATTGTAGTACCTGGAATGTTGGTATGCTCGGGCAAGAAGTATATAACATAAAGTTGGCCATGATTCCGGTGTCTGAATTTATTGATAAGGTTTCTAGACTCGTAACTCTAATAGAATATAAGATGCACAATCTGAGGATAAAACAAGAAATATATCCATATATTTCTTTTGGTTATGAAGACTTATTGAGACAGTTGGAAGAAGAAGTGGCATGTGAGTCTAGTCGTTATCGAACTGAAGTCGTATCTAGTTTGGAGAAGTTGTGCAAAGAAGATGGCCCATGTGGTAAGTATGCAAAAGAATGGGAGGATTTAGAAGAGATGCAACAAGATGACTCACGAAGAAGGGATATTTTATCTCGTTTTGAAAGTTTTACTCAGAGACTAGAAGGATTGCAAAAACATTCCTTTGATGCTTGCACTAAATACGTGACTTCGAAGTTGTAACAACAAGAAGATCCAACCACAAATCTCCATTGTTAGCTTAATAAAAAAGCTTATATATTATAAGCCCATGTTAAATTAGACTCGTTATTATGCTTGTTTAAGATAAGGATTTCTTTTGTTCTTTTGATTAAGCCTTAATAAATCATTAAATTTGTTTTAAGTTTATTGAGATGTTTGAATTGATAAAACCATATTAGATAGCATGGTCTTTGTGCTGCATGCGAGTGTTCGCTTTATAAGCAGTTTTTCATAGAGCATCGTGTTGCCTCCTTCTCAATCTCTCCAACTGTCGTTCATGTCCACCACATGTACGCACCTAATCGACTGTTATATAAGTAGGTTTATGGGTGAAGAATTATACAGTTTTTTGGTCGATAACACTAAAGTAAAATCTTTTGCTTTTTGTACAACCTGTGTAGATATGTTAATTCATATCGCTGCAACGTAACTCTGTTTGACTGTTATAAGTTAAAACAATGTTCAATTGCCTAAAGGCGTCAATAAATATAACATTCAGCTCACTGGAGATATGAATGTACCCAAATTTAAATGTTGAATATTGCTAGTTACTGGAACGTTAGTCTCGCAGAGAAAAAGAACATTGCTAAAGAAAGGTTCATATGAAAGGTAGGAGATGTGGTCACGGCAACCATCTCTAAAAGGGACGGGCTTAACATTACCCCGTTTGAGTATGCGTGACGGTGAGCTCAAATCCCGTGATCCAAAACGTTGGAAACCATGGTTACCCGAGAAAGAAAAAACAACCGCTAGAAGGAGGGGTTGAAGCTCCGACCTTGTGGTTAACAGCCACACGCTCTAACCAACTGAGCTATTCCAGCTGTTTAGTGGAGAATGGGAGGTACATCGCTACTACAGGAGATACACACACAATATTACGTTTCTGGTGCCGTCAAGTATCTCAACTTTTGACGTTTTCCCATAATACGAGAAAAATACCTAAAAACGTGAGTGATGGTGTGGGTCTCGTGCCATCACATGGCGTTTTCCGGGACCATTTTGTGTGGTGGTGGTGGCTCAGCACTCGAAAATGCGAGGTGCGGTGTGGTGCCCGTGCCATCAAGTTGCGTTTTCGGGGATAATGGCTCAAGCCACGACCAAGAGTACCCTATGCTCTAAATATGATCAAGATCTTTTTTTATGAAAATTCCTAAAATCAAATTTGAGTTATGAACCTGTGTTAGAGGAATATTATATGCATGCAATTGCTTCGCTACTGTTCGTCTTTCTGCAATTTCCTCTCTTATCAGTTTGTATGTATCGTCTTAGTTTCTCACAAACAGTGCTACAGCCCTTGTGACCACAATAATAACAAGCATGGCACCTATTACTGTTATTACCGCTGGAATCATACCTACTATTACAGCGGATATTTATGCTCAAACTGATTACAAATCTTGGCCATATGCCGACCCTCATCACATATATAACAACAAATTGATATTGGTCGTTTTATGAACCATGTCGCCATACCTAATTTAGCTGGTTTGTTAGGTTTCACTACAACAAAATCAATGTTTAGGGTCGGACGAAATTTAGGGTCGAAATTTTCGACCCTAAATTAAGGTGGGGCCCACACATTTTCAACCCAAAAGAGCCCAAAAAGGCTGGTCAAAAAGCAGGTGGGACCCAAAAAATTTAGGGTCGAAATTTCGACCCTAAATTAAAAGTTTTAAATAATTTTAATTTATTTGTTATATAATTTATTTTTAATAATTAAAAACAATTTTAAAAGAATTAAATTTTAAATTTAATAATTTAGGGTCGAAATTTCGACCCTAAATATAAAATTTAAAATAATTTTAATTTATGTATTATATATTATAGGAAAAAGTTCCCCATAGACCCCAATTTTATCATAGACCAAATGGGATAATCCTGGCCCTCCATTTTTATATATTTGAGTGGTTGAGATTTTTTATTTTTATTTAACCGCAACTATTAAAAACCGTTTAAAACTTTCCATTTTTATACTTTCTATTTTTTTTTTACATTCAATTTCCCAACTGCACACACACACTCTCTCTACACTCACTCTCCCCAACCCGCAACCACCCCAACCACCACCGGAACCACCTCAACCACCATCCCAACCACCTCTGTTATAGATCCGATCTATTCGGAATCCTCTAATCGTCTCATTTGTACATATAATCGTAACCCTAACCCTAATTTTTACATCTATATGGATATACGAGATGAGTATGCTGCTGCTAACGCGGCGAAGCTTAAATCATCATCGAACCCGTCTGGAGAAGCTGGTAATGGTCTTTTTTTTTATTTTTATGCTTTTAATTTATGCTTATTATGCTTATCTGGTAGCTTATCTGGGTTTTATGCTTATTACACTTATCTGGTAATTTATATTTGATTTATTAAAGGGAAATTATTATTTACACTTATTTGGTAACTTATTATGCTTATATTTGATTGTTTTATTTTGAATCTGACGAATCATGTATGTTTCATGGTGAAACATACATGATTCTACATGATTTAGTGTTCATTTGACCTAACTGATATGTTTTGATTGATTGAGAGTTGATTTCTTGGAATCACTAGAAACTTATTTTGAATCTGACGAATCATGTATGTTTCATGGTGAAACATACATGATTCTGCATGGTTTAGTGTTCATTTGACCTAACTGATATGTTTTGATTGATTGAGAGTTGATTTCTTGGCTTTTGATTCAGTTATACTTGTTAATATTTGGCCTTGCATTTGTTTAACTGTCATAGTGAATCATATATGTTTCATCATGAAACATATATGATTCATAATGAATCATATATGTTTTATGATGAAACATATATGATTCACTATGAATCATATATGTTTTATGATGAAACATATATGATTCATAGTGAATCATATATGTTTCATCATGAAACATATATGATTCATAATGAATCATAAAACATATATGATTCATTATGAATCATATATGTTGTAAAACATACATGAAAGGGAAATAGCTTTAGCTTTTGTATTCTGCAAGTGTATTCTGCAAGTGAAACATACATGATTCTGCATGATTTAGTGTTCATTTTGACCTAACTCATATGGTAGCCATTTGTATTCTGCAAGTGTATTCTGCAAGTGTATTCTGCAAGTGTATTCTGCAAGTGAAACATACATGATTCTGCATGATTTAGTGTTCATTTTGACCTAACTGATATGGTAGCCATTTGTATTCTGCAAGTGTTTTATTCATGGTGAAACATACATGATTCTGCATGATTTAGTGTTCATTTTGACCTAACTGATATGTTTTGATCGATTGAGAGTTGATTTCTTGGCTTTTGATTCAGTTAGACTTGTTAATATTTGGCCTTGCATTTGTTTAACTGTCATAGTGAATTATATATGTTTTACCATGAAACATATATGATTCATGATGAATCATATATGTTTCATGATGAAACATATATGATTCACTATGAATCATATATGTTTCATGGTAAAACATACATGAAAGGGAAATAGCTTTAGCTTTTGTTTTTTAAGATTATGATGGTAGCCATTTGTATTCTGCAAGTGTTTTATTCTGAATCCTGACGAATCGTGTATCTTTTGCAGTTACTACAACTAAAGTTGGTATAAAAAGTACGCCTCCTAAACCTGAAGCTCCTACAACCTTGCGTCCTAAATTTAGAGCTGGTAAAACAATCGTACTTCCTAAATCTGTAGCTCCTAGCACAGATAATCCTGAACCGCTTGTTAAACCTAAAGCTGTCAAAACATCCCCGCCCCCTAAAACCACTATGCGAACTAGGCAAGCTGATCCTGAACCACCTCTACCTCCTCCTTTAAACACTGACAAACCCCCATATGCTCAAAAACTTAATATTGTATTTTCTCGAAAAGATAAAGACGATAAGAAGGGTAGTAAACCTGTTGTAGAGGCTAAAGAGAGTAAGAAGGGTAGTAAACCTGTTGTAGAGGCTAAAGAGAGTAAGAAGGGTAGTAAACCTGTTGTAGAGGCTAAAGAGAATAAGAAGGGTAGTGAGCCTGTTGTAGAGGCTAAAGAGAATAAGAAGGGTAGTGAGCCTGTTGTAGAGGCTAAAGAGAATAAGAAGGGTAGTGAGCCTGTTGTAGAGGCTAAAGAGGATAAGAAGGGTAGTGAGCCTATTGTAGAGGCTAAAGAGAATAAGAAGGGTAGTGAGGCGGGTGGTGATGATGGGAGTGGGGAATCTGATGAGCCTGGGAGTGATGAGCCTGGGAGTGAGGAGACTGCTGAAACATATGTGAGTGAGAGTGAAGAAGCTGAGTATATGATAGTTGCAAAGAGTGGGAATAAGGAGCCGTCCTCAAGTGATAGTGATTATGTGGCGAAGAGTGAGAGTGAAGAAACTGATGAGATGGTTAAGACAGATGAAGAAGAATTGGAAGTTGCAAAGGCGAGTCAGAAAGTGCCTAGTAAACGTGTTGGGAATGTAGCTGCCAAAGAGGGTGTTGCGAAAAAAGCAAAGGTTGAGAAAAAAGAGGGTGTTGTGAAAAAAGGAAAGTTGAGAAAAAAGAGGGCGTTGTGAATAAAGCAAAGGTTGAGAAAAAAGAGGGCGTTGCGAAAAAAGATGTGGATGTGAAAAAAGAGGGTGCTGTGAAAAAACAAGTTGATAGGAAACCCAAGGTGGATATGAAACGGGAGTCAGAATCTACCATGGTTGTTTATGAATCACCATCTAAGAAGCAGATGGTGAACAAGAAGAAACCTCTTACTAAGGAACAGGCTAAGAAAGTTGGGTACTTGAATGAGTTTCCGCCTCTTTTTTCTAGAACTGTACCAAAGTCACTTTTGGATGTCATAAAAGATGCTTCTCTTGTTGACATGGAACAGTTTTTGAATGAGATTGGTTTTTCTAACTGGTGGGGTCTTAAGGTTGATCAGTTACCAAATCGTTTAGCGAGGGTTGCTGTGAAAGCTTTTAATAAGTCGACTTATGAAATTAAGCTTGCTACAGGCAGCTTTCTAGTCACGCCCGAGAAAATCCATGAAATCCTAGGACTTCCTATTGGTGGAATTTCCTTGTTTGATTCGCCCGAGAGACCTTCAAACGACATTGTTGTTAATTCATGGCTACAACAGTTTGCGCCAAAGGCTCAGAAAAAAATCACGGCTAAGGACATCAGTGACAAGTTGATGCAGGCGACGGAAGTTGATTTTATGTTTAAACTCAACTTCCTGACACTTTTCGCAACTGTGATGGGTGACGCGGACTTCATGAAAGCAGCACCAAGGCTTAATGTGGTTAACCACATTTATGAAGATACGGATATTTCTAAGGTGGATTGGTGCCGTTTTGTTCACTCTTGTTGTCTTCAAGAAGGTGTATTACCTAACACTCTTGACGGCTTTTACACAGGTCCCTTGTATTTTCTAATTGTAAGTGCCCTCTCTTTTTTATTAACTTTTATTTGTTTTACATTTTTAACTAATTTTAACATTTTGTAACACTAAACATATATGTTTTTTTTCTATTGTGTGCAACTCCTTTATCTTGATTCAACGAAGTATGACCGATATACAGTTGTTCGTTCAAGACCAGCCATCAGGGACTGGAGTTCTGCTGACATGCATAAGCGGCAAGAACTTGAGCTTCAAGATCAAGTATTTGGTAAATTGGAGCTTCGTGGAGCATGGAGTCCGGATGAGGCACGACAAACTGAGGGTTTCTTTGGTGCCACTGATCTTAAAAAGAAGTTGAAAGCTTCAGGTGTACCACCTAAGGAGAAAAAGGTATGAATCAACATTTTTAAATGTTTATAATATTGCGTATAATTCACCATTGATCATATTTTGAATCTAACTTTCAGTGTATTTTACATTTATTTGTAGAGTATATGCAAAGTTCATACGATTCACCATGAGTCATTTATGTTTCATGGTGAAACATATATGTTTCACCATGAATCATATATGTTTCACCATGAATCATATATGTTTCACCATGAAACATATATGTTTCATGGTGAAACATATATGTTTCATGGTGAAACATATATGTTTCACCATGAAACATATATGTTTCACCTTGAATCATATATGTTTCACCATGAAACATATATGTTTCACCATGAAACATATATGTTTCACCATGAAACATATATGTTTCACCATGAAACATATATGTTTCACCATGAAACATATATGATTCATGGTGAAACATATATGATTCATGGTGAAACATATATGCAAAGTTCTTCATGAATCATATTTAATTCTAACTTTCAGTGTATTTTATGTTTATTTGTAGAGTATATGCAAAGTTATTGAAGATAAGCTGTCAAGAGTATCAAAGGAGAAGTCTGAGATAGAAGCTCTCTTGAAAAGGGCTAGCAACGACTTCCCAAATGATGAACAAGTTGATGCTTTGTACCACAGATATATTGGATTGTTTAAAGATACTATGTGGTTGCAAGATAAGTCACCCCATATTGACGATTTTGACGATCAGAAGAGAGATGATGATAAGAAAGACGATGAGAAGAGAGACAAGCCGGCTGATGACACGGCTGAGAAGAGAGACGAGCCGGCTGATGATCCGGCTGAGAAGAGAGATGAGGCGGAGAATGTTGCTGATGCTAAAAAAGGAGAGAGAGGCAAGGAGACGTGTCATGCTGAGGATGTTGTTGTTGAGAAGGAGGGGTGTGTTGATGAATTAAATGTGGAAACTTATACTCAGTGGATTAATGCGAACATATGGTGGTATGGACCATATGTGGTTGATGTGACTGTCGAATCTTTTGGCCATGAGGTAATTTGTTAACCTTTTATTTTTTATTTTTTATTTTTTATTTTTTATTTTTTTAATTATTTATTCATATTTTTTACATTATGTTATTATGAATTGTTTAATTAAAAAAAAGGTTCAATGTTTCAGGAGGAGTATTGGGCTTGGCCTACGGATCTTCCTGGTGCTGCTGTGACTGCTCCACCGCTGCCTGGTGCTGAGCCTGCTGGGATTGCTCCACCGCTGCCTGGTGCTGAGCCTGCTGGGACTGCTCCACCGCTGCCTGGTACTGGGACTCCTACACAACAGACTCCTCCACAACAAACTCCTCCAATGGGTATTAAGAAATTGGTCCAACCAGATTCTCCGATAACTTCTGTTTATCAGTATAAGAGAATCAATGTTGAGTCATTGATTAACAGAGTTGAGTTTATCATGGGAAACAGTTTGTTTTCTATGCAAGGCGAAAAATAGTAAGCTCTCTTTGTCATGTCTTTTTAGAATTTTTTTGTTAAATGTGTATGAAAAAATACATGATCCATGATGAAACATACATGATGCATGATGAATCATGTATGTTTCATCATGCATCATGTATGTTTCATCCATAACTTTTTGTGTAAATTATTGGATAACACCATTTATTTTCTTATTTTTGTAGTGAAATTGTTTTTCAAACTGTATCTGGATATCCTCTATCAGCCGTACGTGTCAATTTGGAAACTTTGGCACCAAGGTTATGGATAGATGCTAGTGTCATAGACTGTTTTGTCGCCATTCTTAATGCTGAGCATGATGCCAAACTTCTAGAGACGAAATATCACTATTTTTCTACTGGTTGTATTGTAAGTTGTCATTTGACTATTCTTCGAGTGGTTCTATTAGTTTCATGTTTTCTCTTATGACTTTTTTTTTCTTATACAGACATCAGATATGATTAGCAGAGTTCTTGGTGAGGAACCATCATACAAACTGTTTAAGGCAGCAATATTGAATCAGTTTGAAGGTGATGAAGCTTCCGCGTCTCTCTCACGTGTTGAGTTGGCTTTTTTTCCTATATGCGCTTCAAATCATTTTTATGTGGTTGTTTTCAACCTCAATATGCCAACTACAATGTTGATTCTTGATAATGCTTCTGGATTTACCTATTCAGCAAAATACAAGGGAGCTTGCGATATTTTGGTAAGTTTATTATGGGGGATTATATATATATATTTTGGTAAGTTCACCATGAAACATATATGTTTCATGCTGAAACATATATGTTTCACCATGAAACATATATGTTTCACCATGAAACATATATGTTTCACCATGAAACATATATGTTTCACCATGAAACATATATGTTTCATTATGAAACATATATGTTTCACTATGAAACATATATGTTTCATGTTGAAACATATATGTTTCATAATGAAACATATATGATTCATAGTGAAACATATATGTTTCATAATGAAACATATATGAAACATATATGTTACACATGCATTTTTTTTAATATATTTTTGTGTTTTTCTCTTTCTCGTTTTGTAGAAAAAGTTCTTTGCAAGGTATTTGGAGGAGCATGATCATCCAAGTCACTCCAAAGTTTCAAAAATGAAAGCCTATGTTCCAAAGTTGAGATGGAGTACTAAAGACAATCATGAAGACTGCGGTGTATTTGCTATGATCCATTTGGAGAACTACACCGGTGACAGTAAGAGGAGCTGGGATGTTGGTCTTTGCGAAGAATCTGCTATGCAAAGAACTTTGTTGATGCGTATGAGGTTCAAGATAGCTACAAAGATTCTTCTTCATAATTTCAACAAGGAAAGAGCCAAAATGTTCAAGCTTGCCTATGATTTTGAGACAAAGGTTGACAAGGAAGAAAGAATCGCAATCATTGTTCATGCGCTCAACCATAGACATGAGCGTGATCCAGACAAGGCTAATGATATGGCTGAGAAGGCTGATGATATGGCTGACAAAGGAGAGGGTGATATGGCTAAGAAAATTGAAGGGAAATGAAGAATGACTTTTATTCTATGATTGTGAATGGTAGAAGGATAGGAAAAAACACTAATATGGGTCTCTTTTGGTAGATCTAGCTGTTGGGCCGCTGATGTATCTAATTGTTAGTAATCATTGTATTTTTAACGTAGTCTAAACAATGTAGTCTGTACAAGGTAGTTTGAATTACATGTTTGTATTTTATATCTGTTCAAATCTTTGATAATTACAAGGTTTATCTGTGTACAAAGAATGATAGATGTGCCTTGATGAATCTTATATGGTTGATGATAAATCATACATGTTTTATCATGAATCATACATGATTCATGAAAACACATGTATGAATAATCACACTTGCTTTTGAAATTTTTAGATTTAGAGTTCTTTTTAACAATTATAATGTATCACTCTTGAATGAATCCATCATGATTCATTATGAATCATATATGTTTCATCATAAAACATATATGTTTCGTGATGAATCATATATGTTTCATCATAAAACATATATGTTTCATGATGAATCATATATGTTTCATAATGAAACATATATGATTCATGATGAATCATATATGTTTCATAATGAAACATATATGATTCATGATGAATCATATATGTTTCACCATGAAACATATATGATTCATGGTGAAACATATACGTTTCATCCCTTTCATCCCCAAACACTTCCAAACACTTTAAATTAAAATGATAAAGCAGAAATAATCAAGTATTAATTGAACTAAATATCAAAACAAAGTTGATTCAAAGTATAAAAGTAAGTGTAAAACAAATTGTTAATTGAAAACATATTGATAGTAAATATGACTTGAAAAAACATAGAATGATCAACAAGCTGTGTTTGATGTTTGTTCTGTAGCAGCAACGTTTCCAGCTTTTGTAGCAGCAACGTTTCCAGCTTCTGTAGCAGCAACGTTTCTAGCTTCTTCTTGAGCAGCTTTCATAAGCGCCAACTTTGCAATATACTTTGGATTTAATGGACATGTGTTCTTGGTATGTTTATTTGTCACTTGTTTGCAACATAAACATTTCCTAGCCTGCTTTTTCTTAGCTTTTATAGCCATTTCTCTTGCACTTTTTATACGTGCTCCTTTAGGTGCTGCTTTACGTTCTCCTTTAAGACCAGCTTTGTTTCGAGCCCCTTCTGGATTTCCTATGATCGGTTTATCAGCAGCCGGATTTCCAATGGCATATAAATCTAGGATTACATCACTCGTTTTCTGGGAAGGTGGCTTAGGAACTTGAACTTGTATTTCCTTCTTAATTTTTTCCAACGTTTGCACAAATTCTGCCAACTTTGCTTCATCTTTACTCAACCAAAACAAGCATTCATCCACCACGTTGTTGGCGTTGATAGTTAACCTTTCAATGGTTTCGTTCTTTTCTCCGTATCTGTTTGTCTTTCTTCTCAATCCAAGTGGTATTAAATCCCTTCTCCAACGCCTTAGAATGTATTTATCTGGAATCTTTCCAACATCACGGTTCTTCAAAACACAAAATACGTGTCGGCACAAAAAACCATATCGAGTGAAATGTCTACAAGTACAACTAACTGAACCGTCTTCTGGATGACGCAGAACCTGATTATGAAACATTAAAAACAAAATTAATACTTGGGAATTTACCAAAACAATTAGGAAACATGTATGATTCATCATGAAACATGTATGTTTCATCAGGAAACATGTATGATTCATCAGAAAACATGTATGATTCATCATGAAACATATATGATTCATGATGAATCATACATCATTTTGGTAACAGTAACCACAATTAATGATTCATTAACCATTAAACATATATGAATCATATATGTTTCAGGATGAATCATACATGTATGATTCATCCTGAAACATATATGTTTCTTCATGAATCATATATGTTTCAGGATGAATCATACATGTTTCCTGATGAAACATACATGTTTCATCAAGAAACATGTATGATTCAACATGAATCATATATGTTTCATGGTGAATAAATCCTATACTATTTTGGAAACAGCAACAACATTTAATTGATTTCACTCACTAACCTTGTAGGTAGCAACCTTGTCTTCTTCTTGTATAACCATCTCTTTGCCTTCCTCGGTATAAATTGTCCGGTACTCCCCTGCCCTCGTGTCTTTAACATGAGCCGTCTCAACTCCCTCTTCCGTTCTAAGCTCTACTATTTGACAAGCCCAAATCGATTCCATTATTTCTTTTTGAACAAGCAGAAATATTGTCCTAGTATATATCTTAGCCGCATGTGTTTCCATCTCTAACCTTGTATAAGGTTTTGAAGCTGCTTCAAATGTTTTGAAGTCTAAAAACTCTTGCCTGTGTCTTTGCCTTTCCATGACAGCTTCATAGCACATCATGAAATTGAGTAATGTTGACCCATGATTCGTGAAACATTTGAAAAATGCATTTTCACTCTCGGATCTCGAAGTGGTTCTCATTAAGCCAAACAAAGGAGAGGTAATAAAGTATGCCGGTAACCACATTTCTCGAAGGGTAAACATCTTCTTCATCCACTTGTGGTCTTGCAATTTGAAGTCTTCGATTAATTTATTCCATCTTTCTTCAAAGTCCTTAGGCTCTATGAACATATTCCATACAAGTTTGTTGAAACGTTCTTTGAAATTTGTCTCTTCATATGTTTCTTTGCATATCTGTAAAAATAATCAAACGAGAATGATTAGATACATGGCTCATCATGAATCATATATGTTTCATCATGAATCATATATGTTTCATCATGAATCATGTATGTTTCATCATGAAACATATATGATTCATGATGAAACATACAGAATTCTACAAGAAAAATACAGACTTATGGTAAATGAAATTCACCTTTGATGGAACTTTTTGCATGATGTGCCACATGCATAATCTATGTTTAGACTGCGTAAACACTGCTTCAATTGCTCGCTTCATTGCCCCATCTTGATCTGTTACAACCATATCGGGTTGCTTTGCGTGAGCAGTCAAGAATGAAGTTAATAGCCATATATAAGCTTCTGTGTCTTCACATAACAACAATCCTGCGCCAACTGTCACCGACTTTCTGTGATTATCTATGGCGGTGAATGGAACAAAAACTATGTCGTACCTGCAAATTAAGTAAATCATAATCAGATTTGAATGATTAGATACATGGTTCATTAGATACATGTTTCATGATGAATCATATATGTTTTAGAATGAAACATATATGATTCATCATGAAACATTTATGATTCATCATGCAACATGTATGTTTCATGATGAAACATACATGATCCATAGTGAATCATATATGTTTCATCTTGAAACATATATAGTAAACCATATAGAATTCTACAAGAAAATGTTTTTATTCAACAACTTACTTATTCGTTCTGAATGTTGCGTCAAATGATATTACATCACCAAACTCATTGTAGTTGCATTTATCAACTTCATCTGCCCAAAAAAGTGCAACTAACACGCCGTTTTCAACCTTATACTGAAATGTAAAGTCTGGCGCAAACAACTTCCTATTTTACATCTTCTCGATCAACATATGTGCATCACTTTCTCCTATAACCTCATTAACGTCTCTGATATGGTTCTTAAAATCGTCAGTCGTGCCATGAACATACTGAGAACCCCCTTTCATCGTAGAATACAAGTGGTGTGCCTTTGTTCCACCAAGTTTCATTGTTGAAGCTTTTATAACAAACATTTTTTCCGTCTGAGTCATCTTTCGTTGTTTCTTTGTAAGATGCTCAAATTCTTTTGGAATCATTCGGTGGTTGTGTTTCGGATCGAATGTAACTACTTCATACTTTCCGGTACGATCATCCAAAGCAATCTTAATTCTCGCACGGCAACCCGTTAGTCTATGCCTTGTATTTCTAACTTGCTTATCATTGTGTTGAGGATCCAATGTGTTAATATTTATCTCCTTTGGATTCCCTTCTCGATTACACATGACATACTTTGATTTCACCAAACCACTTTTTGTTTTCTTTTGACATGTCATCTTAGCTTCAAACCCTGCCTTTTCAGCGTAAGTGTTATAGAAATCGACACCTTGCTCTATTGTATCAAAAGTTTGCCGCACAAAAGGTAGGTACTGCGTTTCAACATATGGTTCGCAGTATATCGTTCCTCCAGGGGTCTCGCCTTCTGGGAACAAAGTTGGAGTGCTCCTTGTAACTGTTAAACAATAACATTTAGGTTTTGTTTTAGTAAATTATTTTTACAGTGAATCATGTATGTTTCATGTTGAATCATACATGTTTCATCATGAAACATATATGATTCCTGATGAAACATACATGATTCATCTAACTTGTTTTTGAAGTTTTTACCAATTACAGTTTTTTAAAGAATAACTATTTTAACAGAATCATAGAATCATATATGATTCATTTTGGATCAATTGTTTGTATATTTGAATGAAACATATATGTTTCATGATGAAACATACATGATTCATAATGAAACATATATGTTTCATGATGAAACATACATGATTTATTCAATATACAAACAATTGATTCAAAATGAAACATATATGATTCATTTTGGATCAATTGTTAGTATATTGAATGAAACATATATGTTTCATGATGAATCATATATGTTTCATTCTGAAACATATATGTTTCATGATGAAACATATATGATTCAACATGAAACATACATGATTCACTGTAAAAATAAACCTTAATTATATATGTTTGTATGTTGAATGAAACATATATGATTCATTATAAATCATATATGATTCATCATGAATCACTTGTTTTGTATATTGAATGAATCATATATGATTTACCTGGAGTTTGAATGGTATTGGCTTCAACATTTGACTCTTCAATTTGATTTTGAGTCATAGGGTTTTCATCTTCTTCGTATTGAACTATACTTGAATCTGCATCAATCGCATCCTCATCAACCATATTTGTGGTAGTTGTGATTAGGGAAGGTAGTTGTGGAGGTTGAGGTCGCCGGAAAAAATGGAATGGAGGTTGTTGTGGTTGTTAAGGTCGCCGGAAAAGTTAAGCTTTATAGATCTGTGATTAAGGAGATCTTTGATTAGGGAGTTGTGGTGGTTAAGGTCGCCGGAAAAAAACGGTTATAAAGGTTGTTGGGGTGGTTAAGGTCGCCGGAAAAAACAGTTAAGAAGGAGGTGGTGGTCGCCGGTTGAGCTCAGGAGGTGGTGGTCGCGGGTTGTAACTGAAAAAAAGGAAGAACAGTTAGCCAGCTGTGTGTTTTTTTTAGAAAAAATGAATTTTCTAATTTCTAAAATTCTATTTATATTTTTAATTAGTAAAAAGTGGTGTAATCTTGACCATTGAATGCAAAATAAATGGATGGCCCAGATTGTCTCATTTGGTCTATAGTATAAATTGTGTCTAGGGGGATCTCATCTCATATATTATATTTGTAATAACTAAAAATAATTTAAAAAAAAATTATTTTTAATATTTAAAACTTTAGGGTCGAATTTTCGACCCTAAATTTAAAATTTTAAAAATTTTTCACGAAAAAATTTAAAATTTCACACGAAAATTTTTCACGAAAAATTTAAAAAATTCGCGGTTTATATTTAGGGTCGAAATTTCGACCCTAAATTATTAAATATATTTTAATTTTTTTTTTTTAAGTGTTAATGCTTTTAAAATATTAATATATGTATATATTTAGATAATGCAGTAATAGCTAAAAATAATTAAGTCTAAGCAGAACTAAAGTTGTGCAAATAACTTAGCAACTACAAGAACATAACAAGTTCATCAATTACAGCACAAATCCAGAAAGATCAAGCTGGTTACCACTATGAAAAACCAACTAGACTACAAATGACTGTACCCATTGTTTTAGTGCTTTCATTAGTCCCACTATTGATGGTACTAGTTTTAGTGCTTTCATTATGTACCCATTGTGAACAGGAAGATGATAATAGATGTATGTGTGCCATCCATTTTGGGTAGTTGTTTTGCTATTTAATGGTTTGTAGTTTGCCTCCAATTATCACTCACCTCAGTTTTCCAATACTAAAAAAAACAACAATAATGGCCTGGTTAGGAAGGTTAGAAGAATTAAAAGAAGTTGCTGGTCAGATAATTGGACTGATCGAATGGTAGCATATTTTGAAC
Organism: Glebionis coronaria; assembly: GCA_025667525.1. Taxonomy (NCBI): domain Eukaryota; kingdom Viridiplantae; phylum Streptophyta; class Magnoliopsida; order Asterales; family Asteraceae; genus Glebionis; species Glebionis coronaria. Next base: position 601,465,150 of record CM046878.1, on the reverse strand, counting down.
AATCTGCCGAAGCGGACAAACGTTTTGGTCTGAAACTTGAACGTTTACATGAGGTTTTAGATGAAGCTGTTGAAGAAAGACAACAGTTTATCCAGGAATTAGAACGTGCTGGAGATATATATATCTTAAAGAAATGCGCTAAAGTATTGAAAGATACTCAAAAGAAGGATAAGAAAACCTCAAGTCGGTTGGAAGGTTTAATTAAAGATACAGCAGCAAGAATGACTGAGAAGGAGGAATTCGTTAAGAAAATGAAGGATCAATAAATAAGCATTCGTAAATGCTTAGAAGGAGCCTTTATTTATGAGTTTGAGCAAAGTTTGATGAAGGAATTCGTTAAGACTGTGTCTCTTTTAATCTAATTAATAATTGTTGTTCATATAGAATAAGAACCATACTAACACATGTTGTTGTGTATAATGATGCTTCTGCATCTTTTATGGTTTTTGTGTTTGAAATGTACTTGTATGTTTGTATGAATAAAAAAGGCTCCTTTATTTATGAGTTTGAGCAAAATTTGATTGAATTAAAATGCTTTTGACCGAACTTTTGACTGCAAAACCTAACACAACAGACTTAAACTAAATTTTGTGACTCAAACAAACTAAATTCTCACAATGATTCAAGCTAGAATACTAATTAATCACAGAACCAAACACTCCTAAACATAATTTTATTCGTCACGGACACTTAAACACGCGCTTAATTAAACATTGATATTACAACGATATTAGACTCGTAAACACGGAAAAAAACACATCACAAACTAGTTCAAACTAAGGTTCCCCATGTCATCGTAAAGGTCGTGAAGTAGTGCAGCTGAATCCAATGTGTGCCTATCGGAGTTGCGGTACAACTCTATCATACGCTCAAGTACCATTATCATTCCATTCAAGCGCACACAGTTTGCACACGCTGAAGAGCTTGGAGAAGAAACTGGAATCGTTGAAGGTCTGGGAGAAGAGCTTGGAGTCGAAAAGCTCGTTGAAGGTCTTGAAGAAGAGCTTGGAGGAGAAAAGCTCATTGAACCTCCAAGAGAATTGATTAGTAGTTGGACGCGTTCGTCTTTCCACAAAAAAAATTTGCATCCATATGAAACTGGAGGTTGAACCCGTGAACGTGGACAAGCATAGTACAGTCTACCAAAGTTTTCAGTTGTCCACGATTCTCGAAGAACTACATCTCCATGTCCACACCTGCACGGAAAAGCTTCATGCTTCAACATGTACATAATAACAATTTGTTTATGATGATAAGTGTGTGTGATCTGCTGGTGGTTGTGATGATAAGGAGTGTGTGTGGTTCTCTTTTTATGCTAAAAAAGTGAGGGAAATTGTTAACATTTTCCCTCCAATGTTTTCCCTCCAATGTTTTCCCTCCAATGTTTTCCCTCCAATGCTGGTGGTTGTGATGATAAGGACTCATATCATGCAATACGATACCCTATTGACTCATATCATGTAATACGCTACCCTATTGGCTCATATCATGTAATACGATACCCTATTGGCTCATATCATGTAATACGATACCCTATTGGCTCATATCATGCAATACGATACCCTATTGACTCATATCATGTAATACGCTACCCTATTGGCTCATATCATGCAATACGATACCCTATTGGCTCATATCATGTAATACGCTACCCTATTGGCTCATATCATGTAATACGATACCCTATTGCCTCATATCATGCAATACGATACCCTATTGGCTCATATCATGCAATACGATACCTTATTGCCTCATATCATGGAATACGATACCGTATTGGCTCATATCATGCAATACGATACCATATTGACTCATATCATGCAATACGATACCATATTGACTCATATCATGCAATACGATACCCTGTTGGCTCATATCATGTAATACGATACCCTATTGTCTCATATCATGCAATACGATACCCTATTGGCTCATATCATGCAATACGATACCCTATTGACTCATATCATGTAATACGCTACCCTATTGGCTCATATCATGTAATACGATACCCTATTGGCTCATATCATGCAATACGATACCCTATTGGCTCATATCATATAATACGCTACCCTATTGGCTCATATCATGGAATACGATACCGTATTGGCTCATATCATGTAATACGCTACCCTATTGGCTCATATCATGTAATACGATACCCTATTGCCTCATATCATGCAATGCGATACCCTATTGCCTCATATCATGGAATACGATACCGTATTGGCTCATATCATGCAATACGATACCATATTGACTCATATCATGCAATACGATACCCTATTGGCTCATATCATGTAATACGCTACCCTATTGGCTCATATCATGTAATACGATACCCTATTGCCTCATATCATGCAATACGATACCCTATTGGCTCATATCATGCAATACGATACCCTATTGCCTCATATCATGGAATACGATACCGTATTGGCTCATATCATGCAATACGATACCATATTGACTCATATCATGCAATACGATACCCTATTGCCTCATATCATGGAATACGATACCCTATTGCCTCATATCATGGAATACGATACCGTATTGGCTCATATCATGCAATACGATACCATATTGACTCATATCATGCAATACGATACCCTATTGCCTCATATCATGCAATACGATACCCTATTGGCTCATATCATGCAATACGATACCATATTGGCTCATATCATGCAATACGATATCCTATTGGCTCATATCATGCAATACGATACCCTATTGGCTCATATCATGTAATACGCTACCCTATTGGCTCATATCATGTGATACGATACCCTATTGCCTCATATCATGCAATACGATACCCTATTGGCTCATATCATGCAATACGATACCCTATTGCCTCATATCATGGAATAGATACCGTATTGGCTCATATCATGCAATACGATACCATATTGACTCATATCATGCAATACGATACCCTATTGCCTCATATCATGGAATACGATACCGTATTGGCTCATATCATGCAATACGATACCATATTGACTCATATCATGCAATACGATACCCTATTGCCTCATATCATGCAATACGATACCCTATTGGCTCATATCATGCAATACGATACCCTATTGCCTCATATCATGGAATACGATACCGTATTGGCTCATATCATGCAATACGATACCCTTTAGTGGGTCATCTCTATGTATCCATACTTAGTTAACGTGGATGCAAGAGGTGAAAACACCATGGCATATCAATCTTATTCCAGGAAACCCCTAAATAAAATAGTTTGTTAATATTTTATATAAATAATTTAGTAATTTAAAACTCTATTTATATAAACAATTTGTTAATATTTTAAAATTATTCGACTTTCGAAATTTACTATTTTAAAACGTATTTATTGTATTTATAAAATAAATTTACATAAATAAAATATATTAGTCACACTTACTATTATTTTATATGAATAAAATAGTTTGTTAATATTTTATATAAATAGTTTAGTAATTTACAAACTCTATTTATTATTATTTTTAAATATTTTAAGATTAAAATTATTCGACTTTCGAAATTTACTATTTTAAAACGTATTTATTGTAATTTATAAAATAAATTTACATAAATAAAATATATTAGTGACACTTACTATTATTTTATATAAATAAAATAGTTTGTTAATATTTTATATAAATAATTTAGTAATTTATAAACTCTATTTATTATTTTTTTAAATATTTTAAGATTAAAATTATTCGACTTTCGAAATTTACTATTTTAAAACGTATTTATTGTAATTTATAAAAAAAAATTACATAAATAAAATATATTAGTCAGACTTATTATTATTTTATATAAATAAAATAGTTTGTTAATATTTTAAAAATAAAATTATTCTAGATTCGAAATTTAGGGTCGAAATTTCGACCCTAAATTTGTCACTAAAAATTTAATTTACTTTCAAAAAATTTCACGAAAATTTTAAAATTTCACACCAAAATAAATTATTTCGCGGTTTTCATTTAGGGTCGAAATTTAGGGTCGAATTTTTGACCCTAAATATTAAAATAATTTAGGGTCGAAAGTTTCGACCCTAAATGTCGACCCTAAATTCTATCCACAAACACAACCAACAGACATCACAAACTTTTCACATCTTTTCCCATCTTCATAAAAAAAACGGGACATCCTTATTCACCACCACCACCAATCCGTATTCACCACCATCACCACGCACCAATCCGTCTTCACCACCACCACCAATCCGTCTTCATCTTCATCCGTCCCACCACAGTCTCATCCCACCACCACCACGCACCAATCCGTCTTCACCAACACCACCACCAATCCGTCTTCACCACCACCACCAATCCGTCTTCATCTTCATCCGTCCCACCCATCACCACCACCATTATTATTAAAGGTAATTGATAATTTGTTTAAATTTGTTAAAATGATAATGATAATTTGTCAAACTTTGTTAAATTGATAATTTGTTCAATTTGTTATAATGATAATGATAATGATAATTTGTTTAATTTGTTCAATTTGTTTTAATATGTCGGCAGCAATACCACCACCACCACCGACGGCAGCAATAGCAACCACCACCGCCGGCGGCAGCAGCACCACCACAGCAGCAGTAGCTAGCCACTTATACTAAAGGTGGGTGTTTAGTAGTTTGTGGCTTATTTTGGCTTAATTGATTTCGGGTTATATTTAGGCTTAGTTGATTTCGGCTTATATTTAGGCTTAGTTGATTTCGGCTTATTTAGGTTTAGTTGATTTAGGCTTTGTTGATTTCGCTTAGTATATATATATAGTTTATTTCGGCTTAATTCTTTTAGGCTTAATGGATTTCGGCTTAATTTTTTTATGTGTTTATCGTAGCCAAGACCCAAGTCACAGCCGAGAACCGAATTCCCGAGTCACAGTCGTATAAAAGGTAATGTTTTTTTTTAAATTGTTTTAGTGTTTGTTTCAAATTAGATAAAATCTCGGAAACCAACTAATTTAGATTTTTTTATTTTATATGTGTGTTTGGTTAGCACCGGGACAGTCGGGACAAGTTCCTCATCCGGACCTTTTTTTCTATCTTTCCATCTTTGTTTATTTCAGCCGTGACCGAGGTGTGTAATTAATATTATGCATATGTTTATTATATTATATATTGTTAGTCTTTTGTAGTAAATAATTTTAGGATTGTTTTAGGATTCTAGTCGATTAATTTTGGAAAAGCCCCGTCCGAAATTAATCAACCTTAGAAAACCCGTCCGAAATTAATTTATTAGAAATTAATTTCGGAAAGTCCCCATTTTTGGGACTGCTTTTTGAATGCTTTGTCTCATTTAGGATATGAATGCGTATAACTGGTTTATTATTTGAGATGATTTCGACAACGTTTCTCCTTTACTCCTACGAATATGTCTTTAAAAACACATATTTGGGGAGTAGAGGGGAAATGCTGCCGAAATATTCTCGAATAGTAAATCAGTTATACGCATTCATATATGAGACAGAACATTCAAAGAGTGGGTTAGGATTGCCTTCCATAGTGCACTAGTAGGTGAAAAAACATTCCTGATTGTTTGTTTTTAATGTGTTTAATTAAATCATTTATTTGAATAATGTTTATTTGCAACGCAGTTATGATAATTGATAAGAGTTGGACAACTATATCCAATCGTAATTCCGATGAATTTTTATATGGTCTTTTCACCTTCCTCGAGCATGTAAGACATTTGTGCACCCCATCACACAAATGATCCGTTGCCCATGTAAACGTTGTTGTAACTGTGAGAGATTGGTTGACCTCCACACTCTTGAGGTACACTTATCCCAACACGGGTGGGACGAACATTATACCACTTGGAAATATCACGGTGAACCGATTCTTCCGCTTCCTACACCAGTATCACATTCACCTGAACACCTTGACATGAATACGTTCTTAGAAGATATTTCTGTAACTAATGTCGAAACTACACCGACTCAAACTCCTCCGACTCAAACTCCTCCGACTCAAACTCCACCTGATCAAACAACGGGTCCTAATAACGAGTTTGAAGAGTTACTTAGTAGGTCCACCCAAAAGTTGCACACGCTTACCAATTTGACTACATTGGAATTTACAACAGAGATTGCACACATCAAGGTTTTAAATAAAATTAGTGATGTCGGGTTTAACCAGATTCTAGCTTGTCTCCAGAAGTTTTGTACCCGTAGTCAAGGTTTCAATTTCCCATCGTCATACTATGAAATCAAGAAGACATAAAGAAAGATCGGGTTAGGATACGAATCAATTCATGCTTGTATAAACGATTGCTTTTTATATTGGGGATCAGAGGATAACAAAAAGAGGGATGATTGTCCAGTCTGCGGAGAGAGTAGATATAAAGACCCCAAGAAAACAAAGGGGAAGTTGGTTGCGAACAAGGTGGTGCGTTACTTTCCGTTAAAACCTAGACTTCAACGCATGTTCAACACAAAACACATAGCAAAGTGGATGACTTGGCATGCTACTGGACAGTCTAAGGATGGCAAGTTGAATCACCCCTGTGACGGTAAAGCATGGAAACATTTTGACTTGATGGTACCTGATTTCTCTAGTGACCCTAGAAACGTTCGATTAGGGTTGGCTGCAGATGGTTTTAATCCTTATGGCATTATGAGTCAAAATTACAGCATGTGGCCGGTCATATTGACAGCATACAACACACCACCGTGGATGTGTATGAAAGAAACTTCTTTAATGTTGATGATGTTAATTCCCGGCCCTAAATCACCTGCAAAAGATATTGATGTTTTCCTGGCGCCTTTGATTAAAGAACTCAAAGATTTATGGAAAGGAGTCAGGACGAAAGACGCTGCTACGGGTACTTATTTCGATATGAAAGCGGCGCTTTTATGGACCATCAATGATTTTCCAGCTCGGGGTAGTCTTTCTAGGTGGGTTGGGCAAGGCTACTACGCATGCCCCACTTGTAACAAGGACACTCCATCGATGGCTATCAAGAACAAAATCGTTTATGTTGGTCATAGAAGATGGTTAAGAACAAATCATTATCTAAGGAATAAAACTAGGCAATTCCATGGTAAAGCCGAACGGAAGCCTAAACCGGGAAAGTTTACCGAAATGGATATCCAGTTACAAATTAATAGCCTCTTGAGTCGTAAGCCGGGGAAGCATCCAAAAATTAAGAAAAGCAACCCACCTTCTGATAGAAATGTTGAATTGAATTGGATTAAGCGTTCTATCTTTTGGGAGCTTGAGTATTGGCCCTTTCTTCTACTAAAACACAATTTGGATGTCATGCACATCGAAAAGAACGTGCTTGAGGCAATACTGAATATCTTGTTACAAAACGATAAATCCAAAGACACGGCAAAGGCAAGGCAAGACTTGGAAAAATTGGGAGTTCGACCCGAGTTGTGGTTAGTTCCAACAGGAAACGGGAAGTTTGAGAAGCCTCACCCAAAGTACTCTTTCACCAAAGCTAACAAGGAACTTTTTTGTAAATTCATCAAAGGAGTTAGACTACCTGATGGGTTTGGATCAAACTTTAAGCAAAAAGTCACTGCTAATTATGACAACATAACGGGCATGAAATCTCATGACTGTCATATAATGATGCAACGGTTACTTCCTTACGGAGTACAACAATACTTGCCCAAAAACATTGCAGATCCTATAATCCAGCTTTGCTTGTTTTTTAAGCAGCTTTGTTCTAGAATTTTGACGGAGTAGGACATGGTAAAAGCTAAAAACCAATTGATCAGTGTGATGATTAATTTAGAGCAAATCTTTCCTCCTGCTTTTTTTGACATAATGCCTCATTTGGTTGTACATCTACCCGATGAGGCTATTCTAGGTGCCCACATTCGCTGCAGGTGGATGTATCCATTTGAAAGATACATGAATAAGCTAAAGAATTATGTCCGAAATAAAGCAAAGCCCGAAGGTTCTATCGCGGAGGGTTATGTTGCAGAAGAAGCATTAACTTTTTGTTCGCGTTATCTTGCTGAGGATGTCGAGACGAGATTTAACCGTCTTGACAGGAATGACGACGGTTTGCCTGAACAAAAAGATAAATTCCAGGTGTTCCGGTCCGCATGCAAACTGATGGGTAGAGTCAAAGATATTCATATGAGTTTAGATGTTACGCGGGCAGTTGTATGGTATATACTTAACAACAGTCCTGAAATCGAATCAGACATCTTGGCTTACAAAGAGTATGTCTCTTCCTTATCTATATTTTAAAAAATCTTCTTTCGGGATGACTTATCCTAATATCATGAACTTTTGCAGAGAATCGCCTGATAACGTGGAAACGAGGTTTCCCACCTGGTTTAGTCGCAAGGTAAATATATTAGATATATTTCCTTGGAGTTATTGCTCATATATCTAAATATGTTTGTATCTCTTTCGTAGATTCGTGAAAAAAAACGACAGGCGACTGTAATGAAGAGTTATTCTCTTTGGCATGTGGACATACTAGTGCATGTACATACCCCGCTTGCGTAGTTAACGGTGTGAGGTTTGTGATACATGAACGCGATAAACTTCACACCACTCAATGCAGCGGTGTTTCAACAGTCGGGCTTGATGGAGAGATGTATTATGGTCAACTCGAAGAAATTCTGGAGCTCACTTATATCGGGAACCGCAAGGTTGTGTTGTTTCGATGTAAATGGTTTGACACCATTAACCCCCCAAATTGTACGAAACGCAATAGACGTTCTTACATTGAGCAGGGCATACATCATATTTTGACTAATAAGGAATTTCACAAAAATAACCAATACATTCTTGCGACACAAGTATCACAAGTATTTTACCTTGAAGACCTTGCTAGGAAACCAAAGGGTTGGAAGGTGGTCGAACATGTTTATCATGGCGATGTTGAAGAGTCCGATCAAGATGTTATACATGGTAGCAGTTCATCAAATTTTACGCTGAATGTTGGTTTGACTTGTTTGGAGGATACAAATTTGAGTTTGAATGACGAATCGGCAGAAGTGTCCGCCACACAGGTTAATGAAGACGATGATGATCTAATCAATAATGAAGATGATGACGTTGCACATGCCCTTGATGATGATGATGTTCAAATGTCTGATGATGATGAAGTGAACCCTAATAATGTTGTTGAAGAAGTTTTATCTAGCGATGATTCAGATTGTGATAATTGATCTTAAGTTGTAATTTGAATGAAACAATGATTTAATCTTTAGATGTGTAATTTTTTTTAATGAAATTGTTCTTATATGTTTAAATGTGTAAATTTTTATGAATTTGTGTATTAGCATTAACCAGTCCACGAAATTGTGTGTTCATGTACTTGTTATATTACAGATGGCGTGTGTAGGTGGTAGATCACACGGTGGGGATGGTGATGGTACTCCACCTAGACGACCTACAAAGTCCGTACCTGGCAATTGCGAAAGTAAGAAATTGTGATTTATTTTTATTTTATGTCAACTCTTATTGTTAATTAAGTGTGTTTGAATTTTCACGAATCAATAACTTCAATAACTAATCTTTGCAGGTGAACCAATACCACATATGGTTACGGTTAATACGAGCCTAAGGAGGAAGCATAGGGCGCATGAAGGACCTTTGCCAGTTACATTTGATGTTTATGATCTTAATAGCTTCCATCCGTTAGGCAATAATGCTGCGATGTTGAGCTCTCTGATGGGGGAAACAGTCCGACCACTTCCACTTACTTGCGAGTGGGAACAGATACCATTGCACCTCAAAGCCCATATCTTTCCTACACTTGAGGTATTAATTGTTTGCGTTACATCTAGTCTTATTAACTGTTTTGGTTGAAAATTGTTTGTTTATTTAAATGCATATGTTTACATGTAGACCTATTTCAACCTGACGGGTTGGTTGGATAGTCGTGATACTGTGACTTATGGCGGAGTAACATATGTGGTGGGAGAAAGGATAAAAACAGGAATTAACTGTAAGTTGAGGCTACTTTGGCGCAAAAATAGGAACTTGTTAAAGCATGACTATTATTCTATCCATGATTCGGCCGAGGAAGCGGCGCTTGTACCGCCCCCATCGAGTTCTACATGGGCCAACAGATCAGCAAGGGAGTGGCGTGATTTGTGCCGGTATTGGTCCGACCCGAAACAGGTGAGGAGAAGTGAAATTAATGCAGTTAACCGCTCGAAAAACAAAGTTTCTACACATCAAGGGAAAAAATCATTCGCTCAAGGAAGGAATGAATATGTAAGAATCGTTATAGTTTTTGTGATCATTTAAAAGTTTTATATTGTTTATTTATATTTTGTTATTAATTTTTTTTGGTAAAGATCTTGTTATTAATTTATTTGATATTGTACAGAAAGTCAAGCATGGGTCCGACGAGGACCTTATACAAACTTGGAAGAGGGCACGCACAAACAAGAATGGCACTATGTCCGAGGAAAATGCAGACAGATATGTAAGTAATTTAATTTATACATGCTTTAATAACATATTTTTATTTGTTTTTAACTTCTTTTTTTCTCTTTCTTTTTCACAGTCGCGAATGATGGCCATAAAAGAAGCGATTTCTTGCGGTGCTGAGCAGTACAAAAGTGATCAAGAAATAATTGATCTAGTAAATCCGAGCCGCAACACTCAAAATATCGTCGGCAGGGGCAGGAAGTTGCCGGGTGGTGGTACCTCATATGGATGCGGGAGTAGTTCTTATAGTGAGGGAGTGACTCGAGAACAACTCTCGGAGGTACTTAGGATTCATGAGCAAGAAAAAGAGCTGCTGAGGAAGCAAACCGAGGAGGCGCAACAACGGGCTAATTTGGCCCATATGTATGCTAGTATGGCGCAACAAAATGCTGAGGTAAACAACGCCCGCCTAAGTCATTTGATTTCTCATTATACTTCACATGTGGGTCGAGGGTATACCGGACCTCCTAACCCTTTTATACCGCCACCCCAATTCGCTTCTATGCCTGGCATGTCTCAGATCCCTGGTATGCCTCAGTTCCCTGGTATGTCTCAGGTCCCTGTTATGCCCCAGTTCCGTGGTATTCCTCCCCCTCCCGGATTTCCATATAATGCTCCACTCAACCCACTCCAACCTCCAATTACCCAAAATAACAGTTTCAACAACTGTAATCGACCCGTTGTCAACACCACTGGCCCCTCGAGTTCTAACTCTCGGGAAAGTCCCAACTATACCGTCAGCCTAAATCCTCATCAAAATGATACTCGGACCGTCGACGAGTTGGCTCGAGATCTTGAGAATGCCAACAACATGTCCGATAATGAGCTAATTAACTCGGATGCTGATGAGGGGGATGATTCGGGTGATAATGATCAGGCCAGCGGGGACTATTCAGATTAGGAGTTGTTGGTTTTAGACTTTTTATTTTGTGTAATAACTTAAGACTTGTTAAATTGTGAAACATGGATTTATTGTGATGTGTAATAATTTTAGACTTGTTACATTTGTGAAATAAGGATTTGGTGAAATGTATTCTAACGTTTTGGCTATTTAACGTATTGTAAATTATTAGTATTGTACTGTTTAGTGATTTGTAATATTGTGGATTTGTTGAAATATAGATTTTTTCCGGAAAAAATGCCGGAAAAAAATCTGGAAAAAACCTGCAAAATGCAGTATTTGTTTTGCCCAAAAACCATTTAGGGTCGAAATTTCGACCCTAACCATATAGGTAGGGTCGAAATTTCGACCCTAAATTATAGTTAGGGTCGAAATTTTCGACCCTAAGTTTTAGGGTCGAAAATTTCAACCCTAAATTTCGACCCTAAACCAATCCTGCACGAATTATTTCTGGACAAAAAATAATATAAAATGTTTAGGGTCGAAATTTTCGACCCTAAACTTTAAAGACTTTTTCGACCCTAAATTATTAAATTAAAAAAAAAACGTTTTCACAATCTTTTTAAAATATACACGTGGATATTAAATAAAAAAATAAAAAATTTCACAATGATATATAAAATACACGTGGATATTATTTAGGGTCGAAAATTTCGACCCTAAATTACAAAGAGTTTCGTCCCTAACTTTTGGTCAAAATGTTTTTTGAGAAGTGGTGGGCCCCTTTTTTTCGACCCTAAATTACAAAGGGTATTTCGACCCTAGTTTTTTAGGGTCAAAAAGTTAGGGTCGACCACTTAGGGTCGAATATTTCGACCCTAAATATTAGGGTCGAAACCCCTTTGTATTTAGGGTCGAAAATTTCGACCCTAAACCCCAAAATTGTTGTAGTGTTTGTATATTCGCTTCCATAGGGTTGCTAGAGAGTCTTGATGCCTTTTTATAATGTCTTGATGGGTTTACACTGCTTCCTGATGCCTTTTTATAATGTTATCATGGGTTCTCCTTACTAACAAAACATGGAAATTCACGATACGTGTAGAAAGACCAAATCTTCAAGGTCACAAGAAGCTTTTCTACAGTTATCAGATGTTCTTTTTCTCGCATGTCATGAGATTTCTTGCTGGATTGTAAAATATCATCAAGTGAGACACTTTGTCAACCTAGTAAAATATCACAGTTTTGTGTTGAAAGTCATTTCGACCCATTTCGATTATGTTACACCTCCAATGAATCAAAAAGTAATAAAATTCTTAATACCTGAATGGGTGAAATTTGTCAAATGTGGCAAAAACAACTCGAGGACCCAGGTGAACTATAAACTACTGCAATTATTCATTGAAAAACTTTCCTTGAGAAAAGTATTTCGGGTCAACCCAACCCACCATGCAATACTCTATATGACCCATTACCCAACTCACCCATTTTCTAGAGACACAACGGGTGTGAAATTTACCTTGCCTCTGGAAGTGACGATGGAGCTTAGAACCGAAAACCAATGGTTGACGTCGTTCACATCAACCATCGCTTCAGATTTCTGTTCTTGTCATAGTACCAACCAAAATGATTCTGGTGCATTTTAGGGACTTCATATAGCACATTCTTTAGTAACATTTGTGAAGAACTTCCTTTCCATTTTTCTAAAAAAACTTTAAAACAAGTAGCTTATCAATAGGAGAAACATGAACTTGCAGAAAGAGTAATGGTGACACGCGTTCACCTCTACGGAAGATGTGTAGATATGTGTAATTCATAACGGTTCCTAGTAGGAGCTGCGGTCATGCCAAAAACCCAACCTTGCACTAAGCTTAAATTCTGTAGAGAGACAAAACGTTGGAAACAATGATTACTCCAAAAAGTTGAAAAAAACGCTAGAAGGAGGGGTTGAACCTCCGACCTTGTGGTTAACAGCCACACGCTCTAACCAACCGAGCTATTCCAGCTTTACATTTTATTTTTGTACAAGCTGATAGTTTCAAACATGGATCATATATATATATTTTTTTGAACAAATTCGAGGACCAAGGTCAAAGGTTTTAATATAAAATTTTGAATCCTACGGTAGTTCAAGGATTCTAATTATTCTACTTTATCCTGAAGGCAAAGTCACGACTTTTAGTTAAAAGAGGCTAATCATACATAACACAAAAGTTCATATTGTTGGGGAAAGCTGAATACACATAAATAATAAGCGAAATAGGCCGATTAGGGTGACTCAGCACCCACTAGTTCCTCTACTAGCTCCGCCACAACATCCGTCCAATAATAATAGTCCGCTTCGGTTTTAGTTTTGCAATTTTGCTATTAAAATATTTTTGTTTTTGTTATATGATATTTGATGAAATTATAGCAATAAAAATATATTTAAAACTCAATTCATTCATATATTTTTATATAGCATAAATAAAAATATTTAAAGTCGAAGTTCCTAATTTAAGACGAAAAAATCAACACCGAACTATTATTATGGGATATTATGGACGGGCAAAGTAATTCATAAACCGACACAAACACATAATAGGTAAAAACTAAAAAGATATACTCCACTAATTAATGTAGACTGGTTTAAAATAGAAAGTAATCCTAGAGTCCTTCACGGATTTTACTTTATAAGCGACACAAACACAAAAACAACATTTTGCCTATAAATATAATCCCATCAGATAATCAATCCATATAACTTTCAAAAAGTCCATCGTAAAGTTATTGCTGGTGATCAAACGAAGGTTCGAATTCTGCTAGCTAAGTTTCAAGGTACGAATCCATATTTAAGTTAATGATCATCATCGCATTATTCTAGTCGTCGATATTGAACTGCTGTATTTAATTTGTTCTTTTGCATTTGTTGAAACGTACAGATGACAATGGATTGTAGTAACTGGAATGTTGGTATGCTCGGGCAAGAAGTATATAATATAAAGTTGGCCATGATTCCGGTGTCTGAGTTTATTGATAAGGTTTCTAGACTCGTAAATCTCATAGAATATAAGATGCACAATCTGAGGATAAAACAAGAAATATATCCATATATTTCTTTTGGTTATGAGGACTTATTGAGACAATTGGAAGAAGAAGTGGCATGTGAATCTAGTCGTTATCGAACTGAAATCGTATCTAGTTTGGAGAAGTTGTGCAAAGAAGATGGCCCGTGTGGTAAGTATGCAAAACAATGGGAGGATTTGGAAGAGATGCAGCAAGATGACTCACGAAGAAGGGATATTTTATCTCGTTTTGAAAGTTTTACTCAGAGACCAGAAGGATTGCAAAAATATTCCTTTGATGCTTGCACTAAATATGTGACTCCGGAGATGTAACAAGAAGATCCAACCACAAATCTCCATTGCTAGCTTATTAAAAAAGCTTATTATAAGCCCATGTTAATTTAGACTCGTTATTATGCTTGTTTAAGATAAGCATTTCTTTTGTTCTTTTGATCAAGCGTTAATAAATCATTAAATTTGTTTTAAGTTTATTGAGATGTTTGAATTGATAAAACCATATTAGATAGCATGGTCTTTGTGCTGTATGTGAGTGTTCGCTTTAGAAGCAGTTTTTCATTGAGCATCGTGTTGCCTCCTTCTCAATCTCTCCAACTGTCGTTCATGTCCACCACATGTACGCACCTTATCGACTGTTATATAAGTAGGTTTATGTGTGAAGAATTATAGACAGTTTTTTTGGTCGATAACACTAAAGTAAAATCTTTTGCTTTTTGTACAACCTGTGTAGATATGTTAATTCATATCGCTGCAACTTAACTTTGTTTGACTGTTATAAGTTAAAACAATGTTCAATTGCCTAAAGGCGTCAATAAATGTAACATTGAGTTCCCTGAATATATGGATGTACCCAAATTGATGTTGAATATTGCTAGTGAAGTATTGGATTAGTGGAACGTTAGTCTCGCAGAGAAAAAGAACATTGCTAAAGAAAGGTTCATATGAAAGGTAGGAGATGTGGTCACGCCAACCATCTCTAACACTCTGGAAAAAAAGGAGAAAAGTAAAGAGGAGAGAAGTATCAAATATTTTTTTTACTTTTTGTTCCTGAGTTGCAAAGAAAGGAGGATCATGTAACCAAAAAGAAGTCTTAAAAACAACTTCACTCCTTTACTCTCCAATTTGGCAAGAAGATTTGGAGAGTAAATTTGGTGTAATTTACTCTCCTTTACATTCCACTTCTCTTTCTTTGAAAATCTCAAGAACATAAAGTTTTTTTATTTTCATCCCAAACCTTTCCCTTTCGCTCCAAAATATAAACTCTTTTTATTTTCATCCCAAACCTTTCCCTTTCGCTCCAAAATATAAACTCGGGAACAGAGTATAAAAGGGATGGGCTTAACATTACCCCGTTTGAGTATGCGACGCTGGAAACCATTTACATCCCTTGATCCAAAACGTTGGAAACCATTTACCCGAGAAAGAAAAAACAACCGCTAGAAGGAGGGCTTGAACCTCCGACATTCCACTTCTCTTTCCTTGAAAATCTCAAGAACATAAAGTTTTTTTATTTTCATCCCAAACCTTTCCCTTTCGCTCCAAAATATAAACTCTTTTTATTTTCATCCCAAACCTTTCCCTTTCGCTCCAAAATATAAACTCGGGAACAGAGTATAAAAGGGATGGGCTTAACATTACCCCGTTTGAGTATGCGACGTTGGAAACCATTTACATCCCTTGATCCAAAACGTTGGAAACCATTTACCCGAGAAAGAAAAAACAACCGCTAGAAGGAGGGCTTGAACCTCCGACATTCCACTTCTCTTTCCTTGAAAATCTCAAGAACATAAAGTTTTTTTATTTTCATCCCAAACCTTTCCCTTTCGCTCCAAAATATAAACTCTTTTCATTTTCATCCCAAACCTTTCCCTTTCGCTCCAAAATATAAACTCGGGAACAGAGTATAAAAGGGATGGGCTTAACATTACCCCGTTTGAGTATGCGACGTTGGAAACCATTTACATCCCTTGATGCAAAACGTTGGAAACCATTTACCCGAGAAAGAAAAAACAACCGCTAGAAGGAGGGCTTGAACCTCCGACCTTGTGGTTAACAGCCACACGCTCTAACCAACTGAGCTATTCCAGCTGCTTAAGATAATTTGATGGATACCTTTTCTAATGTCAAACAAAACTACATTATTCTCTTTGTACAATATGATCGCTTCCTTATGGCAGTGATAGGGCGTTTGATGAAGATGAGCCCAGAGCTCTTGATGATTCTTCCAGAAAAATACTAGATGTGCGGTATTTGCTATATGGTATGGTACAAATTTGATCATTCTTCGTGTGGGGAATGAATGCAAACCGCTTCAAGGCAACAGGCTAAAGAAACATAGTTATAAGAGCTACAATACTGAAAGGTGAAACTAAAATCGGATGATAGAAAGATTCAAAGGTAGAGTTAAATTATACTGTATTAAACATACATGTATCCATGTGCATACTTAGGTTTGCTGGCTATCATCCTCACTCTTTCTACAAGAGTTCTCAGGATCCAATCTCGCTTAGTTAGGTTTGAACTTTTAATATTTTTACTTTCGATTCGTTTGAATCCGTTTTGATAGTCTAGCATTCAATGTAATAAGTTTTTAATTAGACAGATGAACTGCGGAGACTTTATCAGATTTCGTGAATTCATAGTTTCACAATCGAAAACCTGTTTCAAAAGATAAAGATACTTACTGCTCTGAATTCAAAAAACTTTATTATTTCTATGATTAAAATCTTGAAGAATCGAAAACGTAAGTTTGATATGGCCTTTCTGTCTTGTAATTTCATCAGTGTGCATTTTTTCCCTAAATATGATCAAGATATTTTTTTCTGTAAATTCCTAAGATTTATGAACTTGTGCTAGAGGAATATTATATGCATGCAATTGCTTCGATACTGTTCATCCGTCTGCAATTTTTGGCAGCATGCAAGTCTCGAACCTTCTCTTTTAGGGGATTTAATTCGGGCCCCTGAAGGTGCTTAGTGAGCGAACTTGAGATCTCTCTAAAAATACCTCCCTAAGGTTACCCTTGATAGCCAACTGAGCTATCTCAGTTGGTTGAATGTATCGTCTTAGTTTCTCACAAACAGCGCTACATCGCTTGTGACCACAATAACAACAGCGGGGCACCTATCACTGTTATTACCGCTGGAATCACACCTACTATTACAGAGGATAGTATTGTGCTCAAACTTATCACAAATGCATCAACAAACAACGCTAGAGTCCTTGGCCATATGCCGACTCTCACCACATATAACACAACGAATTGATATGGGTGGTTTTATGACCCATATCGCCTTACCTGATTTAGCTGGTTTGTGAGGTTTGTATATACGCTTACATAGGGTTGCTAGAGAGTCTTGATAGGTTTACATTGCTTCCTGATGCTTTTTTATAATGTTATTATCATGTGTTCTCCTTACTAACTAAACATGGAAATTCACGATACGTGTAGGAAGACCAAATCTTCAAGGTCACAAGAAGCTTTTCTATAGTTAGCAGATGTTCTTTCTCGCATGTCATGAGATTTCTTGCTCGATTGTAAAATATCATACCACTATCAGATACATTGAATAATAAAATTAATTAACTTATTTCTATTTGAATGAAAGTAGCTTTTAACATTAACTTATTTCTCATAAAATAGGGTCATGTGCGGTTGGTCACTCTGCACACTCTCAAATGGGGTCCTCATAAAAATCTAGCTATTTTATTAACACTCACGGAGTTATTAACGTCACTACAAGAAAAAGGTCTTTCAATGACACACGAAAAGTGTCAGAAAATGTCCAAAAATGTGTCACTGAAAGACTTTTTCTTTCACCTACACTTATAAAAAGTGTGAGCTAAAGTCCTGCTGGTAAAAGTATATAGTGACACCCTTTTCTGACACTTAATAGTGTCAGTGCAAGTTGAAACTATTTCTTACACACATAATCTGTCACTATAAGTGTTAGTATGGCCTGCTATAAAAATAATATAAAAAGTAATAATTAATAAAGTACTAATACGTAGTAATTAATAAAAATGAATAATTAATAGAGATTCTATTCTAATTAACACATAAAAACTAATAATAAATAAAAAAATTCAAGATTCAGAAATAATTAATATTTCAACCACATCTCGATATAGACAAAGTATTTTCCAAACCATAAACAAGAAACGAACTTTATCAAGTGCGAAATGAAAGTATGATTACCACGATTCAACGAAATACAACTGAGTTAAAAAAACTGGGCATGCTCGAGCTTCACAATTGTCACGTCGCTTGATTATCTGTGAAGAAATCACGACAAAGCTTGTAAGATAAAAAAGCCCACAAGTTTTAATATATAAAAAAGAGAGCAGACCTGAGTGACCCTATCATAGAATAAAAGTTAAAGTTCGTAAGTTTGTTCTTTAATGCCTTCCCAATTGGTGCACCGAGACAAGTTTTGCAGCTGCATATTCTGTCAACCTACAAAGCAAGCCAAAAAAATTCAGGAAACACGGGATAACCCGAAAGAGTGACGAGGTACAATCAAGTGGATGATACCTTATTGAGTGCAACGATAAACTCTGTATTCTTCATTCTCAACAGTTGGAGGGCAAGACTTTTAGCTATCTTAGACATTTTACACAGATATATACAAAGACATATACCTGAACTGTATACAAATACCTGAACTGTGAGTTCTGATGGTGACTCGTACCAGAAGTTGATCTTGGGGTTTCGTAAACCGTATTATCATGAATACTAGATAAACCGTCAACCGTATTATCATGAATACTAGATAAACCATCAACCTGAAGTAATGTAAAAAAAGTAATTTCAGTTGAGGTCTAAGTAAGATAATACTATAATCGCATAAGTGACGGCATATTCGAATAAATGTTGAAGAAAGTAATCACTATTAAAAACTGAAGCAAAAATTAAACAGATTCATGTTTCAACATACATACAGACATACAGACATACAACAACACGTATGAATCCTATCCAAATTTAGTCCAACTAATACACAATTTCCAAGTGGTCAATCTGTATCAGCCTACTACATTCACTATATGTTACAAAATGATTTGCGTCGTCTACTTACCTAGTGAGTGATATTTAGCAGCCTGTGTCTAGACTTAGATGTATTATTCGTAAGAGCTTATAACCAACCCAAGAAACAAAAAGGTGGAAATGAGAATAATGTACCTGTAGATTTATTGGGCTTGCCACTTCCCCTTAGAGATTATAGCATCACCTTAATTAACCCATTTTAAGTAAATGGTTCCAGCTTGCCATCTATATATATTGATTTACCAGTGATATAATAAAACGTGAACAAAATGTAATGACTTGACGACATCAAACTGCTTCCATGTATTTTGGGCAGCTATCCGCTCAGAAAAATGTTTTCCTGCTGAAAGGACGCCTATAAACAGATCAATAGGTGCCTCCGAAGGGGATGGGGTCATCCATTTAAACTATTGAAGGCTTGCATATATAAAATCTGTATAAATACAGTTTAAGGCTTGCAAGTCTAACCAAGGATTCTTTAAGTAATTGCACTTACAAAAGATGTTGCAATAAAAAACTTCCTGAAGTATTATGATGACTAGCCTGACTTGTTGAGATGATGACATAAATAATAACCAAGATGACCCATTTTGAACCATTTTGACCCATTACCCAACACACCCATTTTGTCACATGTACTTGAAGAAACCTTGATTAAACTTAAAATAAGCAAAATCCTACACACCACTTAGCATGGAATAATATTTAAAAGTACTTACAGTTGGTTGATATTGTGCTTTTGATGATTGGTCGTTTGCTTTCAACTCTGTTTCTCCTAGTAGTACAGTAGGAACAAATTTTTCAGCAACAGAAGACTCTTTTCCAGTACCAGGAGATGATATATCATCACTTGTTGTGCGCTTGTATGACCATCCTCTGGCCTAACAGGTGGTGGTTGTATATCAAGACCTTCTGCTAAACTATCACAACAGAAATATAAAATAATCAAAGAAAAATAAGATATTATCATCCAAATTATCAGAGAATCAGAGAAACTATATAAAAGATGAATAAAAACAGAACTAACTTACGCAGAGTCTCCTCGCTACAGCTGGTCACAAAACTTCCTTAGTTTTTCATATGAAGAAGCATTCTCCTCGCTGAGCTCACCTTTTCGCATTTAGAATCTTTACATTCTCGTTTCTGCATACATAGCTTAAAAAACAACGGTCGGTGAATATCATTTAAAAGGATAATGTGAAAAAATGTATTAAGGTTTGTGCTCCCTCTTGATAGTGGACAGAAGCTGGTAAAATGATGATGTTGCAAGTCGCCACATCAAAAGAAATGGGCTAATTTGGATATTCAACTTTATTTTGAGGACTGGTTTAGTAAATAAAGTTATAAGCTACTACTCTCCATCAGTTGCAACGTTAAGTAAAGCAATACAGATCAGAAGAAAGATACCTGAATATGTGGATAGTCTTGAGAACTGATGATAATCCCCTTCATCCATTCCTCCATGACTGGGCCCTTTTTCCTTTGCATCAAGACCCTCATGAGATCTAATAATATCATTAAAAAAATTCTAAAGGTTGTGATTTAATTTGGCCCATCAATATAAGAGTATGGCTGAATATAAGAGTATGGCCGAAATACAGTAACTATAAGAAGCTGAAAATAAGTTTCACTTATAGAACATATTGCAAACACAGCTCCATCGACAAAAACAACATGTTCTCCATAGCATAATACACTAACAACATTGATAATATCTTACACATGTTTGATCAATTAAATATTAGTAAACAGAGTAGTTAATGGTCTTAGTAGGATCATTCATGCATATTTGTACCGTTCTAAAACAAACATATTATCACGTAGATATTAACAAACAAAATCACAATGAACAACAAATAAAATCAAATGCTTTAGAAAGAATATTTGCATCACATAACGCAAAACCACACACCTCGGACCAGATCGAATGTATTCGGTCCGGTCTAACCCGGTTATTCGATTGTTCAGTGCGAGAAGTATAATGGTCGCTTTTGAACCGAACCGCATTGATGACCGAGCATGAGGTAAAGTCTGCCTTTGGATAAAAAGATACAATTTTGTTAACTATCGACATCGCCATGTATAATTTTAAAAAAGACACACATCCAAACATAATCCTACCGCTGTTGTTCATAAATAGTATAAATTTAAAGTTGACAAGCGGAAAATAACCAAGATGCAGTGGAGGAGGGTGATAATAATATTTCAGATTCATATAAAGACTTTTTTCTGCAAGATTTACGCTTCTTTTGTCTAACTTGATGTACGATTTCTTGTGCACAACAGATCGTATCGGTAATCTCTAATGAAAACTAAAAGAAAGTTAGTTCCGAAGTGTGTCGATACGTATTTAGTAAACAAGTGGGGAATATATTCTACCTGCACTTGAAAAATCACGTAAACAACAATCGACATCACCAAAAAAACAACCAACAGGCTCTTTGCAGAAAGAAGATGCAATCTATTTGCTCAAACCCTATGTGTAACTATACACTCCATCTTTTGCTCGCACCAGACAACGCAATAATAAAATAACTCGATACCTTATTCAATTCAGTATCATTACTACTCCTCATTGCTTTTGCTTCTAATCAATCTCCTACAGATTTATTATAAACATACCTCCTAAAACAACTAATTCTTCTTCCAATTTCTACACTAATCATAAGAGAATTAAACGATTTAACTAATAACTCATAGAAATCAACAAAATCAACAAACATTCAGGCCATATACTACAATCAAAATCAATCAATCCAAAAATGAACAAAATTAGAGTACTTACAACTGTGGGTCGATTCGTACCGACCAAAGATTCGAAAGCCAACTAACTCGACCAACTTCGAAACTGATTAACTAATTTCGAAACCCTAATTAAATCGATTCAACGAAACCATAATTTAATCGATTCAACGATTCAACGAAGCCCTAATTAAATTAATTGAATGAGACGCTAATTGAGATGACGAACGATATATGTGTCACTATATGCCTTTTTTCTTGTAGTGCGCGTCATGTATTCTTATAATCCTTCATAGATTCTAATAGATGCCGCTGGTAGACACGTTAATAATAGAAACTAACTAAGTCAAAGGTTTTAATATAGAATTTTGAATCCTATGTAGTTCAAGGATTCTAATTATTCTGATTCATAAATCGACACAAACACATAATAGGTAAAAAGATATAATTAGTGGTAGACCGGTTTAAAATAGAAACTAATCTTATAGTCCTTCACGGATTTTACTTTATAGGACGACACAAACACAAACACAAACACAAACTTTTGCCTATAAATATAATCCCTTCAGATAATCAGTCCATATAACTTTCAAAAGTCAATCGTGAAGTTATTGCTGGTGATCAAACGAAGGTTCGAATTCTGCTAGCTAAGTTTCAAGGTACGAATCCATATTTAAGTTAAAAATCATCATCATCGCATTATCCTAGTCGTCATATTCAAGATCCAACTACTTGAACTGCTGTATTTAATTTGTTCTTTTGCATTTGTTAAAACGTACAGATGACAATGGATTGTAGTAACTGGAATGTTGGTATGCTCGGGCAAGAAGTATATAACATAAAGTTGGCTATGATTCCAGTGTCTGAATTTATTGATAAGGTTTCTAGACTCGTAACTCTCATAGAATATAAGATGCACAATCTGAGGATCAAACAAGAAATATATCCACATATATCTTTTGGTTATGGAGACTTATTGAGACAGTTGGAAGAAGAAGTGGCATGTGAGTCTAGTCGTTATCGAACTGAAATCGTATCTAGTTTGGAGAAGTTGTGCAAAGAAGATGGCCCGTGTGGTAAGTATGCAAAACAATGGGAGGATTTAGAAGAGATGCAGCAAGATGACTCACGAAGAAAGGATATTTTATCTCGTTTTGAGAGTTTTACTCACAGACTAGAAGGATTGCAAAAATATTCCTTTGATGCTTGCACTAAATACGTGACTCCAAAGATGTAACAACAAGAAGATCCAACCACAAATCTCCATTGTTTGCTTAATAAAAAAGCCTATTATCAGTCCATGTTAAATTAGACTCGTTATTATGCTTGTTTAGGATACGGATTTCTTTTGTTCTTATGATCTTATTATTATAATATACCCTTTGTGTGTTCCTTTTGTTTTCGATGAAGTTATCTATACATGGTTTGACGTTTTTAGAGAGTTGTGTTGTCATCCCATATACACACAAATACGATTAAGCCTTAATAAATCATTAAATTTGTTTTAAGTTTATTGAGATGTTTGAATTGATAAAACCATATTAGATAGCATGGTCTTTGTGCTGCATGCGAGTGTTCGCTTTAGAAGCAGTTTAATATACGTGCTGCCTCCTTCTCAATCTCTCCAACTGTCGTTCATGTCCGTCACATGATGCTTCTTGTAGCATCTTACTCAATCTTTCGAAACCAGATATGATTGCAGATTGATCATTGATCGAGCCAAACCATGGGTTCACAGCAGGGTTCTCTTAATTACTCGTCATTATTGAGGAAACTGTAGGCATTTTATACCTAGCTAAATCTTCCTCTACAACAACGTCTCAACTACCAAGTCAAACCATTGCGAATTACTGGCTAATTGGTTTAATTACTAAAAAAAGATTAAAAAGGGACCAAACGTATCAGTGGGTAGACGGCTAGACCCGGCCTGAGCCATCTGAACCGAAACATAAAAGTTACCCACTTTGACGCAACCCTGACCTATTACCAATACGCCCCATCCTCCTGTTTTGCCATATGTAACATAACTACATAAGATCCGATAAATCATTTATGTTCAACTGTAAGTTTGTAACATCGTTTTTCTATCAATAGGAGAAACATGAACTTGCAGAAAGAGTAATGGTGACACGCCTTCACCTCTACGGAAGATAGGTTAAGGTACAAATTCTATAACTATCTTCCTCTCTTGCTTATGATTTTGTCATTGCGTCTGATAAGATTGAATTTATACTGATTTTT
Source organism: Glebionis coronaria (assembly GCA_025667525.1). Classification (NCBI taxonomy): domain Eukaryota; kingdom Viridiplantae; phylum Streptophyta; class Magnoliopsida; order Asterales; family Asteraceae; genus Glebionis; species Glebionis coronaria. Next base: position 601,440,785 of record CM046878.1, on the reverse strand, counting down.
GGTTTATGGGTGTTAGAAATTGGATCATGCTGAAATGTATAAAGATCTTTCGGATCAGAACTTGGAGTTGATGCGTGAACGCCTCATGGAGACTGTTATATGGCCGGACTGTTTTATGGCCGACTGATGATACGAATGCAGAAAAGATCAGATAAAGACTCTTTCACAGTTTCACCTGTGCCACGTGTCACACTAATGTATTTATGTATGTATGCACCTTATCGACTATTATATAGGTTTATGTGTGAAGAATTATGTTTTTTGGTCGATAACACTAAAGTAAAATCTTTTGCTTTTTGTACAACCTGTGTAGATATGTTAATTCATATCGCTGTAACTTAACTCCTTTCGACTGTTATAAGTTAAAACAAGGTTCGATTGCCTTAAGGCTTCAATAAATGTAACCTTGAGTTCCCTGAAGATATGGATGTACCTAAATTGATGTTCAATATTGCCAGTGAAGTATTTGTATACTGGAACATTAGTCTCGCAGACAAAAAGAACATTGCTAAAGAAAGGTTCATATGAACGGTTCCTACTAAGGAGCTGTGGTCAGGCCAACCAACTCTAAAAGGGAAGGGCTTAACCTTACCCCGTTATGCGTGCCGGCAGTGGCGGATCCAGGAAATTTGAATATGGGGGGCAAATGTAGTTTTGTTTGACATTAAAAAAAGGTTTCTGTCGCATTATCTTAATCTATAAGCTTAAGCCCTATCTCCTTTGACGATTCAAGAACCACTTTCCTTACCAACCCTTTGGTAAAAGGGTGTGCGAGGTTCTTTTAAGAATTCACATAGTTCAAAGAGATCATTCTATTCTTTAGTAGTTGCTTGACACTCGCATGTCTGATACTTTGATATGTATGCATGTCTTTTTTTTCCATTGTACACACTATTTCTATATTTAGCAATTTCAATAGAATATCAGCTAAATGGGAACCCATGACGTCAGTGGTGGAGCTTGGACAAAATTTCTACGAGGGCCGAAGACTAATCCATGAAACTTAACTCAGAGTTTATTAAGAATGTCTAAGGTTTATCATATAAATATCACAAATGCTGAAATTATACTGATTTCTGGTTTATGGGTGTTAGAAATTGGATCATGCTGAAATGTATAGAGATCTTTCTGATCAGAACTTGAAGTTGATGCGTGAACGGCTATTGAGACCGTTATATGGCTGATTGATGATACGAAATTACGAATACAGAAAAGATCGGATAAAGACTATTTCACCTGTGAAGAATTATAAATAGTTTTTTGGTCGACAGCAATAAGTAAAATCTTTTGCTTTGTGTTATGTATATATATGTATATTTCATATCGCTGTAACTTACAACTCATTTCGACTGTTATAAGTTAAAACAAGGTCACATAGCCTAAAAAAGTTCAAATAGGCGTCAATAAATGTAACATCGAGTTCACCAATAATATGATTATATGAATGTACCAAATTAATGTTGAATATTGCAAGTAAGAACTGTACTGGAGCTTTAGTCTCGCACTCTCGCAGGCATAAAGAACCTTGCTAAAGAAAGTTTCATATGAACGGGTTCTGGGGTAGAACGTCTGATGATGCGAAACAAGAGACGTTTAAGGATGCATAGCTTGCCAAAAGGCCGGAAACCATGTATAGTTAAAGTTTCATCTCGTTTTGCCAAGTTTGAGTCTTCGTGGCGTGGGCTCAAACCTGGTGGATTAGTTTTGAGTCTTCGTGGCGTGGGCTCAAACCTGGTGGATTAGTCGGCCAAAAGGTCGGAAAAGCATGGTTACCCTGAAAATATGAAAAGTTAAAGAAAAACGCTAGAAAGAGGGGTTGAACCTCCGACCTTGTGGTTAACAGCCACACGCTCTAACCAACTGAGCTATTCCAGCTTTGTGTTTCCGAGCATCGTTGTAATCAAATGATCATTCCAATGAGGTCTCCAACACAGTTCAGATGGGATACAGAATCGGGTTTTATATATATGAATGGCAAAAAACAAGAACTGGAAGGTATCTTGTTGGTGATTTTAATGTTATCAATTATTTTGGTGTAATAGTGATTTATTTAAGACCAAAGGGAAGGGTTTAACCTTACCCCGTTTGAGTATGCGTGGCGGTGAGTTCAAATCCCGTGGATCAAAACGTTGGAAACCATGGTACACTCTCAAATGAAGTCCTCATAAAAGTCTAGCTATTTTGTTAACACTCGCGGAGTTATTAATGTCATGTATTCCTATAGTCCTTCATAGATTCTAATAGATGCTGCTGGTAGACACGTTAATAATAGAAACTAACTAAGTCAAAGGTTTTAATATAGAATTTTGAATCCTATGGTAGTTCAAGTATTCTAATTATTCTGATTCATAAATCGACACAAACACATAATAGGTAAAAAGATATAATTAGTGGTAGACCGGTTTAAAATAGAAACTAATCTTATAGTCCTTCACGGATTTTACTTTATAAGCGACACAAACACAAAAACAACATTTTGCCTATAAATATAATCCCGTCAGATAATCAATCCATATAACTTTCAAACTCGATCGTAAGGTTTTTGTCTTGTGATCAAACGAAGAAGTTTCGAATTCTGCTAGCTAAGTTTCAAGGTACGAATCCATATCTAAGTTAATAATCATCATCGCATTATCCTAGTCGTCGATATTCAAGTATCCGAGTTACTTGAACTGCTATATTTAATTTGTTCTTTTGCTTTTGTTAACTTAAAACGTACAGATGACAATGGATTGTAGTAACTGGAATGTTGGTATGCTCGGCCAAGAAGTATATAACATAAAGTCGGCCATGATTCCGGTGTCTGAATTTATTGATAAGGTTTCTAGACTCGTAACTCTCATAGAATATAATGTTGGTGATTTTGTGTTACCAATAATGATTTAAGTGTAATGGATTTACTTTGTTGACCAATGTGTAATCGTGATAAACGTTCATCAAGTCGGGGTTGTGCGGAGTGCACACTTGTATGACATTATTACGGTTATCATACGGGGGCGAAGCCCCCGTACGACGGGGGTCCGGGGGCAGCGCCCCTGGGCAGGGTCCAAGGGGCGGCAGCCCCTGGTAGGGTTCAAGGGGCAGCGCCCCTGGCTGGGGTCGAGCTGACCTGGGCAGGGTTCAAGTGCTATGTTAAAAACGCACTAGAAAATAAAATTCCCGGGTATTCGGACCTATTTCTGCCCGTTGCTAAAAGTGTCGGTTTTTGGGAGTTATAACTGCTTTTGGCAGTTACAACTTGGCAGACGTTTTATTGGTCATCTCCTTCATTCTGGTTCTGTATCATAAAAACAATAACACAATTACAGTTCGAATCTGAGTTTTATCCGATTAGAGATTGATATAATGATTTTTGCTAGGTTTCAGAATTCTCGGAATCCTCTCGAATTGATCTCAGTTAAAAGTGGAATGATTTGTTCTTGGTGACAAAAAGTGGATTTGGTTTTCTATTCTACTAAACAGGTAAGTAAATAAAATGGTAATGAAGTAAATTTAAAACAATCAACAATTAATAATCTGAAAAATAATCTGAAAAATAACTCTTACTGAAGAAGACCTTATGCGGAAAGTATGACCATTCGGAATAAAATATTGCTCTATTCGGAAAGTTTACACCATGCGGAAAATCCAGTCTATTCGGAAAATACTTCTATTCGGAATAAATTGTCTCATGCGGAAAATTAAGGTCATTCGGAAAAATCAGGGCTATGCGGAAAATTTGCTTCATTCGGAATATTGACGTCATGCGGAATAAGATCTCTATGCGGAATAATTGAGAAAAGTGCTATTCGGAAAATGTTCTGAATAAGGAGACTCAAAAATGGCTATTCGGAATATTCCGAGTAAGGAAACAAAAATATGCTATGCGGAAAATATTCCGAATAAGGGACAATAAAAACACTATTCGGAATGTTGGAAAAATTCCGAATAAGAAAACTAAAAAAAAGGCTATGCGGAATAATGAACTTCTATGCGGAAAATAGAGCTATTCGGAATATCTGGGATATTCCGAATAAAGAGGAAATAAAACCTCTACTCGGAATAATTGAAATATTCCGAGTAAAGCAAACTTGAAATGTCAATTCGGAAAATCTGGGACGAAGAACAGATACAGCAGCAAGTAAAACAGGGGGCACGGTTTTTAATCCAAAACGACTTAAATACTCAAAAAGGTTTTACCAAACTAACCAATAATCATTAACATACCATAAGGAACAAATCCCACCAATAAAAACACTAAATCAACAACTTTTTAAGATCAAACTTGAATCAAATAAAAACTTAAGAACTTGCAAAAAGAGATGATGAAGAACAAGATTAATGAAAAGATGGAATGGATTGATTAAGGGAAAAGGAACAAGAGTATTGATTGAAGATTACAAGATTAAAAGAAAAAGATGAAAATCACCAAACTCCCTAATGGAGTTAGTGATGAGACGAACTACAAAACTGGGAAAAAGGAAAAATGAAAACTAACTCCCTAATGTGTGAAGGGAGTTTCTATTTATACTCCTAATGGTTGGTTGGTGAGTGGGCTTTCTCCTCTTCTTCTTGTCTTCTCGTCTTTTCAGAAAAGTTGACGTTTTCGATTCTGATTCGGGATTTGTTGTCGATTAAATCCAACTCGTCTTTTAATTTCTTCGTTAAATAGACTCGAGTTTCTTCGACTTATGAAAATCTTCTGTCTTTAGTCCTTTTCTTCGATAAATCTTCGAATAGGCCTAGTGACTTCAAATCTTTTGCACGTCTTGGACAATAGACTTTATCTTGAGTCTTTTTCCTTGATAAAACCCGTGCAATCCCATGTTTTCTTTAATACTCATCCGGTTAGCTCTGAAATCACAATAAACACAAAAACCACGCATAATTCCAAACAAATGATATTAATTACGTGTTTTGGTCTTGTTTTAGCCAGAATTAAGTGGTAAAAGGATGGGTGTTTACACACCTATCAAATCCCCTACACTTAACCATTGCCATGCCCTCATGCAATGCTTAGTGATAAAGCAATTTTACATTTTTCTCATAATCAATCAACCTTGGCCTTATTTAAATTCTACTAAACAATAATTAAAATACTAAGAGAACTTAAAACTTTAAAATAAAAAAAGGAAGGAAACAACTTGTAAAAAAATCAAGGACTCACATTAGGGCTTTGGTGTTGCGAAGATTTATCACCCTCAAGTTTCACGTTCCCCAAACTAAGCTTAGAAACGAGATCATTGTTATTATAAGTTAGTAAATCAAACACTTACACACATGGCTTAATTAAATGCTTAAACTCCCTTATTCCTAGTTGTATCTCTTATATTTTATTTTTGTCTTAGAATGATCATGAAGATGCATTTTTGGACTTATTTCGATAGTTTATTAGGGCTGAAAGCAAAGTAGGACGATTTGATCAATAGTTAGCTAAAGGACAAAATCTCTTAAAACTGCTTCTCGGGATATCAAAAAGTTCATATCTTGGCATAACTTGGTTCACGATTTGAGACCTTTCTCGGGCCGATATTTGGCATGTACTTCATACTTCATATCTTCGAGAGACGTTCTTGAGATAATGGTCTTCTCATCATAATAGAGTTTCTTCACTTGGAGACTTTTGAGGGGTACTCCAACTTTGATGACCACGACTTCATGATTATTTCTTCAATCTCTATTTGGGATTTTGAGATACAACGATCCGCCTCCTTTTCGGACTTGGATCTATTTATCCTCATACCTTGTTAGGGTCTTTTCGGATAGACTTCTCCATGATCTTTATGGGAGTTGATTGCTTTTCGTCGTGAGTCTTGATCCTTCATATTGACTTTAGGAATAATGCTTTTCACATCACTTTGGATCTTCAGCAATAAAATTGAATCCTCATGCCTTGTTAGGGCCTTTTCGGACTCGCCAATCTTCGCGCCCCGCTTCATAAGTTATGCCTTGGCTATGAACTCTTATCATTACCGAGCAACTTTTAAACGATCTTGGGCTAGAAGCTAAGTAACTTTTCAAATCGTAAGACCTTACTTATTGCAGATAAATTATTAGCAAGTGATGGGAGAATAGGCAAATAATTACACCAAGTGAGCTTGCGCAAGAATACCGACTTATAATTGACTCTATCATTTCTCGTCCTCCACAATTTAAAATCTCAAGTAATGAGACTCGTGGACACTTAGCCTAATAAACCAATTAAGGTCTATATGGTTAAGGATACTAGCTAGAATAAACTTGGATAAGTCTATTCGGGTTGAGTCAAAATAAACGCAACGGGCCTAATATGTCAAAGATTTCTAAACTAGCTACACCACTTTATTAATATTTTTGACTTTATTGCAGAATATATACATATGAAAGCAACGATAAAAATTTAAAATTACAACTAAATGGCCAAAGTTAATAAAAAATTTGAAAAATGCTGAAAAATAGGATTTTCTGGTTAAATGAAGGCATTTTCATGGAAAAGTCCACTTAAAACTTCGATAGAAGTCTCCCCTACACTTAAGATAAACATTGTCCTCAATGTTTAAGCATGTGGGAAAAGTCTCCCCTACACTTATGACATTGTGCACGTTGGTTAACTCGAGTTAAGGAAGAGACGACTAAAGTGATCAATTTCAAATGTGAGTATGAAGAAAATTGAATCACGATAGTTGAGAGATAGAACCGGATTTCGGATAACACGGGAACACGGTTCTTCAAAGATGTCCAAGATTGCAGTTATCCCTGTAAGCACATCACCACACAAACACAAATGACCAAAATAGGTCCTCCCCTACACTTAGGGGGTTAAAGGGATAGATACTCGGGCTGCCTCCCGAGGAGCGCTTGTTTTTGATAACCGAGTCACGAGCCTGACTCGACCCAAATTCAGTTTATGGGGAACGTGGTGAGGGATGGAATCACCTCCTGAGAGGTGTCCTCACCAAAGTACAACTTCACTCGTTGGCCATTCACCTTAAAATTTGGTCCATTAGGTTGAGCGAGCTCGAGAGTACCATATGGAAAAATTTTGGCGATGGTGAATGGGCCGGACCAACGAGATTTGAGCTTGCCCGAAAAGATTTTTAACCGAGAGTTAAAAAGTAAGACTTTGTCTCCAACATGGAACTCTCGGTTTTTGATCTTGGAGTCGTGAATGAGCTTAGTTCTTTCCTTATAGATCAAAGAATTTTCATAAGCCTCATTCCGAAGTTCATTCAGCTCATTGAGTTGGATCTTGCGTAGGTCACCGGCTTTGTTAATATCAAAATTGGCCCACTTCAAGGCCCAATAAGCCTTGTGCTCCAACTCAATGGGGAGGTGGCACGCTTTCCCGTACACAAGACGATAAGGCGTACAGCCGATCGGGGTCTTGTAAGCAGTACGGAAAGCCCACAAAGCATCATCGAGTTTATCAGCCCATGTGGCACGATGCTCTCCCACGGTTCTTTCCAAAATGCGCTTCAGCCCTCGGTTGGATATTTCAGCCTGGCCATTAGTTTGTGGGTGGTAGGCTGTGGAAAGACGATGGTTTACACCGTACTTAGCCATGACTCGAGCAAATTGGTCATTGCAGAAATGAGTCCCACGATCACTAATAATGGCACGAGGCACACCGAAGCGAGCGAATAGAGCTTTCAAAAAGTTACAAACCACCCTTGCGTCATTAGTAGGCAAAGCTTTGGCTTCAACCCACTTTGAAACGTAGTCAACTGCCACAAGGATGTATTTGTTTCCTTTAGATGAAGGGAATGGCCCCATAAAGTCGATACCCCAAACATCAAAAATTTCACACTCTTGGATGAAATTCTGAGGCATCTCGTCTTTATGTGTGATTTTGCCTTGCTTTTGGCAAACATCACATCGCTTGACCATATCGTGAGCGTCACGGTATATGGAGGGCCAATAAAATCCCGAGTCAAACACTTTCTTAGCGGTGTAGTTGGGACCAAAGTGACCACCGGTGGGTCCTTTGTGGCAAGCATCAAGGATTTCAGACGCTGCCGGTCCATCAACACATCGACGGATAATCAGGTCGGCACATTGTTTGAATAGGTAAGGGTCGTCCCAAAAGTAAGTCTTGATGTCGGTAAAGAACTTCTTCTTTTGCTGGGACGTCAACCCTTCCTTGAGAATTCCACCCGCCAAATAGTTTGCAAAGTCCGCAAACCACGGGGTTTCATTCGGCTTCGAGTTTATAGACATTAAGGTCTCCAAGGGAAAAGAATCATTGATTTCTTTGGTCGGATGATCCCCTTGGTATGGATCCTCAAGTCTACTAAGATGGTCCGCGGCTAGGTTTTCTGCTCCTTTTTTATCGCGGATGTCGATTTTAAATTCCTGGAGCAGCAAAACCCAGCGAAGAAGTCTTGGTTTGGAATCTTGCTTTGTCAACAAGTACTTCAGCGCGGAATGATCGGTGTACACAATGGTGGTAGAAAGGACAAGATAGGGGCGGAATTTTTCAAAAGCATAGACAACAGCTAAAAGCTCCTTTTCGGTTGTCGTATAATGCAATTGTGCCCCAGTCATTGTCTTGCTAGCGTAATGGATTGGTTGGAAGTGTTTGTTCACTCTTTGTCCAAGAACCGCTCCAATAGCAAAATCACTAGCATCGCACATCAATTCAAAGGGAAGCTCCCAATTAGGGGTAACCAAGACGGGTGCCTTAGTTAGCTTATCCTTAAGCGAGTTGAAGGCTTCAAGGCACTCTTTGGAAAAGATAAAAGGAGTATCTTTTTCCAAGAGGTGGGTCATCGGGCGAGCGATTTGAGAAAAATCTTTGATGAATCGACGATAGAAGCCCGCATGACCCAGAAAACTTCTCACACCCTTCACAGTTGAAGGTGGAGGCAACTTAGCGATTACATCGACTTTAGCACGGTCAACTTCAAGACCGGCTTTCGAGATCTTATGTCCAAGCACGACGCCTTCTTTTACCATGAAATGGCATTTTTCCCAATTTAGAACTAGGCGAGTGTCTTCGCACCGCTTTAGCATACGTTCTAAATTGGCAAGGCAAGAAGAGAAGGAATCCCCGAAGACCGAGAAATCATCCATGAAGACTTCCATGGTTTGTTCAACCATGTCATGGAAGATGGCTAACATACACCTTTGGAAAGTTCCTGGCGCATTACATAAGCCAAAAGGCATTCGTTTGTAAGCGAAAGTGCCATAGGGACAGGTGAATGTAGTCTTCTCTTGATCTTGGGGATCGATGGGTATTTGGAAATAACCCGAGAAACCATCCAAAAAGCAGTAATATTCATTACCGGCTAATCGTTCAAGCATTTGGTCCATAAAAGGTAGAGGGAAATGATCCTTTCTCGTGGCATCATTGAGTTTGCGGTAGTCTATACAAACTCTCCACCCAGTAACGAGACGAGTGGGAATCAACTCGTTGTGTTCATTGGGAACAACGGTTATTCCGCCCTTCTTGGGCACACAATGGATTGGACTAACCCATGGGGAATCCGAAATAGGGTAAATCATACCCGCATCAAGAAGTTTGATAACCTCTGTTTTGATGACTTCATGGATTTTTGGATTCACCCTTCGTTGGCTTTGAATAGTGGGCTTGAAATCGTCCTCCATGAGAATTTTGTGTGTGCAGAAGTGAGGGTCAATTCCACGAATATCGGAAATCTTCCAAGCAATAGCCTTCTTGTGATCCTTCAACACAGCGACGAGGCGAGTCTTCTCTTCATCTTTCAAATCCTTCGCAATAATGACGGGCGACTTCTTGTTGTCGTCAAGGAACACGTACTCGAGATGAGGCGGCAGCTCCTTAAGTTCCAAATCCGGAGGATTTTCGACGGGAGGCGTGTTCAAAGTCGTGGCATCGATAGCAATAACCGTGGGAGATGGAGGCGAAGGATTGTCTTCGGTGAGAAGATTGTCAAAGAAACTCATGTCTTCATCCCCCTCGGTGGGAGAATCATTAGTGGCTAAATTCGCATCTCCCATGGTAGCTTCAAGATTGTTCCAGAATAAATCACTATCTCCAAATAGAGACAACGATGAATCAATCGAGGACACGGTCTCAACATTGGGAAGAGAGGTAGGAATACTTTTGCAAGCATCAATAAAGTGTTCTTCACAAGCCTCATCAAGAACGTCAATACAATTAACGCTCTCATATGAATAAGGCTGTTTAGACAACTTTCCCATGTTGAAGACTACTTTATCGTCACCCACTCTCATGATAAGCTCTCCGGCTTCAACATCAATGAGAGTGCGACCGGTCCTAAGGAATGGACGACCAACAATAAGTGGCACACGGGGGTCCATCTCGTAGTCGACGACAACAAAATCAGCAGGAAAGGTGAATTTGTCGACTCCTACAATAACGTCTTCGGCTATCCCCACTGGATAAGCAACCGTACGGTTGGCCAATTCCAAGGTCATTTTGGTGGGAACTAGCTCTGGGAGAGATAATTGCTTCCAAACACTTAGAGGCATGAGATTAATACTGGCACCTAGATCGGCTAGGGCCATGCAATTCTCTACTCCCGGGAAATTGCAAGGGATAAGAAAACGACCCGGATCACCAAGCTTGGTTGGCAATTTCCTTAAGAGCACTGCAGAGCAGTTCTCATTAAGTTGGGTGTTGGCGAGATCGAGGAGCTTTTCCTTGTCGCTCAGAAGATCTTTAAACATTTTAGCATATTTAGGCATGTGAGCGAGAGCCTCAGCGAAGGAGATATTGAAATTCAATTGTTTGAACATTTTAAGGAAGTTCGAAACCTGAATATCATCCTTGCTTTTGAGCTTCTCTTTCCTCAACCTAGATGGATAAGGTATATTGGAAGAAGAGGAAGGCTTTGGAATAATAGGATCCCTCACATCCTTGGGTGGAGGAGGGGTAGAAGTAGGAGGTGGAGAAATTGGGGAAGGAGAAGGATGGGGGACAGGAGCAGGTGACTCGTTCTCCTTAGTCACAACCACCGGTGGAGGTATAGGAAGCTCGGGTTCCTTGGTACCTTTGCCACTTCGAGTGGTGATTGCTTTCATCTCCCCTCTTGGATTCGCAACGGTGTTACTCGGAAGAGTACCCGAAGAAGAGGGTTGATTACCTTGGAAAAAGCTAGCCATCATGTTCCTTAAGTCATTCGTTTGACTATCCATAGTGTGTTTCATATCAGCTCTCAGATCATTCCCTTGTTTCATCAGGTCTGCTTTCAAGTTGCGCACTTCCTGTTGGAGGTTATCCACGATCACATCGTTAGTCCTCATGTAGGTTCCAATGTCTTGATGTGATGCGGGGGTTTGGTTGGAAGGAGCAGTGTATGCGGGTGGTTGATAAGCAGGTTGCTGGTAAACTTGGTTATTTCGTTGAGGTGGTTGTTGCTGCTTATGAGGAGGGATGTATGGTGTGCGAGTTTGTTGTTGTTGAGGAGGGCGGTTGAGGTTTTGTTGTTGGTTTTGGTTGTTAGGATTAAAACCAGGTGGTGAGAGATAGTTGTTGGAACGGTAGCTAAGCAAGTTACGGTCACCTTGGGGTTTTGCTTGATAAGCGGGTTGTTGGTAGGTGCCATATGCCGCATTCACATTCTCAGCAGGGTAATCTTGGGTGGCGGTACAAGTTGTGTAGGAGTGGGGACCACCGCATATCTCACAAGGTTGGCTGACAGCGTTCACTTGTGCATTTTTGGCGTTGTTGCTGTTGTTGTTGCTGACGGTGTGGGTGACAAGCGATTCAAGAAGCGTAGTGATTTTGTCTAATCGCTTGTCGCTGTCATTAGTGCTAGCACTAGCAACATTGGTCCTAACGCTCTTGGTTTGCACACGAGATTTGTTCTCAATGATATCCCAAGCAGCATTGGAAGTCTTAGCCAATAAATTACCCCCTGAGGCACTATTCAGTGAATCTTGGTCACTCATGCTTAAACCATTGTAAAAAGTATTTATTTGATGTACTTTGGTAAAACCATGTTGAGGGCATTTTCTCAAAAGATCTTTAAAACGATCCCAAGATTCACTGAATGACTCATCGTACTTTTGTTCAAAGTTTATAATCTCATTCCGCAAAGCGGTAGTACGAGAGGGTGGAAAAAAGTAATTGATGAACTTTGTTTCCAAATCCGTCCACGAGAGAATACTCTGTGGCGGTTCCTTAGCAAGCCAATGCCGGGCTTGTCCCTCTAAAGAAAAGGGAAAAAGTTGTAACCTTATCACTTCTTGTGAAACGCCATTGAACTTGACCGTGTTGGTGAGTTGTAGAAATCTCTTGATATGGTCATGTGGGTCATCAATGGTTCGTCCCAAGAATGGCTGAGCGAAGACCATCTGGATAAAGCCTGACTTTAATTCGAAATTGTTGGCGGCAATTGGAGGAATGACAATTGGATCCGTATTGCCATCAACATGAGCTTGCAGAAGTTCAATCATTGGGCGATTATCCGGAAGGGGCTCATTGTTGTTGTTATTCATGTTGTTGAAAGGTGGGTTGTTGTTGTTATTATTGTTGTTCGGAGGTGGTATATTATTGTTGTTTTGTACACCCGCCATGTCTAAGTTATCGAGAGGCTCGGGCTCTTGATAAGACGTGGATCGAGTGCGCATACACCTGCAAAAGAACGAACAAAGAAAAACAAAGCAAAAATATTTTGGTTTTTATTGTTTTTTATTTTTTAGGATTTTTGAAGATTTTATATTTTTTAGTTGTTTTTGAAGATTTTCTTGAAAAAGTAACGTTCACGGGGAACGGATCCCAAAATCCAATTTCTCACAAAAAACTTTTGATCTTAACGAGAAGAGCCGGCAGCGGCGCCATTTGATATAAGGATTTTGTGTGGTTCAGAAAGTTCTCTCGATATCCTCTCGAATTGATCTCAGTTAAAAGTGGAATGATTTGTTCTTGGTGACAAAAAGTGGATTTGGTTTTCTATTCTACTAAACAGGTAAGTAAATAAAATGGTAATGAAGTAAATTTAAAACAATCAACAATTAATAATCTGAAAAATAATCTGAAAAATAACTCTTACTGAAGAAGACCTTATGCGGAAAGTATGACCATTCGGAATAAAATATTGCTCTATTCGGAAAGTTTACACCATGCGGAAAATCCAGTCTATTCGGAAAATACTTCTATTCGGAATAAATTGTCTCATGCGGAAAATTAAGGTCATTCGGAAAAATCAGGGCTATGCGGAAAATTTGCTTCATTCGGAATATTGACGTCATGCGGAATAAGATCTCTATGCGGAATAATTGGGAAAAGTGCTATTCGGAAAATGTTCTGAATAAGGAGACTCAAAAATGGCTATTCGGAATATTCCGAGTAAGGAAACAAAAATATGCTATGCGGAAAATATTCCGAATAAGGGACAATAAAAACACTATTCGGAATGTTGGAAAAATTCCGAATAAGAAAACTAAAAAAAAGGCTATGCGGAATAATGAACTTCTATGCGGAAAATAGAGCTATTCGGAATATCTGGGATATTCCGAATAAAGAGGAAATAAAACCTCTACTCGGAATAATTGAAATATTCCGAGTAAAGCAAACTTGAAATGTCAATTCGGAAAATCTGGGACGAAGAACAGATACAGCAGCAAGTAAAACAGGGGGCACGGTTTTTAATCCAAAACGACTTAAATACTCAAAAAGGTTTTACCAAACTAACCAATAATCATTAACATACCATAAGGAACAAATCCCACCAATAAAAACACTAAATCAACAACTTTTTAAGATCAAACTTGAATCAAATAAAAACTTAAGAACTTGCAAAAAGAGATGATGAAGAACAAGATTAATGAAAAGATGGAATGGATTGATTAAGGGAAAAGGAACAAGAGTATTGATTAAAGATTACAAGATTAAAAGAAAAAGATGAAAATCACCAAACTCCCTAATGGAGTTGGTGATGAGACGAACTACAAAACTGGGAAAAAGGAAAAATGAAAACTAACTCCCTAATGTGTGAAGGGAGTTTCTATTTATACTCCTAATGGTTGGTTGGTGAGTGGGCTTTCTCCTCTTCTTCTTGTCTTCTCGTCTTTTCAGAAAAGTTGACGTTTTCGATTCTGATTCGGGATTTGTTGTCGATTAAATCCAACTCGTCTTTTAATTTCTTCGTTAAATAGACTCGAGTTTCTTCGACTTATGAAAATCTTCTGTCTTTAGTCCTTTTCTTCGATAAATCTTCGAATAGGCCTAGTGACTTCAAATCTTTTGCACGTCTTGGACAATAGACTTTATCTTGAGTCTTTTTCCTTGATAAAACCCGTGCAATCCCATGTTTTCTTTAATACTCATCCGGTTAGCTCTGAAATCACAATAAACACAAAAACCACGCATAATTCCAAACAAATGATATTAATTACGTGTTTTGGTCTTGTTTTAGCCAGAATTAAGTGGTAAAAGGATGGGTGTTTACACACCTATCAGAGATTTCGATAGAACCATCGAAATACTTTGATCTGAAAGTGTTTGACACGACTCTCAGATTATTTGATCCACCCATATTTCTAACAAAGATCAAAGTATTCTGTGATCATGGCGAACGATGAATCTGTGAAGGATATGACGAGTAAGTTCGATAAGTTGGCTAAGTTTGAAGGGCAGGATTTTCGTCGTTGGCAGAAGAAGATGCACTTTCTTCTTACCACTTTGAAGGTTGTGTATGTTCTGAATACACCAAGTCCCGAATGGTCGGAGGATGAGACGCTGGAAACCACTAGGCAGCAGATGAAGTGGGAAAACGACGACTACATATGCCGTGGTCATATTCTGAATGGTATGTCTGACTCACTCTTTGATATCTATCAAAATACTGAATCTGCAAAGGCTCTGTGGGAGTCCCTAGAATCCAAATACATGGCTGAAGATGCTTCTGCAAAGAAGTTTCTGGTAAGCAATTTCATGAATTACAGAATGGTTGATTCCAGATCTGTAATGGACCAATATCATGAGATGTTAAGGATTCTGGGACAGATTACCCAACACAAATTGTTGATGGATGAGGCCATCTCGGTTGCAGTTATCATTGATAAACTGCCCCCTTCTTGGAAAGAATTCAAACATGGTTTGAAACATAAGAAGGAAGAATTAAATTTGGTTCAACTCGGTAGTGCTCTCCGAATTGAGGAAGGGTTAAGAACTCAGGAACTTGAAAATAACCCTAAAGGAAAGAACCAAATTGGGTCATCTTCTGTCAACATGGTTGAAGGAGATGGAGCCAAGAATTCAAACAACAATAAGAACAAACGTAAGTACAACAACAATGGTGATAATAAGTCTGGCAACAAGAAGGTTGTGGGGGCTTGTTGGAAATGTGGCAAACCTGGTCACATGAAGAAGGATTGTCGCTCTAAGGACAAAAAAGGCGCTGGTTCAAATGGGTCTAAGGATCCAGAAAAGCAACAAGGTTATATTTCTGATCTTATTCAGAATATTGATAATGATTTACATTATGTTTCTGTTATTTCTGATGCATTTTATGTTCAGGATGATGATGTTGCTTGGTGGGTTGATTCGGGTGCAACAAGTCATGTTTGCAAGGATCTTCGTTGGTTTCAAGCCTGTAAATCAATTGAAGATGGATCATTTGTAAAGATGGGAAAGGTTGCTACTGAACCAATCAAAGGAATAGGGCGTGTTTTATTAACTTTCACTTCTGGAAAAACTTTATGTTTAGATAATGTGTTGTATGTACCCGGGATTCGAAAGAATCTCGTTTCTGAAATTGTGTTGAATAAGTGTGGCTACAAACAGGTGTTGGAAAGTGACAAGTATATCTTGTCAAGACATGGTACTTTTGTTGGATTTGGTTATGTATGTAATGGAATGATTAGATTAAATCTGAATTATCCTTTGTTTAATGCTTCTACTTGTATGATTACTTCTGGTCATAGTAATGATGTAAGTAATTCTGAATTGTGGCATGCTAGACTAGGACATGTTCATTACAGGAGAATGATAGATATGGCTAAAATGAGTCTAATACCTGCTTTTGACATGACAAATAAAAGTTGTAAAACTTGTATGTTAACAAAGATTACTAGACAACCTTTTAAGGGTGTTAATCGGGAAAGCAATGTATTAGATCTCGTACATAGTGATCTATGTGATTTTCATGCCAATCCTTCACTAGGACAAAATAAGTATGTTATTACTTTTATTGATGATGCTTCTAGATATTGTTATGTATATCTTTTGCATGCTAAAAATGAAGCTCTTGATAAATTTAAGATTTATAAACAAGAAGTAGAACTTCAAAGACAAGATTCAATAAAAGTATTTCGTACTGATCGTGGTGGTGAGTATTATGATCCAGTTTATTTTCAATCTACTGGAATAATACATCAAACCACGGCTCCTTACACACCACAACAAAATGGTGTGGCTGAAAGGAAGAATAGGACCTTAAAGGAAATGGTGAATTCCATGTTATCCTATTCTGGACTAAGTGAAGGTTTTTGGGGTGAGGCAATGTTGACAGCCTGTTATATTCTGAATAGAACTCCAAACAAACATAGCAAACAAACTCCTTATGAAATTTGGACCAAGAAGGTACCAAATTTGGCTTATTTAAGGGTTTGGGGCTGTAGAGCAGTCGTAAGGTTGACTCAGCCCAAGATTAAAAATCTGGGTGAGAAAGGTATAGATTGTATCTTCATTGGGTATGCTGAGCATTCCAAGTGTTACAGGTTTTATGTTATAGAACCTAATGATTATGTGTCGGTGAACTCTATAATAGAGTCAAGAGATGCAATATTTGATGAAGAACGATTTTCATCTATACCTAGACCAAGAGGTATGATTCAGCCATCTTCAAGTGAGATAGCTGAAGATGAGATTGAAGGTGCAGATGATGTACCTGGTCCATCGGTTCCTAGGAAAAGCACTAGAACAAGAAAAGCTAAGTCTTTTGGTTCTGATTTTCAACTTTATTTGGTTGAAGGAACGAGAGATAAGACTGTATCTCTACGTGAATATTGTTTCACTGTTGAGGAGGATCCAAAGACCTTGAGTGAGGCAATGGCGTCTAGGGATGTTGCCTTCTGGAAAGAAGCAATTCAAAGTGAGATTGATTCCATCATGCAGAATGATACTTGGGAATTAGTTGATTTACCTCCTGGATGCAAGGCATTAGGAGGTAAATGGATCCTCAAAAGGAAAATGAAAGTGGACGGAAGCATAGATAAGTTTAAAGCCAGATTGGTAATCCAAGGCTTTAGACAAAAGGAAGGAATTGACTTCTTTGATACATATGCTCCTGTTGCCAGGATATCCACTATTAGATTATTATTAGCTATTGCTGCTATAAACAATCTTGTTATTCACCAAATGGATGTGAAAACTGCATTCTTGAATGGTGATTTGGATGAAGAAATTTACATGAAACAACCTGAAGGGTTTGTGATGCCTGGACATGAAAACAAGGTATGTAAATTGAAGAAATCATTGTATGGTCTAAAACAAGCACCAAAACAATGGCATCAAAAGTTTGATGATGTGGTGTTGTCTAATGGTTTTTGTTTAAACCAATCTGACAAATGTGTGTATAGCAGGTTTGATGCTTCTGGTAAGGGGGTAATCATTTGCTTATATGTAGATGACATGTTGATCTTTGGCACTGACCAAGATCAAGTTGATAAGACAAAGGAATTTTTGTCATCTAAGTTTGATATGAAAGATCTGGGGGAGGCTGAGGTGATTCTTGGTATTAGAATTAAACGAGGAAACAATGGTATCTCGATTTCTCAATCTCATTATATTGAGAAGATACTAGCAAAGTTTAACTTTGCTGATTGTATTCCTGCTCACACTCCATTTGATTCTACTGTGAAACTGATTCCTAATAAGGGAATTACAGTGTCTCAGCTAGAATACTCTAGTGCTGTTGGATGTCTTATGTATGCCATGATTAGCACTAGGCCGGATATAGCATTTGCTGTAGGACAGCTTAGTAAGTATACTAGCAATCCTAGTGCTTTACATTGGCAAGCTCTTACTCGAGTATTTCAATACTTGAAAGGAACCATGAATTTTGGTTTAACTTATAGTGGTTATCCTTCTGTGATAGAAGGTTACTCAAATGCCAGTTGGATTAACAACATGGAGGATCACTCTTCTACGAGTGGCTGGGTATTCCTACTTGGAGGAGGTGCTATTTCTTGGGCTTCTAAGAAACAGACTTGTATTACAAGCTCAACTATGGAGTCAGAGTTTGTGGCTTTGGCTGCTGCTGGTAAAGAAGCTGAATGGCTAAGGGATTTGGTTTATGAAATTCCTTTGTGGCCTAAACCGGTATCTACCATTTCTATCAGATGTGATAGTGCTGCTACCTTGGCTAGAGCTTATAGTCATGTGTACAATGGTAAGTCTAGACACTTAGGTGTTAGACATAGTATGATTCGTGACCTTATCATGAATGGTGTGATATCCGTGGAGTTTGTGAAAACTCAGTTGAATTTAGCCGACCATTTAACCAAAGGGTTAGTTAGAGATCTCGTGCGCAAGGCGGCTATTGGGATGGGTTTAAAGTCCACCTAATAAAATCCTTGTATCAAGATACCCAATTCCCACCTAACGCAATGTTAGGTGCTGAATTCAATGTGGAAAGCTTGATATTTTGATTTGGAACGCATAATTACATCATCCCACGGTATGTGTTCAGAACTGCAAGTAAAGGAGGTTGAAATTATATTTCTTAATGATCTTTTGACAAATTGCATGTGCAGGTGCAAGAAGAAAAGATCACCTATATAAGCATGAAGTTTAGCTGCTTCAAGAAGTTTGGGACTTGGCTTTGATATGCTTATTGAAGGATAGGACACAAGCTAGTAAAAATAGTTTCAAGTAGAACATGTAAATGTGTAAACTGTTGTGTATATTATCTTCAGGTATTCTCTATGGATAGAAGAGTTCAATCCTTAGTGACGCTCTAATATTCGAATATTTGGAATGCTAATATACTAATGTGAAATTCAATCATGTCGACATTTCATTTATGCATCAGTTTGATTGTGTTATGATTTTCTTTAAGTTAATCAAGATTACACTTAAATGGGGGAGGATTGTTGGTGATTTTGTGTTACCAATAATGATTTAAGTGTAATGGATTTACTTTGTTGACCAATGTGTAATCGTGATAAACGTTCATCAAGTCGGGGTTGTGCGGAGTGCACACTTGTATGACATTATTACGGTTATCATACGGGGGCGAAGCCCCCGTACGACGGGGGTCCGGGGGCAGCGCCCCTGGGCAGGGTCCAAGGGGCGGCAGCCCCTGGCAGGGTTCAAGGGGCAGCGCCCCTGGCTGGGGTCGAGCTGACCTGGGCAGGGTTCAAGTGCTATGTTAAAAACGCACTAGAAAATAAAATTCCTGGGTATTCGGACCTATTTCTGCCCGTTGCTAAAAGTGTCGGTTTTTGGGAGTTATAACTGCTTTTGGCAGTTATAACTTGACAGACGTTTTATTGGTCATCTCCTTCATTCTGGTTCTGTATCATAAAAACAATAACACAATTACAGTTCGAATCTGAGTTTTATCCGATTAGAGATTTCGATAGAACCATCGAAATACTTTGATCTGAAAGTGTTTGACACGACTCTCAGATTATTTGATCCACCCATATTTCTAACATATAAGGATAAAACAAGAAATATATCCTCATATTTCTTTTGGTTATGAAGACTTATTGAGACAGTTGGAAGAAGAAGTGGCATGTGAGTCTAGTCGTTATCGAACTGAAGTCGTATCTAGTTTGGAGAAGTTGTGCAAAGAAGATGGCCCGTGCGGTAAGTATGCAAAACAATGGGAGGATTTAGAAGAGATGCAGCAAGATGACTCACGAAGAAGGGATATTTTATCTCGTTTTGAAAGTTTTACTCAGAGACTAGAAGGATTGCAAAAATATTCCTTTGATGCTTGCACTAAATACGTGACTCCGAAGATGTAACAACAAGAAGATCCAACCACAAATCTCCATTGTTAGCTTAATAAAAAAGCTTATACATTATAAGCCCATGTTAAATTAGACTCGTTATTATGCTTGTTTAAGATAAGGATTTCTTTTGTTCTTTTGATTAAGCCTTAATAAATCATTAAATTTGTTTTAGTTTATTGAGATGTTTGAATTGATAAAACCATATTAGATAGCATGGTCTTTGTGCTGCATGCGAGTGTTCTCTTTAGAAGCACTTTTTCATTATACGTGTTGCCTCCTTCTCAATCTTTCCAACTGTCGTTCATGTCCGCCACATGCTGCTTCTTGTAGCATCTTACTCAATCTTCCCAAACCAGATATGACTGGATCGAGCCAAACCATGGGTTCACAGCAGGGTTCTCTTAATTACTCCTCATTATTGAGGAAACTATAGGCATTTTATACCTAGCTAAACCTTCCTCTACAACAACGTGTCAACTGCCAAGTCAAACCATTGCAAATTACTCGCTAAATGGTTGAATTACTAAAATATAGTTAAGCATCTACTATAAAAAATTAAAAAGGGACCAAAAAGTATGAGTGGGTAGACGGCTAGACCCGGCCTGAGCCATCTGAACCGAAACATAAAAGTTACCCACAGTGACAGCAACCTGGACCTGTTACCAATACGCCCATCCTTCTATTTTGCCATATGTAACATAAGATCCGATAAATCATTCATGTTCAACTGTAAGTTTGTAACATCGTTTTTCTATCAATAGGAGAAACATGAACTTGCAGAAAGAGTAATGGTGACACGCCTTCACCTCTACGGAAGATGGGTCAAGGTATAAATTCCATAACTATCTTCCTCTCTTGCTTATGATTTTGTCATTGTGTCTGATAAGCTTGAATATATACTGATTTTTGGTTATGGGTGTTAGAAATTGGATCATGCTGAAATGTATAAAGATCTTTCGGATCAGAACTTGGAGTTGATGCATGAACGACTCATGGAGACTGTTATATGGCCGACCGATGATACGAATACAGAAAAGATCGGATAAAGACTCTTTCACCTGTGCCACGTGTCACACTAATGTATTTATGTATGTACGCACCTTATCGATTGTTATATAGGTTTATGTGTGAAGAATTATTGACAGTTTTTTGGTCGATAACATTAAAGTAAAATCTTTTGCTTTTTGTACAACCTGTGTATATATGTTAATCCTTTTGACTTTTATAAGTTAAAACAAGGTTCGATTGCCTAAAGGCATCAATAAATGTAACATTGAGCTCATTGAAGATATGATGGATGTACCCAAATTGATGTTGAATATTGCTAGTGAAGTAGTATTGGATTACTGGAACGTTAGTCTCGCAGACAAAAAGAACATTGCTAAAAAAGGTTCATATGAACGGTTCCTACTAGGAGCTGCGGTCATGCCAAAACGCCAACCTTGCGCTGAGCTTAAATTCTGTAGAGAGACAGAACGTTGGAAACAATGATTACTCCAAAAAGTTGAAAAAATCGCTAGAAGGAGGGCTTGAACCTCCGACCTTGTGGTTAACAGCCACACGCTCTAACCAACTGAGCTATTCCAGCTATACATTTGATTTTTGTGCAAGCTAATAGTTTCAAACTTGGATCATATATATATTTTTTTGAACAAATTCAAGACTAAGGTCAAAGGTTTTAATATAAAATTTTGAATCCTCCGGTAGTTCAAGGATTCTATAAAGGAGGCTAATCATACGTAAAGCAAAAGTTCATATTGTTGGGGAAAGCTGAATACACATAAATAATAAGCGAAATAGGCCGATTGGGGTGACTCAGCACCCACTAATCCCCATACTAGCTCCGCCACTACATCCGTCCAATAATAATAGTCCACTTCGGTTTTAGTTTTGCAATTTTGCTATTAAATATTATTGTTTTTATTATATAATATTTGATGAAACTATAGCAATGAAAATGCATTTAAAACTCAATTTATTAATATATTTTAACACAAATAAAAATATTTAAAATCAAATTTTCAAAATTAAGACCGAAACTGGCAAATAATTCATAAACCCACACAAATAGGTAAAAAACTAAAAAGATATACTCCACTAATTAGTGTAGACAGGTTTAAAATAGAAAGTAATCCTAGAGTCCTTCACGGATTTTACTTTATAAGCGACACAAACACAAAAACAACATTTTGCCTATAAATATAATCCCATCAGATAATCAATCCATATAACTTTCAAAAGTCGATCGTAAAGTTATTGCTGGTGATCAAACGAAGGTTCGAATTCTGCTAGCTAAGTTTCAAGGTACGAATCCATATTTAAGTTAATAATCATCATCGCATTATTCTAGTGGTCGATATTCAAGTATCCGAACTACTTGAACTGCTATTTAATTTGTTCTTTTGCTTTTGTTAACTTAAAACGTACAGATGACAATGGATTGTAGTAACTGGAATGTTGGTATGCTCGGGCAAGAAGTATATAACATAAAGTTGGCTATGATTCCGGTGTCTGAGTTTATTGATAAGGTTTCTAGACTCGTAACTCTCATAGAATATAAGATGCACAATCTGAGAATAAAACAAGAAATATATCCACGTATTTCTTTTGGTTATAAGGACTTATTGAGACAGTTGGAAGAAGAAGTGGCATGTGAGTCTAGTCGTTATCGAACTGAAATTGTATCTAGTTTGGAGAAGTTGTGCAAAGAAGATGGCCCGTGTGGTAAGTATGCAAAACAATGGGAGGATTTAGAAGAGATGCAGCAAGATGACTCACGAAGAAGGGATATTTTATCTCGTTTTGAAAGTTTTACTCAGAGACTAGAAGGATTGCAAAGATATTCTTTTGATGCTTGCACTAAATACGTGACTCCGAAGATGTAACAACAAGAAGATCCAACCACAAATCTCCATTGTTAGCTTAATAAAAAAGCTTATTATAAGCCCATGTTAAACTAGACTCGTTATTATGCTTGTTTAGGATAAGGATTTCTTTTGTTCTTTTGATTAAGCCTTAATAAATCATTAAATTTGTTTTAAGTTTATTGAGATGTTTGAATTGATAAAACCATATTAGATAGCATGGTCTTTGTGCTGCATGCGAGTGTTCGCTTTAGAAGCAGTTTTTCATTGAGCATCGTGTTGGCTCCTTCTCAATCTCTCCAACTGTCGTTCATGTCACGCACCTTATGGACTGTTATATAAGTAGGTTTATGTGTGAAGAATTATAGACAGTTTTTTTGGTCGATAACACTAAAGTAAAATCTTTTGCTTTTTGTACAACCTGTGTAGATATGTTAATTCATATCGCTGCAATGCAACTTAAATCTGTTTGACTGTTATAAGTTAAAAAAATGTTCAATTGCCTAAAGGCGTCAATAAATATAGACATTGAGCTCACTGAAGATATGGATGTACCCAAATTAAAATGTTGAATATTGCTATTGAAGTATTGGATTACTGGAACGTTAGTCTCGCAGAGAAAAAGAACATTGCTAAAGAAAGGTTCATATGAAAGGTAGGAGATGTGGTCACGCCAACCATCTCTAAAAGGGACGGGCTTAACATTACCCCGTTTGAGTATGCGTGACGGTGAGCTCAAATCCCGTGATCCAAAACGTTGGAAACCATGGTTACCCGAGAAAGAAAAAACAACCGCTAGAAGGAGGGCTTGAACCTCCGACCTTGTGGTTAACAACCACACGCTCTAACCAACTGAGCTATTCCAGCTGTTTTTATGTACAAGCTAATAATTTCAAATAAACTGGATAATGGGACAAAGAACATCTCGACAGCACACCGCAATATAATCTCGAGATACAAGTGTGCACTAACAACACGTCGCATTCTTTGATCAAGACAACAATGATTTGATGGTGTAAACACAAATTCCGTCACGGGTTCCATTTAGCTGATATTCTATTGAAATTGCTAAAAATAGTGTGTACAATGGAAAAAAAAGATATACATATCAGACAGGCCATTGTCAATCAACTACGTACTATGTGAATTCTTAAAAGAACCTCGCACACCTTTTTACTAAAAGGTTGGTAAGGAAAGTGGTTCTTGAATCGTCAAACGAGATAGGGCTTAAGCTTATAGATTAAGATAATGTGATAGATACCTTTTCTAATGTCAAACAAAACTTACATTATTCTCTTTGTACAATATGACCGCTTCCTTATGGCAGTGATAGGGCGTTTGATGAAGATGAGCCCACAGCTCTTGATGATTCTTCAAGAAAAATACTAGATGTGCGGTATTTGCTATATGGCCTTTCTGTCTTGTAATTTCATCAGTGTGTATTTTTTTTCCCTAAATATGATCAAGATATTTTTTTCTGTAAATTCCTAAGATTTATGAACTTGTGCTAGAGGAATATTATATGCATGCAATTGCTTCGATACTGTTCATCCTTCTGCAATTTTTGGCAGCATGCAAGTCTCGAACCTTCTCTTTTAGGGGATTTAATTCGGGCCCTGAAGGTGCTTAGTGAGCGAACTTGAGATCTCTCTAAAAATACCTCCCTAAGGTTACCCTTGATAGCCAACTGAGCTATCTCAGTTGGTTGAATGTATCGTCTTAGTTTCTCACAAACAGCGCTACATCTCTCTCTTGTGACCACAATAACAACAGCAGGGCACCTATCCAATGGCGGAACCAGGAAGTTGGTGGAATGGGGGCAAAATTATTCTTTTTGAATAAAAGTCGTTGTATACACGAAAATTAAGATACAAATATAATACTTTTGCATTGTTTTTTTTTTAATTTTGAGGGGCAATTTGAAAGTTTTTACATTGTTTTGTATCCGAGTGAGGGGCAATCCGATTTTACAATGGGGTGCACTTTAATAAAATGGTTCTAAAATTTTTTTTTACACCAAAATTTGATTTTATTTGACGAGCCATGGGGGGCGCCGCCCCCCGCAACATTGAAGTAGTTCCGCCCCTGTACCTATCACTGTTATTACCGCTGGAATCACACCTACTATTACAGAGGATAGTATTATGCTCAAACTTATCACAAATGCATCAACAAACAATGCTAGAGTCCTTGGCCATATGCCGACTCTCACCACATATAACACAACGAATTGATATTGGTGGTTTTATGACCCATATCGCCTTACCTGATTTAGCTGGTTTGCGAGGTTTGTATATACGCTTACATAGGGTTGCTAGAGAGTCTTGATAGGTTTACGTTGCTTCCTGATGCTTTTTTATAATGTTATTATCATGTGTTCTCCTTCTAAACATGGAAATTCACGATACGTGTTGGAAGACCAAATCTTCAAGGTCACAAGAAGCTTTTCTATAGTTTACCCGAGAAAGAAAAAGCAACCGCTAGAAGGAGGGCTTGAACCTCCAACCTTATGGTTAACAGCCACACGCTCTAACCAACTGAGCTATTCCAGCTGTTTGTACACGGGTTTTGTACAAGCTAATAATTTCAAATAAACATGGATCATATTGATAATGGCACAAAGAACATCTCGATGGCACACCGCAATATCATGCTCAAGATACAAGTGTGTTCTAACAACACGTCACATTCTTTGATCAAAATAACAATGATTTGCTGGTGTAAATACAAATTCCGTCATGGGTTCCATTTAGATGATATTCTATTAAAATTGCTAAAAATAGTGTGTACAATGGAAAAAAAAACAGATATACATATCGACATACCATTTGTTGGGATTTAGAACTAGTTAAATCATTAACTACGATTGCGCAGCGAAATGGATCTAGTATAATATTCATGATTAACACATAATAAAAACAATGATAAAACCAACCTTTTAATTAATTGAATAAATCAATTAACTGATCTTGATCTTGAATCTACAACGGTAAAGTAACCGTCCTCTAATGATTGCTCACACGACACGTCAAACGAACACACCACGATGCTAGTGGTAACTTCACTTCGATAATCTTGCAACTAGAAACCCTAATATCCAAAACCCTAATTGGGATTGCGTAAGGATACGGTTTATAGATAGCAACAAGATTCTTGGAAAATCACCAATAAATCCTAATTAGGGTTTATATAAATCGGACCACAAGGGAATACTAAAACCTAGATTATGAGATCTAGAGTTTAGTTATAAAGCTTAAATCTTTATAAGAAAACCACCAAGAAGGATTGATCTTATAAAGGTTAAACCTTTAGGTGTGATTTTAGGTTAAAGGAAAAAGTTCGTAAGGGTTTGGTCTTGGTGTTTGAGTCGATCGGCCAAAACAAACAAGAGGGAGAGGTGAAAAATTATGAGGGGGTATGGGATTGTATTTATACACATCCTTGAACCTCCTCAAAATTAATTAGGCCCAACCCAACACCTAAATTAAGTAACTAATTACTTGATTAACAAACAAAAGATCCTTCTAGACCCCTTAGGGTATTCGGCCGCCTATAGGGCACCGGAGGGTTCTAGAAGTCGATTTCCTTCCTTAAATTTAAATAACGCACTCGCCTTTAATTAATTAAAACCCGTAATTAATTAAACCACCGTTAATTAAATAAAACGTGAAGTTTTTATTATACGTTTAATTATAAATAATAAAACGTAAATAAACGTGTGTTCTCCGTATTGAGTGTGTGCCCCCGATAGGCTCACGCATTTACCGATGGCTAAACGATCGCATATCTCAACAGCTCCCACTTGTGAGAGTTTAGACATACAACGTCCATAATGAAGCATCTAGCAACACTTCATTATAACCGGAAAATATTGAGTTAGATAGTTTCAAGAATAAGATCTTAAAGACTAGTAATGGTGTACGATTATTTGAGCTTGCTGATAATCATCCCTTCGTTACAATGTACCGGTTAAACCATGGATATGGATCCTAACTCATTCCATATAGTTTAACTTTAATTCCTCGTTTAGAAATTAATTTAGATAGTCCAAATTATAACAAGCATCATCTTGATTACATTTTGGGTACGGCCATACAATTACCTAATTAATTCTGGAGGGTATCCAGGGTTCTTCACTGCACTAAATCAGAGTGGAGGAACGAATTCTATATTGACTGCAAGTGTCTGTGGATGCTGCTTCATAACACTTCCAATTAGAGTCGTTATAGCTAGATCTTCCGAACTAGCGTTGGACATAAAATCAAGAAGCGATATCCACACATGCACAACTTGTTTGCATCTCAAGTCTAAGGATGACCTAATCCTCACCATTTATGTATTCGAATTTACTCTTGACAACGGATCTAAAAGTAACCATTCGAAAGTTCTGGGTGTCCAATATTCATATCAATGAATAACATATGAGTTTGGTTGGAAGCCGTCCACCATATATACCAGTATATTAGCAACACTCATATTTGTCTTAATGTATACAATATTCCCATATTATTTAACCGACAATGGACATGTTTAGAATAATTAAATATTCAAGGATTTAAACATACAAACATAGGGCAACAACAATTATATGAAGATAACAAACATCAAATATCTTTATTCATCAGAAAATAATTAAATTGTCTTACAATCCCAAATTATCCAAATACTTACGATAACACAGATTACATGAGACTATTAGCTGGAAGCAAACCAATTCCATGAGTTAACATGGAATGCTTTTTGAGGTCTAACGCATTTGTGAAGGGGTCAGCTAAATTGTCGTCTGTGTGAACTTTTTCCAGACTAACATCACCAAGTTCAATCACTTCTCTGAGGTAGTGAACTTTGGAACGATAATGTTTCGCACCTTTAGTGATTCCTGGTTCATTAGCTATAGTAATGGCTCCGGTATTGTCACAATACATCGTCATAGGTTCATTATTTGTGGGAACGACAACAAGCCCAGAAATAAACTTCCTAATCCAAACTGCCTCTTTAGCAGCCTCCGAAGCGGCTATATACTCAGCCTCTGTAGATGAGTTTGCATGGATGGTCTGCTTTGCGCTTTTCCAGCTTACAGCACCTCCATTCAGCATGAAAACATATCCCGTCTGAGACTTCGTGTCATCAGCATCCGTAAGATATCCAGCATTAGTGTAGCAAGCAACCCTGAGCTCTCTTTTCATACCTCCTCCATAAACAAGAAACATGTCTTTGGTATGCCTAAGATACCTCAGAATGTTCTTAACAGCAGTCCAGTGAGAATCACCAGGATTTTGCTGAAATCGGCTAGTCATGTTCTGAGAGAACGCAACATCAGGTCTCGTACATCTAACAGCATACATGATTAATCCTATTGCCGAAGCATAAGGAACTCTCTGCATGCGTCTCACCTCATCAGGTGTTGATGCTCCTTGAGTCTTAGATAATTTTGATTTAGTTTGCATGGGAACAAAGCCACGTTTGGAATTGTCCATGTTATACTTCTTCAAAATCTTATCTATGTAAGCACTTTGACATAAACCAATTAACCGTCTAGGTCTATCACGTATGATCTTGATTCCAAGAATATACGCAGCATCTCCCAAATCCTTCATGGATAAACACCTTCCAAGGAAACCTTTTACACTTTGCAACATTGGAATGTCTTTTCCCATCAACAATATATCATCGACATACAGAATAAGAAACACTACGCTACTCCCACTAGCTTTGATATATACACATGGCTCATCAGGATTTTGATTGAAACCAAATTTCTTGATTTCATCATCAAACCTCTTGTTCCATTGCCTTGATGCTTGCTTAAGTCCATAAATGGATCTTTGAAGCTTGCATACACGGTTTGGATACTTAGGATCAACAAAACCCTCAGGTTGCTTCATATAGACTTCTTCGTAAAGCAGTCCATTGAGGAAGGCGGTTTTAACATCTATTTGCCAAATCTCATAGTCATAGAACGCGACTATGGCTAAAAGAATCCTTATAGCTTTGATATCCGCAACAGGAGAGAAGGTCTCTTCATAATCAACCCCGAAGGTTTGAGTGAAGCCCCTCTCTACATATCGAGCTTTAAAGGTGTGTACATTGCCATCCATGTCGGTCTTCTTCTTGTACAACCACTTGCCACTAACAGTTCTAGCGTTATGGGGAAGGTCTACCAAGATCCAGACATCATTGTCTTTCATGGATTGCATCTCCACATTCATAGCATCCAGCCATTTTTCAGATTCAGGATCTGCCAATGCAGCTTTGTAGTTAGTGGGTTCATTATGATCCCCTAACTCATGTTCCTCAGCGTCAATGTATAAACACATACGGTCAGGAGCACGCCTAGTCCTCGTAGACTTTCGAATGGGAGCTATATCACTTATAGGTTCATCAATTTCTTGATCATCCTCTTCATGATTGCTAGTGTTTTCAGAAGGATGTATATCTTCATCTTGAATTACTTCAAGATCCTCTATACTCCCACTTGCTTCTTGATTCATAAGATTGCTCTCTAGGAATTCAGCATTACGAGCAACAAATACTTTGTTCTCGGGTGGGTAGTAGAAGGAGTAACCCATCATTTCCTTTGGGTAACCTACAAATATACACTTAACAGATCGGGGCTCTAGTTTGTCGGGTTTGATAAGCGTGTCACGCTTAACAAGAGCCTCACATCCCCAGACCTTTAAGTAAGACAACTTAGGGGCTTGCCCATACCATACTTCGTATGGAGTCTTTTCAACCTTCTTAGTTGGAACCATATTGAGTATGCGAGCAGCAGACTCAAGAGCATAATCCCAAAAGGATTTAGGAAGAGTTGTTTGGGCCATCATGGAACGAACCATATCAAGTAGGGTTCTATTTCTCCTCTCAGACACACCATTGTGTTGTGGTGTATTTGGAGGAGTTCTTTGGGAAACTATTCCATGTTCCTTAAGATGCTCCAGAAATTCATAACTCATAAATTCACCTCCACGGTCCGAACGTAGTGCCTTTATGGTTTTACCGAGTTGATTTTCTACTTCCTTTTGAAACACCTTAAATGTTTCAAACACTTCATGTTTATGCTTTAGCAAGTAAACATAACCATAACGACTAAAGTCGTCAGTGAAAGTGACGAAGTAACTTGCACCTTGTCTTGACACGGTTCTAAATGGACCACATACATCGGTGTGGATTAGTCCAAGTAGATCTTTAGCCCTCTCCACTTGATGTGAATAAGGTTTATGTGCCATCTTTCCAGATAAGCATGAAACACATTTGTCAAAGGAGTCATCATCGTTTGACTTAAGCAATCCATCAGATTGTAATTGCTTAATGCGCTTTTTGCTTATGTGGCCAAGGCGACAATGCCATAGCAATGTAGAGTCCAAATTAGATTTGGCCCTTTTGTTGCTTATAGCATATATAGAACTATTGTTTGCATTAGAATCACACATATCAATTTCATAAATACCATTACTAGGAACATCATTAAAATAAAACATATTATTTTTCGAAACCGAAATACTTGCATTATTCTCAAAACAATTAACAAATCCATCGTCATACACACATGAAACTGAAACAATCCCTCTGGAAATAGAAGGTGCGTAATGACAATTATTCAACATAACAACTAGTCCACTAGGGAGAAATAATTAAAAAACACCAATGGCTTCAACAGCTGCACGATGACCATTGCCCACGTACAGATTCAAAGCTCCTGGCTTCAGCTTCTTACTTATCCTTAGACCCTGAGTAGTATTACAGATGTGAGTACCACAACCAGTGTCATAAACCCAAGATTTATTAGGAAAAGTAAAGAGTTCTATAGTGAAGATACCTGAAGTGCTAGCTCCTTGAGAGGACTTCTTTCTCTTCCACAACTCAGCGAGATACTCTGGATAGTTTCTCTTCCAATGACCAATGTCACCACACTGGTGACAAATGGCATCCTTAGCAGGATTCTCTCTTCTTGGTGGAGGGGGAATCTTGGCTCTGGGAGTAAAGTTTGCTACTTTATTCCCTTTACCATGATTCTTACCCTTCGCAGCATTAGACGGTCTAGCCTTGTTAGGCTTCTTAACCCTTCCTGCCCTAATAGCATTAATGGTATTAGGAGTAGCAGGCGCAACCTTCTTTGGCAACGTTTTCTCATGTAGCTTAAGCATGGCATGTAATTCAGGTATTGTCTTCCCCAGGCCATGCATGTTATAGTCTTGCACAAACCTATCATAGTCCTTATTCAGTGAGGCTAAAATTAGGCTGACCGAAAGTTTCAAGGACATGGGGTGACCCAAACGTTCCAAATTCTCTATGAACCCCTTCATCTTCAAGACATAGGAGCTCACAGATTGTCCATCCTCATGTTTACACGCGTGAAAGGCACGTGCAACATCAAGGAGTTCTTGATCAGCTTGTTCAGTGAACATGGTCTTTAATTCTTCCATCATAGACCATGCGCCATGACCCTCCAAAAGTTTCTGGAGTTCAGGGGACATATTCATGAGCATAAGGCCAGCGATTTCTCTTGACCTTTTGACCCAAGTTGGATGTAAATCCGGGTCTTGCTCTGGTCCTTCATGACCATGAGGCAGAATTGCTGGTTGATCAGGAATTGGTTGCTCAAGGTATTTAACCAAGTCATCAGTTTTGAGCGCTATCCGAAAAGCACGATACCAATCAACAAAGTTATTCTCAATCAATTTCATCTTTTCAAGGAATGACTTAACAACCGTGTTGTTTAAGCAAGAGTTTTGATTATTCATCTACAAAATAAAAGTTCAACGATTAGTATTTTCGATAATTACATTCTCAAAGAATTAACTACCCAATTAATCATGTTGAGACTAAGATCCTTGCTTGAACTCCCACTTAATATTAGAGGTCCGACCGTCTAGTATTCAAGTGGGGCAAGAGGTAAGCGACGGGCGTTAATTGCATTTCAAGTGCAACTCTTAGATTGTATGAGACGATTCATGAAGTTTATTTGTCGTAGAGTGTTTGGATGGGATGTTCTCTCATCTCTTTCGAGCACCTTTGAACATCTCAAACAAACTTGTTCTACACATAATAAAGTCATGAGTATGTTTCATCTCATCTTTATGCCTCGGGTTCCGAATCTGACCGGGAACTCGACTTTAAGTCGTACCAATTTGAAGCATGCAATTATTGGCAAAGGTCTGACCAGTGACAAAGATCGTCTTGGGTATGTAATTCGCCCTAGGTCTGACCAGATGACGAAAAACAACTACAAGCGCTTCTAAATTTGATGGCATAGACTTAAAAATTTCAAATAGGTATCACATAAGTTTTTAAAAAAACAAATGTCAAAGTGTGTAAAAGAATGCATGCAATTCATTCTCTTAGCACAAGTTAAGAAAACAATTTATTAACTTTTTGGTTTAGGCGTGTTTTACCACGGGAGAAGATTAAAGAGAGATCAAACCCTATATCCTACTCTTCATGCACCCGAGGGTGCAAGTGCTTGGGATAATTATTCCATAAGTGTCGAAACACCTATGGAACACGGGAGAAGATTAAAGATTTCTCAAACCCTAGACAGCTCGACTATAGCACGAGGTGCAATAGCAAGTCCATCAATTAGTAAAGACACAAAACGGTGTTGTAATTTTAAGTATTGTAAACTAATTAATTTTGCAAATCACGTCGTTGAGAATATAGTTTATAAGCCATCATTACGGTATGTAAGCCCAACTCGAGTGACAATATGATTTCGCAAAACAATTAGAATACAATAAAACCAAGTTTCATAGTTCTTATGTCAATATTAATATTTGTTTAAAAAATCAAGATTTTAACAAATAACACATAGCCGATTCGCAAGGAAAATATGGTGTATTAATATGACATAGTTTTAAAGCTAGTTTCGAAATAAGTACCATCCGTTTTTATGATTCCTAGAATCTTGAATTATTACGTTTTGCAATTCATAATGGAAAACAAATAAGCACATAAAAACAGACAGAAGGGGGTAGAAGCAGAAGAGAGACTCTATATGAAAGCGGTAAATCATATAAGATCCAAGTCTCGAATGAGTCTTCCCCAAATTAAGGACCAAAGGCCCTCATCAAGTTTTCGAGCAAGGTACTTGATGACGTGCAAAGTATCACAAAAGTGAGATGCAAAGGTCTTTGACGGATAATAAAAAACAAAAGTAATTATTAACCGGTTCAATTTTAATCTACCCAATTTTAATAGATCTAGATCAAGATTAAAACTTTATGACAAGTATGCATGTAATTGTCATAAAAACATAAATAAAAGAGATTTTAAAGCGAAGCAAGCGTGTTTTAATCTATGTGTAACCCATGAATGCCATACGATTTGACTCGTGATGCCACTGTTGGGATTTAGAACTAGTTAAACCATTAACTACGAGCGCGCAGCGGAATGGATCTAGTATAGTATTCATGATTAACACATAATAAAAACAATAATAAAACCAACCTTTTAATTAATTGAATAAATCAATTAATTGATCTTGATCTTGAATCTACAACGGTAAAGTAACCGTCCTCTAACGATTGCTCACACGACACGTCAAACGAACACACCACGATGCTAGTGGTAACTTCACTTTGATAATCTTGCAACTAGAAACCCTAATATCTAAAACCCTAATTGGGATTGTGTAAGGATACGGTTTATGGATAGCAACAAGATTCTTGGAAAATTACCAATAAACCCTAATTAGGGTTTATATAAATTGGACCACAAGGGAATACTAAAACCTAGATTATGAGATCTAGGGTTTAGTTATAAAGCTTAAATCTTTATAAGAAAACCACCAAGAAGGATTGATCTTATAAAGGTTAAACCTTTAGGTGTGATTTTAGGTTAAAGGAAAAAGTTCGTAAGGGTTTGGTGTTGGTGTTTGAGTCGGTCGGCCAAAACAAACAAGAGGGAGAGGTGAAAAATTGTGAGGGGTATGAGATTGTATTTATACACATCCTTGAACCTCCTCAAAATTAATTAGGCCCAACCCAACACCTAAATTAAGTAAGTAATTACTTGATTAACAAACAAAAGATCCTTCTAGACCCCTTACGGTATTCGTCCGCCTATAGGGCACCGGAGGGTTCTAGAAGTCGATTTCCTTCCTTAAATTTAAATAACGCACTCGCCTTTAATTAATTAAAACCCGTAATTAATTAAACCACCGTTAATTAAATAAAACGTGAAGTTTTTATTATACGTTTAATTATAAATAATAAAACATAAATAAACGTGTGTTCTCCTTATTGAGTGTGTGCCCCCGATAGGCTCACGCATTTACCGATGGCTAAACGATCGCATATCTCAACACCATTGTCAAGCAACTACAATGTGAATTCTTAAAAGAACCTCGCACAGTCGCACACCTTTTTACTAAAGGGTTGGTAAGAAACGTGGTTCTTGAATCATCAAAGGAGATAGGGCTTAAGCTTATAGATTAAGATAATGTGACGGATACCGTTTCTCAATGTCAAACAAAACTACATTATTCTCTTTGTACAATATGACTGCTTCCTTATGGCAGTGATAGGGCGTTTGATGAAGATGAGCCCAGAGCTCTTGATGATTCTTCCAGAAAAATATTAAAAGAAACATAGTTAGAAGAGCTACAATACTGAAAGGTGAAACTAAAGTCGGATGATAGAAAGATTCAAAGGTAGAGTTAAATTATATTGTACTAAAACCGGTGGCGGACGCAGGAAATTTTAATATGGGGGGCAAAAATATAATTTGACGTTTAGCAAAGCGAAAAAATTAGAATCCGAATAAAAAATTAAGTATTATAACTTAAAAGTTAACCATTTCTAGGTTTTACGGTGTTAAATGTTAGAATTCAATGTGTGAGTGGGTGGCAATTTAAAATTCGAGTGGGTGCATTTTAAGAAAATGCTAAAATTTTTAAAAAAATATTGTATACACTAAAA
This sequence comes from Glebionis coronaria, assembly GCA_025667525.1. Taxonomy (NCBI): domain Eukaryota; kingdom Viridiplantae; phylum Streptophyta; class Magnoliopsida; order Asterales; family Asteraceae; genus Glebionis; species Glebionis coronaria. The sequence continues at coordinate 601,406,134 of CM046878.1, read as the reverse complement.
TCTCGTCTTTTTGGTCGAGCTATGGGGTGGCGCCGCCACCCTGTATCTATAATGTATGTCCGCCTCTGACTAAAACAAAATATATCGCATGTGTATACTTGGGTTTGCTGGCTATCATCCTCACTCTTTCTACAAGAGTTATCAGGATCAAATCTCGCTTAGTTAGGTTTACTGCTCTGAATTCAAAAAACTATTTTATTTCTATGATTAAAATCTTTAAGAATCGAAGCTGCAAATAGCAAACCAATATTTTTAGGACATCAAGTTGAGTAATGCCGCTGTAAAATGCTGCAACTTTTGTAGGAAAATGTAAGTTTGATATGGCCTTTCTGTCTTGTACTTTCATCAATGTTTTTTTTTCTTTCTAAATATGATCACGGTCTCTTTTTCTGTAAATTCCTAAAATAAAATTTCAGTTATGAACTTGCATTAGAGGAATATTGTATGCATGCAATTGCTTTGATACTGTTCGTCTTTATGCAATTTGTATGTATCGATCCTCTTAGTTTTTCGCAAACAGCGCTACTGCCCTTGTGACCACAATAATAACAAGCATGGCACATATCACTGTTATTACCGCTGGAGTCACACCTACTATTACAGCGGATAGTTTTATGCCCAAACTTATCACAAATGCATCAACAAACAACACTACAGTGCTTGGCAATATGCCGACTCTCACCACATATATAACAACAAATTGATATTCGTCGTTTTATGAATCATGTCGCCATACCTAATTTAGCTGGTTTGTTAGGTTTGTATATTCGCTTCCATAGGGTTGCTAGAGAGTCTTGATGGCTTTTTATAATGTCTTGATGGGTTTACACTGCTTCCTGATGCCTTTTTATAATGTTATCATGTGTTCTCCTTACTAACGAAACATGGAAATTCATGATACGTGTAGGAAGACCAAATCTTCAAGGCCACAAGAAGCTTTTCTATAGTTATTAGATGTTCTTTCTCGCATGTCATGAGATTTCTTGCTGGATTGTAAAATTTCATCAAGTAGAGACACTTTGTCAACCTAGTAAAATATCACAGTTTTGTGTTGAAAGTCATTTCGACCCATTTCGATTATGTTATAGCTCCAATGAATCAAAAAGTAATAAAATTGTTAAGACGTAAATGGGTGCAATTTGTCAAATGGGTCAAACCTAATTCGAGGACCGAGGTGAATTATAAACTGATTATTCATTGAAAAACTTTCCTTGAGAAAAGTGTTTCGGGTCAACCCAACCCACCATGCAATACTCTATATGACCCATTACCCAACTTACCCATTTTCTAGAGACACAACGGGTGTGAAATTTACCTTGCCTCTAGAAGTGACAATGGATCTTAGAACCGAAAACCAATGGTTGACGTCGTTCAAATCAACCATCGCTTCAGATTTCTATTCTTGTCATAGTACCAACCTAAATGATTCTGGTGCATTTTAGGGACTTCATATAGCACATTCTTTAGTAGCATTTGTGAAGAACTTCCTTTCCATTTTTCCAAAAAAACTTTAAAACAAGTAGCTTATCAATAGGAGAAACATGAACTTGCAGAAAGAGTAATGGTGACACGCGTTCACCTCTACGGAAGATGGGTCAAGGTATCTTCCTCTTTTGCTTATGCTTTTGTCATTTTGTCTGATAAGCTTGAAATCATACTGATTTTTTTTGTGTTTGTTTTGGGTGTTAGAAACTGGATCATGCTGAAATGTATAAAGATCTTTAGGATCAGAACTTGGAGCTGATGCGCGAACGTCTCATGGAGACAGTTATATGGCCGACTGATGATACGAATACAGAGAAGATCGGATAAAGATTTTTTTTCACCTGTGTCACGTGTCACACTAATGTATGTATGTATGCACTTTATCGACTGTTATATAAGTAGGTCTATGTGTGAAGAATTATAAATATGTTTGTTCGCGTATGTCTCCGGCCTACGCTTCCGGAGAACGTACCCTTCCTCACCTCGTAACCGGAACTCTGGAGCATTTAATAAGGATGACCTATGAACAGTAGAGCATTTAATGAAGCAGCATTGGGCTAAGAAAAAGCAAAAGGCGCCCATCCTAATATCCAGGGGGCTTTCGTCTACCCTTTGAGTAAAAGGAAACACCGCCGCCCTTGGGACAATAAATCCCTCGATTATGGAATTTTGGCTAACCTAGGTTTTGAGACCTAGCCTATTGACATGACTACACATACTATGAAGTAGTATAAATACATCCACATTTAACACACACAGATCTCATCTGAATACCACCATTAATACATATTTTCACCTCTCGGTATTCTATACCGGATATCACTTGTGTGACAGTCACTTACTCTCACATCGGAGCTTGGTCCCGGGTCAAACCCTGGATGAGTTAACGTGTGTTGCTCTGTGTATCCTATGTTCAAGGTCGAGAGACAAGCACACTTTCGAGACTTTCAAGGCAAAGTCGCTAGCAGTAGCCTAGCCGAAAGACTTTGTTTCAACAATGTTTAAGTAAAATCTTTTGCTTCTGTACAACATTATATGTGTAATTCATATCGTTGTAACTTGCAATTTCTTCTTTCAAATGAACGGTTCCTACGAGAAGCTGTGGTCATGCCAACTATCTCTAAAAGGGGAGGGCTTTACCTTACCCCGTTTGAGCAAGTGTGGCGCTGAAATCCCGTGGATCCAAAACGTTGGAAACCATGGTTACCCCAGAGAGAAAAAACAACCGCTAGAAGGAGGGCTTGAACCTCCGACCTTGTGGTTAACAGCCACACGCTCTAACCAACTGAGCTATTCCAGCTGTTTGTATATGAGTTTTGTACAAGCTGGATCATATTGATAATGCGACAAAGAACATCTCGACGGCACACCGCAATATAATCTCGAGATACAAGTGTGCACTAACAACACGTCGCATTCTTTGATCAAGACAACAATGATTTGATGGTGTAAACACAAATTCCGTCATGGGTTCCATTTAGCTGATATTCTATTGAAATTGCTAAAAATAGTGTGTACAATGGAAAAAAAAGATATACATATCAGACAGGCCATTGTCAATCAACTACTATGTGAATTCTTAAAAGAACCTCGCACACCTTTTTACTAAAAGGTTGGTAAGGAAAGTGGTTCTTGAATCGTCAAACGAGATAGGGCTTAGGCTTATAGATTAAGATAATTGTGATGGATACCTTTTCTAATGTCAAACAAAACTTACATTATTCTCTTTGTACAATATGACCGCTTCCTTATGGCAGTGATAGGGCGTTTGATGAAGATGAGCCCACAGCTCTTGATGATTCTTCCAGAAAAATACTAGATGTGCGATATTTGCTATATGGTATGGTACAAATTTGATCATTCTTCGTGTGGCGAATGAATGCAAACCGCTTCAAGGCAACAGGCTAAAGAAACATAGTTATAAGAGCTACAATACTGAAAGGTGAAACTAAAATCGGATGATAGAATGATTCAAAGGTAGAGTTAAATTATATTGTATTAAACCTACATGTATCCATGTGCATACTTAGGTTGAGTTTTTTACCAATTACTAGTGTTTGTGAAACTTAATTACCATTGTATGGTATATTAGAAAATAATGACTATAGTATGGTCTCGCTTCCAATTATAATAACCTAACCTATCTACATTTTTTCATCAAAGACAAACAATTCACAGCCGTGCTTCCTTAGCTGCTCATGTGTACATTCTTCAACTAAATTTTCTACTTTATTTATTTGTATGTATTGGATGATAAATAGAATATGGACAGTTGATTAGCATAAAAAAAATTATCTATGTTGTTTGTTAGTTAAGATTAAGAAACAAATTCCGAACTAGCATTTGTTGATTATTTTGTGTGTTGTGCTTGTTTAGCTAACTAACGATGTGTATGTTTGTCCTTCTATTTACAATTCGTGTAATAGTTATCATTTAAGATCAACTGTAACGAGATTAGTTGCTCGATCACTAATTATTGTTGTGTTTATCTATTATTATTTCGTGAATGCCGGTGTCCATGTACACTATTTGGTTTGCTAGAAAAAGAAATGTTGTGTCATATCAATGGCGTTGTAGATATCATATAAATTATGAAAGAATATAAGTTTGGCATGAATTGATCGGTACTTTAGTAGCGCAATTGCTTTACGTAAAAACCAAGGCGGATGCACTTTATAGCAATGGGCTGGCAGCGCCCCCCATGGCTAGCCGAAAAAACGCGAATTTAGTGTAATTTTGATCTTTTTTAGAGAATGCCCCCACTCAAAATTTATATCGCTCCCCACTCACATATTAAAACCCAAATTCAACTCTTTTAAACCTTATAAATTCTTCACGTATAGGTAAAAATACTCGATTTTTTGTTACGATTATAGTTTTTTCCTCCTCATTTTATTGTTTTTGTCGATTTTTTTTTCACATTCTATTTCCGCCACTAATTGAAACCATATTGTTTCTTAAATATAATACATTGAAAAGTTGGTGAATGGTGATATATTGAACTTCCAAAAATTTGTAGAAATATAAAGCATAAAGCACAAAGGAAAATTTCACGTAGAGTATGCAAATTCTTAATTCTCTTTCATAAGTTTCATCCATTGCTAAATATAGTATTTTCAAATAGGTAAGCAATAAGATCGAAGATTATTTAAAAAATGAAATGAACCAATAGTGGTAGGAGTATAATTTGAAAATACTATATTATAGTAAATATTTTTCAACATACAATACAATGGTAAATAATTTTTTTAAATACTATGAATTGGTAAAAAAAAACTCTACTTAGGTTTGCTGGCTATCATCCTCACTCTTTCTACAAGAGTTCTCAGGATCCAATCTCGCTTAGTTAGGTTTGAACTTTTAATATTTTTACTTTCGATTCGTTTGAATCCGTTTTGATAGTCTAGCATTCAATGTAATAAGTTTTTAATTAGACAGATGAACTGCGGAGACTTTATCAGATTTCGTGAATTCATAGTTTCACAATCGAAAACCTGTTACAAAAGATAAAGATACTTACTGCTCTGAATTCAAAAAACTTTATTATTTCTATGATTAAAATCTTGAAGAATCGAAAACGTAAGTTTGATATGGCCTTTCTGTCTTGTAATTTCATCAGTGTGCATTTTTTTTCCCTAAATATGATCAAGATATTTTTTTCTGTAAATTCCTAAGATTTATGAACTTGTGCTAGAGGAATATTATATGCATGCAATTGCTTCGATACTGTTCATCCTTCTGCAATTTTTGGCAGCATGCAAGTCTCGAACCTTCTCTTTTAGGGGATTTAATTCGGGCCCCTGAAGGTGCTTAGTGAGCGAACTTGAGATCTCTCTAAAAATACCTCCCTAAAGGTTACCCTTGATAGCCAACTGAGCTATCTCAGTTGGTTGAATGTATCGTCTTAGTTTCTCACAAACAGCGCTATCTCTTGTGACCACAATAACAACAGCAGGGCACCTATCACTGTTATTACCGCTGGAATCACACCTACTATTACAGAGGATAGTATTATGCTCAAACTTATCACAAATGCATCAACAAACAACGCTAGAGTCCTTGGCCATATGCGGACTCTCACCACATATAACACAACGAATTGATATCTGTGGTTTTATGACCCATATCGCCTTACCTGATTTAGCTGGTTTGCGAGGTTTGTATATACGCTTACATAGGTTGCTAGAGAGTCTTGATGGGTTTACATTGCTTCCTGATGCTTTTTTATAATGTTATTATCATGTGTTCTCCTTACTAACTAAACATGGAAATTCACGATACGTGTAGGAAGACCAAATCTTCAGAAGAAGCTTTTCTACAGTTATCAGATGTTCTTTCTCGCATGTCATGAGATTTCTTGCTGGATTGTAAAATATCATACCACTGATACATTGAATAATAAAATTAACTTATTTCTATTAGAATGAAAGTAGCTTTTAAGTTTTAACATTAATTTATAGTCCTTCATAGATTCTAATAGATGCTGCTGGTAGACACGTTAATAATAGAAACTACCTAAGTCAAAGGTTTTAATATAGAATTTTGAATCCTATGTAGTTCAAGGATTCTAATTATTCTGATTCATAAATCGACACAAACACATAATAATAGGTAAAAAGATATAATTAGTGGTAGACCGGTTTAAAATAGAAACTAATCTATAGTCCTTCACGGATTTTACTTTATAAGCGACACAAACACAAAAACAACATTTTGCCTATAAATATAATCCCATCAGATAATCAATCCATATAACTTTCAAAGTCGATCGTAAGGTACGAATTCTGCTAGCTAAGTTTCAAGGTACGAATCCATATTTAAGTTAATAATCATCATCATCGCATTATTCTAGTCGTCGATATTCAAGCTAATTATCCGAACTACTTGAACTGCTATATTTTTTTGTTCTTTTGCTTTTGTTAAAACGTACAGATAACAATGGATTGTAGTAACTGGAATGTTGGTATGCTCGGGCAAGAAGTATATAACATAAAGTTGGCTATGATTCCGGTGTCTGAATTTATTGATAAGGTTTCTAGACTCGTAACTCTCATAGAATATAAGATGCACAATCTGAGGATAAAACAAGAAATATATCCATATATTTCTTTTGGTTATGAGGACTTATTGAGACAGTTGGAAGAAGAAGTGGCATGTGAGTCTAGTCGTTATCGAAATGAAATCGTATCTAGTTTGGAGAAGTTGTGCAAAGAAGATGGCCCGTGTGGTAAGTATGCAAAACAATGGGAGGATTTGGAAGAGATGCAGCAAGATGACTCACGAAGAAGGGATATTTTATCTCGTTTTGAAAGTTTTACTCAGAGACTAGAAGGATTGCAAAAATATTCCTTTGATGCTTGCACTAAATACGTGACTCCAAAGATGTAACAAGAAGATCCAACCACAAATCCCCATTGTTAGCTTAATAAAAAAGCTTATATAAGCCCATGTTAACTTAGACTCGTTATTATGCTTGTTTAAGATGAGGATTTCTTTTGTTCTTTTGATTAAGCCTTAATAAATCATTAAATTTGTTTTAAGTTTATTGAGATGTTTGAATTGATAAAACCATATTAGATAGCATGGTCAGTTTTTCATAGAGCATCGTGTTGCCTCCTTCTCAATCTCTCCAACTGTCGTTCATGTCCACCACATGTACACACCTTATCGACTGTTATATAAGTAGGTTTATGTGTGAAGAATTATAGACAGTTTTTTGGTCGATAACACTAAAGTAAAATCTTTTGCTTTTTGTACAACCTGTGTAGATATGTTAATTCATATCGCTGCAACGTAACTCTGTTTGACTGTTATTAGTTAAAACAATGTTCAATTGCCTAAAGGCGTCAATAAATGTAACATTGAGCTCGCTGAAGATATGTATGTATCCAAATTGATGTTGAATATTGCTATTTGCTAGTGAAGTATTGGATTACTGGAACGTTAGTCTCGCAGAGAAAAAGAACATTGCTAAAGAAAGGTTCCTACTAGGAGACGTGGTCACGCCAACCATCTCTAAAAGGGAAGGGCTTAACGTTACCCCGTTTGAGTATGCGTGGCGGTGAGCTCAAATCCCGTGGATCCAAAACGTTGGAAACCATGGTTACCCGAGAAAGAAAAAACAACCGCTAGAAGGAGGGGTTGAACCTCCGACCTTGTGGTTAACAGCCACACGCTCTAACCAACTGAGCTATTCCAGCTGTCTGTATTAAATTCATCGTTTTAATCACATGATCATTTGTAATCCTAATAATGTTTCTATAACGGCAAAGAACAAGAACTAGAAGGTATCTTTGCCAACGGAGATTGCTAACTTTAGTGTTTGAAATCAAGCCATGCTTACGAAATGGTAATGAAGATTTAAAACCGAAGAACACGCTACATGGTGCAAAGTTATATGCTCCATTTATGGCCCAAGTGGCGGCCTTCAAAACAACTCCTCTCTCAAGTCCAACTCGGGCTCACGATATCACATCATGAAACTTAAAGATGCCTTTCTCAACTTATGGATTTATGTTCCTTGTCTCTTTAAGAAAAAAAATTCGAAATGGTTGAAATACAAGATTTTGGCAAGACAATTGGTCGGGTGGATCTCCTCTTTGCATATAGCACCCTCGTTTATACAAACCGCCTTGATACTTCTCCAAGTTGTTATGTTTCGAAAAGTGCAGCTACTGTTATGCAGCCTCCATTGTTTTTTACGCATGTTTCTGCTTATGCCTCACCCGTGGTCTTTGTTATAATTGGGCTAGGAGCACGGCTCTATACGTTACTTGTGAGTTAGAGGAAATCACAGATTTGTCCCAGTCCAACCACTTATCACAATTTTCTTTGTTCTTACAGTCTAAGGTATGAGATCTCTCACCTCACCTATGTTTCTCAACCCTTGTTATCCCAACCGACTAGATGGAGTAAGATCGTTCCATGGAAGATTAACATCAATATACCTCGAGGGTCATGCATTCAAGTATGCCAGCTAGGTGGAACCTTGACTGAAGGGGGTAGATTTAGATTCGGTTAGATGTCCCGATGAAGACATTGAAAATATATAAGAGCAAAGCCGATAAATTGTTGTTAAAAGAGAATGAGTTAGCTAAACTCAAGTCTATTAGTAATAAACTTGATATCTAACATGGTATCATAGCCTAATTTCCAACCCTTGCTAATAACAAATACCAAAAAAATTAATAAAAAATAAATCTTATTAGGCTTTTATATACATACAGATTTTATCAAAAATTTCACGTATTTAATTCTAGTAATAGGTCTAACATAAAATAGTTATCCGGAATTTTAGATATCCAAATTTTTGATATGACGATCCACCCATTCTATTCTTCTTTTGCTAGGTGAAACACTTCACATACCATAATAGGACAATTATACAATTAGTATTGTTAGGTTGTTTTATACGACGACAACTTGTTAGAGGTTTATTACGATCAAACATAATAGGACACCTGATACTTAAGTCTTATTATATCAAGTTTTTAGGACCATTATTTGATAGCGTAATATTAGGACCTAACTTAATAAAAGACGTACATATAATAAAATATTTTATATAATATTAGCTGAATACTCTCTCGCTCAAATAGAAACGTTATGTAACGAAGTATATTGTAGAGTTTATTATTAAATTTATTCTTTTTTAAAACGACGTTATTAAATTTAATTTTGGCAATACTTTAAATCAAAAGGTATTCTGGTCAAACCTTTCTTTCCATAACGATTGTTTAGACATTATTGTTCGATGCACAGTTTGGAGTGTCCTAGTAAATTTAATTTTGAGAATACTTTAAGTTAAAATTTTGCTATATATAATTTATACATGTGGTTAAAATTTTGCTATATATAATTTCATAGTTTTTACAAACTTTTAAAAAATCTAAAAGCAAAATGATTAAGATTGACCAAATAATTTGGATGTTTGAAATACATGCAATGTTTTGAAAATCGATTTTTAGATCAATTTCATCGAGTCATCAATGACCGGGTCAACATTGTTTTCTAAAAAAAATTAAAAAATATATTTTTTATTAATTACCAAAAATTACATCGAAAAATCATGAAATCTTTCGTATAGTAAACGTATGAAGTATTTACCAACAAATATAATATATAAAACTAAAACTACGTCGTAAATATGCATAATTTACTTGCTTTATTTGTAGAAAAACATGAACAAATCTAAACTCGATCTGGTCACCTCAAACCTGACAGGTCTGACGGAGGTTTTGAAATATGAAACCCGATTTAATATAACTCATTTTTTGCTCGAAATTGGGTCAATCAATTGACCCGGCCAAGTCAAACCGGGTTTCAAAACAATGAATAAATGTTTTTCATTTTTTAGAACAACATAAAAAATTAAGAAATTTCCCTCCTAGTTTCGGTTACCCTTAAACATCCCACTGTAAATTTGTAAAATGGTTTACATAGCCTTTTTTTTCTCCCTCTGACCCACTAATAGACTATTATCCCTTTACTTTTTGTTTGCTTATAACTAGGGGTGTAAATGAGCCGAGACAGCTCGTTAATTGTTTAAGATCGACTCGTAAATTACTCGAAATCGACTCGATTTAAAAAAGTCGAGCTCGGGTTCAAGCAACTCGAGTATATATTCGAGTCGAGTTCGAGCTCCAATATACTCGGTTCGAGAAGCTCGCGAGCCTTATCGAGCTTAATTTGCTATGCTTTTATACAGATAAATCGAGTCGAGTCGAGCTTGATATGCTGAGTACGTATCAAGTTCGAGCATGACATGTGAAAATAACTGAGCTCGATTCGAGTTTCGAGCTCGAGTTTTATATGACGAACCGAGCTCGAGCTCGAAATATAAAGCTCGGTCAAGCTCGAGCCGAGTCTCGAGCTCGAGTTTTTGTATTGAGTCGAGCTCGAGCTTGACAATACTCGGCTTGACTCGGCTCGTTTACAGCCCTACTTATAACCGTCGGTAAACTCCTGTTTCGAGTATAACATACCAATTTAGCATCAATATGGTGTCGATGTAAGAATCTTCTGCATCACTACTCCTTTATAGATTTCGATGCAATGATTTATTACCTTTATGTGATTTGGTAATTTTTTGCTCTTGATTCTAATTAGTGTTGATGCCTTTTTTTTAGATTCATTATTTGCATGCGAAGAATATTTATAGTCTTCATTGTATTTCTACTGTTATGAACCGTCCCTAATTGCTAGAACTCGTGGTTTGCAGGTTGCTAATATTGAAGGGCCCATTCATATATTTATAAGTAGGGATGGCAGTGGGTGTAAGAAAATCCATAAGCTACGGGTATTCGCATAAAAATTGGTGGGTAATTTTATCGATTTGTACTCACGGGTATGGGGTATGGGTGAAAACTTATACCCATTAGTGGGTGACGGGTAGGTGACGAGTAAAGTATATCGACGAGTAAAGTATATCCATCACGAGTAAACTCATGATACCCATTTAAAATATTCACGGGTATACCCGTTAAAATACCCGTAGGTATACCCATTAAAATACCCTATGTGTACCCATTAACACATCTAAAATTAAACAATATTTATGATGTTATAAATGTATATTTAATAATTATCAATTTTCAATGAAATTATAAGAAACTAAAAGTTTGTTGGTGTCTCGAAACTATGAACACAATATGAAGGATTCAATTCCTCCTTTGTGTTTAGAAATAGTAGTTCTTCCATAGTCATACACGAATTACATATATTTGTTAAGTCTTTTGTGAACTTGAGACACATTTTTAAGTCTTTTGTGAACTTGATACTTGGAAAAATGATTGGTGTCTTATTACTCATTTAAATAGCTAGTTCACATACATATTAAGATTTTGTGATTTTTTTAATGCATTAATCCATGGGTTTACCCACGGGTATGGGTATGGGTAAAAATTTATACCCACCAGTGGGTGACGGGTAAGTAATGGGTTGTAAAAATTTTATGTGGATGGATGACGGGTTTTATATAACGGTACCTATTACCCACGGGTGACATCCCTATTTATAAGTGGATGATAAAAGTAATTCATATGTCTACAACTTTATATACTTCTAAATTTGTGTTTACTTGTTAAAGATCACTATATATATTGGGATAAACATGTAAAAATAACTCGTCCTTTTATAATTACATGTTGACATTTCATAATTGTTTAATTGTAATCTTAAAGGATGCGCACTGCCTTTTTCCCTCGATTCGACACGGTTATGTATATAATATTTTAGCGCTCTCTTTTTATTCTTTCATTTCCTTGATATGTTAGTCCCTAGTCCCTACAAATCACGTTTAAAAAATGAAAATACAATTTCTATACAAATGTGTGTTACTTATATGCAGGTATGATCTGGAGATGGTGATTAATGACACAAGACAATCTTCTAGTTTTTTTGCAAGATGACGAATACTGAATGAGAATGTCCCAAGATTACTTGTATTACTCTTGGACTACTACTAGTACTTTGTAATGTTGTAAGACATTAGTTTCATAATGTTACTGTAGAAAAACATGATCAGATGGACCTCAAACACAAAAACTTTTTATTTAACAAAGATTTAAAAGACAAAGTAAACTAAAACTAAAGCTACCAGTGATAATCACGGGTAGCTCTTTATCTACATGATAATAGTCTTACAATCAACAATAAAAAGATACAAGATCAAACTAGGGTTTGAGATCAAAATGAGAGAGAGAGAGAGAGAGAGAGAGAGAGAGAGAGAGAGAGAGAGAGAGAGAGAGAGAGAGGATGGAGAGAGAGAGAGAGAGAGAGAGAGAGAGAGAGAGAGAGAGAGAGAGAGAGAGAGAGAGAGAGAGAGAGAGAGAGAGAGAGAGGAGAGAGAGAGAGAGAGAGAGAGAGAGAGAGAGAGCTGTGTGTTTATTAAACACACAATTACAATGAGGCGATCCAAACAAGAATGAATACGCTCCCCTCTATATAAAACCTAAAAGGCCAAAGAGCCGTTGAGGCAATGGGCCTTCACAAGTGGGCTTGGGCTTGTCCATTAACAAGAATAAGAGTTATCCATCTTCAGTCCTTCACAACCACAAATGCATTACACCAACAGTCCAAAGTTATAACTGAAAGAATGAAACACAACATAATAAGTTCTTATAGGTATAATAGGTTAGCAGATTAGGTCCTCATTTTAACATCCCCCCTTAATCTGATAACTCATACAGGTTTATCATTCCAAGTTCTTTAACAAACTTTTGGTGCAATTCCATGTCCAAACCCTTTGGTCAAGATATCTACAATTTGATTTGCAGATTCTACTTTAACAGTTTTAATCACACCACTCAAAAATTTTTCCCTCGCAAAATGAAGGTCAATTTCAAGATGTTTAGTTCTTTCATGAAAAACTGGGTTGGCAGCTGTTTTAATAGCTGAGTTACTGTCACAGTGAAGAGTGACTAGAAGTAGGTTCTCAACTTGTAAGTCTTTTAAGACTTTGAGAACCCAAATCACTTCACTGGTTACTGAGGCAAGAGCTCTATACTCTGCCTCAGTAGAAGACTTAAAGAGAGTGTTTTGCTTTTTGCTTTTCCAGGAAACCAAGTTTCCATTAATAAACACACAATACCCAGTCATTGACCTTCTAGTGACAACACATTTTGCCCAGTCAGCATCAGAGTAAGCATCAAGAATCATACCTGATTTTCTTGTGAAATATACCCAAACCTGGAGAGCTTTTGAGGTATCTTAGCACCTTAAAAGCAATTTTGAGATGAGAGTTCAAAGGACAATGCATGAACTGACTCAAACAATGCACATCATAAGAAATGTCAGGCCTTGTGTTAGTCAGATAAATTAGCTTTCCCATAAGCTTTTGATAATCAACAATGTTATCAAGAAGAGTGTCCTCATTAGTAGGCTGATTAGTGATGACAAGTTTAGATGGTAAAGGAGTTTTAGCAAGTTTACAAGCAAGCATACCATACTCAGATAACAAGTCCAACACATACTTTCTTTAGTTTAAACAAACACCATTCTTAGTGTCAACAACTTAAATTCCCAAAAAATACTTGAGTTTACCCAAGTCTTTAATCATAAACTTGGTTCTTAGAAAAATCTTAAACTTTTCAATTTCAACAATATTATTCCCAGTTATGATTATATCATCAACATACACAAGTAAAACAAGAAATAAATTACCCTGAGATTTAGTGTATAATGAATAATCAGACTTTCTTTGAATAAAGCCATTTTCACTAAGAACAGATGTAAGCTTAGCATTCCACTGTCTATGAGCTTGTTTAAGCCCATAAAAAGATTTTTTGAGCCTGCAAACCAAGTTATCACCCCAGGAAGATATCCTTGGGGTGGTTTCATGTACATAGTTTCATCAAGATCACCATAAAGAAAGGCATTATTGACATCAAGTTGGAAACAGGCCAAGATTGCATGATAGCAAGGTTAATCAAACACCTAATAGTGACCATCTTAACAGCAGGGGCAAAGGTTTCATCATAATCAATTCCCTCTTTTTGGCCAAAACTTTGGGCAACAACCCTAGCCTTATACCTCTCAATCTCACCACTAGATTTAAACTTTAATTTCCAAATCCATTTACACCCTAAGGCTTTCCTACCTTTAGGGAGTTCAACAATGTCCCAAGTGTCATTTTCAAGCAAGGTAGCAAGTTCAGTGTTCATAGCATCAACCCAATGATGATTCTGAGATGCTTCAAAAAAACTTTTCGGTTCACTCATTTTGTTAAGTTGAGTGACAAAGCAAAAATTATCTTTATCAAGTTTGGAATATCCAACAAATTTTTCAAGTCCATACTTGACTTTAGATTGGACAACAAAATCATTATAGTTTCTGGGAAAAACAGAAGGTCTTGAGGACCTCCTCACACCTTGACCACCATGAACATTGTATATACAGTCATCCCCAAGATTCCTTCCATGTTTTGAACATGAGGGGAAGGAATGGGATTAATATCTAAATTTCCCTCAGAGTTAGCATTCTCATCAAGTGTGGCAGCCTCTTCCCTATTCAAGCTGGCATCACTAGTATCATTGCCTGAGGCAATGTGTCTAGTGTCACCTAGACTTGGAGGTGGGCTACTAGCACTTGGTGACCAATTGTCACCATTATGTTTAGCTGCTCTCTCTTTATCATGAGAAGTTCAGGGTTATCAAGGTCAAAAAAATTCAACAGATTTAAGTCTTGAAAAGCATTTGAACTATTTTCTTTATTAATTTTATTTTTATTATAATAAAAACAGAGTCTTTAAAAGGAAATATGGTCTCAAAAAACTTAACATCTCTAGAAACAAAGAACTGATGCCTATCAAGACTGTAAATCCTATATACTTTTTGAGAACTAGAATAACCCATCATAACATATTTTTTAGATCTACTAGAAAACTTATCAGATTTATTAAGAATAATAGCAAAACACACACATCCAAATATTCTGATATGAGAGAGCCTAGGACAAGTATTGTAAATCATTTCAAAAGGAGTTTTTCCATTTAGCACAAAAGAGGGCAATCTGTTAATAAGATAGGTAGCAGTTAGCACACATTCAGTCCAAAATTTAAGAGGAATTCCCCCTGAAACATAAGGCATCTAGCAACATTCAAGAGATGTCTATGTTTCCTTTCAGCAATCCCATTTTGTTGTGGTGTATATGCACAGGAAGTTTGGTGTATGATGCCATTTTTTTCACAAAAGACTTTGAAGTTTTGATTAACAAATTCAGTTCCATTATCACTTCTGAAGGTTTTAACATTGCCTTTAAATTGATTTTTAATCAGATTATAAAAGTTTTGGATGTTATAAACAACTTCATCTTTGGTTTTTATAAGGAACAACCAAACTGCCCTAGTATAATCATCCACAACAGTCAAGAAGTATTTATGGCCAGAGTGACTAGCAACCCTATAAGGATCCACAAGTCTAAATGAACAATATCACCAAGTTTTTTAGTTTTATGATCACTTAAGGGAAAAGGATTTCTGGTTTGTTTGCTCTTTGACAAACTTCACAAAAAAAGGTTTTCTCGTCTTTATCAAATTTTAAAGATTTTTTAAGAACATTGAGGACAAGATCAGCAGGGTGTCCAAGTCTACAGTGCCAATCATAATGGGACAGAGAGCAGGTAACAAGATAGTTTTGATTTTTACAATTAATGCCTTCAGTATCTAAATAGTATAAACCTCCACATTGTTTACCAATCCCCAACACCTTTTTTCAGATTCAAATCCTGATTAACAAAGAAGCACTTGTTTTCATCATACACAACAAATATCCTATTATCTTTAGCAAGCTTATGCACAGATATCAAAGTAACACAATACTCAGGGATAACCAACACATCAACAAGAACCAAACCATTAGGAAGTTTAAGGTTACCAATTTTAGTTATAGTAGCCTCAGTCCCATTTGGGTGGGCAACTTTGATTTTAAGATGAGAAATATCAAAAACATTATCAAGTTCCCTATCACTATTAGTCATGTGTTGGTTAGCCCTAGAGGCAACAACCTTTCCATTGTAAGTCATGCCAATTTTAGAACTTGTGTTAGGACAATAAAACTTATCAAAGTTTTCATTAAAGACCTTGCTGGAGTTAAAAACAGTACTTGCCATATTGGCTTGTACATTCTTTCCTGTTCCATTGTTATCTTTAAAAAGATAGAGAAGAGTTGCCATTTGTTCCTCAGAGAATCCAGTAGGACTAGTAGTAGTAGAAGAACCAAGAGAGTTATTTTTCCCTTTAAAGTTTTGACTACCCCTTTTCTTCCCATGAACAAAGTCACTGGGGTACCCAATGATCTTAAAGCACCTATCAATGGTGTGACCATTGTACCCACAGTTTTCACAAACAACATCAGAGTTAGAGACAAAATTAGGTCTAACACCATTTTGATTATTAGGCCTAACATTTCCAAATCCAACATTACCATTGTTAGGTCTAAAGTTGTTTTGGTTACCATTCTGATTAAAGTTGTTGGTTATGGGTCTCAATATATTAGCATTAGGGTTCCGATTTCTTTGAACATTGTTTCTGGTGGGCCCATTAGACAAAAAAGCAGAGGTCTGAGCCCTTTGGGAGTGCCCAGAACTAATGCTAGAAGCCATTCTGTGAGATTCCTCAGCAGAGATGATGGCATTAGCTCCCTTAACATCAGGAAGACTTTCCCTAGAAAATATAGAACTCCTAATACTCATGTAAGAATCATCCAAACCCATTAAAAACTGCATAGTTTCAATAACTGATTATGTTTTTTAAACTCACTAGAAGCAGAACAAACACAAGCAGGTAATTCAATCATAGCATCATATTGTTTCCAGAGAGCATTCAACTTATGATAATAATCAGGCAGATTACAACCACTTTGTTTCAAGGTATTAATCTTATGGTGCAAGTTAAACATGACAGAACCATCAACCTTATGATATGTTTCCTTTAATTCTTTCCAAACATGTTTGGCCTTTTTTGAAAAAATTTGTCCAAGGAAAAGTTCCTCAGATATAGAGTTAAGAATCCAACCCAACACAACAGCATTGACCCTGTCCCATTGCCTTGCTAATACCTCATCAGTTACAGATCTTTTACAAGTACCATCAATGAAACCAATTTTATTTTTACCTTCCAAAGCAAGTAACATAGCATTAGCCCAAACTTGATAATTTTCAGTTCCCTTAAGTTTCACAGTGACAACAGTTAAAACAACAGAGTTATTAGGGTGCAAGTGCAATGGATCACTCAGGTCAAGCTTACTAATAAGTGTAACTGGGTCAGTTACACTTATAGCATCATCATCACCATGTTCAGACATGGTGAAGGGTCAAATAGGTCAAAAAAATAAACTCACAATACTGCAAATAAATTTCCCAGGAATCCAAACCACTCAAGGGTGGCAGGTCAAAGGCAAGCAGCAAGTGAGGATCCAAAATAAAGGGTATAAATAAATGGACTACCAAAACCCCAAAAGACAAGCAATAATAATAAAAAAACAAATAGCAGATAGCAAATAAAAAGAGAGATGCAAAGGTGTTACAGTGCTTTCAACCAAAGCTCAATCGAACTGTCACTCTTAGATTCACTTAGTCTAAGAGATGACAGAACCTCCTAGTCACAAACCCTAAAATTTCTTCGAGGAAAAAATTAGGGAAAGTGACCAAAACCACGAACAAACCACCGAATCAACACGGCAAAGGAATGAATCACCACCAATCGAAAAACCACCAATCAAAAAATGAAACCCTAATTTTTCTTTCAGAAAAATTAGGGAAAATCACTTAAAGTACGAGGTACAACCCCCAATCGAACCAATCACCAACAATAATGAATAAGAGAGCATGATAGGTGTGTAAACACCCATCTTTTCTACCACTTAATTATAATAATAGCCGGACCAAAACGTGTATTTTATGTCTTTTATGTCGGAATTATGCGTGGTTTGTGTTTTTGTTGTGATTTAGGACGAAAAGGTGAAAAGTGGAGAAAACACGGAAATTCACGGGCATTTACGGACTTTTATTGAAGAAAAGGATGAAAGACGAAGTCAAGAAGTCAAGAGTACAAAAAGAACGGAAGTCCAAGACCAATTCTGAAGATTTATCGAAGAAAAAGTCAAAAGACGGAAGTTTATCAAAAACCGAAGAATTCAAGTCTATTTTATTGAATAATTTAAAGACGAGTTCAAAGAAATCCCGAAGCCAAAAGTCCCTTAAGTCCAAGTTTAAAGAAGATTAGAAGAAAAGGACTAAGTATGCAATTAATGAAGATTAGAAGAATGAGGGACTTAATGACGCAATTAAGAGAAAAGGAAAGAGGGGAGGAAGCTTCCTTAATCCTCCCCTATAAATAGTCATTAGATGTAATCTTTTCATTTTGTTGGCTAAGTGTGACAATTAGCTCTTCCACCATTTACTTACCTTGTCATTTACTTTCTTGTCAAATTTAAATACCTTGTCTTGCACCTTAAATTCATTTAATTTCAAGTAAGTTTTCATTTAATTATTGTCAATCTTTACTTTATCTTGTCAATCTCTTATCTACCTTTCTTAATCTTTGATTTATGTGTTTATGTTTATGTTCATGTTCATGCTTTTATTTTGATCCAAGTGGTTTTTGATTATTGTGGTTAAAGTTGTTTGATTTCTTGTTTTAAATTGTTTGTTTATGTTTACTGTTGATTCGTTGATAGTTTTATTAAATCGTTTGTGTTTATTTTGATTTAATTTGTGTTTAGATCTGCTGTTTCTTTGATCCCTTGTTCTTCGGGGGAGTTTGTTGTGTTTCCGATCTTTCCAGGAAAACTTCCGAACCAAGAAGGAGGGAAAGCGTTCATTCGGAACTTCAAAGTTCCGAATCAAGGGTTTCATCCGGAAGATTTTAGGCTCAGCAAAACTTCCGAGTCAAGCTTGTTCATCCGGAACATTCAAAGTTCCGGACGAAGGATAACTTCCGACTCAAGAATCATTCATTCGGAACTTAAAAGTTCCGAACCAGGAAAGCTTCATTCGGAACTCAAAAGTTCCGGATCAAGCAATTCATTCGGAACTCCAAAAGTTCCGGATCAGTGAGTATTCATTCGGAAGTTTCCAAAGTTCCGAACCAAGGGTTGTTCATTCGGAACTTAAAAGTTCCGAACAAACTTCCGAATCAAGGGAAAGTTCCGGACCATGGAGTGTTCATTCGGAAGTTTAAACTTCCGAATCAAGGAGGCTTCATTCGGAATCTTCCGAATCAAGGGTTAATCAAAAGTTCCGAATCAAGGCAAAATTTAGAAGTTCCGAATCAGTAAAGTTCCGAACGAAGGATTGTTTTGGATAAGTGACATATTCAGATCAATTTGTTCCGGATCAAGGATTTTGGTAATATTCCAAGCGAAGAAGAATCATTCCAACTGAAGGTGACATTCCGGACGAGTGATTGTTCCAAACGAAGGATTATTCCGAATGAGCTGTATTCAGGTTCTTATTAGCTTTTGTCTTTGATTTTTATTTTCAAGCTTTATTTTTCCTGCCTTTTATTTAATTGCACTTTAAGATTATTTGCCTTAGCTTTATTTTAGTTTTGCCTTAGTTTAAGTTTTAGTCGCGTTTTAAGTTTGCCTTAGTTAGATTTAAGTTTGCGTCATTTACTTTAGTGCCCTTTAATTTCAGTCACGCTTTAAATACTTGCACCTTTATTTTAATTAGACTTAGATTTACTTTAAGAGCACCTTTACTTTAATTGTTTCGCATATTTTATTTTAAACACTACAACGACACATCTTTGTTTCACCAAAAACAATAGAGTCACATAGGAAGCCTAGATCAATTCTATTAGACCAATACAACGAACTTAACTTTTTAATTAGGCAAAAACCTAGTTATCAAATGGCGCCGCTGCCGCCTCTTTTCGTTAAGATTGACGGTTTTCTGTGAGAGACACGTTGCTTTTTGGGATCCGTTCACTTGTGAGCGTTATTTTTCTTGCCTAAAAAATTCAAAAAAAAAATCATAAAAATTAAAAAATTGATAAAAATCCAAAAAGATTTTATCTTTATTGTGTATATATATTGTCTTTGTGTTTGGTTTCTTTTTCTTTTACATTTTCAGGTGTATGCGTACTAGATCTTCCAATTATCAAGAGCCTGAGACTCAAGAAGATTTAAGTATGGCAGGTGTTAACAACAACAACATTCCACCGCACCTCAATAATAACAACAATGCTCTTCCACAGCCCGATCTTCGGACCATGGAGGAACTTTGTCAACCAACAATGTTTGGACGAGGAGGACCGATTGCGCCGATGCAAATCAACGCTCCTGAGTTTTCGTTGAAGCACCACATGATTCAGCAAGTACAAACAAACCCATTTAGAGGATTGCCTGATGATGATGCCAACAAACACCTCGACAAGTTCATTACAATCACCCAAAGCATGAAGTTGCCTGGGGCCACAATGGATGTTCTTCGCCTACAACTCTTTCCACATACTTTATCGCATCATGCCGAGAAATGGTTTGATCGTCTCCCGAAGAATTCTATTCACACTTGGGATGACATGACTCAACGCTTTTTGTCGCGCTACTTTCCACCATCCATGGTCACAAGCCTTCGCAATCAAATCAGCGGTTTCATGCAAGACCCTGATGAATCTCTTTTTGACGCTTGAGAGAGATATAATGTCTTGATCGATAGATGTCCAAACCACAACATGATCCCTGTGACCTTAATAGATACTTTCTACAACGGATTGACTTTTCGAGATCGTGATACGATCAATGCAGTCGCCGGTGGCACATTCATGAAAAGGAGACCCGAGTGTAGAGAGTTAATTGAGAACATGACTACTCACCACAAGAACTGGGATTCCTCTGCTTCTTCTAGGAACAACCCGAGAGTCAATGTTTCCTCCACCTCAGCAAACCCTAAGATGACCGAACTCACCCGCATGATGGCCGAAATGAGCAAAAGTATTACGCTTCTCGCTTCAAACCAACAACAACAACAAGTTAAAGCAGTTGCTAATCCTTGTGAAACATGTGGCGGTCCTCACTCATACACCGATTGTCCTTCGACACAAGGAAATCCGGAAAATGTGTATGCAGCTTACGGTAATTATTCACCGGAAAATTACCAAGCTAGACAACAAGGGGATAGAAATCTGCTGAGCTACCGTTCCAACAATTACCTTTTACCCGGTTTTTCTCCTCAAAACCAAAACCCCGCCAACAACTACAATAGAAGCAACCAAATCCCACCTCGTGCTTCTAACCCTTATCAACCACCCACCCAACAAAACCCACCCATTAATCCCGATGTTGATGCCATCCTGAGAACTCAAGGTGAGCAAATCAAGAATCTACAGAGCCAAATAATCAATTTGAAAGGAGATATCTTGAAGCAAGGAAATGACATCAGAACCGAGGTTCGTGATAATATTCAATCCTCCTTCAGCACTCAAACGACTGAATTAAAGAATCTGTTGGCTAGTTTCTTGCCCGAAGCTCAAACTTCTTCCTCGAGTTCTCTACCTTCAAACACCGTCCCTAATCCGCGAGCTAATGTGAGTGCTATAACTAAGCGTAGTGGAATTACCATTGTCGATCCACCTATCCCACCACCATCATCTACACCTCCTCCACCACCATGTGTCCCTACTCCTCCTACACCTAGTGTTAGTACACCATTACCGTCTCCGCCTCGTCATGACGATGTATCTCGGAAGGACCCTTCAACATCACAACCTTCACCAACTACACCTTCACCGTCTCCCTATCAACCCAGAATCCCATACCCTTCTCGCATAGGCAAGACCAACGAGCTAACCAAGAATGACTGTCAAGTATCAAAATATGTGGATATGCTATCTAAAATGACCATCAACATTAGCCTTGTTTAAGCACTTTGCCACATTCCGAAATTTGTCAAAGCATTCAAGGAATTGCTTAGCAAGAAGGAGAAGCTGATTGAACTTGCCAACACACGCTTAAATGAAAACTGCTCAGCAGTTATTCTTAAAGAATTACCGGAAAAGCTTGGAGATCCCGGTCGTTTTGTGTTGCCTTGCGTGTTCAACAAAATTGAAGAATTTACTGCCCTTGCTGATCTCGGGGCTAGTATTAATTTGATGCCACTAAGTGTTTGGAAAACACTATCATTACCCGACCTCATTCCAACAAAGATGACTCTTGAACTTGCAAATCGCACTCTCGCTTACCCCGTTGGTATAGCCGAAGACGTGTTTATCAAAGTTGGCACATTCACTTTCCCGGTCGATTTTGTCGTAGTTGATTATGAAATGGACCCTCGTATTCCTTTAATACTTGGTCAGCCATTTTTGAGAACCGGACGAGCTTTAGTTGATGTGGCCGAAGGTGAGTTAATCTTACGAGTCGGGGATGATTCAAAAGTTTTTAAAATGGGGAAGCTTACAGGAAAATCCTTTGGAAGCCGAGAATCAGTGAATATGATTAATGTGCTCGATGACTTTACCATCTATGACAATCCTCTATTCGAGTCTTCCACTGATAATCCACTCTTTGAAGATAATGTGGATGATTCTCTCCCTACTTTGGACGCTTCTCCCATTTATGATTCTCCACCGGTCTTTGATGCTTATGATGATGATGATTCTAGCTCAGATTCAGATGATTTTGATTGTTCTTCTGAGTATCCCGAGCTGCCCACTTTCGATGATTTTGATGAGGCTGATACTCTCTCGAGCGATTCTTCACATGATGAAGATCCTCCACCATCACTCGATCCTACTTTGGACGATTACTCATTTGAGGAAGACTTCTCTGAATTTCTCAACACATACTTCCCTCATGAGAGTGATGCTCCTCCTTATGACTTTGAAGATTATCGTCTTGATCCTACTTTGAATTTGAAGAACATTCTGTCAAAGGAGAAGAAACCAGTCGACACCAAAATCCGTTGCACATATGATTTGACACCTCTTTGTCCCCCTTCTGAGGACGAGGTTGTGCTTCTTTGCGGATCTTCTTCACACTCGGCTGAGCCTGAGTGCTATTTTCCCTTAAAGGAAAAGGTGTTCGACCCCGGTATTGAAGTCTTTAAGCCATCTCAGTATCCACCTGATGAAATAAAAGGAAAAATCTTTGGAAATTTTGAAGATATGCTTGCACCACTCCACCCTTGCTTCCACCGTGCTCAATCGCTGCTTAAGGGAACCTTGCCTACTCTTCTTTGGCTTGCCTTGTTCGCCTTAAGCTCGTGCTTATTGATGGATGAAAACTATGTTTTTGATCCTGGTGGATATGTTTCACGCTTCTTCCGTTGATGATCAAGGTCGAGTCAGGCTCACGACTCGGTAAACAAAAACCAAGCGCTTCTTGGGAGGCAACCCATGCATCTATCTTTTCGCTTTCTTTATCATAAGTGTAGGGGAGACCCTTTGGATTGCTATTTCCTCTCCTCACTTCTTAATCAGGGATTCGAGCTTCAATGATCCACTCTTGATGATTCTTGACGACCCGTGATTCCGTGTTCTACTTTTTCTCGGTTCTATCCTAAACTCTTTTCGATTCACTATTTTATATTTTCTCAATATTAAAATAGGAATCTCTTTAGTTGACCTTTCCTTAGCAAGATTTAAACAAAGTGCACAATGTCCTAAGTGTAGGGGAGTTTACTCCCATATGCTTAAACATTGAGGACAATGTTTATCTTAAGTGTAGGGGGGACTTCTATCGAAGTTAAGTGGTCTTTTCCTTGTTTTTGTCCTCATTTTAACCGGAAAATCAATTTTTCGACATTTTTCAAAGTTTTTTGATCTATTTTGGCCTACTAGTTTTTCTTTTGTATTTAGAATAAATGTTAAATAAGTGGTTTTAATTCTCAAACGTTGTGAATCTTTTGACTCAACCCGAGTTTACTTATCTAAGTTTCTCTAGCTAGTACCCTTAACGTGTTTAAGTCAAGTTTTGCTAGGCTTTTATGTAGGGAGCTATAAAACGCGAAAGTCTTAACTCTCACGGGTTAAGAACAAGAACTTTTCGCAAGTTCCTATAATTGATCCTAGAGAGTCGTTTATCAAGGGAACTTTAAAATGCGATTTCTAAACTTGAAAAAGTCTAAGAATTTGCAAGATCCTATAGGCGACTCGAAAACCCAAAACTTTGATTTAATAGGCTAAGTATCCACGAGTCTCATTACTTGAGATTTTAAACTGTGGAGAACGAGAGATGATAGAGCCAATTATAAGTCGGTATTCTTTCGTGAATTTATGTGAGTTAATTATGAGCCTATTCTCCCATCGCTTGCTAATAAATTTATCTGCTAATAAATAAGGTTGTACGATTTGAAAAGTTACTTAGCTTCTAGCCCAAGATCGTTTAAAAGTTTCTCGGTATGGATTAGAGTTCATAGCCAAGGCATAACTTATTGAAGCGGGATGCGAAGATTGGCGAGTCCGAAAAGGCCCTAACAAGGCATGAGGGCTATATTTTGTTGCTAAAGATCCAAAGTGATGTGAAGAATCATTTATCGAAAATCAATATGAAGGATCGAGACACACGACGTAAAGAAAATACTCCCCAAAAGTCATGGAGAAGTGTATCCGAAAAGACCCTAACAAGGTATGAGGATAAATAGATCCAAGTCATAAAAGGAGGCGGATCGTTGTATATCAAAGTCCAAAATAAAGATTGGAGAAAAATGAAGAAGTCGTGGTCCAAGTATGAATCTCTCAAAACTTCAAGTGAAGAAATTCTATTATGAATAGAAGACCATAATTTCATGAACGTCTCTCAAGGTTTGAAGTATGAAGTCGCTGCCAAATATCGGTCCGATAAAGGTCTCAAATCGCGAAACGAGTTATGCCAAGATATGAACTTTATGAGGTCCCGAGAAGCAGTTTTAAAAGATTTTGTCCTTTAGCTAACTATTGATTAAATCGTTCACTTTATTTTCAGACTTAATAACTATCGAAATAAGTCAAAAATGCGTCCTCGTGATCATTCAAGACAATAATAAAATATAAGATATACCCCTAGGAATAAGGGAGTCTAAGTGAGTAATTGGCCCACATGAGTTCGTGATAGTCTACTAACTTATAATAACAATGATCTCGTTTTTAAGCTTGGTTTGGAGAAAGTGAAAACTTGAGGATGATGATTATTCATAACATTTTCAAAACCCAAGGTATGCTTTTGATTTCTTTATTTTGTATGTATTTAATTTTCTATCTCTTTAATAAAGGCCAACGTGGATTGATTATGATGAAAAGTGTAAATCTTGCTTTGTAACTAATGCATTGCATGAGGAAATTGCAATGGTCAAGTGTAGGGGATTTGATAGGTGTGTAAACACCCATCTTTTCTACCACTTAATTACAATAATAACCGGACCAAAACGTGTATTTTATGTCTTTTATGTCGGAATTATGCGTGGTTTGTGTTTTTGTTGTGATTAAGGACGAAAAGGTGAAAAGTAGAGAAAACACGGAAATTCACGGGCATTTACGGACTTTTATTGAAGAAAAGGATGAAAGACGAAGTCAAGAAGTCAAGAGTGCAAAAAGAACGGAAGTCCAAGACCAATTCTGAAGATTTATCGAAGAAAAAGTCAAAAGACGGAAGTTTATCAAAAACCGAAGAATTCAAGTCTATTTTATTGAATAATTTAAAGACGAGTTCAAAGAAATCCCGAAGCCAAAAGTCCCTTAAGTCCAAGTTTAAAGAAGATTAGAAGAAAAGGACTAAGTATGCAATTAATGAAGATTAGAAGAAGGAGGGACTTAATGACGCAATTAAGAGAAAAGGAAAGAGGGGAGGAAGCTTCCTTAATCCTCCCCTATAAATAGTCATTAGATGTAATCTTTTCATTTTGTTGGCTAAGTGTGACAATTAGCTCTTCCACCATTTACTTACCTTGTCATTTACTTTCTTGTCAAATTTAAATACCTTGTCTTGCACCTTAAATTCATTTAATTTCAAGTAAGTTTTCATTTAATTATTGTCAATCTTTACTTTATCTTGTCAATCTCTTATCTACCTTTCTTAATCTTTGATTTATGTGTTTATGTTTATGTTCATGTTCATGCTTTTATTTTGATCCAAGTGGTTTTTGATTATTGTGGTTAAAGTTGTTTGATTTCTTGTTTTAAATTGTTTGTTTATGTTTACTGTTGATTCGTTGATAGTTTTATTAAATCGTTTGTGTTTATTTTGATTTAATTTGTGTTTAGATCTGCTGTTTCTTTGATCCCTTGTTCTTCGGGGGAGTTTGTTGTGTTTCTGATCTTTCCAGGAAAACTTCCGAACCAAGAAGGAGGGAAAGCGTTCATTCGGAACTTCAAAGTTCCGAATCAAGGGTTTCATCCGGAAGATTTTAGGCTCAGCAAAACTTCCGAGTCAAGCTTGTTCATCCGGAACATTCAAAGTTCCGGACGAAGGATAACTTCCGACTCAAGAATCATTCATTCGGAACTTAAAAGTTCCGAACCAGGAAAGCTTCATTCGGAACTCAAAAGTTCCGGATCAAGCAATTCATTCGGAACTCCAAAAGTTCCGGATCAGTGAGTATTCATTCGGAAGTTTCCAAAGTTCCGAACCAAGGGCTGTTCATTCGGAACTTAAAAGTTCTGAACAAACTTCCGAACCAAGGGCAAGTTCCGGACCATGGAATGTTCATTCGGAAGTTTAAACTTCCGAATCAAGGAGGCTTCATTCGGAATCTTCCGAATCAAGGGTTAATCAAAAGTTCCGAATCAAGGCAAAATTTAGAAGTTCCGAATCAGTAAAGTTTCGAACGAAGGATTGTTTTGGATAAGTGACATATTCAGATCAATTTGTTCCGGATCAAGGATTTTGGTAATATTCCAAGCGAAGAAGAATCATTCCAACTGAAGGTGACATTCCGGACGAGTGATTGTTCCAAACGAAGGATTATTCCGAATGAGCTGTATTCAGGTTCTTATTAGCTTTTGTCTTTGATTTTTATTTTCAAGCTTTATTTTTCCTGCCTTTTATTTAATTGCACTTTAAGATTATTTGCCTTAGCTTTATTTTAGTTTTTCCTTAGTTTAAGTTTTAGTCGCGTTTTAAGTTTGCCTTAGTTAGATTTAAGTTTGCGTCATTTACTTTAGTGCCCTTTAATTTCAGTCACGCTTTAAATACTTGCACCTTTATTTTAATTAGACTTAGATTTACTTTAAGAGCACCTTTACTTTAATTGTTTCACATCTTTTATTTTAAACACTACAATGACACATCTTTGTTTCACCAAAAACAATAGAGTCACACATAGAAAACACAAGTTTTTCAATTCGATTAGACCAACACGAGAACGATAATCTTTTTACCTGGCCAAAAGCCTTGTATCAGAGCAAATCTCAGAAACCCTAATTTTTTCTCAAAAAATTAACGGTTCAAAACTTTGATTCAAGCCGTAATATTAACAGATCTAGCTATTTCAATAGCAGATCTTCCCAAAAAAGTATAAGAAACCAAAAAACCCCAATTTTAAACAAAACCCTAAAAAACTTTCATCGATTTTTAACAACCTGACTCTGATACCATGTAGAAAAACATGATCAGATGGACCTCAAACACAAAACCCTTTTATTTAATAAAGATTTAAAAGACAAAGTAAACTGAAACTAAAGCTACCAGTGATAATCATGTGTAGCTCTATTATCTACATGATAATAGTGTTACAATCAACAATAAAAAGATACAAGATCAAACTAGGGTTTGAGATCAAAATGAGAGAGAGAGAGAGCATTGTGTGTTTATTAAACACATAGTTACAATGAAGCGATCCAAACAAGAATGAATACGCTCCCCTCTATATAAAACCTAAAAGGCCAAAGAGCCGTTGAGGCAATGGGCTTCACAAGTGGGCTTGGGCTTGTCCATTAACAAGAATTAGAGTTATCCATCTCCAGTCCTTCACACCACAAATGCATTACACCAACAGTCCAAAGTTATAACTGAAAGAATTAAACACAACATAATAAGTCCTTATAGGTACAATAGGTTAGCAGATTAGGTCCTCATTATAACAGTTACAACCTAACGAGGTTAAACACATTTGTAAGGAATTATTCGTAATAAACAATAAATGATTTTTTAGCTTAGTCCTTTATATGGTTAATGCAAGAGACTGTTAGTATTAGGTACTTGTCTTCCTATGGCAATACAATGAAAGAAACGCTATCTGTGTCGATGTCTTTAACCGTCCTAACGGAATAATAAAAACAAATCTACAACGCCGAATTTGGCCCTCGCAATGTACTTATGGACTTTTGTATTAGGACCCTTTTATTCGTTCTCAAATAAGAGTTTATGCACCAGGACTTCATCCCATTAAACTGTTTTATAGGACTCACGAATGTGTTCTAAAGCATCATACGGGAGTAAGCATGTATTATGTAACACCCCCAAATTTATACAACTCAGTACAGCGGAAGACTCATTGGTGTTACGGGATAGCACATTACTCACATCATAGACAACGCATAAAAATCGCGTCGTTTGATAATAAATCATTTCCATTCATAAATATCAAAGTTACATCGGTCCCAAGTCATTATATTTCATACAAAGTTTTACAAAGTATTTGAATGGAAAATATAGTTTAAGTGCGGGCCATGAATTCTTGTTGTCTTCCGAGAATTACCTTCAAGTACCTGAGATAAAACATGTTAAGAGAAAAGGTCAGCGATAACGCCGAGTGAATTCATAGAGTTTAATAAATTCCATCAATATAACTTTGGTAAAAAATTAGTACCAAAAATCAATTCATACAAATCATTGTAATAGGCCGTGAAATAGCCAAAATCGTTTTATACAAATCTTTGTAATAGGCCATAAACTAGCCAAAGTCATTTTATATAAATCCTTATCGAAAATCATAATATAGGCATTTGCCTTAAAAATTATTATACGAGCCAATGTCGTAAAAACATCATACAATACGTCTTATGACGTTGTATAAAATCAAATAAAAACCGTTATATGAATATGGTTATGAAAACCAAAACACAAACATAATATCATTAGTATGACCCTGTATTGCTAGTCAGGCAATACATCGTAATTCGAAGCGTCTAGTAGTGTTTCGTTAGTTTGGATTATTATAAGCCGCATGACATTGTTACCTTACTAAACCAACAACGGGTAGCTAACCCGATACCAATTTTGCCCATCTAAAGTAGCGTGTCGTCACAAAGGTCACGCTATGGAAATCTTCTCATACATAAATTCGCTTACCAATCAATGTGGCACGACGGGGATCAACCGTCAAGGCGCGAACTGGGGTGATCGTCCCCAAATAGTACTATTAAATGCATAAGCGTCTACCAAATCCCGGTAGTTCACAATTCATGCTAATGGGAATTTTAGTGACATAACCTAACTATAATAATCCATTTAATTTCATCTATCGGGTCCTTTAATCATTTATCGGGTCATACAATCGGGTCATTCAATCATTCGGGTCCAAAATCAATAAACAAACAATCGGGACAAATGGTGTCCTATTTTATAAAAACTAACATGTCATCTCCCTCGCGGGTTTATAAAACATTTATAAAACATTTAAAAGAGTGCGAGGCTATGAACTCACGTTGATGTGGGAAGGCGGGTTATCGGCAATTCGGACGTACGGTGCGTGCTTCAATCACGGAAACCTAGACAAATAATACTCGGTCTTAGACGTTTGTCCAATGACTTTATAAAAATAACAAGTATGTATACATATGATGATTATATATATATGATGATCAAGTGGGTTTACATATTCTCGTTTACTCATTTTAGTGTTATATGTCGATAGCTTTTATACTAGTTTACTAGTTTTACCCATTTACGTGTCTTAAGTCCAATAAGCTTATTATAGATTATTTAACTTATTTTAATCCATCTTGTACTTATATTATCAGTACATACACTTTCAAGTTGGGCCCAAATGGGTTAAGCCCAATAAGTTCTTTTTATGGGTGTTTATCTTATGTAGTCCAATTATTAACCCAAGTATTAGTCCAATATGTTTACTTAGCTCGTTAATGTCCATATGCCCTAAAGTTCGGGTTTTATCGGTTTTTACTTGTTATACATGTCTATATATCAGTATATAAGTTTTATAAAGTTTTCATTAGACGGGTCCAACCATCTAAGTTTTATTTAACAAAAACGTTACTTTTACGGCAATAGCCGAAAAAGTCGTAAAAATCATGTTTATAGTTTTTATTACTTATAAACATTATTTCACCATCATTTATATAATTTATCCATTTGATTAACCTTTTATATATATTTATATAAATAAGTTTTATAAGTTAGTGGGTTTTTATTTTACATTTTATATATTAAAATGTGAGTGCTTATATAATAGTATTATTCTTTAATTTCCAAAAATCTGATTTTTAACTTCATCTTCACCAAAACTGCCATATCTTGAGTTATATATGGAGATAGAAGCTCAAATTTTTATCACATAAACTACATGATATTTGATACATTTAACCCTTCTATAGCTACTGTTGAATCATCCTTTAAGTATTTTCTAAAAATCGTCCAAAACAGTAACTTCAGATTTATACCCTAAACTTGTTTTGATCATATCTCACTCATTATTTTGATTCCATTGCATGGCCAACTCTCACATGTGTACAAGACCCATAGCTTACTGTAAATCCATTCTACTTCATCATTTTATCAGTTTAAACATATGGTTCTTTACTGTTTTATGCAGCCATTAAATTTAACCAAGATTTTAACCTTGTTTCATATGGTTTTTCACCTTTTTAATCATGTTTATCAACAACAAATCCCCACATAACATTTTTATCATCATATAATCATCATAAATATATACAATAGGAAATAAAATACATGTTTACATAATCAAAATAACAAGAAGATGAGGAGGACAATCTTTATACCACCATGATGATGTAGGTTGTGATCAAAACATGGATTTTAATGGTGAAACTTGTGATTAGCCAACACCATCTTCAAGACCTCCAATCTTCATCAACTCCTTGTGGAAAATCAGCCACATGACACCATGAAAACTCCTCCATGGATGTTATAAGTTGCACCAATCTTCATCTTTTTGAATGGAGGTTAACATATGTTAATTATAACATATGTTTGTGGCTAAAATTTGTATGAATGGAGTATTTTGTGTGGAATAGTGGACGGCACCAAGAGAAGGGATGAGTGGATTTTGTGTGGTTTGCATGTTGTGAGAATGAGGAAGTGGTATGAGTAAATGGTTTTGTGACTTAGTGGAAGGAAGTTAGCTTCACATGGAAGCTAAGCTTACATGTGTAGCTTAACTTAGCAAAACTTGGACACTTAAGGGTGTATTAGCTTAAGTTGGCCGGTTTTGGGAGTGGGGTGGGACAAGTGTCCCACTTGTCTCATCCCATTTATTTACGGGTACTCCTCGATTCTAGTTTCCTCGATTTGCGTGCCCTCGGGTCGTTTTACGAAAAACGTTTTTATAAATTATGAATCAATGTCATAAAACGAATCCAATAAAAATAGTTTCATCAAAAACGGAGTTCGAAAACGTAAATACGTAATCCTAAGGTTTCCGGTTTAGTCGTAAAGGACGTTAAAATAAAATCGTAAGTCCTAATCTCTTCTCGTAAATTTGTGAGTTTATGAACCAACACAAATTTAAAACTCCAAAATAATATTCACGGATAAATTTATTTTCCGAAATGTCGGACTGCCACCAAAGACGGTGTATGTAAACGTAAGCACATAACGTTGAATCCTCCGGTTTAGACGTAGTCGATGCTACTTCAAGACGTAAATCCAAATTTCTTCCCAAAAATAAGTGAGTTCATATTGTAACATTAAAATAATATTTGAGAATTAAATATCAATCGTAAATTGACGGATTGTCACAGCATTTACCCCTAAACAGGATCTTTGTCCTCAAAGATCATCTTACTTTACTACTCGCTTCTTATAGAGTTAAAGCCATGTGGGTATTTCCTCCACATTCGGTCTTTTCTCACAAGTGCAATCCATTATAATACGCGAGTTTCATCAAACATAACTACGGGAATAAGATCAGGCTAAATGTTGACTTACTTTCTCTATCCATGATGTTCACGGGTTTCTGATGAATGCAACTTTTTGCCGATCTAAGCTTTACTAAGAACAATCAGATTTTCACTTGATAGATATTCCATTAAGTTCGATTTACGAAACATAATTCACGCAGTTCTTGGAGTCCTAGGGTAGATCCAGCTTATATGCCTTTCAATCCCAACTTTTACAACATCTCAATGGTCCCATACAACGGGGACTTATATCCCATGATTTGTCAGATCATGAATTCATTTTACCAAGGTTAAAAATTGTGGCATAACTTCGCTACCCATTTGGCACTTCAAGATCTACTTTTCATATTCACATATCCTCTTGCCCACTATCGGCAGTCAGTAATCAGATCCTAATTTCAACAATCATTTCAGATCTCGCGGGTCGGGTATTTTGCAAGGATAGGTTCGCCATCATAGGAAACCTTAAGCCTAAAAGACATGTCCAACTCACAGTGGGTGTATGTCGGGTGTCTTCATCTCAACTCCTGCTTACAGATGCTCTAATATTTAGATCCTAACAAGATTCGATCTCAATCCTATTATGATGATTATCAATGATAATATCTCTAAAGGAAAACGATTATACGGTCTATTACCAAAGGTCAATCATTCAAACATAAAACAACACTTATATTACCTTGTATCATTACTTTACCTCGTCCCTTCGATTTGGGGTGGTATATAGTACTCTCATCAAGGTTCGTTCTCAATGATTTCTGAGCAAATCTCTAGAAATTCGATGCGAAGCGAAGATCTTGATAAGGATTGATTGTAATGTTTTTGTATATACTTTATTTTAGGAAAAACAAAGCAACACAAATAGTGGTAAGTATTAACGAGCGGTTTAGGAAAACCACAAGTTATGACCCTTGATGGGGATCGTTCTCTCGAGGAGGCTAGTGCGTTGTGTAATGAATGATTGAATTATGTTTTTGATTATTAACAAGAAGAAAAAGAAGAGAAAATGGCGAAGACGAAAAAAATAGAAAAATAAGGCGAAAACACTACTAGAAAGTTACGACGTAGAACGTAAAAAGTGCAAAATTTAAAATTTTAATCTAAAAATTCCTAAAAATTACTAAAAATCCACAATAATATTCTAAGAGTTTACAAAAAATCCAAACTTGCCAAAACCTTTTAATTAATTTAATAATGACTTTTTAATGCTAATTAAAGCCCTAAAAATCACTTTTAAATATTAAAAAGCCCTAAACAAGATTTTATAGTTTGTAAACCTTAAAAATGACCTAATTAAGCTAAAAACTATTTTTAAAAATTTTAAAACCTATTTAAACTATTTTTAAACTCCTAAAAACTATTAAAATCTATTAAATCTTAAATTAATTCTAAAAATTAATTGAAAAGCCTAAAAATTAATTGGAAAGTGACAAAGGTCCTATTTTAATGTCTAGAATCTAGGAAAAATGAAAAAGAAATAAAAATAAAACTTTTTATTTTTAATAATAAAATAATATTAAAATAATCTAAAAAATTAAAAGTTCTCAAATAAATTCTAAAAAATTCTCAAAAATCCTAAATATTCTAACTAAGAAGAAAATGTAAATTAAAGCTCCCAAAACCTTTTAGTTAATTTTATATTAATTTTTAAAGTTGTCTAAAAACCCTAAAATTAAATAAAATTAAAAATTAAAGTTTTTGAAAACTTTTTGATATGTAAACCTCAAAAATACAAATTAAAACCTAAAAACTATTTTTTTGTATTTTTTAATTACTGTGCACTATTTTTTAATGACTTTCTAAATATAAAACTAAAAATAATCCTATTAATTAATTAAATAATAGGAAAAATAATTTTTTAAAACAGAAAAGTCCCTAAGCCTATAAAAGTCCTAGGAAAATGGAATAAGTCCAAAATGCTTAATAAATAAGCTAAAATTAAACAAATAAGCTACGGCTTATATAAAATGAGCCAAAACAAAAACGTTCTTAAATACTTAATGAAATGAAAGCTTAACGTAAAAAGGCATCTAGATCAATGGTAAGCACGCTTAGTCCCCCAGCGAGGGGTCGCGTGTTCGAGTCCGTTGCGGGTGACCTTTTTGCCAAAATTTTTCTTTTTTTTTTACTTTTAAAACTTGATTCCAGTAACTTTTAACACACAAAAACTCAAATACAAACTAGATTCAACAAGATTAAGCCTGGAATATGAGCAAAACGTGCCCAGATTGGCACTTGCTTCTGATGAACAAGTATGTGCTTTGCTTGTGCAATTTGGAAACCAAGAGGAGCTTGGTTTTTGCTTGTTTTGTGGTGGATGATGGATACAAAGGCACCCCTATACTCTTTGGAGTATAGGGAGTCAAAGCAAATCACAAATCAGCAATACTTAGCACAAAATTCTCACAAACAAGGCACACTAAGGCAATTCAATGTTTCTGAAGACTTAAGAGCAGGTCTGGTGGTATGATTATGCCAACACTTGCACAATAATGATACTCAAGAGCTCAAAATTTGTACACAACCTCCCTAACTAGCATGCAAACAAACACAAATCCTTCTTAAACCCAGATCCTAGCAGATTACAAGATATGATGCACAAAATCACTCAAAAATCAGTCACTATGGCAGATTTATGATATTGCTATGATTTTTATCTTTTTATCATCCAAACTTGCTCAACTTGTACCAAACTTATAACCAAAACTAGCATACAACCTAAGCAATCCTAGTGAACCTATCTAACACGTTTTCAATTCACCAATCCTTCAAAATATCCAATTAACATGCATATCCAAACACCCCTTTATATTCTGTTTTCAAAATTTTTCAAACCAAAACACTTTTAAACATACTCAAACTGATTCATATAGCATCTAACATGCATTAACTACCAAATGAACTTCATTCAAGCACATATAAACACATTTCATGCAGAATTCACCAAAATCACTTAAACCATCATTAAAACTAAAAAAATGAAAAGGGGACTGATTTTTACCTAAAGGACTTACATCCAAGTCCTTTGTGACAGCTTTGTCACCTCCTTATACACTGGGGTGTATGCTGAACCTTTAACAGCAACACTCAAACAACCTGCTAAAGAAAATCAAAAGCAAAACACAAATATATATCCAATATTTTGTTTAACTTTTCTTTCTTAAAAATCGTTTCTAAAAACTTCCAAACCTTTAACACCACGTTTTAAAAACTCTCTTCAAACTCACAAAGCACTCTCCTTTTCCACTTTCACTTCCAAGGAAAGAGATTTATAAAACTTGAATCAAATTTGAAAACACTTGAAACAATTTTGAAAAACAAAATCACTCAACCAATATAATTTTTGGAACTCAGATTTTCCTTAAAACTTTATACCAACTTCTTAATAAACCAAAAGGAATTACACTTGTACTTTTAGACAAACACCAAACTTTGCATTTAATAAAAACGGGTTACATAAATGTGAAAGGAAAACCTGGAACAAAGCTAAATGACTAAACTAAGCTGCCTTTTATAGGCGTACAAGGAAGGTTCTAGTCCCTAAAACCCTAGTATGGAAATGCCAGAAGTGCCCTTGAGTTCTTGGTCTTCAAAATCGGTCAAAACTTGCCCATGTGATATGCCAGCTTGGAATCTTCAATCTTGGACGTAGGATTGGTATTGGGGACCAAGGAATCGATCTCCCACGTTAAATTGGTCGGGTGTGGGTTTTCAAGGTGAAAGTGATGTAGCAGGGGAGGCTTGGGGAGGGTCCCGCAGCGCATGTGACCTTGTTTTGTTGGGTGGGTTATGGTGAGAGTGACGTTAATCAAAGATCTGCACAGTTTGGGGGGATAACCCTTTGTTTTGAATAAATTGGAGATTAGGGTTTAAGGGTTTAAGGTGGGTAGCAGGTTAAGGTTTTGATCTAAAAAGGGGATTAGGAATTTTAAATTCCTTGTTTAGTGGGAAAAATGTGTTGACCAGTTGACTGGTTAATAAACAAAACCGGGTTGGGTCAATGGGTTGGGTGGATAATGGGTATTTGGGTTAATCGGTGGGTACTGATGAGGTGGCAGATTTTGGTTGGGTGGGAATGTTTGGTTAATTGGCAGGACAGGTCCCCAATCTTTCACACTTCTTTTACTTTGTAAATAATCCCATCAGCGCCTGATTTTGCCTTGTCAACTTTTGCCAACTTGTCAAAAGTGGCACAAAATCTTTAGAAACTTTATCCAAGGGCTCCTTTTGTATATTCTTCAAACTTGATGGACTGATCTTGTAATATCTTCAAATATTAAGGTCCATACTTGTACAATTGACATTTGGAGGGTCAATTGTGACAAGTTCTTCAAAGATGAGGGACTAAACTTGACAATCTTCAATTCTTCAAGGGTCATTTTGCAAAATTCCAAACTTGGGCCCGGTTCATTGTGCGACTTCGTTTCCCGTGTTCGTTTTTGATTGATTCTTGTGATCTTTTGCCAATTCCTCAATATCCGCACCTAAAAATACACAAGTAACAAACACGAGCATATATTTGGTCTATTTTATGATATTTTATGCATTTTAAGGCCGTTTTGGACGATGAGACCATGTATAAAAGCAGTCTCATCACTCCCCCATACTAAACCATTGCCGTGCCCTCACGCAATGCTAGAATAAAGTATCAAAGCATCTCCAAAATTTAATTTTATTCACTTTTATTGAAATGATAACTTAGCTACATACTATGATTACTTCTACTTGCGTTTTAGACATAATGTATGATTCTCATCGCAAAATGGGACGTTTAGGTTCATAGAACAAGAACACGTGAATGCTTCGTTAGAAATAATTTCGTCGTCCTCGATTTTCACCTTAATTCCATGCCAAGCGTGCAACGAGATCATTGTCATTATAAGTTAGTAATGCTAACACTACTCATATGCCCTAATCACGTACTTATTCTCCCATTATTCCTAAGTTGTATCTCTTATATTTTATTATGTCTTAAATGATCACGAGGATACATTGTTGACTTATGCGATGATAGAGATTTAGGTCTAAAAATAGAGTCCTAACGGTGTAACTAAGACCATCAAATCAATAACCCCTCCTAATAGACAACGATGTTAAAAAATTAAGTTGACAAGAAGGATCGATAGACACGGTTTTATAACGGTTTTGAACATGAGACTTATTACCAAGACTTTTATACGCCCCCTAACGGAAGGACCTTATTATCTTTGGTTTACCTCCATCTTTTATTCAACTTCGCCATGAAGCTTTTATTATGACTTCGGTCTTGCCTTGCCTTTTATTATCCGCCATCATCGGTGGTTTTATTAGCCAAAGACGTATATCCTCACGCTAAAGCGAATTTTGGATCTTTAAAGCTTCGAAGATTAAGGCTTGATTCACTTTCAATTTTGCATAGATTTTAGGCCTTGTGGGGCTTCAAATTGTTTGCTTGATTTAGGTGAGCACTTGAAATCTTATTATTGGGTGAAGCTTTCGATTATTCGGGTTGCCAGTACTTCAAAACCATGACGCTGGCGATACCTTAATGTCTTCCCAATTTAATTACACGGAAGCTACTAGAAAAGACTAGAAACCCAACAATCAAAATTAAACCGCTAAATCAATATTTATTAAGCAAAAAATATTTACATGCGAAGGGAGAATAAGCAAACAACGAGAACACATGAGTTTTTGAAAGAATACGAGTACTCTACGTTTAGCATAGTAACTTATAATTAACTCTATCATTTCTCGTCCTCATTTAAGAGACTTAGCCTAATGTGTAGTTAAGGAATCAAAGCTAAGTGCTCAACACGCACGGTCGAGTCAAAAATTACTCTTATTCTCGCCATCGGAAAATCTACATTCGTGTCTTCAAACACTTATGAAATATGAGAAAAATTTTAAAATTTGGCCATTTTTAGCCTTATTTTGCAACAAAACGATAACAAAACGATAAACTTTGGAAAGCGTGAAGGTTTGGCAAGGCAAGTATCTATTTACCCCCCATACTAAAGTTAAACATTGTCCTCAATGTTTCGAGTCTAGGGGTGCAAACACCCCCATACTAGAGACGTAGTCGAATGCCTAATCTAGCATGGAAAGGGTGTAACCAATAAGTAATAGCCGTTTATGAAGTGTGCTATAAACCTAAGGTTAGAACATAAAAGGATATATCATATGGATATTGGGAAAGGCCTCCAAAGCAAACGATCGAGTGCTCCCATGAAACGAACACGAGAGGCTCCAATCGTGAAGATGATGATCTAAAAGACACAATTCACAAACAACCACGGAACAAAGGTTGGAAGGGCACAAATCCCCTCACATTACACTAATTAGAAAGCAATAATATGTACATGGATAAGCATGGGTCTCCCCCACGAGGCACCTTGTTTTTGATAACCGAGTCAAAAGCTCGACTCGAATCCCCATAAATGTGATTATTTAGGGATAATCATGGTTTGGTCAAAACTTGGTGGGGCTTACATGATAAACAAGGCCCAAAAGCACATGAAGTACTTTAAAAATCCGATAAACGTATACCGGGGTCAAAGATAGCGTCCTCGTTCTCGGATGAAAGACGAGACAACACAACTCCAACACAAATCCCAATGGGATAGAAGAAAATAGGAGAGAAGAAATAGAAGGGTGGGACAATGGGTAAGGCAAAACATTGAGCTACTCGAGGTAGACTCGCACCAATCAAATGAAAAGATTTTCCATTTATAGCATCGGTGGAAGACCGATATTTCCCTATATATGCAATTCCAGGATCAAATATCTCGTCCTCGGTGGAGAAAGGGGAGGGAACATATGGGGCTTCCCCCACACTAAGTCCACACAAAGCATCGTCAAAAGGAGAAGACGAGCTTGTAGTACTCAAGACACGCGGTGATGACGGAGTTAGAATTGTAGAAAAATCTTTTAAATTAAATTCAAAATCTTTTCCTTTTTCATC
The DNA here is from genome assembly GCA_025667525.1 of Glebionis coronaria. Lineage (NCBI taxonomy): Eukaryota > Viridiplantae > Streptophyta > Magnoliopsida > Asterales > Asteraceae > Glebionis > Glebionis coronaria. The sequence continues at coordinate 601,367,192 of CM046878.1, read as the reverse complement.
TTTAACACTCTCCTTGTGAAAACCCGATTTGATTATGTCAAAAATATTTGGTGTATCTAAAACAATGTTAGTCACGCTAAAAATTCTCACATTTTGAAATCTTTTTGGTTTAGGTGGTGGCAAGTTTTCAAATCTTTTGTCAACAAAGAAAACCTCCCCATCGGGATCAACGTATTCATCATCCGAAGAATCACTCGAGATTGGAATCATAGGCTTAACACTCTTAACCTCCATCGGCGGAGGGGACGGAACTTCATTTTTCTCAACTCCTAAAACTCTATTGGAAGTCTTTTTGCAAATGCTTTTGGTGGGATTGACATTGTACAAAGATGTGATAGAATAAACATGAGAAAGAGTGGAGTTTTGGGTTGCATTAATGACGAGTTCTTCCTCATTGAAACGAAGAGTGATTTTTCTTGCATGCACATCGATAAGTGCTCTCGAGGTATCCAAAAAAGATCGACCTAAAATTAACGGAACTTTAGGATCGATGGGAATGTCAACAACTATGAAGTCCACGGGATAATAGAATTTCCCAACTTTCACAAAGACGTCCTCGGCAACTCCACAAGCTAGAATCGTAGAATGATCGGCCATTTCGATTGACATTCTTGAAGGAGTGAGATTTGGAAGATTGAGCGATTTAAAAATCTCAAGAGGCATCAAATTAATACTAGCACCAAGATCGGCCAAGGCGTAGCATTCTTCCATGTCTTGGATAGCACATGGGATTAAAAACTTTCCAGGATCACCGACTTTTTGAGGTATGCGGCTTAGAAAAACCGAAGAACAACTAGACGATTTTTGCAATTTTTCTTTGTTATTCAACATACTTTTGAAGTTAGCGGCAAATCGAGGCATCATGACTAAGGCGTCGGCAAAACTTATATTGAAATGCAAGTCACGAAACATTTTCATAAAAAGTTCAAATTGATAATTATTTCGTTCTTGTGCCTTTTCCTTATCTCGTCTTGATGGGTAGGGTAAAGGTGGTGTGGGTTGGGGCAAATTAGGCATAGGCATCGGCCTTGGAATCTCGGGTTCCATGATGGGTATTGGTTCAACCGTAGGTGTGCTTTGAGCGGTACTTCGTGGGCTTGAGATGTGCTCCTTTTCAACCACAACCTCGGGTTCTTTCTCTTTTTCCTTCTCCATAGAAGTACTTGGGCGAGAAATGGGTTCTTTGAAAGTTTTACCACTACGAGTAGCAATAACCTTCAATTCTCCTTTCGGGTTTACGATGGTATCACTAGGAAGACCACCCGAAGAAGAGGGCTTACACATGATAGCTTCAAACATTTTAGCCATTCGGTCTTCAAACTTAGATTGCCTAGCATCCGCTTTTAACAACTCTTGCTTAATCTCATGTTGTCCTTGCTCCATTTTTTGTTGATTTTGTTGGAGTCGTGTGACATTTCCTTCCATTTTATTAGCATGAGTTTTAAGTTCATTAGCAAGTTCGTTTTTAAGCTCGTTTTTCAACTCGGACCTTAAGCTAATCATCTCACGTTGCATGTTATCAAACTTAGCATCATTAGCCTTAGCATAATCTAAAAATTCTCCTTGCAAATTTTTAGTGTGAGCATTTTGAAAACCTTGAGTAGGAGTTTGAAAATCACGGTTTTGGTTTTGGTTAGAAATTTGCCCATTTCTACTTTGGTAATTACCTTTGTTATAATTTCTTTGATTTCCTTGGTAATTTCCACCTTGATTGTTGTTTCGATAGTTATTAGCATTTTGATTTTGTGGAGCTTGATTTGAACGTGAACCTTGACCGATTTGGTTATAAGTTCCCGTGGCTACATAAGCATTCGAAGTGTTACCATCCGCGGTAATGCACTCGGAAAAATCATGAGCTCCACCACACGAAATACAACTCTTAGCAACCGCTTTAACCGAAGCGGTGTTTGAAGCTTCTTGAGCTTTCCAATGAGACATAAGAGTCGAAAACCTATCGAAAAACCGATTCTCCTCATTTGCTTCATCTTGCAAGGCATTAATGGAACGAGATGATGACGAGCCCAAATTGGCAACACTCGGTGTGTTACGAGGGCTATAGACCTTAGACCTATTTTCTATGATTTTCAAAGCCTCATTGGTTGTTTTGCACAAAAAATTACCACCCGCGGCGGCATTTAAATAATCTCGTTCATGTTCATTAAGCCCATTATAAAAAGTGTCAATTTGATGCAATTCGGAAAAATCATGGTGTGGAAATTCATGTAACATTTCTTTAAACCTTTCCCAAGCCATTGAAAAACTTTCATTTGGTCTTTGTGTAAAACGTGAAATCTCGTTTTTCAAATGTGTTGTCTTAGATGGTGGAAAAAATTGATTCACAAATTTAGACACGAGATCGGCCCATGTCAAAATCGAATTCGGCGGTTCTTTCTCAAGCCATATCTTGGCGGGTCCATCTAACGAGTAAGGAAACAACATCATCTTAATGGCATCGTGTGGTACATCCTTAAACTTGCTTGTCGCGGTGAGACGATTAAATTGCCTAATGTGATAATGTGGGTTGTCTTTTTCGTGACCGCGAAACTTGTTTGCTTGAAGCATAGACATTAAACCCGTCTTGATCTCAAAGTTCTCCGCAAGGATGGCGGGAATCACAATGGCCTCTCCAAAACCCTCGGTGGGTGCTTGAAGCAACTCCATCATAGTACGATTAGCCATGATAGCTTCTTGTTCTACAATAGGTTCCTCACTTGGAGACTCCTCACTAGAATGAGTTGGAGTGGGAGTTTTGTTCTTGCGTCTACGTGCACGTTTTGCTTGATTACGAGTGAGCATAAACGTCACGTACAACGTGGAGACGAGCAAAGAAGATTCTTTTTGGTATTTTGTGTTTTTCAATTTTTTTGTGGTTTTTGATTGTATTAACCTTTTTTGGAATTTGGTGAATGTATTAAGTAGACAATGAGTCCACAAATCTCCTCACTAATCAAATCTCTTGATTAAAAAGGCCTCAAGGAATGAAAACGATCACGTGGAGTGAACGCCTTCGATGACTTTAGAACGATGGTGGAACACCAAATCGTTCAAGAGGGTTTAATCAAATGGAAACCAAGAAAATATATATGATATGTAATAATACTTTGGGCGGCAAAACCCTCGATTCACTCTCAAAATCAAATACGCACAAGCAAGCGGAGGAAACGAGGCGGCGCTAAGCACTTAAGAGCCTTTTTCCTTTAGGTTGTGACATACAACCGCCTTATACCCACCTTATAGTTTGTATTATCAAGATTAAGCTTCACGAAAGTATTTATCTATTTTTGCCTTTTTCTTTGGTTTGAGATTCGAATACAATGATCGAGTGATGAAATCCCGAATCAAGGTTGTGATTGCTCACGTATTTGGAGTACTTGTGTATTTATTGTTCTACGTATACAATATAGTAATAATATTCACACAAAAACCGAAAAATGATAATACGTATTAATAGAGTGCTATTAATACAATTACTATTATGGCTAATATAGAAAAACAACAATTGTTCAATCAAAACACAACACACCTCCCCGGCAGCGGCGCCAAAAATGATTGTAATGTTTTTGTATATACTTTATTTTAGGAAAAACAAAGCAACACAAATAGTGGTAAGTATTAACGAGCGGTTTAGGAAAACCACAAGTTATGACCCTTGATGGGGATCGTTCTCTCGAGGAGGCTAGTGCGTTGTGTAATGAATGATTGAATTATGTTTTTGATTATTAACAAGAAGAAAAAGAAGAGAAAATGACGAAGACGAAAAAAAAATAGAAAAATAAGGCGAAAACACTACTAGAAAGTTACGACGTAGAACGTAAAAAGTGCAAAATTTAAAATTTTAATCTAAAAATTCCTAAAATTACTAAAAATCCACAATAATATTCTAAGAGTTTACAAAAAATCCAAACTTGCCAAAACCTTTTAATTAATTTAATAATGACTTTTTAATGCTAATTAAAGCCCTAAAAATCACTTTTAAATATTAAAAAGCCCTAAACAAGATTTTATAGTTTGTAAACCTTAAAAATGACCTAATTAAGCTAAAAACTATTTTTAAAAATTTTAAAACCTATTTAAACTATTTTTAAACTCCTAAAAACTATTAAAATCTATTAAATCTTAAATTAATTCTAAAAATTAATTGAAAGCCTAAAAATTAATTGGAAAGTGACAAAGGTCCTATTTTAATGTCTAGAATCTAGGAAAAATGAAAAAGAAATAAAAATAAAACTTTTTATTTTTAATAATAAAATAATATTAAAATAATCTAAAAAATTAAAAGTTCTCAAATAAATTCTAAAAAATTCTCAAAAATCCTAAATATTCTAACTAAGAAGAAAATGTAAATTAAAGCTCCCAAAACCTTTTAGTTAATTTTATATTAATTTTTAAAGTTGTCTAAAAACCCTAAAATTAAATAAAATTAAAAATTAAAGTTTTTGAAAACTTTTTGATATGTAAACCTCAAAAATACAAATTAAAACCTAAAAACTATTTTTTTGTATTTTTTAATTACTGTTCACTATTTTTTAATGACTTTCTAAATATAAAACTAAAAATAATCCTATTAATTAATTAGATAATAGGAAAAATAATTTTTTAAAACAGAAAAGTCCCTAAGCCTATAAAAGTCCTAGGAAAAATGGAATAAGTCCAAAATGCTTAATAAATAAGCTAAAATTAAACAAATAAGCTACGGCTTATATAAAATGAGCCAAAACAAAAACGTGCTTAAATACTTAATGAAATGAAAGCTTAACGTAAAAAGGCATCTAGATCAATGGTAAGCACGCTTAGTCCCCCAGCGAGGGGTCGCGTGTTCGAGTCCGTTGCGGGTGACCTTTATGCCAAAATTTTTCTTTTTTTTTTTTACTTTTAAAACTTGATTCCAGTAACTTTTAACACACAAAAACTCAAATACAAACTAGATTCAACAAGATTAAGCCTGGAATATGAGCAAAACGTGCCCAGATTGGCACTTGTTTCTGATGAACAAGTATGTGCTTTGCTTGTGCAATTTGGAAACCAAGAGGAGCTTGGTTTTTGCTTGTTTTGTGGTGGATGATGGATACAAAGGCACCCCTATACTCTTTGGAGTATAGGGAGTCAAAGCAAATCACAAATCAGCAATACTTAGCACAAAATTCTCACAAACAAGGCACACTAAGGCAATTCAATGTTTCTGAAGACTTAAGAGCAGGTCTGGTGGTATGATTATGCCAACACTTGCACAATAATGATACTCAAGAGCTCAAAATTTGTACACAACCTCCCTAACTAGCATGCAAACAAACACAAATCCTTCTTAAACCCAGATCCTAGCAGATTACAAGATATGATGCACAAAATCACTCAAAAATCAGTCACTATGGCAGATTTATGATATTGCTATGATTTTTATCTTTTTATCATCCAAACTTGCTCAACTTGTACCAAACTTATAACCAAAACTAGCATACAACCTAAGCAATCCTAGTGAACCTATCTAACACGTTTTCAATTCACCAATCCTTCAAAATATCCAATTAACATGCATATCCAAACACCCCTTTATATTCTGTTTTCAAAATTTTTCAAACCAAAACACTTTTAAACATACTCAAACTGATTCATATAGCATCTAACATGCATTAACTACCAAATGAACTTCATTCAAGCACATATAAACACATTTCATGTAGAATTCACCAAAATCACTTAAACCATCATTAAAACTAAAAAAATGAAAAGGGGACTGATTTTTACCTAAAGGACTTACATCCAAGTCCTTTGTGACAGCTTTGTCACCTCCTTATACACTGGGGTGTATGCTGAACCTTTAACAGCAACACTCAAACAACCTGCTAAAGAAAATCAAAAGCAAAACACAAATATATATCCAATATTTTGTTTAACTTTTCTTTCTTAAAAATCTTTTCTAAAAACTTCCAAACCTTTAACACCACGTTTTAAAAACTCTCTTCAAACTCACAAAGCACTCTCCTTTTCCACTTTCACTTCCAAGGAAAGAGATTTATAAAACTTGAATCAAATTTGAAAACACTTAAAACAATTTTGAAAAACAAAATCACTCAACCAATATAATTTTTGGAACTCAGATTTTCCTTAAAACTTTATACCAACTTCTTAATAAACCAAAAGGAATTACACTTGTACTTTTAGACAAACACCAAACTTTGCATTTAATAAAAACGGGTTACATAAATGTGAAAGGAAAATCTGGAACAAAGCTAAATGACTAAACTAAGCTGCCTTTTATAGGCGTACAAGGAAGGTTCTAGTCCCTAAAACCCTAGTATGGAAATGCCAGAAGTGCCCTTGAGTTCTTGGTCTTCAAAATCGGTCAAAACTTGCCCATGTGATATGCCAGCTTGGAATCTTCAATCTTGGACGTAGGATTGGTATTGGGGACCAAGGAATCGATCTCCCACGTTAAATTAGTCGGGTGTGGGTTTTCAAGGTGAAAGTGATGTAGCAGGGGAGGCTTGGGGAGGGTCCCACAGCGCATGTGACCTTGTTTTGTTGGGTGGGTTATGGTGAGAGTGACGTTAATCAAAGATCTGCACAGTTTGGGGGGATAACCCTTTGTTTTGAATAAATTGGAGATTAGGGTTTAAGGGTTTAAGGTGGGTAGCAGGTTAAGGTTTTGATCTAAAAAGGGGATTAGGAATTTTAAATTCCTTGTTTAGTGGGAAAAATGTGTTGACCAGTTGACTGGTTAATAAATAAAACCGGGTTGGGTCAATGAGTTGGGTGGATAATGGGTATTTGGGTTAATGGGTGGGTACTGATGAGGTGGCAGATTTTGGTTGGGTGGGAATGTTTGGTTAATTGGCAGGACAGGTCCCCAATCTTTCACACTTCTTTTACTTTGTAAATAATCCCATCAGCGCCTGATTTTGCCTTGTCAACTTTTGCCAACTTGTCAAAAGTGGCACAAAATCTTTAGAAACTTTATCCAAGGGCTCCTTTTGTATATTCTTCAAACTTGATGGACTGATCTTGTAATATCTTCAAATATTAAGGTCCATACTTGTACAATTGACATTTGGAGGGTCAATTGTGACAAGTTCTTCAAAGATGAGGGACTAAACTTGACAATCTTCAATTCTTCAAGGGTCATTTTGCAAAATTCCAAACTTGGGCCCGGTTCATTGTGCGACTTCGTTTCCCGTGTTCGTTTTTGATTGATTCTTGTGATCTTTTGCCAATTCCTCAATATCCGCACCTAAAAATACACAAGTAACAAACACGAGCATATATTTGGTCTATTTTATGATATTTTATGCATTTTAAGGCCGTTTTGGACGATGAGACCATGTATAAAAGCAGTCTCATCAAGGATGTTCGATACAAGCACACTATGTTTACATAATTCTTTTGCATTTATCATTAACGGGAATGATATTAGCAGATTTGGTCAGTCTGTCGACGATGACCCAAATCGAATCAAATTTAGATGATGACCTTTGCAATAGCTAAACGTTTACTAATGTATGAGGCGATGTCTGCCTTCATAATTCGTCATCAGTACAACTTCTTTAGACAAAGATACTTTTAGTCATAAATGACATACATATAATACTTATACTTACAAATTCCAACATAACTATATCTCAAAAAATTTCCATATTTAGGCAACCATAAACGGCCCCTTTTATACATTTTAACGCCATTGGCTTCTAAATTCTAATGGTTCATATTAGCCGCGAACCACTTTTTATTATCTATATCATCCTTTTTACAAATATCGCTCATATTTTAAATTGTTCGGCAATTTATTTTGCACCTTCATTATTAAGGAACATGTCCTAACTGGTTCTTTATCTTTTTTTTTGTAAAATACGTCAGTATCTATATTCATTTCTCATGATGTTATAATTATCATGTCCACAATTCACTTAGATATTCTTTCTATATTACGCGTCAGTAATTACGTTCACTTTCTCCTGAGGAAATAAATATCATAATTGTATTTATTCAAAATTCTTTCTTCATATCTCCCATGTTTTAGTTTCGTCTTTACTATCATTTTTATCTGTTTTACTCAATCTGTCGTCTAAAGCGTCGATACTTATTATAATTATCTAAATAATTATTAGTTAATTTTTATGAAACGTAAACGTAAAAATTTTAAATTTCTTAGTTCGACCAATTATATAAAATGTTCAAAATAAATTTGAATTTAATTAACAAGATTTTTGTTGATTTATCGAAAATATTTAATAAGATTCGTAAATGTTCGAAAAATCTTTGTTTATACTTTGGTCAAAATTTCCTTAGTTTGAAAAGCGTAAATTATCGTTTCAAATTTCAAGTCATGTTTTAAATGGTTTCCTCAATCCTTCTTAAGTTATCTTGAGGTATACACAAACATTTACCCCTAAACAAAAGTTTAGTTAAATGGTTTGTGTATAAGGGAATAATCCCTTTAAAAATCCTTTGTTAAAACATTTGTCAAAACATATTTCCATTTCTTTTTGGTAAAATCCAAAGTCTTAAAAGGGCTCTTAATTTTTTTTTTTTTTTTTTGAAGAGTCAATTTATATTCCATTGTCTATTAATCACATGGTTAAATCATGTAAAGATTCAAGTCTTTAATCACGTGTTAATTATTCAAGGTTCAGGTTTTCATTGTTCGGCCAATTCAGGGCAATCTATAACTAATTATTAACTCATTATTATTCTTATATACAAACAATTAGTCCTTAATGATCACGAGCATGAATTTATCAAATCACAGCCTACACACGTGATTCACAAAATTTATGAATGCTACATGTGTATTAGTCAATCCAAATGACATCACGTGAAACTCATAATGTTCATTACAAGCACCGGATGTAGTGATTGGAATAGATAATCTCTTTTGCAGATGCGAAGTTGATGATAACCATGCTATGGATCAAATTTGCTAGAACCTTGTAAATGATCGAACGATTCTTCCATTTCGAGTTATGGATATCGTTTTCGATTCTCAATTTACTCAGTCACAGTAATCTATAAATATAAGGAATGATATCACCATAGCTCTTCATAATGACAGGCTTGGTATAATATAATCTTTCTCCGTCAATCTCTCAGTTGTACGGTAATTCCTTTAATTTAGATGGTGTTGACGTACAGTGCACAAGCCACACGTGCAGCACCGAGAATATAATCAAATACCAAATTCAACTTGCCTTAATGGCGAAAGTCTAGGTAGTTTATTAACAAATACCTCCTAAAGTTTCAGATAACATAAACATCTTTTAATACATTCATATCAGGTTTTTCTATATTACAATATCTATAACTAGTTCACAACCATTCATGGTAATATTTCAAGTCTTAATACAGGATATGGTCATCCTTCACGAAGTATTTAGATCACTTTTGATAATCAACATCTTATCATTTAGGGGAATTCTAGTCGAGTTCCCATCAATTAAGACAATGTCGTCATGTCATAATCAATCAATCCATTCTACTGGCACTATCAACTTTCCAGTTTTATTGCCGTCGATAAGATGTGAACTTCTCAAAAGACTAATAATAACTCATAATCCTTCACAAATTCAAGGATACATGGAGACACAACTACCATCTAAAGAGTAAGGTCAACGCATAATCTACGCGAGAGAATTTCAAATCAGATTCAGACGAAAACATTTAACGAATATGAATATATCCCATGTTTTCATGATTCGAGTACGCATTCGAAAGCTCCTCGGATCGTTACCCAGGTCACTCAAATGAAATCAAATCAAGAGAAATAATAAGAACGTCGATACATCCAGTCGGGTATCAACACTCGGAAATCAGATACTTTTCCTAAGAATCTCACTACGGGAGAATTTGACAAGAACGGAATATCAATTGTCAAATAAGACAAATTCCACAGATGAGTAAATTCAACTCAGAAGAATAGGTGTTATAGGCACATATGTAGGTGTCCCTAACATTGTCCTTATTTTTCACTTCTTGCAGATCTCATTAAAATTTAATCTTTCACAATCCTCAAAGAAAATGTAGTGTTTATTCATTAGTTTTATGGTGACTACTAATCAGTCTTGCATAGTCCATTCCAAATTGTATGTAGGCGCGCAACTATATACAATTTCAAGATTAACGATGCAATACTCAGTTCGTCAAAATTTTATCATCATGTTTATAATAAAAACATTTTCATGCTTAATTCTTAAATAAGAATCAAAAATATATTTACAAAGGTTTTCTTTGTTATGAAAACAATTAGGTTTTCCAAAGTGTTTTATAAACAGCTTCATTTCAATAACAATCACTTATAAATCTCATTATGAATAATCCTTAAAGTGATGAAAATTCAATTTTCTCATAGGATACCATTTTAACTTTATAAAAACAATGTGTGATCTGCAAAAGAGTGATGAAGAGTTGTTCACCAAGAACTAACTACAATATGATAGGAAATGAGCTTTTGCCAAATAATCATGAGGTTCATGACCTCGATGGCGCTCAAAAAGAATAATCCACAACGTAACTCAAATCAAGATGAGTACTTGTTCAATGGTTGCATCACTAATGCGAACATTAGGATGAAGCAATAAGAGATAGATAACATCGATACATGTAGGATTTAGCAATCAAAGGTAGTCTTTCTCATTAATCACAAATAAGTCAAAATTGTACCGTAACACATTACGTGTCACTATGTCATACAATTCTCAGAACTCATCCTACCAACTGATATCTCAGTTAAGTTAGGGATTTTTAAAAGATACCACAATGAATACTAATCTACAAGAGTCATTAGGTGTTCCACATGTCCCAGAAGATCCATCGGTCTCAATTTCAGGAGAAGATTTCTTCAATTTATTTCTTGGACACTGGGCATCCTCGTTAGTGGACAATGGCCTAGGAACAGCCCTTAACACAAACTAACAATCAATTAAAACCTTATAATTCAATCACAGGACTTAACGACTTCCTCTTATCAATCTCATACTCTATACGGGTTAAGTTTTACTTTATTCAAGTTTTTAACCAATTTTATACTCAATTCGATATCCTACCTCATTCTTCACTATTTTCAATCTTATTCTTCGGCCTTGTAAAGGCAATACAATCTCAATATGAATCAACACTTAATTTCCAATCCTATTAGCTCTTACAACAACAATTATCAAATGAGTCATTAATATGAAATGACTTGATCATTCAACTAGACTTCTCGGAAAGGTATTAGTGGCATGAGGCTTTTGGGTAATGGTTCCAATAACAGCCTCAAGTGCAACATTCACCCTTTCGATTTCAATTTAAGAATTGGATGACAACGAATCAGATGACATCTTTCCAGGTGATAACGTTTTGTCAAACTCCACTCTATAAGGAAAGATCGTCATGACATCGATATCAGATTTAATCTCGCCAATTCTTTTTCAATATCACAATCAACTAATATCTACATTTCTACGAATATCAACCATTTGTTGGGATCATAAATATCCGCAACTTGGTTTAGATCTAGGATAGCTAGAATTCCTACGAGAATAGCTTCGATTAATTTACTAGGGGATTTAGGGTACATTGTGACAATCTACGTCGTATAAATATCAAAATAATCATCAAACAATCATGTAATAAAATTACATCATATATATATATAATCCAAGTTATATATATATATATATATATATTAAAATAACACTTCTCAGTCTTGGCCTTGTCGGTAATTCGGGAATTCTTCGGCACCGTTATAGTCAAAAGATTTTTAGACATTTTTAGAAAAATGTTTATAGTTAAAAGATTTTGAAAAGTTTTATTCAAAACCTTGGTTTTTAAAAATCTTTCGTTCTCTATAACGAGAGCTCTGATACCAAACTGTAACACCCCCAAATTTATACAACTCAGTACAGCGGAAGACTCGTTGGTGTTACGGGATAGCACATTACTCACATCATAGACAACGCATAAAAATCGCGTCGTTTGATAATAAATCATTTCCATTCATAAATATCAAAGTTACATCGGTCCCAAGTCATTATATTTCATACAAAGTTTTACAAAGTATTTGAATGGAAAATATAGTTTAAGTGCGGGCCATGAATTCTTGTTGTCTTCCCGAGAATTACCTTCAAGTACCTGAGATAAAACATGTTAAGAGAAAAGGTCAGCGATAACGCCGAGTGAATTCATAGAGTTTAATAAATTCCATCAATATAACTTCGGTATAAAATTAGTACCAAAAATCAATTCGTACAAATCATTGTAATAGGCCGTGAAATAGCCAAAATCGTTTTATACAAATCTTTGTAATAGGACATAAACTAGCCAAAGTCATTTTATATAAATCCTTATCGAAAATCATAATATAGGCATTTGCCTTAAAAATTATTATACGAGCCAATGTCGTAAAAACATCATACAATACGTCTTATGACGTTGTATAAAATCAAATAAAAACCGTTATATGAATATGGTTATGAAAACCAAAACACAAACATAATATCATTAGTATGACCCTGTATTGCTAGTCAGGCAATACATCGTAATTCGAAGCGTCTAGTAGTGTTTCGTTAGTTTGGATTATTATAAGCCGCATGACATTGTTACCTTACTAAACCAACAACGGGTAGCTAACCCGATACCAATTTTGCCCATCTAAAGTAGCGTGTCGTCACAAAGGTCACGCTATGGAAATCTTCTCATACATAAATTCGCTTACCAATCAATGTGGCACGACGGGGATCAACCGTCAAGGCGCGAACTGGGGTGATCGTCCCCAAATAGTAATATTAAATGCATAAGCGTCTACCAAATCCCGGTAGTTCACAATTCATGCTAATGGGACTTTTAGTGACATAACCTAACTATAATAATCCATTTAATTTCATCTATCGGGTCCTTTAATCATTTATCGGGTCATACAATCGGGTCATTCAATCATTCGGGTCCAAAATCAATAAACAAACAATCAGGACAAATGGTGTCCTATTTTATAAAAACTAACATGTCATCTCCCTCGCGGGTTTATAAAACATTTATAAAACATTTAAAAGAGTGCGAGGCTATGAACTCACGTTGATGTGGGAAGGCGGGTTATCGGCAATTCGGACGTACGGTGCGTGCTTCAATCACGGAAACCTAGACAAATAATACTCGGTCTTAGACGTTTGTCCAATGACTTTATAAAAATAACAAGTATGTATACATATGATGATTATATATATATGATGATCAAGTGGGTTTACATATTCTCGTTTACTCATTTTAGTGTTATATGTCGATAGCTTTTATACTAGTTTACTAGTTTTACCCATTTACGTGTCTTAAGTCCAATAAGCTTATTATAGATTATTTAACTTATTTTAATCCATATTGTACTTATATTATCAGTACATACACTTTCAAGTTGGGCCCAAATGGGTTAAGCCCAATAAGTTCTTTTTATGGGTGTTTATCTTATGTAGTCCAATTATTAACCCAAGTATTAGTCCAATATGTTTACTTAGCTCGTTAATGTCCGTATGCCCTAAAGTTCGGGTTTTATCGGTTTTTACTTGTTATACATGTCTATATATCAGTATATAAGTTTTATAAAGTTTTCATTAGACGGGTCCAACCATCTAAGTTTTATTTAACAAAAACGTTACTTTTACGGCAATAGCCGAAAAAGTCGTAAAAATCATGTTTATAGTTTTTATTACTTATAAACATTATTTCACCATCATTTATATAATTTATCCATTTGATTAACCTTTTATATATATTTATATAAATAAGTTTTATAAGTTAGTGGGTTTTTATTTTACATTTTATATATTAAAATGTGAGTGCTTATATAATAGTATTATTCTTTAATTTCCAAAAATCTGATTTTTAACTTCATCTTCACCAAAACTGCCATATCTTGAGTTATATATGGAGATAGAAGCTCAAATTTTTATCACATAAACTACATGATATTTGATACATTTAACTCTTCTATAGCTACTGTTGAATCATCCTTTAAGTATTTTCTAAAAATCGTCCAAAACAGTAACTTCAGATTTATACCCTAAACTTGTTTTGATCATATCTCACTCATTATTTTGATTCCATTGCATGGCCAACTCTCACATGTGTACAAGACCCATAGCTTACTGTAAATCCATTCTACTTCATCATTTTATCAGTTTAAACATATGGTTCTTTACTGTTTTATACAGCCATTAAATTTAACCAAGATTTTAACCTTGTTTCATATGGTTTTTCACCTTTTTAATCATGTTTATCAACAACAAATCCCCACATAACATTTTTATCATCATATAATCATCATAAATATATACAATAGGAAATAAAATACATGTTTACATAATCAAAATAACAAGAAGATGAGGAGGACAATCTTTATACCACCATGATGATGTAGGTTGTGATCAAAACATGGATTTTGATGGTGAAACTTGTGATTAGCCAACACCATCTTCAAGACCTCCAATCTTCATCAACTCCTTGTGGAAAATCAGCCCCATGACACCATGAAAACTCCTCCATGGATGTTATAAGTTGCACCAATCTTCATCTTTTTGAATGGAGGTTAACATATGTTAATTATAACATATGTTTGTGGCTAAAATTTGTATGAATGGAGTATTTTGTGTGGAATAGTGGACGGCACCAAGAGAAGGGATGAGAGGATTTTGTGTGGTTTGCATGTTGTGAGAATGAGGAAGTGGTATGAGTAAATGGTTTTGTGACTTAGTGGAAGGAAGTTAGCTTCACATGGAAGCTAAGCTTACATGTGTAGCTTAACTTAGCAAAACTTGGACACCTAAGGGTGTATTAGCTTAAGTTGGCCGGTTTTGGGAGTGGGGTGGGACAAGTGTCCCACTTGTCTCATCCCATTTATTTACGGGTACTCCTCGATTCTAGTTTCCTCGATTTGCGTGCCCTCGGGTCGTTTTACGAAAAACGTTTTTATAAATTATGAATCAATGTCATAAAACGAATCCAATAAAAATTGTTTCATCAAAAATGGAGTTCGAAAACGTAAATACGTAATCCTAAGGTTTCCGGTTTAGTCGTAAAGGACGTTAAAATAAAATCGTAAGTCCTAATCTCTTCTCGTAAATTTGTGAGTTTATGAACCAACACAAATTTAAAACTCCAAAATAATATTCACGGATAAATTTATTTTCCGAAATGTCGGACTGCCACCAAAGACGGTGTATGTAAACGTAAGCACGTAACGTTGAATCCTCCGGTTTAGACGTAGTCGATGCTACTTCAAGACGTAAATCGAAATTTCTTCCCAAAAATAAGTGAGTTCATATTGTAACATTAAAATAATATTTGAGAATTAAATATCAATCGTAAATTGACGGATTGTCACATATTAGGACATTTTAAAGCATCTTATAAAGTGGTTTATTGGAACCCCATTTAGGTCGTATAAAACATTTTTATGAGATTATAAAGTTGGCGTTTATTAGGATGCCAATAAGTGTCCTAAATATCTATTACTACCCCTTCCTATGCGACACTTTTATTTTGGTCCTATTACGCTAAAGGTCCTATAAAGTACATATATGGGACACTAAGTGGGGTTCTATAAAACCAATTTTCTTGTAGTGAATAAGGAAAATGACTAAAGTGAAGCTAATAATTATATACTTAAATCCCCTATATATAAAGAGTAGTTTTTTTTACATATGTCAACTGCTTAGTACCCACTCTTAGTCGTAGTATTATGTGGTTTCTAATAGATGGTTGGAATTAAAGTGGTTTACAAGGCTTAGCGTATGCAACTGTCGAGATGTTCGGCACAAGGTTTCTTCTTCTCTCCCGGATTAATTGTATACTCTTTTGAAAGACTTTATAAATAATCTGTAAAAGTTGGGTTATGTCAACTAGATTTGTAAGGTTTCTAATAAAGTTGTTTCAATATATCATGCAACCTATCAGAAACTTAATGTTAAATTGCCACCACGGTTTTATGTAGGGATCATAGATGATGGAGTGTTGCCCCCATTGTTGGCCGATCGGCTCAATTTTTCAAGAAAATTATTTATTAGTATGGTTATTTATTAAATTAAGGGAATGAAGGTATTCGAATAGAACGTTAACCTACAAGGTGACCACGAAATGGGCAGGCCGCCCGATTGATGCTCACTGCTGCCTGAACTTGCTCCAAATTCAAGTAGTTTTCCACAAAGAACAACTAGAAATGGCTCCCAGTTACGTTTATTGAAGGCATACATTCTGAGCTATAAATATTAACGTAGTTAATGGGCCCAATATCTACAAAATCATGTTTGGCTTTTAGGAATTCCTGTCAAGGCCAACTTTATAAGAAAGTTGTTTCAAAATATCATGCAACCTATCAGAAACTTAATGTCGGATTGCCACCATGGTTTTGTGTAGGGATCATAGATGATGGAGTATCGCTGCTCCACTATTGGCTGATCGACTCACTGTCTCAAGAAAACATATTTATTAGTATGGTTAATTATTATAAACAGAATGATGGTATTTGAATATAACATTAACATGCAAGGTGACCACGAAATGGGTAGGCCGAACTTTCTCCAAATTCAAGTATTTTTCCACAAAAACTACTATAAACGGCTCCCAGTTACGTTTAAGGAAGGCATATAGACTGGGCTATTGAAGTAGTTAATGGTACAATATCTTCAAAAGCATGTTTGGCTTTTTGGAATGCCACCTGTTGCACAACTATAAATTCAGTTACAAATATTTTTATTTTATTTTTTATAATAAATAAACCCTTTATATTTTTGGTTGAAATTATTGATATAGTAACTTTTCGCCACATATGGGAATAATGCTCGTCATTAGGTGGTAGAGAATAAGTAACTATGAAGGGGTGGAAGGTAGTTAAAAAATCTGGCAATGGTAGTACATGAAAAAACAAGTAATGGGGTTTATTCCTTCACACGATAAATTGACATCATATATAACTTACTTGACATTGTAAATTAATTTCTTGCTTGAGGTTTTTAATTATCATCCAGTTCAGGAAAAAAACTTGATATTGTAAATTTGATTATGAAATATGTTCCTTCAAGCATACGCTAAATTTATATCATATGTGACTTACTTTTTAATGGTTATTCAATTCTTGCCAACTTATTGGTATATGACAAACAAATTGTTTTTTGACGAATTATTCAATCTGAAATAATTCAAATTTTCTTGTAGTTGTTAAAAACATCAGTGGAATTTATATTCTCATATTTCTTAACACATGTATTGTAGAAGAAAAAAATATAAGTGGACAAGCATGAGAATAATTGACCACCTTGCATATTTAGGTTGGGACACCCTTTATAATTCATCTTACTTGTTTTTACCTATAAAGAGAATATTACATGAAGTGGAATCAGCCAAATTAAAGTTACAAAAGATGCCATTGACAGCAAAATAGATCGGTAAGAAGGGGTGGTTAATAATCAAAGATGCCTTTATTTTATTTTATTTGCAAACAAGAGTATTCTTAGGTAAGAATTATAATGGTTATGGTGACACATCATAACAAAGTGCATACATATAGGTCAGATGTTTATATGACATAGATAGCTTTATGATGTTGTTACTTGTTTGTATGTAATTCATTCATTTCAAAAATCTCGAATATGAAGTGTTTCACAAGGCAAAAGAAGAATAAAATAGGTGGGTGACTGTCTTTTCTATTCATATCACAAATTTGATATCCAAAATTTACGATAACTGTTTTATGTTAGACAAGTTATTAGAACTAAATATGTGAAATCATGTATAAAAGTTTTATGTATACGAATGCCTAAAATTTCAGATAATAGTTTTATACTTAATAAATTTTTATTGGTATTTGATTATTTCAAAGGTTAAAGATTAGGCTCTGATACCATATTAGATATCGAATAACCCGTTGGTTGCTATGTATTATTAAGCAACAATTGATAGAGATTATATTTCTTAATTACTATGGACTATACTTGTCACTTTTTAGTTATGCAAAGGATAACTGTCTTCAATGTGAAATTAATACTAGTAGATAGAAAGTTATGAGTCCTGAAGGTCCCATCACGATATGAGTCAACGAATCTAGTAAGTTTTTTCTGATAGGGTCTAATTCATAAACAAATTTTGTATTCCACATACTAGATTTAAGTCTTAATGTAAGCATATATCCATAATACAATTGACCCAAGCATAAGCAAATCAAACATTCACCAAATTAAACTACAACACAAGACCTAGTTAAAGAAAATTCCAAACAGCATTTACTCGATAATTAACTTCCATGATGAATACGAGGATTTGATGATGAATAAAAGCATGGTGGCAATTGGATATGTTATACGTGATGTTTGAAATAGGTTGTATGATGTTTGAAACAACTTTCTTAGTAAACTTGTCTTGATTTAAATTTCCTGCAAAGTGTCTCCGTACTCCAGCATACTAATTATTTATAAAGTTTTCCAAAAGGGCATAGCTTATCCGAGTGAGAATAAGAAACCTCGCGCGATCATGCCCTTCACATCTTTCAGTAGTATAAGTCAACCCTTTTATAAAACACTTCAATTCCTTCTGTATGTTAGAAAATCGAAGTTTTTAATAATTAAAGAAAAATAACTCACTGCTAAGTGATTATAATGTGATATTGTCAACTAATTAATATTAGTCGTCTCTTTGGCGTACTCCGCTATTCCTATTTCTTGCTAATTTTCAAATCCATGGCAGAAACTGCAAACTCGATGCTAGATCGTTGAACAATTACATCAAGGACACCAGTGTCACAGAAAGATACATCACACGTATTTGATAAGTTATAGAAATGAATGCAATATATGCATATAGTTAATATGATTTATTTTTTTTACCTATATATAAGTATCCGAACCATATCACATTTAATCAGTGGTTCTTAAAATAATACTTATGTTTTCTAATAGATGTCTAAAATTAAAGTGGTTTATAAAGGCTTGTTGTGGGAAACTGTTTGAGGTGTTAGACACGAGGTTTCTTATTCTCGCCCTGATAATAAGTTGTAGGCTCTTTTGAAAGACTTTATAAATAATCAGTAAAAATGTGGGTTGTGGAAACTAATTTTTTTGTATCGTTGCTAAGAAAGTTGTTACAAAACATCATACGACATATCATAAATTTCTTGTCGGGTTGCCACCAGGTTGTTTCTAATGATTATAGATGATGGAGTATCGCTTAATTGTTGGCTAATCGACTCACTATTACAAGATTTTTTTTTTGAACAACAACTTTATTGAAGGAAAAAAAAACTAGCAAGGTGCTAGATTACAAAGAAACCAAAAAAGGGTGTTGCAACCAACTATCCTAATTGAGTTTAAAACTACCCCTAGCGTTATACCAAAAAACGAACGAAGGTAAATATCATCTAAAATAGTATCTTTACGTGGCTTTTTACTTGAGAAAAGAAGCTGATTCCGGTAAGTCCACAAACTCCACCACGTAATAAAGAAAATCCCTTCCAAAATAACTTTCAGCTTAGAGCCAAGACGGATCGAATTGAACCACGCAAGCCAATCTGCATATGAATCGAAATTTGGAACAGCCACGTCCCACCAACGACAGATCTTGCGAGTTACATCTTTAGCGAGAGAGAAATTGAAAAAAAGATGAGCCGAATCTTCTGACTGCAACTCACAGACAGGCAAGCTATAGAGCCAGAAACTACTCCTCTTGCTGCCAAATTTACACGGATAGGGAGCCGATCCAAAACTAATTTCCACGCAAATATATTAACTTAAATTGGAACTGATTTGACCCACCTCGTCAGTACAATTTGCCTAGGAAGGAAAAACTCGTCCACCAGATTCCTAACATCTTTCACGCGAAACCTACCATCGCCATCCAAGTCACAAATCCATCTATCTGTTGTGGAAGAAAGGCTGACAGAATCGATAAGCGACTACAATTGCTGGAGTCCTCTACACCACCTCTAACTGTGCGACGAAAAGAACCCTCAATAGATAGTAATTTAGCAACCACTGTGACATCTTTATCTAATTCCAAAGCAAATAACCGAGGAAAAGAATCTACAAGAGATGTATTATCGAGCCACTGATCTTTCCAAAAACGCGTACACAACCCATTGCCCACCTTAATCTTACAGTGGGAGAAAATGTCAATACCTTTCTCCTTGAGCATATTAAACTCTTTTATAATAGATTTCCAGATTGAAGGGTACTTTACCCAAGAAGCAGATATACAGGGACCATGCGTAGCCTGGATAAATTTTCACCAAAGAGAGTTATCCCCAACAAGAATACGCCACCCCCACTTAGCCAGAAGACCCCTATTAAGTGCCAAGAAACTAGAAACCCCAAGACCCCCTAGAGACTTTGCTGCCAGAACATGTTGCCACTTGACCCACACTATCTTACGTTCTCCATTTTGAATACCATTAAAGAAGTTACTACGAATATTTTCCATCTTATTAAGAACAGATTTCGGGGCTTTAAAAAGAGAATGATTATAAATCGGGGTGGACCCAAGAACTGATTTGAGGAGGGTTAATCGACCTCCAATCGAGAGAGTTTTAAGTTTCCAACTCGATAACCGTTTATTTATCTTATGAATTGTATCCTCCCAATAAAATACAGTTGACATAAAAATTACGTAATAAAACATTTACATTACATCATAAAAGATCAGAGTTTTTAAACAAAGGTCCCAGAGTTTTATAAGCGGAAAAATCTATTATTTAAACATGGTTTCGTAATATATAGTTACCAATAATATAGGATAAACTTCTGACAGCTTTTACCAAAACCAAAGTTTAAAATATAACACATAAATCTCCAAGCTGCGAAAATACCATGCGGGCTCCCATCCAAGCAAAACTAAGTATTATTACCTGAGATTAAACATGTAAAACGTCAACACAAAGTTTAGTGATATGCATAGGTTTAGCAGTAAAGTTGTGGAACACAAGCATTCATTTGTAAAACAATTAATAGGGAAAATGGTTATATACGTTAGCCATAGTCCCAAACCATTATTATTGCTATTTAGCTCATGACACCGAAGCTTAACAAAAGGTAAGTTCCCCTAGTGATTATTCGGCCTAAACACTCAAACTATAAACAAATGTAATGCATCAAGGTAATACGGGACGAGGATTGTCAATCCCGATGGATCCACCCACAACATTCGCGCTTAGAAAATGTAACACTAGAAAATTACCAGTGCATGAAATGGTAGAGAAAATTAGTGTCTATGGAAACTAAAAGCAATAATAATAATGGTAATCTGTTCTGGAAAGCATACAAGTTCTAGAAAGCATACAAGATCTGGATAACATACAAGTTCTGGATAACATACAAGTTCTGGATAGCATACAATTTTAAATGAATGTGTTCCACCATGTAAGATCTCACCCCGCGTTTAGAAACAATGTATAAGTAGAAAAAAGGGGCTATGACCTCCCCTGATATAGTTATTACTCGTATATCAAGGAACAAACATCCGATAGTCGACACACGACTACACAAAATAACAATCACTCGTTGATCGAGAACGAGATGATCAATGGTCGACATATGACCGCACGAGACCTATAATGACGAGACGCGTGTTAGGCTAGAGATACATAAGTCATACATATATGTAAATAGTTCACTTTAGTAAGTATGGATATTGTATAAGTTTCATAAAACTTTTTGTAAGACTTTTGATAACAATTTCATGTATTATCCCATTATGACTACTAAGCCCATTGAGCCCATTACATGATTAAGTGACCTAAGACCATTTCAAAGTCAGCATAGAACTACAAATTTATTATTAATCTGAGGCCCAATAATGGCCAATATCCATTAAAGTGTATGTTGGGCTTTTGTGGCCCAAATCCACTTTATAAGCTTTACGGGTTCTAAAACGCCTCCAAACATTGTTGACTTAATATATCACGATGTTCGAGTCTCGGGTTCTATAAATATTAGTATACAAAGAGTCTACAATTCCCGATAAGTGGGTCATACCACTTCGGTTTTTATAAAAATCGTCATGTTTTACTTCAATTTAATATAGTTTACTTCTTACAATTTTCCTGACATGCCTCGTTAATTAGACCATTTCTCCTACCCCGTGAATAATCTAGATGAGTTCTTCTTACCAAAATCCTTCTTAACTTATGTAATTTACTTATTTTAAATCCAATTACTCCTAATTTAAGCTTATCATAGCTTAATCACATATTTCCTCACTTAGAGATGTTGGCTGATTTAGGCTGCAAATTTCGTTCACACCATTTTAGCCGCCATTATCAAACTTTAAGGAACTTGTGGACTATCCAATGGATTCTAGTTCTTCATAAATTTATCTACAATCCATAGTTTTACCTTTTTCATTGACTCTGGGTTATAATATGAGTTTACAGTATGTTAATTCAGGATGTTCAGAAAAGACCTATTTTCGTACTTTGGCCATATCTCACTCTCCAAAAATTTCCACAGGACGAACGACCCGGCGAAATCACCGCATAACAAATGTCTATATCCATATATTTTTATCTAAGTCTCATTAATTACTGATGGTTACCAAATGAGTCGTTTGCTACTGACCCAAACATATAAACATCACAACTATGGGCTAAGGCATGTTTAAGCTTGTATTTTGGTGTCAAAGTCATATACAATGTCCAACCATCCAAAATAAAACTACTAAAATATCATTTATAGAGAATCAATAAAAATATACATGATTGCTATTGTAAATATTGCATTCAAATGATAATAAAAAAATTGATAAAGAATCTTACAGTATAGATGTGTAAAACAAAGATATGATCAAGACTTCTTTATCCCAAAATAATAATTCTTCAATTCAATAACTCTTGTAGAAACCCGTTTAGAAATGCTTCATAAATTTCAGCCTCGTATCACCTCAAAATAATATAAGTGATGCTTGTAAATAAAGCTTGTTGATGATGATTTTAAGCTAAGAATTTAACTTGAATATCAAACCTTCAGGGTTTAAGAAGTTGTTATATTGAAATGAAAATGGAATCAATGTTTGTATGATTCTTTTAGTTCGGCAGAAATGAAGCAAAATGGATGAGATGACCACCAAAGGTAACTTTGGGGAGGTATTCTTGGAGAGGTCTTGAGTTCGAGTCTCACCAAGAACCTTCAGGGGCCTAATTAAGAAGTAGGAGTGGGGTTTATCCCCTAAGGAGAAGGTCCGATGCTTGCATACTGCCCAATTGGATGTCACTGTAAGCTCGAATCACTAACTACTAACTCGCCGTTCAAAAAAAAATATTATACTTAAGATATAGAAAAGTTAGTCAATGCACATGTAATGGTGTAATACATTTGATAAGAATATGACATCTGTTTCTTTGGTTATTCCAAATGTGACACGGCAACTATTGTTGGTGGTGTTAATTTTATTAGTTTTAGTTTTGTCCAACTATATGCTAAAGCGGGCATTATCAATATCCAATATTTTAAAATTAACGCGATTTAAAAGTTAAACATAAAACACGAAAAATAAACGCTCAATATAAAGTAAAAACATTGACATTTGGAGAACATTTATATTTCGATAATCAAATAAGGGTTTATGATTTAAAATATGTTAATCCGGCGTATGGCCGAATGACCCTAAAGGTTTAACGTAAATTATAAAGGACACTCGTAAAACGAGATATTAAAACGACGACAATAGAAAATATTTCTATGTTATAACGAGGATATTTACAGTCGATAACTGACGTAAACTTTGCCGATAATAATAAAGGATACGTATTAGATACGTTAAAGACTTAACCTTGCCGGTTAGTCAAGAATTTCATATTATTTATAGAACGAACATGACATTTAGAAGTCGGGTAATAAAAATTGTTCGGATATTAGGAATAGAATTAGAGCTCGGTCTAAATGTTGATTTTAAATTTTGGGTTACTACAGTAAATAGATATGGAAAAATAAGAATAAAAGTTCTATAATTCAGAATAAAATATCATCAATGATCAGAATAATTATAAAAATTCTCGAGATCTCAGGATTTACGTATGAAAAAGTAAAGAGGAACAAGTAAAACATTGTAGAATCGAGAAGTACGAATAAAAGAATAATTTAATTACCGGGAAAAATACGAGTTCTGACACTTTTGGTGTTCAACCTTAACTTTAGCGCAAGTTAAGCATTTTCCAACATAAGTCGCTATGCCGGATTTCATATTCGGCCACCAATAGAACATTTTCATGTCATGATACATCTTGTCCGATCCGGGGTGGATCGAATATTTAGACTTATGTGACTCGTGCATGATCAAAGCTCGCATGTTTCCGTAACGTGGCAACCAACTTCTATTATCAAGACAAAATGTTCCACCGGCACGTGCAACAAGTTTCTTAGTGATAAAATTGAAACCATTGCCCCTCTTAATGTAATCATTGTAAATTTTACCTCGTCTCTTATTCAAGTTATCCGTCCGAGCAGCGCACTCAGCGTACTAACTCTCGTCTCGGATAGGGGTGTCAACCCCGATAGTACTATCAATTGTTTAAACGGCTATTTCTAACCCACACAAGGGCAAGACAATAGTTAACGGTTCATGAATTTAGGGTCTTCTACAACTAGGTACTCAACACAATTCAGACAACATTCGGGTCCAAAGGCAACATACGGGTCCAAACAATTATTCATGACTTGTGTTCCATTTAGTTTTAAATAGCATGTATCCCCCTCGCGGGTTTTAAAATCATTCAAAACAACTTATACAAAAGCGAGGCTATAGACTCACCTTGGGTAATAGAAGTAGCAAGACAATATTCGACGATAGTTGATGCCCGATAAACACGAAAACCGCAACCTATCAAATAAGGTGCGTCCTTTAATAATAAACTCGAGTAAAATCTATACTTAATAATATCAAACTCAAAATAATAAAATCACAACAAACCACAAAAGAAAACAATAAAAGTGACCTATTACTTCCTTCTATATGTTTACTTTATTAGACAATACACTTGATAAAAATCTGTCGGTACATACCAAATGTACAAGTCTATTTACCCCACTTAAGCATGTCAAAGGTTCATGATACTATTTACCCCACTTACTATCTATAAAAAGTCCTCTTAAAAGCCCATCAAAAGATTTTACTTTAAGAGTTCCCTGCCCGACACATCTTTGAACTACAAAAACCGGACAGTTTTACGTCATCGACTCATATAATCATTTTAACTTCAATAAACGACTCCATTTACAAAACCGACACCTTGGTTTGAAAATAGACTCACAACCTAGGGTTTACAATCTTACATAAGTCCTTGACTCATTTTAAAACTCATTCTATAGTCCCCGAGATTCGATCCAAATATCGATGACAACTACGTGCCGATACTCGTCTCTCGGTACACGAATAATCAAACTATCATAACTTCTCGCTCGTTTGGAGCTAGAAGCTCTACTTTATATCAAATCGAAACTAACAGAATTCTATACAACCCTATGCTATTAGTTAAGCAATAATCAAATCATAAGGTACCCAAAAATACCCTTTTTCCTACTGATCTAGATTACCCTTCAAAATTTTGCATGAAATCATGATTTTAACAAAAATAAATCATTTAATCATCATCCTATAACCCTAATAACAACATAACTCATCTCTAACACTTGTATTAATCTCAAAATCAAAAACCCAAAAATCAAAATCAACTTTTTAACAAAAATAATATGACATGATCATCACTAATTAAACACATATACAATCATCTAGCAAACCAACCCACCCTAATTCTTAACAAAAAAATAAAACCTCATGAATGTTGATAAACTTGGTATCATTAAAATCCCCTTGAAAATCTAAGGATGGGTCTTTATTTGTTTTAGCTCTGATCAAGCTAGATTTTGGATGAAAATTGATTGAAGATGGTGTAAGGGTGACGACATGAAAGAAAAAAGAGAGAGTGGGAGAAAACTTTTTCCAACTTGATAACTATGTGTAAAAGTTAGGTGAGAAATCCTTTTATATGGTGGTGGAAGGGTTAGTTTTGCCAATTTTGCATAGTTTTGGACCAAAATGCAATTATTAGTTTAAAGGGTAAAAAATGTATATTAGTCAATTTTGAAAATATTTACGAGACTCGGGTTTCGTAAAAATAGTTCTCAAAAATTAAAACGCACTCAAATATGATATTAATATAGTCCCGATACGACTTAATACACAATTAAAAATAAAAACGTCAAAATATCAACATCGAAACAACAAATAATAAAATGTAATATTCCGAGCATCCGTCGATATCGTCATCACTAATAATCCTCTCTATTAGTAAAAAGGTATAAATAAGGCCTCCAACATCGGTTTTAAATTAAACCAACAAACGTCATATCATTCAAGCTCATCAAAAATTTCAAAAATATTCGTAAAATAATATTAAATAATGACCTCGGGTTCGGGTTATCACATAAAACAACTGAAAGAGTGAATAAATCAACTTTCTTTATATATAATTTAAAAATCAGAGTTTTACAATATTAGGTTCTCAAAATCTAATATAATAATTTCAAGCTTGTGCCTCTTCATGCCATCTGTGTGCTGCTCCATGCTATTAGTCATCAATTCCTGAAATATATGCTTACAAGTCTTTTTTTTGTAATCGTGATTTCCGACACATTGGCCGACTAATCCACGGGGTTTGAGCCCACCGCCACACAGACTCAAACCGGGTAAAGCCCTCCCTTTTCAGGAGGTTGGCGTGGCCACTTCAAGTTTGTTTGCACCTAGCAGGAATTGAACTTGAGACCTCACACACTTTGGAGTGATTGTCACAAACTCTTTTGCCACTAGGCCACCCTTGAGTGGTTTATATGCTTACAAGTCAACACAATGGTTGAGTGAATTCATAGGTTTGTAATAACAATTTTGAATACATCTCTACCACTTCGTGATACGTTACTACATAAAACAGTCTTTTATTGCACTAAGCTCATAACATGAAAACTAACGAGAATTCACCGAATCGACTATCATGACAGAATGTCATGACAAGTAATCTGCAGGTACAGATTACCCATTAGTTATAATAAAGCGTTCTCGATTACCCACAAGACGGGTAACACAAACAGGATTCGTTACTTCCAATAGATCTATTCACCATATTACCGCACACATAAAGTGTTCAATGACTTATGAAATTTGTGCAATAACATATTTCAGTAAAAGCGTACAGTTCACAAAAAAAACACATGTATTCTAGTTTTAGCATATATCCTCCTCACGGGTTTTCAAAACATTTTAAAAAACATTAAAAGTGAAGCTATGGAATCACGTCAAATATATATCAGTCACAGGCAAACAACTTAGTCTTAGAAACCTGGGTTAACATATATATATATATATATATATATATATATATATATATATATATATATATATATATATATATATATATATATATATATATATATATATATATATATATATATATATATATATATATATATATATATATATATATATATATATATATATATATACTAGCGGCGTAACCCGCCTAATGGGCGGGTTCGTTTCGTAAAGTTTTTTAATAGCACGTTTATGTATTTATTTTTAATTTTTTTACAGTGGACTCTTTTTTTGTTAAAATTAAAGTTAAATGTATTTTTATCTTTATTTTTAGTAATTTGCTCTCCCAACGGACTTGTTTAGTTTCATGGCAATCTTTCGTTTTTCTCGTATGGTCGGGTTTATGTTTTTTTTAAAAAGTATGTTTGACTAAAGAAGGTCAGTTTGAGGACAAGTTTTTCACATTACAGGTATATTTATTCCGCTTTACATGTCTATGAGTCGTATTTGAAGATATTTAATGTTTTAAAACTCGGTTTCTCAGTTGACCTGGTCGAGCCACCAGGTCACGATTTAACCGGTTCAATCGGGTTTTTTGGTCACGGTTCAACCGGTTCAATCGGTCAGGTCAACCTGGGTTTTAAAACACCGGATATTTCATTAGTTTGTATGTGTAGACTACGTATCTTTCTTGTTTGTAATGCGACATGATATCTCGCCCCTTAGTTCTTTTTGTATATAGATGTTGAAGGAGCCATAATGATTGTGAGCATTAGAGTTAAAGAGAATAAAGTTTTACAATTCCAAGGTGAATAATGCTTGAGGTTCATAGATACACACTCGGCGGAGCCAAGATTTTTAGTTAAGGTGTACATAGAAAGGTGACCCTGTGGCTCAAGGCTTCTTTTCGTGGCAATGTTTATGAAAATAAGCGTTTGTAATCTTTTAAGCTTATATCATCTTGTAATTTATTAATATCATCAGTGGGGGTACTAAAGAACACAGTTCAGAAAATGTTTCATCTTGCAAAAGCTTGTTTGCTTTATGTAGCGTATTTTGTTGTTCATTAAATTTTGGTAACACACTTATTCTTATGGTTAAAAACACAAAAGAACTATACTCCAACATGCTTGAATTCTTCCAATCTTTAGCATTGATAACATATTAATTATAAGAAAAAGGAATGTAAAAAGATGTCATGTTTTCATGGCTTTTCCCTTCTGTGGGTTCGTGTAAGGGCAAAAACATGGTTCGTTTAATATAAACCAGATGACTACCCGCTTATAGCGAAACGATGTATAGTTTTCGACAAAATTTGGTGGCGTCAGTTTGTATGTGCGTAGTTATTATTTTTGTATGTATATATGGGTGTGCATTAAAGGTAAAAGTCGTCTGTCAATGTGCGTCTTTTTGCTATTTTTGTGAATGAAGTATTTTGGTGACAGCCAAACAGATTATCGGTGATTCAATTGTGGTTTGCCGGTGGTTAAAAGGCCGTTCAGTGGTAATAGTTCAGGTGCCGCTGGAGGTTTGTTTATTATATGTATGTAATTCAGTGTTGTGACTCATTGCCTTAAAATTCAAATATTCAAAAAAAACATATGATAACACCAGCCTGTCGCACCATGGGCCATAACGTCGGCCAAACCACCATAACACAAGTCACGGTGTGGTTGGCTGCGCCGTGGGCTCGCGCCATGGTGGCCAGCCGAACCCACCAGCCACTGTACTGTGAGCTCTTAGAGATGTAGCAACATGAAGCGTTTATAACATTTAAAGACCATAGAAGAATTTGTATCAGACATCAAATGTACTAATACTAATAAGTTGACGAATTAAGCTGTTATGAAGCATGGCCAGCTTAACATTCTTGGTCTTAGTAATATGTTTACAAAAAATTAACAGCTTATAAAAGCAAAAGATGACAACATTAAAGATCTTTTAAATCTGATTCAAAATGGACAACCAGTCATTTTTAACCCGTCATTTATTTTTACCTTTGATGTGTTTACCCTTATCTTGTGCGTCAATCTAACCAAATTACGTATTCTAGGACCCATGGACCACCTTTAAAAAACTTGCAATTATAAACGGTCGCTAGATTCTAGAAATACTTGTAATACAAAAGATTGTCATATGTCATTATGTTGGTTAAGGAAAGTACTATCGGGACCCTGATAAGATCATTGAGCGAAAACAATGAAAAAAACTAACAGCTCGAAGTTCTAAAGGTCGTCGATTGGCTCTTCAGTAACTAACTTACAAAAGTAAGTCGCTCTCAAGTGATACCAAACTAAACTATAAAAAGCTCTAGTTAAGAAAACACAACACAATCATGAACCCAAGTCTCATAAATCAGTAATACGATTATCATCCTAATCCTAATTCTAATGGTAATGCCTTATCTTATAAATACTATTACGACTTATTCATTTAATATACAATAGTAGTATCTAAGGATCAAAAATAAATATTTGTTTTTTTTTCTATCTTTACTTTTATATAGACACCATTGTTAGTGGGATTTGATATGAGCGAGAGTAGATGCCAGCCTAACTAAAGCTTCTCAAAAAGGAATCCGACTGCAATTGTGATAAAAAAAATTATGTTTCATTAAGTACAAACCTCAGATGTGAAATACCAGCGTGACTGCATGAGCATTCAAAACATTCTATAGTATAGGCCTAAACCTGCAACATAATCAAATACATGATTACATCACCAGGAGGTTCAACTTGTTAGCACCAGCAGAATAAAAAAATTTGCAATGTTGTACGCATGTACAATTGTTTCAAGTTCACGGTCGACCCACAAAGAGGACAGAGAAAATATGACAATGGTCGGTTGTAGGAAGAATGAGAAGTAATCAGGTCATTTCCATGCATCATAAGATGGCGAGATGACAAATTTTACTATTGAGTAGAATTTCGATTTTGTGGGATTTATGGGATATTTCATCCCAGATTACATCCGCAGGCCTCCTACTCATGTCAGCTTTAAGGACAGTTCTTTTACCTAAGTGTGAGCTAAGACCCTGATGTTTTTCATTTTCTCCAACTGAGATTGAATGTCTCTTTTCTTCATCAGTCTCCAACTTTTTGGAGTATTTGGCAAAAAGACTTCTTCTTGGACTTGCAGCGGTTCTTGTAGAATCTCTTCTTCAAGTGTACTCAATTGTTGAGCCCAGATGGTGTTCAAAGATCTAAGCCCACGTGGTGTCTTGACGTGGCCTACTACACCAACAGCCACCATGGGAGGAACCTCAATGCTGGTAACAGCCTCACATGTCTCTTTCATGTGAAACTCTGTAGTTCAAAAAATGTATTTAGATACTAAACTGATACAGAATTAATGATCTTTAAAAATGTTTATGAGCATTTGAAAGTAGCTTACTTTACCTAGCTTTCTCGACCTCTCACGATATGAGTCATCCCAGCCTTTTAACCCGAGAGCAGTTAGCTTGGAAGGTTTAGTTGGGTCGTCCTTGGGAAAGCCTTCACTGCAACAGACATTATGCAGAAAAAAATATCAATAGCTTTACTGCGTTCATTTTAGATTAATCGCTAAGAAAACACACAAAAAAAGTAAAATTAAAAATCACAGAGAACACATTCAACTTGATCAAGTCGAAATGGGTTGTTAGAAATACGTTTTTACGTATATTAGAAGTATCGGTCACTTCACAATAATATTCATGTTGTAATAGCTCGTAGTTAGATAATAGTTGTTAGTTACTTATTAACTTAAGTAAGAACCGGTCCATGGGCTTGTCATGGACCGGCCCAAGCCCATGTTTAGCTTGGTACTTTAAATACCCCTTTCCACTAAGGAAAGGGGTTGGTTGTTGTTTCATTTTGCATTTCATATTAATAAAATCTTTCACATATTCTCTCACTTTCTCTCTCTAGTTTCTCTCACTAGAAAACATCAACCCACTTCATAGATTCATAGGTTATCTATATTCTACATTTGGTATCAAGAGCTATGGGGTGATTTAAGGTAAGGATTGTGTTGCTTTTTTAGTTTTTGAATCAATTAGTGATCTTTAGAAAAAATCAATCTTGAATCTTGTTATTTTTGGTGTTTTTGTTATTGGGATTGATTGATAAGGATTGGGTTTAGCTTATTTTGGTAAAAATCATAAAACTTTTTGTGGTTTTGGATCAAAAATCGGGGTTTAAAGCTTCTTTTTAAGTCTCGGAAACTATTTTTCCAGTTTATTCCGAATAGGATTCCGAATAGGAGGATTTTCAGCATAGAAGAAATCTTTCCGCATAGGCTTTCCGAATAGAAGAATCTTTCCGAATAGAAGAATCTTTCCAAATAGAAGAATCTTTCCGAATAGAAGAATCTTTCCGAGTAGAAGAATCTTTCCGAATAGAAGAAATCTTTCCGAATAGCAGAAATCTTTCCGAATAGCAAAAATCTTTCCGAATAGCAAAACTTTCCGAATAGCCTATTTTTCCGAATAGCCATATCTTTTCCGAATAGCCAGATTTTTTCCGAATAGCCAAATTTTTTCCGAATAGGGAGAAATTTTTCCGAATAAGCCAAATTGTCAAGATATTCCGAATTGAAGAAAATATTCCGCATAGGGGATTTTCCGAATAAGGGTTATTCTGCATAGAGGTCATTCCGAATTGGGCATTTTCAGCATAGGATTATTCCGAATAGGTGTTATTCCGAATAGGGTTTATTCTAATTTGGGTTATTCCGTATAAGCAAGTTCAAGGGGTATTTGAGTTTTTTCGACGATCTTTAGTGGATTTAATTACAACACAAATTCTCAACCTTTCTTCACTGCTCGATCAACCGATAATCTTTGAGTCTGTTAAGTGATCGCAATGAATCCAAGTTCATTAATGCCTCAGATGACATCTCTTACGGATATCTCGATCATAACGGGGACTGATAGTCGTCCACCGATGCTTATTAAAGAGGTGTTTGAGGCATGGCAAGGTCGAATGATGCAATATTTGAAGGGCAAACCAACATACGGAAGGCTTATGGTCAAATCGATTTTGAATGGTCCACTCGACTATGGTACCATTGTGGTTGACGACGTGACTCGACCAAGAGAATATGAAGAACTCACACCGGCACAACAACTCATTGCTGATGCTGATGAAAAGGCTCTACAGACACTTCTCCAAGCTCTTCCGCATGATATTTATCGTATGGTTAGTCAATATACTGTTGCCAAAGATTTGTGGGAACGTCTAAAGGTGTTGTTACAAGGCACGTCTCTCACCAAACAAGAAAGGGAGTGTCAGCTGTATGATTTGTTTGATAGATTCACGTACAGCCCAGGGGAAACACTACACGATTATTACTTCAGATTCACCACTTTAATGAATGATCTGAATGTATACAATCTTGTAATTGCTCCATTCCAGGTTAACACCAAGTTCTTGAATACTTTACCTCAAGCTGAATGGGGTGAGTATATTACCGATGTGAAGTTAACCCGGGATTTGCATAAGTGCAACTTAGATCAAATCTATGCTTTTCTTCAGCAACATGAGAAGCATGTGATTATGCACCGTTCTCCTCGCGGTATGCATCCAGATTCCTTAGCTTTGATGGCGAATCAACCAAGCTTGTCACACAACAACACACCTTATATCTTGGGACATCAAGCCTATCATCCATCACCTTATATGACACCAACCTTCCCACAATACTCAATTCTACCGCAACCACCCACCTCACATCAGCAACAATATCGGTTCAATGCACCTTCACCACAGTATGCTTCACAACTTCATCCAGCAAATGTTGCACCTTATGCTCAGCCATCATATTCTTCTTATCAAGAGAATGCAGCATATCCAACGAGCTACCCTGATCAAATGAGTATTCCTTCTACTGATTATGCAGCTCATCCAGATCAAGCACTGTATTGTGATGATGATGAAGTCCCTGTTCCTGTTTTCCAACAAGGAGCTGACCCAGTTGAAGTGCTAACTACTATGTCTGCTTATCTCACAAGAACTTTAAGCAAACGAGGATACAGAGGATCAGCTCCTACCAACAATCAGTTGAGGAATTCATCCAATTCTCGCCAACAAGCTACAATTGAGAATGGCAGGGTAATGGTTCAGCCAATTCAACCATATCAGGGGAGACCTTCCACATCAACCAATGCTCGCACGATCAATCCTGCTCCTGCTCCAATGGTCAACAATCCTCCACGGGCTAATACAGGCAAGTTGAGAATGATTACATGCTACAACTGCAAGGAAGAGGGTCATATGTCCAGGGATTGTAAGAAACCCAAGAGGAAAAGGGATGGACAGTGGTTTGCAGAAAAGATCTATCTGGTAAATGCTCAGGCGCAAGGAAGGGAACTTGATGAAGAGGAGCTTGCATTTCTTGCTGACCCAGGGATTGCTGAACAAGACGTTGTCACTACGCAAAATGCAGCTTACCAAGCCGATGATCTTGATGCGTATGATTCCGACTGTGATGACTTTCAAACTGCAAAGGCTGCTTTCATGGCAACTTTCTCCAGCTTAGGGCCAGATAAGAAATCTGAGGTACTTATTAATAACACCGATAATGCCACTGATGCTAGTATTCAACCACATCAAGTTGGGCAAGAGAGTGCTGATTCGAATGAATCTTCGGTGGTGAGTCTTTCAAATGAGGAGACAAACAATGATAGCAATATCAATGTGAGTCCCCAGATTTTGAGTGAATCACAACCGGGATCCATTTCGCATACGCCTACTCCTGCTCAACAAGATTTGGTCATGGTTCCTGCTACATTACTTAGCCAAATGAATGCTGCACTCTTAGAAACCTTAGCTAAGAATAAGAATTTGTCTGATGAGCTTGCCTTAAGCAATGAGAAAGTACAAAATTTGGAATTAGTGCCTTCGTCTAGTGTTCTCACAAATCTCGAATATGATCACTTTAGAAACAAACAAATGGGTCACTTGCAAGAAATCAAAAACTTAAGAGCAAATCTGTCTAGTGAACTTAAAGAAAAGGAGTTAGTGGTCACTAATTTTCAAAAACTTCAAACTGATTTTGAATTACTCGAATCTAAGAAGACTGAAATGGAGATTAATGCTACTAATAAGATTAGAAGTCTAGACTACTTGCTGTTAAGACAATACGCTGCTTCACAACTAGTTCACTTATTTGATGCTTCGTTTAAAGAGTTTAACTTATCACGTCTAAAAGGCCTTCCCCCTAATCCACGATATGCAAAACAAGCTTTAAGACATAGTCCTAGACTTTATAATGCAACTCAATTAGGATTGGCTTTAGACCCGATTGTTTTTCCCAATGATCGAACAAGTAAGGTTCTAGTTGATGAGGATCGGTCATACAATTCAGCAAAATATCCCGAGTGTGATTATTTTAAAATGAATAAGGAGCTTGCAAAAACTGATTTTAGAATTCGCTTCCATATGGATAAAGATCTCATCACAGCACCGACCTACATGTTAGAGGAAGAACGCCCTAGTACATTTCCTACACTTGTCAACTTGGAAGGTCCTAAGGAAATTCCAAAGAATCTTCCACCTGTTAGCACTGTATGGTTAAACTTGAAAGAGATTAACCGATACTTTACTAACTTTGACAAGGTCATTTTGGAATGTACGACTTCAAATGGCTTAAACGCCGGAGAATGGGCTTTCGAACACATGAACGAGGTGTTTAAAACTAAGATCAATCCGTTTGTCGAAAGTCTAAAAGGAAGTTTTGCATCTCTTAAGGAAAATCTTCAGTTTGAAATTGGGGAAGTTCAAAAAGTGTTTTATGAAATGGACACCGCTTACGAACTGCAACTAATTGAAAAGGAAAAGATTTTAACCGAATATGACCGATTCTTGTCTGAAGTAATCTCGTGTGATGTGCTTACTACTGTAAATGTTAATTATTCGCATGAGCTTACATCTGCTGTGATTAATTGTGATGCTGTGAATATTTGTGAGGATATTTGTGATGATGTTTGTAATCTTTCTGTAAATGTTGCTGAAAATGTAAATGAGGTAGAAAATCATTCTTGTCACGAATCTAACGCTGAGTTTTTAAAGCTACAAGATTCTTATAATTTACTTTCACAACGCTTTAATCAACTAGAACAACATTGTATATCTTTAGAATTAAAACAACAAAATCAAAATGAAAATCTTTTGATATCAAATGTTTGTGAAAACGGTGTTGAGAATAGTGACAAGATGATTGCAATTGTTAAGACATTAGAGGAAGAAATCATGAGATTGAAGAGAGAGGTATCATCAAAGGAAACATTACAAATGGAACTAGAGGCTGTAGAGTCTAAAAACCAGGTCTTAGAAATTAGACTATCAACTGTTCTAGGGGAGATGGATCGGACAAGACATGGACTATCCGCTCTTTATGGTTCACTAGAAGAACGCTTCGCTTTTAATGCGGCACAGCAACAATATTATGTTGAACAACTGAACCAAAAGTGCGAAGAAATCTCTGACTTGAACATCCTGCTCATAGACAAAAATATGGTTTTGGCTGAGTTAAAGGAGACACTTCTTCTCACCCGACAAGAAGTTGTTGATAACTTAGCTACAGACTCTGCACCGTCCACTAGTGCTCCAACAACCAAGAAAGTAGTGCTTTATAAGAATCCGCTTCATAAGAGAAACCAGCTTACCTATGATGATTATATGAAGAATGCCATTAAGCATGTCGATCTTCTTAAGGATATTTTAGACGATCTTTATGCCTTAGATCCCTCAAGTAGCGACTATTATTCGGCTCATGAATATGTTAAGCGAGTTCAATATTGCTTGGCTTATTTGCAATACATAGGTACACCAGGTTCTGCACTACTTAATAATAGGCCCATTGCTGTCACTCCATTTAATAAGACTCCAGGAGCGAAACCGTCATTGGCACAATCAAGTAAGACACATTTAAAATCTGCTGCTAATGTTCCCAATTTGCCTTCTACAGGATTAAAAGAGACTACTAAGGCTAAAGGATCGCCACTCAAGAAAGCTAAGATCAAGCCCTCCACTAGTAGTGCCACAAAGAAGAAAGTAGAAGTCCACAATAGGAATGCTAGTTCAGTTTTAAATAAAATGAATCATGTTAAGACTAAAAGCTCTGCGCCTGTGCAGCAGCCTAAACCATTCGTGAATTCTGATTTAAATTGTTGGAATTGTAATGAATGTATGTTTTCCCAGCGTCATGATTTGTGTCTGATTGATCACGTTAATGAAAT
Organism: Glebionis coronaria; assembly: GCA_025667525.1. NCBI lineage: Eukaryota > Viridiplantae > Streptophyta > Magnoliopsida > Asterales > Asteraceae > Glebionis > Glebionis coronaria. The sequence continues at coordinate 601,330,684 of CM046878.1, read as the reverse complement.
GAATGCTATTAAGAATGGTCTTGAATGGAAGCCAACGGGTAGAACTCGTGCCCAAGTTGGCTGGCAATGGCGTCCCACTGGTAGGACCTTTACACTAGATGGTAAAATGTGCCCTTTAACTAGGAATGCATCCATTGAAGTTAGGTCTGAGCGTCCTTTAGTTAGGAACACTCGCACTCAAGTATGGAAACAGCGCCCTTTAATTAGGTCCGCCCCCACTATAGTGCCTATCAGTGTAGAAATACCTCAGGATTTGAGCCAATTAGAATCTACACCACCAATTAAGAAGAAGAAGGCTAGGAAATCTAAGAAACCTAGAATTAGCAAATCTAAGATTGTTAAATCTGTACCTGCTAATAACAAGGAACACTCAGATTCCGATACCTCTACATTGTCTTTGTGTGGTGATATTTTCAGGTGGTCCAAATCATCCTGTGGTATTTGGACTCCGGTTGTTCAAAACATATGACCGGAAATCGCTCGATGCTCCGAAATTTCGTCAGCAAGTTTCTTGGTACGGTTAAATTTGGGAATGATCATATAGCAAAGATTATGGGGTATGGTGAATATCAGATTGGAAACGTGACGATTTCTAGGGTATACTATGTTGAAGGTCTTGGTCATAACTTATTCTCAGTAGGACAGTTTTGTGATTCCAACCTTGAGGTTGCTTTTCGACAACACACTTGTTTCATCCGCAACTTGGAAGGAAAAGATTTGTTGAAGGGATCTCGTGGTGCAAATCTTTACACTTTGTCCTTACAAGACATGATGGCCGCTTCTCCAGTATGTCTTCTCTCTAAAGCTTCTAAGACCAAGTCATGGTTATGGCATCGCAGATTATCTCATCTTAATTTTGATGCTATTAATCATCTGGCTAAAAACGAGTTAGTTCGTGGTCTTCCCAAGCTTAAATTTCACAAGGACCATTTATGTTCCGCGTGTTCAAGGGGGAAAAGCACCAAGAAATCTTACAAACCCAAAGCTGAAGACACTAATCAAGAAAAACTTCATCTTTTGCATATGGATCTTTGTGGACCGATGAGAACTGAAAGTGTGAGCGGTAAGAAATTCATTCTCGTCATTGTGGATGATTTCTCAAGGTTTACATGGGTTAGATTTCTACGTACAAAGGATGAAGCTCCGAAAGCTATCATTACTTTTCTGAAATTCATTCAGGTACGTTTGAATACCACTGTCCGCCGTATTCGTACAGACAATGGTACAGAGTTCGTCAACCAGACTCTTCGTGATTATTATGAAGGGGTTGGTATATCACATGAAACATCCGCTGCACGCACTCCACAACAAAACGGTGTCGTTGAAAGACGGAATCGTACACTTATGGAAGCTGCTAGGACCATGCTTATTTATGCGAACGCTCCATTGTTCTTGTGGGCAGAGGCTATTTCTACTGCATGTTTCACCCAAAACCGTTCTATCGTTCGGAAACGCCATGGAAAAACACCTTATGAGCTTCTACATGACCGCAAACCTGATGTTTCATTTTTCCATGTGTTTGGTGCTTTGTGTTATCCAAACATCAATAGTGAGAACTTGGGTAAGCTTCAACCAAAAGCCGATATAGGTATTTTCATTGGTTACTCACCGTCCAAAAGAGCATACCGAATCTATAACCGTCGTCTTGGCAAGATTGTAGAAACTATGGACGCAGATTTCGACGAGCTGACAGCGATGGCTTCTGAGCAACACAGCTCTGAACCCACGCTTCATGAGATGGGACCCGGTGCTATAAGTTCCGGATTAGTTCCCAACAATCCTACTTCTACATCATTTTTACCACCATCAAGGCCCGAGTGGGATAAACTGTTTCAACCGTTGTTTGATGAATTCTTCGATCCCCCGACTGATGAAGTTCCAGCACCTGTAGTAATTGCTCCAATACCTGAAGTGGTTGCTCAAGTTAATGAACCTTTATCTAATGCATCTACAATTCACATTGAACCGGATGCACCTTCACCAAGTGATTCTCAAACTACACCTGAATCATCACCCCTACTCGTGCCTAATGATGTAGAAGAGGATTCTACTGATCACGACTTGGAATATGCTCACTTGCAAGAGCTTCCTTTCTTTGGTGTAGCGATCCCTGAAAACCCTTCAGCCGCGTCTACCTCAGAAGAAGCTCCTTCTATTGTTCACTCCAGACCACCTAGGATTGAAAAACATAGCACTAAATGGACAAAAGATCACCCAATTAGGAATGTTATTGGAGATCTAGATCGACAAGTCTCTACACGTCATCAATTACAAGAGAGCGCACTTTATTGTTACTTTGATGCATTTCTCTCTGAAGTTGAACCCAAAAATTGGCAGCAGGCTATGACCCAATCATCTTGGATCGAAGCTATGCAGGAGGAACTCAATGAATTCAAACGACTTGAAGTATGGGAATTGGTTCCTCGCCCTGACAAGGTTAACATCCTTACTTTGTTATGGGTTTATAAGGTTAAACTTGATGAGATGGGTGCGGTATTGAAGAATAAAGCAAGATTGGTCGCTAGAGGATATAAACAAGCCTTGGGTATAGACTTTGAGGAATCTTTTGCTCCTGTGGCTAGATTGGAGGCGATTAGACTATTCCTTGCGTTTGCTGCTCATATGAACATGATCGTCTATCAAATGGATGTGAAGACGGCATTTTTGAACGGTGAACTAAGGGAAGAGGTTTATGTTAGTCAACCGGATGGGTTCGTTAGTACGAAGTCTCCTAATCATGTGTACAAGCTTAAGAAGGCTCTCTATGGGTTGAAACAAGCTCCACGCGCGTGGTATGATCTCCTGTCAACATATCTCATGTCGGAAGGCTTCTCCAAAGGCAAAGTGGACCCCACTCTATTTACTCTCAAGGACGGCAACGACATGCTTCTGGTACAAATTTATGTTGATGATATAATTTTTGCTGCCACTAACATAGAATTGTCTAAACAATTTGAGAAGATAATGTCCACACGCTTTCAGATGTCGATGATGGGAAAAATTTCATTTTTCTTAGGATTACAGATTTCTCAGAATCCCAGAGGCATCTTTATTAATCAATCCAAATATGCTCTAGAATCTCTTAAGAAATATAACTTTGAGAATTGTGACCCCGTAGACACTCCAATGGTGGAGAAATCCAAGTTAGATGAAGATAGGGATGGGATTATTGTCGATCCAAAACTTTACCGTGGAATGATCGGCACCCTTCTCTATCTGACTGCTAGCAGGCCTGATTTGCAATTTGCTGTATGCATGTGTGCCCGGTATCAGGCTCGGCCTACCGAAAAGCACCTACATGTTGTGAAAAGGATCTTTCGGTATCTAAATGGAACACTTCATCGTGGTCTATGGTATCCGAAAGATTCCTCGATTGCTTTAATATCATACGCAGATGCCGATCATGCTGGATGTCAAGATACGAGGCGTAGCACTTCTGGATCTGTGCAACTCCTAGGAGATAGATTGATCAGTTGGTCTTCAAAAAGGCAGAAAAGCGCTGCAATATCAAGCACGGAGGCTGAATACATCGCCATGTCCGGTTGTTGTGCTCAAGTCCTTTGGATGAGATCACAATTAACTGACTACGGTCTTGGATTTAACAAAATCCCGATGTATTGTGACAACAAGAGCGCCATTGCCCTTTGCTGCAACTATGTTCAACACTCCCGGGCCAAGCACATAGACATTCGCTACCATTTCATTAAGGAGCAGGTGGAGAACGGAGTGATCGAGCTGTATTTTGTCACTACTGAGTACCAGCTGGCGGATATGTTCACCAAAGCCTTAGATCGAGGACGAATCGAGTTTTTGATCGACAAGCTTGGCATGAAATCATTCACTCCAGCGACTCTCAAAGAGTTGGCAGAAGAATCAGCTGAATAGTCGTGGTAAACTATTCAGAGTATCCTTTGGTTGTGATCATGTATATTATCGTAAATATATAAACCACAAAAGAAAAATACAAAAATATAAAACCAAGAAAAACCATAAAAAAAAATATAAAACCTAGAAAAACCATAAAAATTATAAAATCAAGAAAAACCAAAAATATTTTTCGTTTTAAAACGGGCATGTCTTTTAGTACGGTAATATTTACGGCCTTAGAAATGTCGATCAATATTGACACGGTGCCATAAATAGAGTCCGTATAAAAGTTGTACATTTTTAAAACATGCCCATGATGGCTTGTAGTTATTTCAGACTGCAACCCGGTTTTCATATTAAAGTCACGTATTTCCTTGGAAAACGTTGGCTCAGAACGGGAATTAATTTTCTCGGGCGTGATTTACAAGCCAAATCACGCAAAGGGATCAAGTTTACTTTACAACTTGGTCTAACACGAATTCGTGTACGTCTCAGTGCATTAATTTGTTAAAATAAGAGAAATCTTATTGACACCACGAATCAAACTTTTTCAAGATATCAATTGGGAAATGTTTTTCATCATCATGTGCCTCGTTAAACAATGACTACAGCTCTTTAAATAGAAAACGGGTCATCGTTTAAGGGGGAGAAAATGTTTCTTCATCTTTCACATCAAAAAGATCTTCAAAAGTTTTCAAGGAAACTCACAAAGCTTAATGGTTAATGGTTGGATTGCTTTGGCATTTGTAGTGTTGTTGCTTATAAGTTTGTCGTGAATAGTTTTGTGCTTGTGTTAAGTTAAGTTAATCACTAAGGCTCGGATAGTTAACCTAAGATAGGGTCAAAGTGACAAGTGTTAAAACTTGGTACACAAAAGAATGGTAAATGAAGCAAAAAGAAGAATTGAGGGGGCAAAGTTGACAACATGTCTAACTTATGGAAAATTTGACCTAGTCAAAACCTTCCCCCCCCCCCCCCCCCCCCCCCGTTGTTTCTAATCATTTACTGTTCTTGTTTGTCTCTTGCCGCCATTAACATCCTTACACACAAAAACTCACGAAAATCAAACAAACACGTTACAATCAACATCTTCTAGATCAGATCTTCACAAAAAGGTATTAAATCGGTTAAACTTTCATGCACAAACAAGTTAATTAACTGTTTAATTGGAAAATTAAACGAATCAAATTACTGTTCAAATAGGGTTGATTAATTTGGGGGTTTTGCTTGGGTTGTATTCGGAATAGGTTTAATTGCACTACTTTGGCCTTTAGATCAATTGAATCAAACGGATTAAGTGCCTAATTAGAAAAATTGTAACTGTTGAAAACTTTCCGCATAGAAGCAGTTTTTTCCGAATAGAACAGTTTTTCCGCATAAGGCAAAAGTTCCGCATAAAGAAAAAGTTCCGCATAGGGAAAATGTTCCGAATAGGGAAAATGTTCCGAATAGGGCAAATGTTCCGAATAGGGCAAATGTTCCGAATAGGGCAAATGTTCCGAATAGGGCAAATGTTCCGAATGGGGCAAATGTTCCGAATAGGGCATTTATTCCGCATAGGCCAAAAGTTCCGAATGGGATTTTATTCCGCATAGGCCAAAAAGTTCCGAATGGGGAATTTATTCCGCATAGGCCCAAATGTTCCGAATGGGGAATTTTTCCGCATAGCCCAAATGTTCCGAATATAGTTTTTATTCCGCATAAGGTTTAATGTTCCGAATAGAGATTTATTCCTCATAGCCTAATGTTCCGAATAGAGATTTTATTCAGCATAGCCAAATGTTCCGAATAGGCCTTAATTCAGAATAGGGATTTTATTCAGCATAGGCTAAATATTCCGAATAGAAGATGTTTGAATGATTTCAAAGCTTAAGGGATTATGTCATATGTACAATGCTTAGGTTTAAAGTCATAATGATATTCATACTTGTTTGTATCAACCTTTGTGTTTTATCTTAAGCAGAGACGATGACTAACCCTACCGTACAACAACTACAAGACAACAGAGCCGCCGCCATTGCTGAAGCCAAGACTCTAAAGTTTGTTCCAAACAACTACCGTCTGAAGGAGGTATCTCACTCTACCCATAATGGCTTTAAGGTAGCTACAGCCATGCTTGATAAATCTCACTTCAAGTATGCGCTAAGGAGAAGTGCTTCGGTGCCCTATGAATATCTTTACGAGTTCTGGGCTACCAAAGAGAGGACGTCGAACAAGATCACTTTTTCCTTGGACAACAAGCAGCAAACGCTTACTGTGTCAGACTTCAGAAAGATCTTTGGATTTCGACCGATACTCAAAGGTCTACCATCATACTCACCCAACCCAACCAAGGACCAGATCATGGAGATGTTCACCGCCATTGGATGTCTTGACATACGAACCCCGTCTGAGTTTACTACTGCCAAAATTGGTCAACCATGGAAAGCTATTTTTGGGATTCTAAGCCGATGTTTAACACCCAAAACAACTGGGTATGATGCTGTTCGTCCACCAATCATCAAGATGTTTTATGGTATGTTTAAAGGTATGGGTATTGATTATGCATCACTGCTGTGGGAGGAGTTCACTTTTCAACTCTTCACTAACACAAAGGGTAAAGTTAAAACTTACCAATACCCTAGGTTTATTAAGTTGATCATACATTACTTTATGGAAAACGATGCATCCATTAACAAGCGTGCAGGTAGTCGTCACCACATGATAGATGATGATGATTTGGTAGACTTAAGGCAGGAGACTCATTCGAATACGGTTATTCCTGGTCCCATTCCCAGTCATCTTCTGACCGATGAGATTATTGAATCTGATGATTACAAGAACTTGCTCACGGAAATTGAGAATCAACGAGCAAGCCTTCTAGCAGGTGAAGATTCATCTACCACGGTTAAAAGCAAAGGTAAAAGGAAGCAAGCAGATTTACCTGAGCCCAAAACCAAGAAGAAGAAGACAGAGGGTAAGAAAGGAAAGGGTAAGGCTGATGAGATGCGTCTGCGTGACGAAGAAAATATTGCTGATCCTGATCTTGAGAAAACTGAGAAACAAATTATGAAGATAGCCATTCAAAGGAGCAGGAAAGATACTGGTGGTAGTGGTTCAGGTGTAAGAGTAGACGTTGAGGATGAGTACATGGAACCTGATGATGTTGATGAGTTTGGGTCACCTGAACATTATTCCACTTCGAAGGAGCCATCAATCCCTGTTTCTACACCACCTCCTCCACCTACTCAACCTTTAACAACTCAACCTCCACCAACTCAACCCTTACCAACCAAACAGGTTTCTACACCACTTCCTCCACCACCACCAAAGCCCATCCTTAGCACCGCAGTCACAACTGTGCCTATTCCCTCAACCCAGAGCAGCTCTGCAACATCTGCAATGGCAGCAATAGTGATGGCCGAGATGTTGGATAAACACATGGATAAACAAAAGAGCGAAATGGATGAACTTCGCCAAGAGTTACAAAGACGAGCTCAAAGTGAAGAAGCATCTAAGAAGGCTCAAGAAGAGTTGATTGCCAAGTTCGCTGCAGACATGGAAGCTACACGTAAAGCTCATGCAGAGGAACTTGCTCAGGTTAAAAAGGATGAAGCTAATAGGCATCAAGAGTGAAAGACTCCGTTGAATCCCTAATGCCTAAACTGCGTGATGATTTGAAGACGCTTGCTGCTGATAACTTGATGATCAAGTCATCCAATCCTTCAGAAGCCGCCTACAAGATCGCATATGACTTGACGGATTTTGAACTGAAGAAGATCCTTAAGGCTCGTATGGTGGAACTTGGATCGTTTGATAAATCGAGGATTCAACGGGCTCTCTACAAATCATTGAATGATGCTATCATGGAGGATGATAAGTTGTTCAAAACATTTGGAAGTGTGGTACCCTACCACATTCTCCCTGAGGAAGAACGGGAAGAGAGTGAGGAAGACGAGGGTACTGGTGGAGAGGAAGAAGAAGAAGAAGAAGAAGATAAGAATGAGGAGGATGATGAGGATGAGAATGATGAGGATGATGAGGAGGATGATGAGGATGAAGATGAGGATGAGGATGAGGATGAGGATGATGATGATGAGGATGCAGATGATGATGATAATGATGGTAATGATGGTGTTGATGGTCACCAGGAGAGTGTCAAGGGGAGCAATGCGGATAAAGGTGAACAGCGTGAGAAAGGGGATAAGGGCGCCAGCTCAAAGAAAGTGGTTAAGTCTGGCACCAAATCCAAGAAAGATGCAGCACCAAAGGAGAAATCTACATCCACGGAATCCAGACGATCGAAGTGGCGCCATGACGTGAATGCCACTACAGGGTCATCTATTCCTGGTACATTTATCCATGCATCAATACCTATTACCACTAACCCCGTTAGTTCTTGTGTTGTTACCCCTGTGATTGCAGAATCGGTAACCGAACCAAAAGCTGCACAACACTCACCCGTCCATGACACTGCTGAAATGCCTGAATCAGAACAAGCAGATGTTCACGTCTCCACTCCTCAGCAACAAAACCCACAATCTACTATACCTGAACCAAGCACAAGGAACTGGGAGGACACGTTGGAAATCGACGAGACTGCTCCACCACAGGCTTGGATCACGGCAGCGGCGCAGTATGATCCGATCACCGACGCCGACAAAGAGGTCTTATATCTTCGTATCCGAAGTCCGATTGACTTATGTGCATTTCTTGCTCATGAATATAAGACTTCGGTTACTCCATCATTGGTGAAGAAAGTACTGAAGGATAAAAGACTTCGCGCCAAAACCCGGTTGACCCAAATGGAGTTCGAATATTATGCCGAGGAGATCCTGAAGGCTCTGAATACCGTTCAACGGCCAGGTCTTCATGAATCAGAAAGAGCTCCACCTCCAATGGATCAAGATAATCAGATTGCTCTTGACTTCTTTGTCACCAATGATCTGGTGTATCTACTGAAGGGGTCATCAAAGTACGCAACATCCCTGACATTGCTGAAAGCTGCCAACTGGGGGACAATACCCTTTATCGAGGAAAAGGTAAACCGACTCTGGGTCCCTAAGATAAATCGTAATTATGATATGTATGCTGTCATAGGTGCATCTCATTGGGACGAACGAGTCAGAAGGGCGTACAGGGGTTGCTGCTTAGTCAATTCTGGAAGCTCAGTTAGATCCGATATCCGCATCTCCAGCATTTTAGGGATGAAAACAGAAGCCAAGAATGGCTACTATCATGTGACGGAGATTCGTTTGAAAAGGGAGGATGACAGGGAATACAAAATCCAGCAGGGAGATTTTTCCATCATTCGCCTTGAGGATATTGAAGATATGCTGCTTCTGATGACTCGAGATCAACTCACACACATTCCTCGTGAAGACCTCATTGCGTTGAATACAGCACTTCGTATGTTCACACGAAGCGTTGTCATCAAGACACGAGTTGAAGATCTTCAGTTGGGAGTCGAAAGCTATCAGAGGAAGCTCAATTTAACCCGTCCTGTGAATCTAGTGTTACCTCAACATGTAGCAAGATGTCCTTATACCGGCATTTCTGTTCCGAATTCCGGCATCTTCTACTTGAATAGTCGAGGTTTGATGAAGTTTATGAGGGTGGGGGAGCTCCACAAGTATAGTGATGGTACTCTTCTACAAGTCAGAGGAAAGTTGGAGCATCTGAACTCGGGTGGGAATTTGCCAGAAATGACGGAGGATTGGCATCCAGGTTACCGGCAGATGGCGAAATACGTGATCAAGAAGATCGATCAAAAGCTCCGTGAACGTAGATTGATGAGGAGCTTGGAAAGATTCGTGGGTGGTAGACCATATGGAGTGCACTACAGGACACTGCAACGATCCATCTAATGGGTTGTACATTTCAGGTCACTCTATATTGGTATTATTTGTGAATATGTATATTTGTGAATAATGTGCTTTAATGGCTTGTTGTAGTGTTAAGGTATGATAATTTTTCAAGAATTTCTCACGAGATTCTAAATCTTTCAAAATATATCATACTAAAGCACTACAACTACCCCTTGTTAACTTAAGGGGGAGCAATCATTTGTTCTATGGCCAAACATCGATTTCATTTTTACCCAAAGACCGGTTAATCCATTCAATATCCCAAATATTAATGGTTAACATTTTGGATAAGGGGAGAAAATGGGATTAAGGAGATGTAAGTGATACTTGGCTAAAAGATGAAAAAGACTTAAAGATATTCCAACTTAATATGTGCTAAGCACGTGTTAAGGGGGAGCGTTTTTGATGAACAAAACACCTAAGGTACAAAACTTTTGATTTCAATATCACAAGTACCTTATGTGATTTTTCAATGATTTTTCATGGTGGCAATTCCTTCCCAAAACACGCTTAATTCACGACGGATGTGGTGACAAAAGGGTGGTAGGAATAGGTTTAGTCCAATGATTCATCAGAACCGATGGAATCTTCCCAAGGACAATTCCCTAGATAGAATTAGAAGTCCTAGGAAAGATGGAGAAAGAATGTGAACGTAGCTGAATGCCGACCAAGTACTTAAGCTAGCACTGGAACAATCACAACAAGGTGCTAGTGATGACGTATTGGTAAGCATTGAAGGGGTTGAAGAATGAAAAAGAAATGTAAAGATAAAGGGTGTAAAGAAAGAAGCCCTCTTTACAACTTTAGGCAGAAACCGGGTCAATACATATGCTATTGAGGTCATTTTTGCTAATGATTCTCGGTATTGAAGAAAGACATCATGGACCCAGTGATGCAATGCACAACCCTTCCCCAGCTAACTCAAATATCTCTCAAAAGGTATTTGTTTTAATCACACGGAGATCAACACATTATCTATTGGTTTATTCACTCCGAATAGACCGGTATTGAAAAGGTGGCACTCCTCTCCAGCCATCGATCACTAAATCAAAACGCACAATCGAGTCTAGAGCCAAGAGATCATCAAAAGTCTCATTAGGACACTCTTCATTTATTCCTTGCTTTCTCACACACTGTGAAAAGTAAGAGATCTTCATGAGTCCTACGCAATATTCCTGTAATATTGCCAGAACATCCGAGTAATACGCAAGTATTACAATGAAGATGGAAATCCTGCTTGAGCCAACTTCAAACAAGCTCATGGTAGGTTACACGTGCGGTTCTTTTAGAACCAATCTTGTGAAAAACTGGAAGGTAACAGTGGTTTAATTCTTAATTGAACTTAAACTCGTTCCAGGCCTCTTCGCATTATCATATGATCTTGCCAGAACACTCAGAGTGACTCTTTATTGACCACAGTGACGAGTGGAAATCCTTCTAGTGTCAACATCAAACAGCACTTGGTAGGTAACGTGCAAGATTCTTTATGAATTGAGCTCGTGACAACTGGAAAGCAACGATGGTGAAAATCTTAATTGAAATTCACTTGTTCCAGGTTTCATGAATTGACGGCTTTTAATCACAAGGATAATTTATCCAAGTGATTCACTCTTTATGTTCGCAGTCAGCTTTGGACGGTCGAATAAAGAGAACGGGTTTACCCGCGAAATCCTGTCAGGAAGTTACTTAATTGAAACTATCCGTCACAGGTACGATATCTAATATCGTCCAACGGTCTTCACCGACCGGAGGTAAAATGCTACCGAATTAGAATAAAATGTTCAAAGCCATTTTATTCGTGTCGTTGCTGTGTACCTGTCAAAGACGGTGGCGTTGCTGTGTACCTGATGAAGACGGTGGCGTTGCTGTGTACCAGTGAAGACGGTGGTGTTGCGGTGTACCTGTAAAAGTCGTTCCCACATGCTTATGTCTTTTGCAACAAAGTTCAGCAAAAATTCAAGAAAGTTCAAGATAAAGTCTTCCGCTGTACCAAACTCTGAAGCTTTCGAGAATTCAACAAAAAGACGTAAGTGTGTGGAACATGAAGTCACGAGGAGGCAAAGTTCACAAGAAAGGCAAAGATCGCACGTGAAAGGCCAAAGAACAATGCTCTCAAGTCAAAGCCTAAAAGATCAAATCAACATATTCACAACAAAAGAAAGAAAAGAAGAAAAGACTACGAGCTAAAGAACGAAGACTTAGTATAGTATGCTAGGTTTAGAACTTTGTAACGTGGAGTGACCTCCCTTAGGGGGAGATTGTTAGAAATACGTTTTTACGTATATTAGAAGTATCGGTCACTTCACAATAATATTCATGTTGTAATAGCTCGTAGTTAGATAATAGTTGTTAGTTACTTATTAACTTAAGTAAGAACCGGTCCATGGGCTTGTCATGGACCGGCCCAAGCCCATGTTTAGCTTGGTACTTTAAATACCCCTTTCCACTAAGGAAAGGGGTTGGTTGTTGTTTCATTTTGCATTTCATATTAATAAAATCTTTCACATATTCTCTCACTTTCTCTCTCTAGTTTCTCTCACTAGAAAACATCAACCCGCTTCATAGATTCATAGGTTATCTATATTCTACATGGGTCATTATGATATCTCTTGGGGTAGTAAGATTTTTATTAAGCAAGTTTTGGCGGCCACGCGTATACAGGAAAAGAAGAAGAAGCTGTTATGGCTACTGTTTTGTAAAGGGTCGTTTGGCTACTGCCGTCTAAAGGGTACATATTAAACTTAACCTGTTTAATAGTTGAGCCAAAACTTCACCTGATTTTAAGAAACTGGATCTGAAATTGCTGGTCTAGTATAAAGCTTTGTTTATGTGCTTGAGAGGCATTCACTCATTTGATGCGGAATAAAGCTTGGCTATACAGCTTCAATCAACAAACGAATGTAAATTATATATGGAAATATAGTTTTTTTACAAAGTCTGACATGTTATCAGCCTATAAGGATTACCAAATAACTTATAACACTGTGATGTTTGCTTAATTTATAATTTATAAGTACCAACTCTCGCTGCCAACCTTTTCTTAGCCACACTCATCTTGTTATTAAGAATAAATTACCTCGGACCCCGTAACGCCTTATACAACATGCTCCCTCTGGTATCCATCACCACCACCACCACGGTTTGAAGGGGCTCCTCATTGGCCACCACCTCTATTGCAATATTCATTCCTACTGCTGCTAAAATCATTCCTCCTATCACCAAAATCACCGCCACGGTTAAAGCCTCTTCCACCATTATCAAAGTTTCTGCTTCCCCTCACAACATCGTTTTTAAATCCAGATCCCCTTCCAGCTGTAAATCTTCCACTTCCTTCTGAGAGAGGAAAAAAAGAAAAAAAAATGTCAAAAAATAGAACACGTTGCCGCTTTTTCAATATCTGTCACTGGCACAATTAACACCAATCTTTAAAGATGCGATTTATATAGTTTAATCTCCAAAGTCAACTGACTTGATTATAAATGTACCATTATTTTTTCGATTAAAATAGTTCTAGTGATAGGTGAAATTTTAGAAGAATTGGTTAATATCAGAACACTGATTTTCTTTTCATTTACTTAAAAGGCCAATCAAGGCTTCACTGAAACTGTTTCCCGTTGTTGTCTCTAGGTCACCAGTACATCCTATCAAGGCTTGATTTTCTAGACTACGTTTTGCATATTGCTCAAGAAAAGGTTCAGCTTCACTCAAGTAAATAGCTGACGACAACTGTTTGTGTCCACATTTACTTCTGATGTATACTGCCCTAAAAAAAGATGTTCTTTTTATCTTGTTCTAGGTGAATATGAAAAAATGATAAGTATATAAATTATACACCGAATCCTTTGTTACCACTCATCCAGCAGTTTGCTGAATTAAACATTCAGCTAACTTTAAAAAAATAACTATAATTATTGAAGCATATCAACCTCGAACAATCCTCATAATCCTGCTTGGTGAGTCTTCAGGTAAATTAGAATCAGTGTTTGTACTATGAGTATGTTGCGGCTGTGGTTCAATGGTCACCTCTGGATTATTATCTGAGCCAGAACAAGAAGCAACTGGTGTCACCGTAGGTTGGTCGGCCCCATCATCATCCTCAAACCTTTCTTGAAATTGACTAAAACCCTAAATGAACATCATTAGGTTTCAAGGGGAAAAAGTACTCAAGCATGCTAGGGGCGGTTTTAATGGGTTGAACACTCGTAAATTTTAATAGCTCGCAAAGAAACAGGAATAAGTCGCCTATTTTTAATGATAAAACCTCCTGAATGGTTTTATTATAATTTCGAGTATTACAAAAATAATATATAGATTTTTAAATTTAACACGTTACTACCCACCCATATTCCAAGATTTAATCAACACTCAAGTGTACTTGACAAGATATACATAATATAGGGCCCATTGTGCTTCTAAGGATTATCCTGTACCTCCGTTGTGGTTAATCAACAACCTGAAATATAACAAAAAGGCCCGTTTTATATTAAACCTTCAATTCTAAGATAAAGATACTTAACTTCCCGTTTCATTCTTACCTCATCAGGGTCCGGAACTTCAAGAGTGGTCCCATGAGGAGCTTTAATTGCTATCAAGGTTTCATTCTGCCAATTATGACCGTCAGATGTTTATAATAATGTAGCATAAGTGTGAGATTACATAACCACTGAAAGTTAAGACTAAAAAAGGTGTAATAAATGATAAAACTTCACCTGAAAGCACGGTAGACCTTTTATGTCATCTTCGGTCATAAAAAGCCATCTAAAACAGTGGGATATCAGTACGAAACTTAATCTAACAATACTTGATCAATGCCACTTGCATAAATGAATAGACAGAAAAGAAATTACTTTTGATTTGTGTTATCTTCGCTCATGTCCCTCATTTTTTCCTGCATTTCCTTGAAAATATGTAAATCAACTACATAAGATACATTCATAACTTAATAATAGCGAATATTGCAGCAAATATTGCAACTCCAGTAATGGGAAAGATATAAACCTGATGCGGTCATCTAAGCTTTTGAACTTATGCCTGCAGCCAAACAGCAAATACTGATCAATCATTGACTCAGTCCAAAAGAATTGTGATATTACATGTAGCAATTTTGTATCTGAGGTGTGGAGACAAGGTTGAAGTAGATTTCCTTTCCTGACCTGTACTTTCAGAAGTCAATGCAAAACAGTCGTTGTCGAAGTGTTCCAACGACTGAAGTAGAACCTGCATAATCAGCATACCATTCATAAATTCCTTACATATCTGAGTATTGCAATAAACAGTTTTTAGAATTTTGAAGTGAAGCCAAAGCTAAATATATTCTAAAACACCAAACGGGAAAATAAGTAAAAAATAAGTGAATCGACATTCATTAAAGTGTTATAACCACATACATCAATAAGAAAACAATCAAAATAAGATCATTAGTGCTTTGAGAAAAGAGACTTTCATATGTTTATACTAACCTGTAAAACAAACAAACCAAAATAAGAAAGTGAGAATGATTGAATCCATGAATGTTATACTTTTTAGGGTTTTAAAAAAACTTATAACTGGTATGATAATGAATACGAATTCGGAATAGGTTTTTGAAGATATCAGGGGATATGAGATTAACTTGGAAGCTATAATTAAGGAATCAAATTTTTTTCTAAAAAAATAGTAACACAGTGAGAAAATCCGAATTTTAATAAAAGTTTTCATTCGCCGATTTAATAAAAAATCTACTTCCCAAAATAAATTAAATATAACTCTAGCCAATGAGATAATGCCACATAGGATATGAGGTGGCACCATCTTATTATCCTATGTCAAACTTAGCCCCATATATATATTATAGATATATATATATATATATATATATATATATATATATATATATATATATATATATATATATATATATATATATATATATATATATATATATATATATATATATATATATATATATATATATATATATATATATATATATATATATATATATATATATATGTATATATATATATATGTATATATATATATATATATGTATATATATATATATATATATATATATATATATATATATATATATATATATATATATATATATATATATATATATATATATATATATATATATATATATATATATATATATATATATATATATATATATATATATATATATATATATATATATATATATATATATATATATATATATATATATATATATATATATACTAGCGTCGTAACCCGCCCAACGGGCGGGGTTGTTTCTTTTTTTTGTTTCAGAGGATTTATGGTTCGTGCGTTTTTAATTTATTGAATTCGTAATTTAACCTTTAATATATTATAGTTATAAAACCTAGAAAACCAAAATTAGCACTAAATCTCCGATTTTGCGACAGAATGAATCGATTGTCTAGAATGGTTCGCCAAACCTATCGAATTGAGAAGCAAGAAAAAGAAAAAGAAGACCAAGTGTTTGTGTTTTCATAGTTCTTTTATTGTATGGACTTGGTTGAAAGTGTGTGTGTGTGAATGCAGAGTTTTGTTTTTACAAAAGCACAACACATTATCTTTTGTAAGGGCGTATTTTTCTACAGAATTTAATTTGGTTCTTGTGTTCTAAAGAAAGTGGTTGTTTTGATGTGGGAATAAATCACATGTAAATCGTCGAAGAGAAAAATTTGATATGACAAGATAAAATGAGGATCCACCATTTATATTAATGTGCCCAATCTAAATAAATAGAAAGAAACATGGTTAAATGTATGTATTGTTATACATCATTTATATGAAGAGTACTTTCATGTACACTCATCTTTTCTGATTTGATGATGACATGGTTCATAAAATAAGTGATGCTACATCTTGCAGCTTTGTGTAGTTAAATGATGAACGCATAAATTATTTCTAAAAGTACGTTTCGTATACTATTGGCAGTGTGACTCATTTTTGTTAAAAGGAAACTAATTTGTGATATTTTACGGCTTGACCCACCCAACGATTGCATTTTGCCGCATGTGAATCTTTCGTTAGAGATACCGGTTTCAACTTTTTTTTGTTAATCGAAAACTAACCTGTAATAGTGTTAGGTCTTGGTACGCTCAACAACTGTATTTGGTTTCATGTTAATTTACAAATGTACATAAGCCTAACAATGGTGCTCGGTTATAATCCATTGTTTAGCTGGCAACCAGTGTTTGTATGTTTCATCCTTTTTGTGTAACTCAAGATAGCGATAATACATAAAATCAATAAAAAAGGTGATACTAATAGATCCTACTATTTTCTTTTTGTGTAACTAAGATAGCGATAATACATAAAATGAATAGAAAAAATTCTACTAATAGATCCTACTATTTTTTTCAAGTATTTTGATTACATAACATCTTAGAATTATCAGATATAGAAACATAATTCATACCCATGATCTTGTGAAATATAGTATATTAATTTGATTAATACCTAATTTACCAAATAATACAACTAACTGCGATTTTATGAGAAATACTTTCTATATTGAATGTCAAGTATAGTACTTTTCTAATAGAAAAATGATAAAAATATTAATCTGTATGTTAAAAAGTGGCATAATCACAAGATTGAGACAAATGCCATAATAAAATGCTCACATAAATAAAGAGGAAATATTAAATATCAAGCTCACTGCATTTACCAATCAAAATACAACACGTAAGCTTATGTCTGTTTTAAGCCTTCTTATTAGGTTCATATATCAACACTCTTTCTAATTGAAAAATGATAAAAAGACTTAATTCGTATGCCTAAAAAGAGGCCTAATCACAAGATTGAGATAAGTGGCAGTGTGGCACAATGAAACGCTCACATGAAAAAAGAGAAAATATATAAATATCAGGCTCCCTGCATTTCACCGATCACAATACGACACGTAAACCTAATTCTATTTTTAAACCTTCACATTAAATCTATATATTAACACTCTTTCTAATATATACGCAGTAAAAAATACAGTAGTGTTGTATTATTGATGGAAAGGGGCAATCCCATAATCATCCTCTCTAAAAAAAAGAAATATTGTTCATTATATCATAAACAAAGTACCAGTTCATCCGCTCATACTTTATAAGTTACACATGATGTTTTTATAGTATATCTTGAGATGATAACGTATGGACATGAGAGAAACTAAGCATGGATATACTAATAGAGTATGTCCACAACAAAATTGAAAAATAATACAGTAATAATAATACATGTTCTCACATGGTATAATGATACTTCATATGTAGCGGTTCCCTCCTACTTTGAACCTCCGAGTTGAAGCCATCGTTATATATTTAATAAACAAATATCGCACAGTTTTGACTTTTGATTCTTGGGTCTTTTTATTTTGTTTCTTTTGCAAATAGAAAATAAAGGTTTGATCCACACAACACAATATATGTTTGACGTAATTATTTGGTCTCATTTAGCTTTTGCTTGGGAAATTTTTGTCAACCTCTGAGCATACGTTAGTTCAGGTGATTCAGGCACAACTGTCACAGGTTTTTCGATTAGTTCAGTCAATTTAACTTTGGTTGCATAATGGTCTGTTGGGATTCTTTTCTTAAGTTGGAGTTCTTCCTGTTGCGTATCAAATAGATGATCTTCTACATAAAATGACATTTAAAAATAAAGGCAAAAGGTAAGCTTCAGATCAGCAATAATAATAACATCTTCAAATTAGTAGTAGGCCTCATGTGGAAAGCGAAATTCACCTTGACAAACATTGGCTAGTTTCATACGCTCAGTTCCTATACTATATTATGGGATATCAAAGAAGCCTGTTAATCTTCTTGTCGCTGGTTACGCCCTGAAAGACGTCTGGTGCATAACTTTTCACCTGGACCAAGATCATGACTACATTTCCTTTTACTGTGCATAAGTGTTGATTAACTAATCTGTAGTATGCACTAAACATCACAGAATTAGTAACAAACATTATACACGGAAAAGGCGGTCATCAACTAAACTGACTTCATTTTCGTTTCTAACAACATAAAATATATATATCCTCAAGTGCAAAAAAAATACATACCAATATATGATAGTGTCCAGCCTATGCTCGCAATGAAATCCATATTTTCTTTCCAAAGTACAAATTAGAAGTTTCTCTATTAATGCAAACTGTTTATACTGTTATTAAAATATCATTTTCTAAAAGTTCCGGTATTAGCTGGATTCAGATGTTGGCTTTTCTTGTACTTGTTACATGTTTGTGAATAGAAAGTTAGCACATTTGCACATTTGCAAGATGGTTTTTGTTATCCAGTATTCTCACAGCAAGTTTAGACTATAAAAGGGAAAATAACATTTCTTGCATAATATTTGCTTATAAATGTATATAGATGATATCTGACTGACTTTCTAAACACCTTGGTCAGTAATATAAAATTTTGCAAATGTAGTCTCACCATCACTCTTTCTACTTTACATTGGTTGTCCCTGTATCCGTTTCTTCATTTGTAGCTGAAACTCTCTTGTACAACACATAGTCACCAGTAGTAGCAATAGCCACGCCTTCCTTCTCAACCTTGGGAGAAAATGTTGTTTTGAATTTCTCCTTTCGCTCGACTTTTACGCCTTTAGAATCATCTCTCGTTTAGAGAGAAACTTATCTTTCTTAGCATGATCGTTGGGCTTATTAAGTTTTGTAGATTCCTTTCCCTTGGCTGAGGTCTCACCAAATCTTCGAGGCACACTTAACGAACCTGTCAAAATATAGAAAAAAGACAGCAGATGTCTCATGTACAAATTTGACCATGGGAGACGTTTTACAAAGAATTACAAAAAATATATTAACTACCAAAACAATAGATTGATTAGGTAGACACGCTAGTGATTACGTTAAGTTTAGTGAACACACGAGCAATAAAGACAATCACATTTGCCACGTAGGTTTAGGCGAATAACCTATTATACACTTCTTTGATAATAAGATAGGATTCACATTTTTATATCCGAACAAATGAAGATGTGATTGGGTGTCTGATACATGTGTCGAGAAATGAGATGAGGGGTATGAGGTACACCCAACAAAGAGCGAGATACATTTTTAACCTATAAAATAACGTATTGTAAATTGGTCTTAATTCTTTAAGGTATAGCTGAAAAAAAGATGAAAAATGAGTGGGCCGGGGAGGGGTTGGAAAAAGTGCGTGAAAGAAGTACGCGTCACAACAGGCAATATGTTAGTAAGAGTCATAAAGAGTCGAGCCAGGTTAGGTTGGTCAAATAGCACTTCTTAATTCATTTTTTCTGACTTTTGACATATGATTTATG
This sequence comes from Glebionis coronaria, assembly GCA_025667525.1. NCBI lineage: Eukaryota > Viridiplantae > Streptophyta > Magnoliopsida > Asterales > Asteraceae > Glebionis > Glebionis coronaria. The sequence continues at coordinate 601,310,678 of CM046878.1, read as the reverse complement.
TATCAAAACATCTGTATCACTTCAGAAATATCTAATTTGTTTATATGTACAAACTTAAGAAGTTAAAAACGGTCTAAGAAGACCTATGGTCGACTTTAAACCATATCGACATGTTCATCTCATCATGGTGTTAGTGCACATGCTATATAGAACTCCTAAAACTAAAGTTAGACTTGAGAAATCCAAGACCGTAGGTAACTTACCTTTAAAGCCTTCCCTCTCAAATTTCTCCCTCAACTTATCTTATTCGGCTGCCTATAAATTACAAGTTAGAACATAAATTCTAATGATTTATTTGTTTGAAAAAAATAACAGATAAATACGTCCAACCATACCACATCTGCTGCATCTTTTACAGCTCGAAAACCTCTTGATCGCTGATGGTTCATTTTTTGCCCTTGGAGCGACACCATCTACACAGTTTCAGGTAATATAACCTTAGTTGTGTAAGGAATATACTTTATCAAACAATTTTATCACACTTCAGGATATTTTCAGGATGCTTTCATGTTTGATAGCACAGAAGCGGAGAAAAGCAATGGTGTTAAGGCTTACATCACTGTTAATCTGCTATTGTTAAAATTTATGAGGCATATAACGCAATCCATGAATGTCACAGTCTCTGTCTCAGTTATATATAAGGAAAACATTCGCGTACTATTGCGTAAGATATTATGTGGACAGTTAATCAAGCCGAATTAAAGATATTGACAAGAATTGGAGGAATAAAAACCTATGCATTTTCATGGTGATACAAGGATAGGTCTTACACAACTTCAACGATTTTGGTCAGGCTGAACACCCGCGGGTCTATCGGGGACTGTAATTCCAACATTTAAACTTTGTAAAGGGATTTTACAAAAGCGACTGTCGCTTCACTGTCCATCCTTGGCTATGAGCAAAAATGTGGTGAAGCATAGAATTTCCTATCTGTTCAAGCAAGTTCAAATTGGGAATGAAGTTTTTAATTTGATCTGGGTCACGAATCCGGACGTATTAGCTCCCAGAGAAGTTATGTCATATAAACAGCCTCGAACAACTGCTATTACAACTGGATTCTTGAGCGTCCCTCTCTTTTTTACCGATGTAATATTGGACCTCGGTGATTTGTCGTCTGATTCAATGTATAATCCACTTAAGAAAGATGCATCAGATGGAGCACCCTTTCTTAACAATTATAAATGCTCAAATCGAGATAGACAAGTCAATATGTTTTCCTAGGAATCCTGAAGATAATTTCTGTATGGAAATTGCTATCAATGCCTGTTAATAAAACAAAATTAACAAATAAGTCTATAGATTAAAAAACTACGATCTCGCATAAACCAGTGGAAAACTAAAGTGTGTGCAGGACTGAAGCATCTATAAGGATGGGTGGGCCAAGGCCCCTCCAAATGTTTTTTGAGTTTACTGTGAATGGTACATTTAGTTGGTGCCATGAGGGGCCGAGATGCAAGTGGAGTATCTTTATTTTGTCTATATATCAGATCCATAGTGATTCATTTACTGGAACTAACTGAGCAATACAAATGAACTTATCGAGTAACAAAATCTTCGATAAGCTCAAAAACATAAGATGAATTATAAGTGTACTGTATTTTTAACCAAGCCATCTAATTTTACCCGACAATGGCTTGTGGAGTATTAAATAGTTGATACTGGCTACTACATATGGCATTTAGCTCTTAAACCATTAAAACCAAGTTTGTTGAGTGACCATGTCCACCTTCTATATAGATTAAAGACAATTAAAACCAATTTACCATTGAATAAGCCGGTACATCAGTGAAAGGTGGTTCACTGGCTCCAGCTGCTATTCTGTGAATAGCATCAGCTACAATTGTTGTGTATCAGCGGTCCTAACCATGGCGAGCTCCGTCTACAACGCTGGAAATCTTAACCAAATTAGACCAGCATAAAATGAGACTACTAATTTCAGTGATTTACAACTAAAAAAATCCAAAAATCTTCTAGAAATTATGATAAGAAAAATGACACCTGCAAAAGCAAAGCCCCACAAAATTAAAAGTTTCATTGTTTTATATAAAAGCTCCATATGTGACAACATCACACACCAAAACTAATATCCATTCTCGTATAGGTTTTGATCCAAACAATGAGGGTGAGGGTAATGAGTTTACCCTGGAAACGGTCAAACTGGAATAGCGCCGCCTCTTGTCCATCATTAGTAAAGTTGAACTTGTTGCAACACTTTATCAACTTGAAACTCAGTGGGACGTTTGTTGAGGCGACGATCGTCATTTAACTGAGTCTTCTCTTTTTCCAGTAGAATAATAAGAAACGGCACCTGTATTACACAAAACCCGAAAAAAATAAGAACTACTCCGTATTTAATAGGAACAACAACATTAAATTTACAATGGCTCTACAAAATATGAAATTGTCAAAATCCATAAACCTTAATGAGGGTAATCTACGTAGCCAACATTTCTGCTAGGAAGGGAACATTTCATCAGTTCAGAATAACAATATTTTATTCTATATCTTCATAACAACAATTTCATCAGTTTAGAACATACAATTATGAAATAGACTGCACCTTTTAGACATAAAATTGGTTAAATGGTTTTAGAAACTGTACCTCAGTCCAAACTTAAATAACACTATAAGTTATATGCAGCTTGTAGGGGTATTCCAAGAAGTAAAATAGATAAGCCGTTGTAGTTTGTTTAATTTATTGCTTATCTGGTTTCTTCTCACCTACAATTGCATATCCATGTTCATATAACAACTACTGATACTCCAAATATTTGAAGCTCTACAATAAGATTCACAGTTAAAATTATAATGATAAAAATTACACCAGGGATAACTTGTTGATAGAAAGCAAAGTCCTCACCAGTCATGACCTTTTTCTATGTTTTTACACCCTCTGGACCGAGCAACATTAAACCCACTTGGACCACATGCTTGTTTAAGGTCTCGTCATTTAAGGTGGCTGAATTTGGAGGGAATTCATCTTCTTTCATGTCAACCGAACCTTTACATCTATGAACTGCTGCCTGTCCTTCAACGACCTGACAGAAACAATAGCATAGCAGCCGTCACTAACTCAAGAAACATCTTAGAGCTTACTAAAATTAGATCGTTTAAGTTCATTCATGTGTACCAACTTTATCTCATTGTTATTCATGTGTGCTTGATTTGTAGCACGACTGTAAATCATACGTTTACATGTTAATTTTTTGGATATTGACATGATCTTATAGACGTTAATTTGACGGAGGTGAACATGAAAAAAGAATAAAAAAATACCTCTTCTATCAATCTCGAACATTCCTGTATTACAAAACCAGTTCCATCATCTTAACCGTGTATACGAATATAAAACAAACATCATAATGGTGTGTTATGAATAGACTTACATTAGGGGCTGCCATTCTTTTTCTTGTAGATATTACCCTGGTTATGAAGCTCCAGCGTTTCTTTATTGAGCAGTGCCTGTATTACAAAGTCAATGCCATCATCTTCTAAACTGCATAAATTTGTATACAAAAATGACAATAATGCTGATGTTGACAACATATACAAACTTACATATATTTCTGGTATTGGTGTAAAATCTTGAGGTCGGCTTCGACCAACTTATAAAAAGAAAACTTGCATCACTTTAAAATTTTCCATAATCATCGCTCATAGTTCTCCGAAAGAAACTCAAATCTTCTGAATTCAAACACTAAAACCATACATGGGCCAAATTCGCCAATCTAGCTGTGCCATCCTCTTTAACAGTTGTCCGGTGGACACTCCTTGTAGCACTCTGACACACAGGCTCACCATCGACACCGTTATCAACAACAACCATATCCGGAATAGGGTAGACACAGTATGATCTGAGTGAGAAACTGAGAATGTTAGATAAAGTGTCAATTAACGTTGACACAATAGAAAGAATAATAATCATGTACAGAAGGGAATACTAATGGTGAGTATTTTGTATAGAAACATCAACTATATATAGGTTATGTCTTAAGGGGTGCTTGGATATGATTTTATAGAAATACCAGAATCAGCCATAGCGCATTGTTGCATCTATATCAAAGTAAAGCTGCTTTTCAAAGATTCCTATACGCACCTTCTGGTAGTAACATCCTGTAAAAGAGCAACAAATAAGTATCCACTTAGACAACGTAATGCAGTCGCGGATTTTCAACAATTTAATGTCCATGAGAATTGTTACATATTTTGCACTCGATATGAACTTACCGAGCCTGTCAGCTTGTGTAATGAGAAAATAGTTGACACCATAGATATGAACACAAAGCGATGGCAGCCAACGGAAATTCCTCTCGAAGTTGAATAACGGCTCCCTCAAGTTTCTGGTTTAAGTACTGTGTAACGTCATTATGTGTAACTCTGCAACCATATTTATCCATCTGTGCCGCTATGATCACACGTGTATCCTGTATATAAGGTAAGAAACCAACCGGTCCTGTCTCGCGTATCGAAAATCCTCTGCCACCACCAGCGTAGACTTTCTGCCTTTTCATCCAAGCACGCATATATGAGTCAAAATGGCCTTAATTGCACTTAAAATGTATTGAAACACTATCATTTTCTAAATCATATACGGAGTATAACACACTAATTATTATTTGTTGCAACTGAAAAGACAATTATAAAGAGATGCTTTACCCCAATTAGTTCCCTACTTATTATCGCTTCAAATTCATTATAGCTAATGTGTCTATCCTGCAACCATGAAAATGCCTTTAGACATTCTCACCAGTTTGTTTAACTTGTGGCATAACATTGTCTGGTCCATGAGGCGGGTCTAGATGTAAATGTTTTGTAACCAAGATGAATTATTGCACTGAGCCACGAACATAATAAGACAGTCTTTGGCTATCAGGAACTAATTCAATTCCATGTTTGGTAAAACCTACAAATCACATTGATGTAATTAAATATACCAACAACTAAACAACCTAAATGCAAAACAGCCCCTAACCGTTCCTTGTTTATACAGTCAACAAAAGTTCCCTGCAAGCAATATTCAAGTATTCTAACCACATAGAATCATGAAGATTTCATAGCCATGTGGTCCAAAATGATCAGTTAAAACACTATATATCATAGTATTAAAGCTTTTGTACTAACCTTCTTTCAAACAAATTCCTTTTGAATCGGCTCTCTTGGCTTTCTCAGATCCAGCAAGATCTACCAAATGTAATTCCGCACAGCAGAACTCCTCACCAAAAAACAGAAAATACCCAGGTTGAAGTATAAAAAAGTACCCAGGTTAATTGGATTAACATTAAAATTAACACTGATAAAAATTAATATTATTAAAAAAACTTAATTTGATTGAGACCAGATATAGCAGATCGAAAATGAATACGAAACACCTGATTGAGATTGAGATATGATCGGAGTGTGTGTTTTTTAGGGTTTCAAAAATAGCTTGTGTGTGTGGACATGAAAATAAAAATCATACTATTGATTATGAAACAAAGGATTAAAGAAAACGTAGGTTGGGGTAAAAGGGTTTTGAGAAGAGAGGCATTTTTTGAGATTAGGGTTTGAGAAAAAAGGAGGAGGGTTTGTGTGTGTTTTTTTAGTGATCCCGTATAAAAAAAGAAAAAACCTACCTTTAAAAAATAGCGTTTGGAAAACGCGATTTTGGTCAAACAGTTGACTAAATCCGAAAATTTAAGAGTTATTTTTGGAAAAAGTGAGATTTTCTAGGAATTTTCCAAATCCTATTGGTTAAAAGATGTGACTGGGATATGACTGGGATTAAAACTGTGGTTTAAAGTCATAATTATACCTATATATAATATATATATATATATATATATATATATATATATATATATATATATATATATATATATATATATATATATATCAAGTATGTCTCTAGTTTAATACTTTTAAGTATTAGTTATGTATTCTTTGATTAATATTTGGTTGTAATTCTATCACCATTGTTCGGGCCATCATACTCGGAAGCCATTCTATAAACGTTTGAGGAGCGAGAGCACTTTAAATCATAAACCAAACCACTCAGTCAGAACGTAATATCGAGATGGAACATCTTTGTACAAATCTCCCTACTAACTTGATACTTTCATTACTTCCTCATATTTATAATTAATCTTATTTAGTTTCAAAATTGGCAAAAATAGCCCTTTTAGTTAATACTTTAGCTTAATTACACTTTTAACCCCTAAAGTATATAGTTTCATTATTTACAATTTAAACCCTCTAAATTTAACCTTAGAGCCTCAAACTTTCAAATATCTATTCTTATGGCTTTAAATTTCACGAAATGTCACTTTTGGCCCAAATGTTAAATAGTTTCAATGACAGTTTTAGTCCCTATACTTGTAAAAATCACATAACAAACTTAAAAATGGACCAAATGATCTGGGATTTTAAAACAAAGTTTCAAAACATGTTTATAATCATAATAAAAGTATTTCTACAGAATTATAGCTTTTGAAATGGGTTTTTGCTTATTATTTCATATAAGTTACAAAACTAGGGTTTTAAGACATCTTTGGCTTATAACTTTCATTTAAAATGATAAAAAGCTCTAATTTCTTTTATATTATATTTCTAAACATCTTATTAACATCATAAACACTCTAAGAATTCATTATAACAAGATCAAATCATAGCTAACAAAGTGATTACCTAGGATGCTCCAAAATGGCTCCTAACGGGATGTATGGACTATATATTCCTCATAACTCTTCAAGAACTCCTATAACTTCTTCCAAAGATTAATAATGATCTTAGGGATTTATTAGGACTTCAATGGAGGCTCTATAACAGAATGTGTAGGTGTAGAAGATTAAAAGAGAAGGATGATATGAAAATGAAGCTAAAGGCTCCTAAAGAAGCCATGAAATCTTAAGGATAAGAATGTCATGCTTCATCTACAATTAGGTGATGCACCTACATGGAAAATATCTCAAAATATCTGGCCTATGTTTTAATTTGGGAGGGAAAGAGTTTAAATGCATTTTTGGAGGGAAAAACTTAGGCAAATACAAAACTAGGGCTTGTAACTTTATACTTTGTAATTTTGGTGATTAAGGGTTTAGGAATGTGATTAGTAATGGATTAGGGTTTAATTAGGGTATATACATTGTAATTAAGAATCTTGGGTCTTTGGTTTAAAGTTTAACAAAGGTTTGACGTGGAAATTGGAAGAAAACTTAGTCGGGTTAGGGTTTCTAATGATTTATGGTTAAGTATTAGTAAAAGTGATTATCCTTCAATTAGCTGCTGATGTAAACTTATTTTATACATCCTACATTGTACTCAATGTGTTCATGAAGTCCCTACATTGGTTTTACTAAGTTATTCTAAGTAAACATGTCTAAAGTGTGAAAATACCTATTTTGACCTTATTTACAAGCCATGCATTAAAATCTTGTACCTTGTGCATTAGGATAATTTTAAATTGTCTTAATATAATCTTATTACCTTAATGAAGTGCTATGAGTGTTTTTAGACTTTTCCAAAAAGACTAGGTGATGATTTTATGTAGATTTCTTAATATAAGGGGTTTTAGGTCATTAATCCTAATGACTTTCTATCTTGGGTAATTAGGATTTATATCTTAATATATGATTATTCTAGGTCTCACATGGTATGTTTATGACTTTTAAGGTTTCTACATTCTTAGTTTAAGGGTTTATATAGGTTCATCATATTCTAGAGATAATTATGGGAGCTTAAGATCCTATGCTTTAATAACTTGTACCTTATGATTTATTAACTTGTAACTTAACTTGAAATAAATGTATAATCTTAATATGATATATAGTTGAGTTTTATAATTAGTGGCTATAGATTAGACTCTAATTCAATGTGAAATGGATTTTATATGCTAATCTTGGTTACTAGGTCTTAACTTGTAATTAGCTTTGGATTAGTGAATATTAGTATTTTGTTATTAACTACCTTTCCTTTATACGATAGATTATCGTTAGTATATTGTATTTGATACTTGTATATAGATATTATGTAGTTATATTGCTTGAAACATTCTCTACCAAGGGTTTCTAGGTGGTGATCTAGACTATTATGTACATTTACTTTTACTTAGATTTTGTATAGTTTGTTCTTACCATACTTAGGTATTATGTCTTCAAAGTATAGTTTACATCTTATTCAAAATTCATAATTACTTATTCATATGTATTCTCTATTCATAGTTTACCATTCTTAAGTTTACAATTCATTTATAGGGATTTTAGGGTTTCTAAGGGAATTTAGGGCATCATAGTTATATTTGAGATTATGGTACTTATAAGATTACTTTTAGTACTTAGACTTCATATATATAAGGTCTTCACATCTTATAAACATAAGTAGAATTGATAGTGTGAGTTGTGTGAGTTTGTGCAACTTGTTATGTAAGCTACTCACATAATTCATATAGGAAAAACAAAAAATTTCACCATAAAAACAAAGTATTATTTATTTCATAAGAATAGTGTACATAATACATATATCAAAATACTAGGTTGTCATAGGAACCGAGACCACAAGGGTCTCAGTGTGGGTTTTGTTCGGCCAGCCGAACCCCAAATAGGGTCGGTGGCTTTTTGCTTGGTCAGCCGTAACACCAACACCAACCACTGGGGGTGTTTAGCTTAGCAGTGGCAACCGAGAGCCTTTGGGCTCTCGGTGGGGAATTTGGCGTCGACAGTGGGAACCGGCTGAGACCAGTGGTACACCACTCGGCCGGTGGCTAGACTTGGCATGCGGCGGCAAAGCCACAGCCGTAGCGGCTGTGGTGATGTTTGTTGTTCGATTAAGCCGTGACTTGGGAGTCTTGGTGTGGCATGGATTCGGGGCTCGGGTACACGAAACACACCAAAGGTGTGTTTGGTTTTTAGTTTTGCTAATTTAACTGAGACATAGGTTATGTTAATCAATTAATTAATCATGAAATTAACATGGTCCTTAATTAAATAAATTACACACTTATAATAATTATTTTATATAATTATTCATGATAAATTACATGGCATATTTAATTAATTTAATCAAGGACTTAGCCTAATTATTTAATTACATTTTATTCATGGTATAACTAAATTAATTATAACACTAGTTTAATTATACAATAATTAAGTTATAAAAAAGTTTTCTAATATAAAATCAAGTTATATTATTAATTAATAATCATTTATAAATCATGTATTACATTATTAATTAATAACTATCATGTTAGACTAAAGTATTTATTTATTAATAAACTTTACTATACTATGACCTTTAATTAATCATGACTTATAAAATATATTCATTAAGTTTTAGCTTATATCACATGCTTATTAAACAAACTTAATATTATTTATGGAAACATACTATTTATGGAAAAATGCTATTTATGGAAACATACTATTTATGGAAACTTTCTATTTTTGGAAACTTACTAATTATGGAAACTTTTTATTTTTGGAAACTTACTATTTATGGAAACTTTCTATTTTTGAAAAGTTGCTATGTATGGAAACCTGTTAATTTTGGAAAGTTACTATGTATAGAAACTTGCTATTTTTTGAAAGTTACTCATTACGAAACATCAAGTATAATAACAAATAATAACACATGAAACATGAAATACGTTAATCAAGAACACATGAAACACTAAGAAATACATGATAGAACAAGAAACATTAAACAAGTCAAGAACACGTAAAACAAGTCAAGAACAAGTAAACCAAGTCAAGAACAAGTAAAGTAAACTAAGAACCAGTCAGTTATACATGAACACACAACTCATTCACGTCCTTTATTATGTAGCACTCGTGAAGTCGGAGTAGAATTACTTTCAGCCTTTCATCTTTCATCGTTACTGGACATAAGGTACGGATATTTTGTCCTAAGGACATTCTCTTTCTAAGCATGAATAGGATTCCCCGTTTGCTGCCATCTGTTTTCCCCAGTAGTTTACATGTCATTAAACTTTTCAGTAATTACCATGCTATCATTTAATTTTCTTGAGCTATATACATGGATGACCATGTCCACCTCTGGAGGTATCATAACCATAACACTTGCAGCACCGGTGTTATGACTCTTTTGTGATGAGAGTGATTTCTCGCGGTGTCCCTTTCAGTTATTTAGCCATTATTATTATTATCATGTGGGCGTATGGGTGCATCCCAGTACATGTTTTACAGATTTACAAGGTGACTGTGGTGTGTGCTCTACATTCGTCACATTGGAGCTGATCCCTCTACCCAGACATATATAATTAGAGGTCACCCCTCAAATTGCATGACGAGGTCATCCCTATATGTATTCATGCACCTTGATACCTTTCATGACCTATATGAGCTCTTTGACTTTTAAATTACATTTTCATGAATAAACATAAGACTTTTCAAATATAAACCAGTTTATAAAACATGTTCCAAGTTTTTTAGGACATACACTTATTCCGCTGCATTTCATACTTTACTTATGTTTCGGTTATTCATATCATGTCATTATATTCGTTCACTGAGCGTATTGCTCAGCCGTATTTTCTTTCCATGTCCCATACGGCAGGTACAAAAGGAGAGACTTAGGCATTCAAGAGTACGTGCATAGGATGTAGGATCCTTTTGACTTTATTTCCTTTAGGCATTTATATACTTATGCTTTGTGAGCTTATGTTTGGAAACCGATGTTTGATTCCGGTTTTCGTTTATGGTCATTTATGTTATAAGACATTTACCTTGCATGTGTTGATGACACGCCATAATTATCATGTAATGTTCCACTTGTCAAAGTAGGGTGTTACATGGATAAGATGGACAGATTGACGGCTGAGATTAAGAATGAGGAGAGCAAGATTACGGATTGGCTGGCGTTGTTGGAGCAGTAGATGGTGGCCCCGTCCATGCTTGCATTGGCGAGGATGGGAGGAAGAGAAGTTAATGGAATAGCGCATAATGTGGATATCGCGGTTGATAGGTTGGCAGATGAAATGGAATGTTTGGTCGCGTGTGCAGATTATTTGAGGGAGAAAAGTGCGGCTAAGGTAATCGAGATACTAACGACGAACCAGCCTGTGAGATTCTTGGCGGGTGTCGTGCAGCTTCAGTTAAGGATCAGAAGATGGGTCCAGTTGCAAGATGTAGAGGTTGCATAGTTCAGATAATCTTTCGTAACAGCCAACAACCTTAATCTCATAAGAAATGTCGTTTTGCTTTTAAGTTATTATAGGTTATTGTATAATTGTGATAATCTTATGAATCAATAAGGTGGGTTGATGGTTTTAGAGAGAGAAAGTAGTGAGAGAAAGTGAGAGAGAATATGTGTTTTATTTAATCAAAAGTGAAACAACCAACCAACCCCCTTTTCCATGGTGGAAAGGGGTATTTATATCCAAGCCACTAATGGGCTTGGCCGACCCATGACAAGCCCATGGGCCGGTTTTACTTAACAAAGTAAACAAACATTAAATACAAGCTATACAACATTCAATAATATCGTGGAGTGACCGATACTTCTAATATACGTTAAAAACGTATTTCTAACAATCTCCCCCTAAGGGAGGTCACTCCACGTTACACAATTCTAAACCTAGCATACTATACTAAGTCTTCGTTCTTCAGCTCGTAGTCTTTTCTTCTTTTCTTTTTGTTGTGAATATGTTGATTTGATCTTTTAGGCTTTGGCTTGAGAGCATTGTTCTTTTGACCAATCACGTGCGATCTTTGCCTTCTTGTGAATCTTGCCTCCTCGTGACTCCATGTTCCACACACTTATGTTTTTTGTTGAATTCTTGAAAGCTTCAGAGTTTGGTACAACGGAAGACTTCATTTTTTACTTTCTTGAATTTTGCTAAACTTTGATGCAAAAAAACATAAGCATGTGGGAACGACTTTAGCTGGTACACCACAACGCCACCGTCTTCGCAGCAACATAATAAGACACGAATGAAATGGCTTAGAACATTTCATTCTAAATCGGTAGAGTTTTACCTCCGGTCGGTGAAGACCATTGGACGATATTAGATATCGTACCTGTGACGGATAGTTTCAATTAAGTAACTTCCTGACAGGATTTCGCGGGTAAACCCGTTCTCTTTATTCGATGATCCCTAAGCTTGACTGCGAACATAAAGAGTGAATCACTTGGATAAATTATCCTTGTGATTGAAGTCGTCAATTCATGAAACCTGGAACAAGTGAATTTCAATTAAGATTTTCACCATCGTTGCTTTCCAGTTATCACGAGCTTGATTCATAAAGAATCTTGCACGTCACCTACCAAGTGCTGTTTGATGTTAACACTAGAAGGATTTCCACTCGTCACTGTGAACACTAAAGAGTGTCACTCTGAGTGTTCTGGTAAGATCATACGATAATGCGTAGAGGCCTGGAACGAGTTTAAGTTCAATTAAGAATTAAACTATTGTTTCTTTCCAGTTTTCACAAGACTGGTTCTTAAAGAACCGCACGTGTCACCTACCATGAGCTTGTTTGATGTTGGCTCAAGCAGGATTTCCATCTTCATTGTAATACTTGCGTATCACTCGGATGTTCTGGCAATATTATAGGAATACTGCGTAGGACTCATAAAAATCTCTTACTTTTCACAGTGTGTGAGAAAGCAAGGAAAAAATGGAAAGTGTCCTAATGAGACTTTTGATGATCTCGTGGCTCTAGGCTCGATAGTACGTTTTGATTTAGTGAGCGATGGCTGGAGAGGAGTGCCACCTATTCAATATCAGTCTATTCGGAGTGAATAAACCAATAGATAACGTGTTGATCTCCGTGTGATTAAAACAAATACCTTTTGAGAGATATTTGAGTTAGTTGGGAAGGGTTGTGCATTGCATCACTGGGTCCATGATGTCTTTCTTCAATATCGACAATCATTAACAAATGATCTCAATAGCATATGTATTGACCCGGTTTCTGCCTAAAGTTGTAAGGAGGGCTTCTTTCTTTACACCCTTTATCTTTACAATTCTTTTTCATTCTTCAACCCCTTCAATGCTTACCAATACGTCATAACTAGCACCTTGTTGTGATTGTTCCAGTGCTAGCTTAAGTACTTGGTCGGCATTCAGCTACGTTCACAATCTTTCTCCATCTTTCCTAGGACTTCTAATTCTATCTAGGGAATTGTCCTTGGGAAGATTCCATCGGCTCTGATGAATCATTGGACTAATACCTATTCCTACCACCCTTTTGTCACCACATCCGTCGTGAATTAAGCGTGTTTTGGGAAAGTATAGTCACCATGAAAAATCCTTGAAAATTACTTAAGGTACTTGTGATATTGAAATCAAGAGTTTTGTACCTTAAGTGTTTTGTTCATCAAAAAACGCTCCCCCTTAACACGTGCTTTACACATATTAAGTTGGATTATCGTTAAGTCTTTTTCATCTTTTAGCCAAGTATCGTTTAAGTCTCCTTAATCCCATTTTCTCCCCTTATCCAAAATGTTAACCATTAATATTTGGGATATTGAATGGATTAACCGGTCTTTGGGTAAAAATGAAATCAATGTTTGGCCATAGAACATATTAATGATCCCCCTTAAATTAATAAGGGTTAATTGTAGTGCTTTAGTATGACATATTTTGAAAGATTTAGAATCACGTGAGAAATTCTTGAAAAATTATCATACCTTAACACTACATCAAGCCGTAAAAGCACAATATTCACAAAATTTACATATTCACGAATAAAACCAATATAGAGTGGACCTGAGATGTACGACCCATTAGATGGATCGTTGCAGTAACTTGTAGTGCACTCCATATGGTCTGCCACCAACGAATTTTTCTAAGCTCCTCATCAATCTACGTTCCCGGAGCTTTTCATCAATCTTCTTGATCACATATGTCGCCATCTTCTGATAAGCCGGATGCCAATCCTCAATCATTTCTGGTAATGTCCCGCCAGAATTGAGATGCTCCAATTTTCCTCTGACGTATATGAGAGTCCCATCACTGTACTTATGAAGCTCACCTACCCTCATAAACTTCATGATCCCACGACTGTTCATGTAGAAAATCCCGTACATCGGAACGGTCGTGCCGGTATAGGGACATCTTTCGACATGTTCATGTAGAACTTGATTCATTGGACGGGTCATGTTAAGCTTTCTTTGGTAGCTTTCAACTCCCAATTGAAGATCTTCAACTCGTTTCTTGATAACAACGCTTCGTGTGAAAATACGAAGTGTTGTATTCACGGCAATGATTTCTTCACGAGTAAGATGGGTAACTTGATCACGGGTCATCATAAGCAACATGTCTTCGATATCTTCAAGGCGAATGATAGAAAAATCTCCCTGCTGTATCTTGTATTCTTTGTCATCCTCCCTTTTTAGACGAATCTCCGTCACATGATGATAGCCATTCTTGGGTTCAATCTTCAGTCCTAAGATACTTGTGATTCGAAGATTGGATCTGACGATACTTCCTGAGTTGGCTAAGCAGCAACCTCTGTGCGCCCTTCGGACTCGCTCGTCCCAATGTGATGCTCCTATAGCAGCATACATGTCATAATTACGGTTTACCTTTGGAACCCAGAGGCGGTTGACCTTTTCCTCGATATAAGGTATTGTCCCCCAATTAGCATCTTTCAACAAGGTCAGAGAGGTCGCGTACTTGGATGATCCCTTGAGGAGATACTCAAGATCATAGGTGACAAAGAAGTCAAGAGCAATTTGATTATCTTGAGAGGGATCAAGTGGAGGTGGAGCTCTTTCTGACTCATGAAGGCCTGGCCATTGAACGGTATTGAGAGCTTTCAGGACCTCGTACTCCATGCGGCTTAACCTGGTTTTGGCGTGAAGTCTCTTGTCCTTTAGCGCTCTCTTCACCAAAGACGGAGTGACCGAAGATTTGAACTCATGAGCCAAAAATGCACACAAGTCTATCGGACTACGGATACGGAGATATAGAACATCTCTATCAGCGTCTGTGATTGTATCATATTTAGCAGCTACCGTGATCCAAGCTTGTGGCGATGCAGTTTCATCAATCTCCAATGTATCCGCCCAGTCCCGTGTGCTTGACTCGGGAACAGTAGATTCTGGTTCTTTTTGCAGAGGAGTAGAAATATGAACACTTGCTGGTTCGGATTTAGGCATTTCGGCGGTAACATGAACAGGCGAGTGTTGTGCAGATTCAGGTTCAATTACTGGTTCTGCAATCACAGGAGCAACCAAAGAACTAACAGGATTAGTGGTAACAGGTATAGAAACAGAAACAGATGTACTGGGAATCAATGATGCAGTAGCAGCATTCACATCATGGCGCCACTTGGTTCGTCCTGACTCCGTAGATGTGGACTTTTCCTTTCGGGCAGCATCTTTTTGAGACTTGGTACCAGACTTGGATGGTTTCTTTTTGCTGGCAACCTTGTCCCCCGTTTCATCGTCATCAGACTGATCAGGCTGGTCATTGTTACCGCTATCCCTGTTTTCGTTGTCACCATCATCCTCATCATCATCCCCGTTGCTACCCTTATCACTCTCCTCATTTCGATCACCACCATCACCATCATCATCATCACCATCACTACCTTTGTCTTCATCTTCTTCACCATCACTCCCTTTGTCTTCATCTTCTTCACCATCATCCTCTTCTTCACCATCACTCTTTTCTTGCTCACTATCTTCCTTTTCCTCCTCATCCAAGATGTGGTAAGGTACCACACTTCCAAATGTCTTAAACAACCGATCATCCTCCAAGATAGCTTCATTGAGTGCTTTGTAGAGTGTCCGCTGAATTTTAGACTTGTCAAAAGATCCAACTTCCTTCATGCGAGCTTTGAGGATCTTCTTTAGTTCAAAATCTGTTAAGTCATATGCAATTTTGTAGGCTGACTCGGAAGGGTTGGACGACTTAATCATCAACTTATCAGCCGCAAGTTTCCTCATCTCTTCACGCAGCTTTGGCATACGAGACTCAACAGATTCATTCACTCTCTCTAAAATAGAAGCTTCAAGTGTTTCTTTCTGCTCCTTATATTTATCCTTTATGGCTCGAAGTCTTGTAAATCGTGCTTCATTCCTATCAGCTTTAGCCTGTTTGACCTGAGCAAGTTGTTCTGCATGAGATTTACGTGTCAACTCCATCTCTGTAGTGAACTTAGCTAGCATCTCTTCTTGGGCTTTCTTGGACGCCTCCTCACTTTGTACTCGTCGAAATAGCTCTTCTCGAAGTTGAGCCATCTCTTTTCTTTGAGTTTCCGTGTGTTTATCCAACATTTCTGCCAGGAAGAATGCAGAAAATGTAGATGGCACAGGGCTAATCGGGGGCGGTTGAGTAGGCACGGTTGTGATGACAGTACTAAGGACGGAAGTAGTTGGAGGTGGAGGGGATAGTAGTTGAGTAGTCAACGGTTGTGTTGGCAGAGGCTGGATTGGTGGAAGTTGAGTTACTAGAGGTTGTGTAGTCACAATGATTGTTGTAGCACCGGACTCCTTCTCAACACTTGCTGTATCAGCAATGGATGTCTCCTTCGATGCTGAGTAACGTTCGGGTGATCCAAACTCACTAATGTCATGTGGCTCCTCATATTCTTCTTCAACATCTATCTGTGCACCCGAACTACTACCGCCTGTATCTCTCCTACTCTTTTCAATAGCCTTCTTCATTCACCTTTTCTCAGTCTTGCGAGTTAGCTCGGGAGTAGGATCGTCAACAACATTTTCTTCATCGTGAAGAACAAGCTTGTCAGCCGTGCTCTTACCCTTCTTAGCCACAGTCTTTGTCTTCTTGGTTTTGGGTTCAGGTAAAGCTGTTTTCTTGCGTTTACCTTTACTCTTAACCGTGGTCGACGAGTCTTCTCCTGCTTGAACACTTGCTTGTTGATTCTTGATTTCTATTAGCATGTTCTTGTAATCAGCAGAAGCGATAATCTTATCTTTCAGGAGATGACCGGGAATGGGACCAGGGATAACAACATTGGAGTGACCTTCTTGCCTTAGGTCTACCAGATCATCCGCATCCTTTGTGTGGTGACGGCTACCTGCACGCTTATCAATAGACACATCGTTTTCCATAAAATAATGTATGATTAGCTTTATGAACCTAGGGTACTGGTAACCTTTAGCCTTAGTCTTCGTGTTTGTGAAGAGTTGAAAAATAAACTCTTCCCACAACAATGATGAATAATCAATATTAATACCTTTGAACATATCATAGAACATATTGATGATTGACGAACGCACAGCATCATACCCAGTCGTTTTGGGTGTGAGACATCGGCTGAGAATACCAAAAATCGGTCTCCAAGGTTGACCCACTTTGGCTGTGGTAAAATCGGACACTATTCGTAAGTCCGCACATCCAATAGCAGAGAACATCGCCATGAGCTTGTTCTTGGTCGGGTTCGCTGAGAATGTTGTACCTTTGGGTGACTCCCGAAAACCAAAGATCTTGCGGAAGTCTGACACGGTGAGATTCTGTTGCTTGTTGTCCAGGAAGAATGTGATCTTGTTTGACGTCTTCTCTTTGGTTGCCCAGAATTCGTACATGTAGTCGAAGGGCACCGAAGCACTACCCCTTAGCGCATTCTTGAAGTGAGAATTGTCAAGAATGGCTGAAGCTACCTTGAATCCATTGTGAGTGGAGTTAGAGACCTCCTTCAACCGGTAGTTGTTTGGAATGAACTTGAGGGTTTTGGCTTCTTCAATGGCTGCTGCTCTAGTGTCTTGTATTTGTTGCACGGTTGGGTTAGTCATTGTTTCTGCTTAAGATAAAACATAAAGGTTGATACATACAGATATGAATACCATTATGAATTTATACCTAAGCATATGACATAATCCCTTAAGCATTGAAAACACTCAAACATTTAACAATTTATTAAGCAAAAACACCTTCATTCGGAATAAACATCTCGTCCGGAATAAACACTTCATCCGGAATAAACACTTCATCCGGAATAAACACTTCATCCGGAATAAACACTTCATCCGGAATAAATGTTCATCCGGAATAATTGTTCATCCGGAATAATTGTTCATCCGAAATGATTTGTTCATCCGGAATAATTTGTTCATCCGGAATGATTTGTTCATCCGGAATAATTTGTTCATCCGGAATAATTTGTTCATCCGGAATGATTTGTTCATCCGGAATAATTTGTTCGTCCGGAATAAACGTTCATTCGGAATAAACGCTCATCCGGAATAACTTTGAAAACATGCTCATTCGGAATAACTTAAATTTCTTCTATGATGGATTAATCTAAACGCATGAGTGAATTTATGGCATTCTAAGGCAACACACATCTTTCTAATGCTAATCCGAGCCAAACCCACCTAAAACCCTAATCAATTAAAGCCTAAATAGAGCAGAAACCCTAATTTGATTAATTAAATTAGAACAAATTAATTAGGTAGATTTAAAGACGAATTAGATGAATTACTAACACGTATGTACCTTGTTAATCGAATGGAACGGATTGAGAGATTAAAAACGATGGATTATGAACTTATGTGTGTGTTTTATGTGTGTTAATGGCGGCTAACAGAAAACAATAGAAAGAAGAAAAGAAAGAAAGAAGGAGACGGGGGTGTTTATTTGACTTAGGCCAACAAATGTGTAAGTTTCACCTATTAGCACTTATGGCCCCTCTACTTTACTTTTCTACTCCTCTATTTCTTTTAGTTTGTAATTACTAACCATCGTTAAAACTTTCTAACAATCGTTAGACTTAACCACCTTAACCTATTTGCAAATAACCGAGACCTAAAACTCATGATAAATCACAAACAAGCACAAGTCATATTCCAAAGGACATCCATTAATTAACCCTTTAACCGATTAATTTTTCTCGAGAACTTTTGAAGAACGTTTTGATGACGAAGACGATTTAATATTTTCTCCCCCTTAAACGATGACCCGTTTTCTATTGAAAGAGCTGTAGTCATTGTTTAAAGAGTCAAACATTGATGAAAATATTTTCCAATTAATTTCTTGAAAAGATTGATTCGTGGTGGCAATAAGATTTCTCTTATTTAAACAAAATAATGCACTGAAACGTACACTAAGTCGTGTTAGACCAAGTTATAAAGTAAACTTGATCCCTTTGCATGATTTGGCTTGTAAACCATGCCCGAGAAAATTAATTCCCGTTGTGAGCCAACGTTTTCCAGGGAAATACGTGACTTTAATGCGAAAAACGGGTTGCAGTCAGAAATAACTACAAGCCATAATGGGCATGTTTTAAAAATGTACAACTTTTATACGGACTCTATTTATGGCGCCGTGTCAATATTGATCGACATTTCTAAAGCCGTAAATATTACCGTACTAAAAGACATGCCCGATTAAAAAGACGAAAATATTTTTGGGTTTTCTTGGTTTTATATTTTTTATGGTTTTTCTTGGTTTTATATTTTTTGTGGTTTTTCTTGGTTTTATATTTTTTATGGTTTTTGTAGGTTTTATATTTTTGTATTTTTCTTTTTGTGGTTTATATAGATACGATAATATACATGATCACGATCAAAGGATACGCATGAATAATTTACCACCACTATTCTGCTGATTCTTCTGCCAACTCTTTGAGAGTCGCTGGAGAGAAGGATTTCATGCCAAGCTTGTCGATCAAAAACTTGATTCGTCCTCGATCTAAGGCTTTTGTGAACATATCTGCCAGCTGATACTCAGTGGTGACAAAATACAGCTCGATCACTCCGTTTTCCACTTGCTCTTTAATGAAATGGTAGCGAATGTCGATGTGCTTTGCCCGAGAGTGTTGAACGTAGTTGCCGCAAAGGGCAATGGCGCTCTTGTTGTCACAATACATCGGGATTTTGTTGAATCCAAGACCGTAGTCAGTTAGTTGAGATCTCATCCAAAGGACTTGAGCACAACAACCGGACATGGCAATGTATTCAGCCTCCGTGCTAGAAATTGCAGCGCTTTTCTGCCTTTTTGAAGACCAACTAATCAATCTGTCTCCAAGGAGTTGCACAGACCCAGAAGTGCTACGCCTCGTGTCTTGACACCCAGCATGATCGGCATCTGCATATGATATTAAAGAAATAGAGGAATCTTTCGGATACCATAGACCACGATGAAGTGGTCCTTTGAGATACCGGAAGATCCTTTTAACAACATGTAGGTGCTTTCCGGTAGGCCGAGACTGATACCGGGCACACATGCATACGGCAAATTGCAGATCAGGTCGGCTAGCAGTCAGATAGAGAAGGGTGCCGATCATCCCACGGTAGAGTTTTGGATCGATAATAATCCCATTCCTATCTTCATCTAACTTGGATTTCTCCACCATTGGAGTATCCACGGGGTCATAATTTTCAAAGTTATATTTATTTTATGATTTTAGAGCATATTTGGATTGATTAATAAATATGCCTCTCGGATTCTGAGAAATTTGTAATCCTAAGAAAAATGAATTTTTTCCCATCATTGACATCTAAAAGCGTGTGGACATTATTTTCTCAAAGCGGTTTGACAGTTCTATGTTAGAGGCAGCAAATATTATATCATCGACATAAATTTGTACCAGTATCATGTCGTTGTCTTCCTTGAGAGTGAATAGAGTGGGGTCCACCTTGCCTTTGGAGAAGCCTTCCGAAATGAGATATGTTGAAAGGAGATCATACCACGCGCGTGGAGCTTGTTTCAACCCATAGAGAGCCTTCTTAAGCTTGTATACATGATTAGGAAACTCCGTGCTAACGAACCCATTCGGCTGACTAACATAGACTTCTTCCCTTAGTTCACCATTCAAAAATGTCGTCTTCACATCCATTTGATAGACGATCATGTTCATATGAGCAGCATACGCAAGGAAAAGTCTAATAGCCTCCAATCGTGCAACCGGAGCAAAAGATTCTTCAAAGTCAATACCCAAGGCTTGTTTGTATCCTCTAGTAACCAATCTAGCCTTATTCTTCAAAACTTCACCCATCTCATCGAGTTTAACCTTATAAACCCACAACAAAGTAAGGATGTTAACCTTGTCAGGGAGAGGAACTAATTCCCATACTTCAAGTCTTTGGAATTCATTTAGTTCCTCTTGCATGGCTTCAATCCAAGATGATTGAGTCATAGCATGTTGCCAGTTTTTAGGTTCAACTTCGGAGAGAAATGCATCAAAATAGCAATAGAGTGCACTCTCTTGTAATTGATGGCGTGTCGAGACTGGTCGATCGAGACATCCAATAATATTCCTAATTGGGTGATCTTTTGTCCATTTGGTGCTGTGATTTTCAATCCGTGGTGGTCTGGAGTGAACGATTGTAGGAGCTTCTTCTGAGGTAGACGCGGCTGAAGGATTTTCTGGTATCGGTATATCAAAGAATGGAAGCTCTTGTTGGTGAACATATTCCAAATCGTGATCAACAGAATCCTCTTCATCATCATTAGGCACAAGTAAGGGTGAAGATTCAGGTGTAGTTTGAGAATTACTTGGTGGAGGTGCATCCGGTTCAATGTTAATTGAAGATGCATTTGGTGAAGCTTCATTAGCTTGAGCAACAACTTAGGGATTAGAGGTATCACTACAGGTGCTGGAACTTCATCACTTGGGGGATCAAAGAATTCATCAAACAACGGTTGAAATAGTTTATCCCACTCGGGCCTTGTAGGTGGTATAAATGATGTAGAAGTAGGATTATTGGGAACTAATCCGGAACTAATAGCACCGGTTCCCATCTCGTGAAGCGCGGGTTCAGAGCTGCGTTGCTGAGAAGCCATCGTTGTCAGCTCATCAAAATCTGCGTCCATAGTTTCTACTATCTTACCAAGACGACGGTTGTAAATTCGGTATGCTTTCTTTGAGGGTGAGTAACCAATGAAAATACCTATATCGGCTTTCGGTTGAAGTTTGCCCAAATTCTCACTATTAATGTTTGGATAACAAAGAGCACCAAACATATGAAAGAATGAAACATCGGGTTTACGATCATGTAGAAGCTCGTAAGGTGTTTTTCCATGGCGTTTCCGAATGATAGAGCGGTTTTGGGTGTAACATGCAGTAGATACAGCTTCTGCCCATAAGAATAATGGAGCGTTCGCATAAATCAGCATCGTCCTAGCAGCTTCCATAAGCGTACGATTTCGTCTTTCAACGACACCGTTTTGTTGTGGAGAACGTGCAGTGGATGTTTCATGTGAGATACCAACTTCTTCATAGTAATCACGAAGAGTCTGGTTGACGAACTCTGTTCCATTATCAGTGCGAATACAGCGGACAGTAGTATTTAAACGTACCACTCACACTTTCGGTTCGCATTGGTCCACAAAGATCCATATGCAAAAGATGAAGTTTTTCTTGATTGGTGTCTTCAGCTTTGGGCTTGTATGATTTCTTGGTGCTTTTCCCCCTTGAACACGCGGAACATAAACGGTCCTTGTGAAATTTGAGCTTTGGAAGACCACGAACTAATTCGTTTTTAGCCAAATGATTAATAGCATCAAAGTTGAGATGAGATAATCTGCGATGCCATAACCATGACTTGGTCTTAGATGCTTTGGAGAGAAGACATACTGGAGAGGCGGCCATCATGTCTTGTAGGGACAAAGTATAAAGATTTGCACCACGAGACCCCTTCAACAAGTCTTTTCCTTCCAAGTTGCGGATGAAACAAGTGTGTTGTCGAAAAGCAACCTCTAGGTTGGAATCACAGAACTGTCCTACTGAAAATAAATTATGACCAAGACCTTCTACGTAGTATAACCTTGAAATCGTGACATTTCCAATCTGATATTCACCATACCTCATTATCTTTGCAATATGATCATTACCGAATTTTACCGTTCCAAGAAACTTGCTGACGAAATTTCGGAGCATCGAGCGATCTCTGGTCATATGCTTTGAGCAACCGGAGTCCAAATACCAGATGATGATTTGGACCACCTGAAAATATCACCAGACGAGGACAATGTATAGGTTTCGGAATCTGAATGTTCCTTGTTATTAGCAGGTACAGATTTAATGATCTTAGATTTGCTAACTTTAGGTTTCTTAGATTTCCTAGCCTTCTTCCTAGTTGGTGGTGTAGATTCAAGTTGGCTTAAATCCTGAGGTATTTCTTCACTGATAGGCACTATAGTGGGGGCTGACCTAATTAAAGGGCGTGGTTGCCATACTTTAGTGCTAGTGTGCCTAATTAAAGGACGCTGAGACCTAACCTCAATGGAAGCATTCCTAGTTAAAGGGCACATTTTTCCATCTAATGTAAAGGTCCTACCAGTGGGACGCCATTGCCATCCAACATGGGAACGAGTTCTCCCAGTTGGCTTCCATTCAAGATCATTCCTAATGGCATTCATTTCATTCACATGATCAATAAGACAGAAATCATGACGTTGAGAAAACATGCATTCATTACAATTCCAACATTTTAAATTAGAATTCACAAATGGTTTAGGCTTCTGCACAGGCGCATAGCTTTTAGTCTTAGCAACATGATTCTTTTTATTTAAATCTGAAATAACATCCCTCGGGTGAGCTTCTACTTTCTTCTTGATGGTACTACTAGTGAAGGGCTTGATCTTATCTTTCTTGAGTGGCGATCCTTTAGCCTTAGTAGACTCTTTTACTCCTGTAGAAGGCAAAGTGGGAACATTAGCAACAGATTTTAAAGGTGCCTTAGTTGATGGTGCCAATGACGGTTTTGCTCCTGTGGTTTTATTGAATGAAGTTACAACAATGGGGCGATTAGTGAGTAGTGTAGAACCCGGTTTTCCTATGTATTGTAAATATGCTAAGCAATATTGAACTCGCTGAATATATGCATGAGCTGAATAATAGTGACTGCTTGAGGGATCTAACGCATACAAATCATCTAAAATATCCCTAACAAGATCCACGTGCTTAATTGCATTCCTCATATAAACATCGTAAGTATCTGGATTTTACTTATGGAGCGGGTTCTTATAGAGCACCACTGAATTGGTTGATGGAGCGTTAGAGGACGGTGCAGAGTTTGTAGCTAAGTTATTAACAACTTCTTGTTGGGTGAAAAGAAGTGTCTCCTTTAACTCGTCCAAGACCATGTTTTTGTCAATGAGCTGGATATTTAAGTCAGAGATTTCCTCACAATTTTGGTTCAATTGTTCAACATAAGATTGTTGCTGTGCTGCATTAAAAGCTAAGCGTTCTTCTATTGAACCACAAAGAGTGGATAGTCCCTGTCTTGCCCGATCCATCTCCCCTAGAATAAACGAAAGTCTAGTTTCTAAGCACTGGTTTTTAGACTCTGCAGCCTCTAGTTCCAATTTTAGTGTTTCGTTCGATGACACATCTCTCTTTAATCTCATAATCTCTTCCTCTAATGCCTTAACTATCTCAATCATCTTGTCACTCGTCTCAACACTGTTTTCACAACCATTTGTTACCAAAAGATCCTCATTTTGAGTTTGCTGTTTTAATTCTAAAGATATACAATGTTGTTCAAGTTGATTAAAACGTTTTGTAAGTAAATTGTAAGAATCTTGAAGCTTTAAAAATTCAGCGTTAGACTCGTGACAAGAATGATTATCTACCTCATTTACAGTCTCAGCAATATTCTCACACCCCCAAATTCACTGCAGCGGAAGACTTGCTTTGGGGACTTGTGACTTCATGAGTATTCGAGAGCTTGATCCGAGAACGACCTCTACATGCCAAAAACCACAAAGAAGACTCCAAATAATCCACATAGTCAAGTACCTGAAATACATGCTTAAAAATGTCAACATAAAGTTGGTGAGTTCATAGGTTTGTTTTAAAACGTTTATGAAAAATTAGAGTTTTACCGACCACTGCACCTTGTAGTAAAATATAAGAGTTTAAAAATCACAGTTTCTGTTAAATAAACTTTCTTTGATAATTTCAAAGTTTATTAATAAAAAGAAAGTTTATTGATAAAAACTGAGTTTACTGTTAAAAGCAGAGTTTACTGATAGTAAATATAGCTTACTGATAACAACAGAGTTTTCTGGAAATAAATAGAGTTTTCTGATAAAACAGAGTTCACAGATAATAGTTAGCGTATTCTGATAAAAACAAAGCTCACTGATAAATAATAAAGTTTTCCAATAGAATAAAATTGTTTAATGAACCACAAGATTTTCCAACCACTTAGTGACAATATAACAAATACAAAGTCACTAAATAAAATAAGGCATTTATTATCGTCTAAGCTCATGACACCGAAGCGTTAACAACACCGGTAGTATAATCACATAATGCAGCCCCTACGGATGCCTAACCCACGACATCCGTCCACAGACTCAAATGAAACTGTGCCCGCTTGTCCTCTGTTGGACCAAGCCGGACAGGGGCGTCAACCCCGATAGATCTATCCATAACATTCGCGCTTTCGTCCGGTCATCCGGCCGAAATTAACGGTTCATGACAATGGGCCAAAGTAATTTGGTTAAAGCGGGAATTAGACCAATACATAAACGAGTATATGCACTTGTGTTCATTCTTGCAACCATTGTCTCTACCCGAGAATCAGTGAAAAGCAGTTAAAGTTTTGGGTTATAAAACTCACAATTGAAATTATAGTATCAACATTCATAAGTATAACATTTAGAGGAGTTGACCACTCAGCACGTAACAATTAAACCAGTTTCAAGATAGTTTATGACCAACCAAGTAAGCTTATGATTTGCTTATGACAATCAAGTAGTGTATACACAGTTATTGACAACCAAACAAGTTTAATATCAGTTTCTGACAAACAAGTAAGTTTATAAGTAGTTTCTGACCAAGCATGTACCTCCCCCAAAGAGCAATTATAAAACATTCATAACAAGATTTAAAGCAATAAAAGGTGGGGTATGAACTCACCTCGACGATGTAGAGCAAACGCTAGTGATGCTATTAATACGCTCCGCACAAACGAAAATCAATATGGCCTGGTCATGATGTTGTGGTTTACTAATCGGCTAAATCCAATAACTTAAAAAATGTGTATTTGAGTCCTCGATAGATATGTACATCAACGTTACCCGTTGATAATATATTTTAGTTACAAGTTATAATAGTTCGGTGGTTGGTTAAATAAAGTGAATAAATTAGGCACACACACACCAAATACGTAGTGTATTCCCTACACATTACGTAAACCGAAGATTAAAACATTCTTATGTTGAACTATATAATATAGACAACAATCTTACAAAATAAACTAATGTATATATTTATTTTACAGTTATTATATAAAGATCGTGATAAGAATAATTAGACAACATAGTTCGACACCTTATAAGGAAATCATCACTTAATTAATAATTCTCACTTTTAAGTAAAAGTATAACTTTGTTCGGTTTATCAATACAAAAGAAATCCACTTATTTTATCGGTTTATAAATATAATAAATTTATCGGTTTACAAATCTACTAGTACTTATTTATTTTGTTGGTTTATAAATATAATGAATTTATCGGTTTACATATATAATAGTAGTTTGTAGCAAACATATACCCAACTAGACTATTTAATTACCATAATTAGATAGAACCAAAAACAACCTATATGTTATAATTTAAAAGTCAAGTGCCCGATGTGAGCTATTAAAACACATATTTAAGCGTATAGTCATTTTTATAGTTCTCGTGATAACGATAATATTTGACATATCTATTTAACCATTTATATATATTTGTATATGTATACCACCGTTTAATCCATTATAATTAATTATAAAATTATATATGTTATTAGCCGATTTCTAAATCACAACAAACCACGAGCTAAAATCGCGCCCGGCACTTCTAAACCTTTGAAGTCTCGCGTCCGAGCTCTCCCGAAACTAATAATCAGCAAACCCGAACGCCCCTTTAAACTTTCTGAGATCCCAAACGCACCCTTATGGGCTGCTGCTAACCCAAACAACCTCTTAACACGCGCTGTCAATCCCAACACACCCTTACTACAGCTGGTAATCCCAAACGCACCCTTACTACTTAACATCAGTCCTAAACGCACCCATACTGCTGTTAACAGCATATCAAAACAGCCTGCTGCGTTTTTCTGCTAGTCCAACAAATCCTATGTCGTCTCACGCGCAACCAAACACGCCTTTATGTCGTCTCTACCACCCAAACGAACCTACTAGTGGTTTTACTGCTGAATCCAAACACGCCCCTTGTGGTGTTTCTACTGCACCGAAATGAACCCTTGTGTTATAACTAGAAACAAACGCCCCTAGTGGTGTTTTTAATCCCAACCCGGCGCACCTTTTGGAGGTGTTTTCTGCTAACCAAGCAAACACACAGTTGGTGCTGATGTAAACCTACACATCCTCATGGTGTTGCTGTTGTAGACAAACACCTTAGGCTGACCTAAACACCCTCACCTGGTATTTCTTCCGAAACAATCACCTCCTTACCGATCTATAACAATATAAGAACACCCTTTTGGCTGCATTTAAATCCGAAACAAACACACCACAATAGTGGGTGACTGTCGGTGATGGTTGCAACCCGAACGCACCCCAATGGTGGTGTCTTCTGCTGGTCAAATGGAGACAGCTAGTATGCCACGATGGTGAACAAGACCAGTAATGGCATCGTGATGGTGATGGAGATGGATGAACATGGTGGCTAACACAGCTCCGACGGATCTGATTAATCTGATAGTGCGTCGAGGGTGAAGGCGTGGTGGTGGTAACGGTAGTTCTAAAAAGTAGTGGGTGGCGATTGTGATTATCAAAGGTTGCGGCTGGTGTGTGGTCACAAGAGTGTTGGTGGATCTATGATAACAGAAATCAGTGGTGATGAGGTTGTGTTTCGTTGGTGGTGGGATGAGGGTTATATATATCTATTGATCAGATGATGAAGATAGTGGTTTAGGTAGTGGTCGTACACACCGGACGGCGGTGGTATTTTAGATGGTGGCAGCGGGAGATGGTGGTTTGGTGATGATAAGTGATGGATTCGAATGGTACATAACATGTATCTATTCGATCTATACATTCTAAGTGGCGGCGGCGGCAGATTCTGGTGGCCGGAATTACTCGCCGGAAAAAGTGTAGGCGCCGGAAATGGCTAGGGTTATGTGTGTGTTTGTCTAGGGTTAGGGTTTGAGGGGAAAATGAAATAAAACCCTAATTTTTGCTTATTTATACTAATAAACTTTTGATAAAACAAAATGAAAGGTTTTTAATAATACAAGGATTAAAAATGTAATTTTTCTTATAACTTTTGTTAATACATGATTCGGGACTCGTTTATAAAAGTAAAAATTTGATTCATTCAACGAATGTTGCGCCGTTCATTTCAAAATTACTTTTCCATTAAAGTAGAGTATTTACTCGACTAATTTTCACAATTGTCTACATTTTTATTTAAAATCGTTATTGTTTATCGTTTAACTCAAATAGTTGCGTTCATGGAAAAATAAAATTCCACTTGAATGTTCTCGTTTCCAACGTACGTTAATAAAACCAAAATAAAAATGTCAGATAATTCAATAAATATTTTTAGCAAATATTTCTGAGTAATTAAATATAAATTTAATTTATATCGCGTCAGTTTTTAGATTTTGCGCGGTATTTTACAATATGTAAAATAAACTCTCGTTTTTAATTAAAATAACTTTGATATCTCTCGAAAACGAATTTCGATTATTAAATAATATAAATTTTAATTATTTAAGGTCTAGAAAATTCCCGGTTGTCACAGTACATCCGTGTTATTTGAAGTTCGTCCTCGAACTCAATCATTGTTACCGTAATAAAAGTGTAGAGAAAAGGATTTGATGTTCTACCCCAATGTTCTATCGAATATACTTATATCTGCTCACAGATCATTCTGTCCGAACTTCTAAAATCGTGTTTCCACCAATAGTTAATTAGGTAAGCAATAGGTAGAAGAGGAATATATCTTAGCGGTTCTAAATGTCAATCTGACAAATCAACCATCGTTCATAGAACGATAAGAGAAACAAATTGAAGCGAAGAGTCTAGAAAAATCGACAGCTCTTAAAAGCCTATAAGGGTTCACCACCACCAGCCTATTAGGTTCACGTTGATCAGTAAATATTGAGGAAAATTCACGCAACAATTCAAGAATCAACGAAACTTAAGAGATCACTCGTCAAAACGTCGTAATGATAAAGATAATACGACGAAATACGATTACTTCGTACGGACCAATCATAAGTCAAAAGAAATACCCTTCCAAAACTGGAGTACTAAATCAATACCATAAATATACAGGATCACGTCGGGTATCATTAAGCCCACTTATTTATAATCTCATATTTGCATACAAAATCGTCCTAATCTATGCAAATATGTCATTATAAACTTATGGTTCGGTGATTTATGATTTCTTTATTCAACTGCAAAGGCGTCCCAATCCATTTGAATAAAGACTTTATAAATCATCCTACTTAAGTGTCACCCGAAAAATACCCAATTCATAATCGTTAAAATCTCTAAACGATAATATCCAAAATTACCAAAAGCAATAAGCATGAGTTGCAAATAAGTCGTCTTTTATAAGTAGACGTTTCGAGGGTACCGAATCAAAGAACATAAGTGTCGATAGGCGATAAGGCGATTGTAGACGTATATCAAGCAAAGAAACTCCCGGTTATAAGTAGGATAATTATATAGTACTCGGTTCTAAATAAGCAATCATCCAATCACACAAAACCTTCCCATCCTCGAGGAAGACTCATCAAACATCAAGCTGAGTAATAACTTATCATAACCCAGCCTCGAAACGCACTCACAAAGAATGGCCCCGGGTTTTGTTATGAATTATTACACATCTCAACCTTTCGATGACTCAGCTCGACTTTGAGCATACAACATATTCCATATTATTACGTAAGACTACGAGTCTTACCCACCCTCGAGGTAATCCATCAAAAATCATAGGTTGTGTAACGTCCCATACTTAATTCCATCTCACACTTAATCAAACATGAGGCCCACCGAGGCATAGTTAAGTATTGTTACACCTCTCAACCTTTTTGAATGAATTAACTCGAACCTGGGGATTACTCACGACCAATCATTAACAAAATTTCACATAATGTCTCTAGGTTTTGTTATAAAACGAACTGCGGGACCATTGTGTAACTCACAATGCCCAATAAATGTTCTACCGTTCACATATAAAAATATGATATATGTCTAATTGCCCTAGTCAATCGATCAAACTCATGTAAACAAGTAATAACATGACAGGCAGCGAAGCAATAGCAATCATGCATTGCAAATATTCATATAGCAACGGAATAGTATGATGCGATGAGTGTTACTACTAAATAAAACGAGAGCCGGTTATAGTCTAGTGTTACTAATGCAACCTAATTCTCTATAACCAAGGCTTTGATACCAATCTGTCACACCCCCAAATTCACTACAGCGAAAGACTTGCTTTGGGGACTTGTGACTTCATGAGTATTTGAGAGCTTGATCCGAGAACGACCTCTACATGCCAAAAACCACAAAGAAGACTCCAAATAATCCACATAGTCAAGTACCTGAAATACATGCTTAAAAATGTCAACATAAAGTTGGTGAGTTCATAGGTTTGTTTTAAAACGTTTATGAAAAATTAGAGTTTTACCGACCACTGCACCTTGCAGTAAAATATAAGAGTTTAAAAATCACAGTTTTTGTTAAATAAACTTTCTTTGATAATTTCAAAGTTTATTAATAAAAACAAAGTTTATTGATAAAAACAGAGTTTACTGTTAAAAGCAGAGTTTACTGATAGTAAATATAGCTTACTGATAACAACAGAGTTTTCTGGAAATAAATAGAGTTTTCTGATAAAACAAAGTTCACAGATAATAGTTAGCGTATTCTGATAAAAACAAAGCTCACTGATAAATAATAAAGTTTTCCAATAGAATAAAATTGTTTAATGAACCACAAGATTTTCCAACCACTTAGTGACAATATAACAAATACAAAGTCACTAAATAAAATAAGGCATTTATTATCGTCTAAGCTCATGACACCGAAGCGTTAACAACACCGGTAGTATAATCACATAATGCAGCCCCTACGGATGCCTAACCCACGACATCCGTCCACAGACTCAAATGAAACTGTGCCCGCTTGTCCTCTGTTGGACAAGCCAGACAGGGGCGTCAACCCCGATAGATCTATCCATAACATTCGCGCTTTCGTCCGGTCATCCGGCCGAAATTAACGGTTCATGACAATGGGACAAAGTAATTGGGTTAAAGCGGGACTTAGACCAATACATAAACGAGTATATGTACTTGTGTTCATTCTTGCAACCATTGTCTCTACCCGAGAATCAGTGAAAAGCAGTTAAAGTTTTGGGTTATAAAACTCACAATTGAAATTATAGTATCAGCATTCATAAGTATAACATTTAGAGGAGTTGACCACTCAGCACGTAACAATTAAACCAGTTTAAAGATATTTTATGACCAACCAAGTAAGCTTAAGATTTGCTTATGACAATCAAGTAGTGTATACACAGTTATTGACAACCAAACAAGTTTAATATCAGTTTCTGACAAACAAGTAAGTTTATAAGTAGTTTCTGACCAAGCATGTACCTCCCCCAAAGAGCAATTATAAAACATTCATAACAAGATTTAAAGCAATAAAAGGTGGGGTATGAACTCACCTCGACGATGTAGAGCAAACGCTAGTGATGCTATTAATACGCTCCGCACAAACGAAAATCGATATGGCCTGGTCACGGTGTTGTGGTTTACTAATCGGCTAAATCCAATAACTTAAAAAATGTGTATTTGAGTCCTCGATAGATATGTACATCAACGTTACCCGTTGATAATATATTTTAGTTATAAGTTATAATAGTTCGGTGGTTGGTTAAATAAAGTGAATAAATTAGGCACACACACACCAAATACGTAGTGTATTCCCTACACATTACGTAAACCGAAGATTAAAACATTCTTATGTTGAACTATATAATATAGACAACAATCTTACAAAATAAACTAATGTATATATTTATTTTACAGTTATTATATAAAGATCGTGATAAGAATAATTAGACAACATAGTTCGACACCTTATAAGGAAATCATCACTTAAAAAATGTGTATTTGAGTCCTCGATAGATATGTACATCAACGTTACCCGTTGATAATATATTTTAGTTACAAGTTATAATAGTTCGGTGGTTGGTTAAATAAAGTGAATAAATTAGGCACACACACCAAATACGTAGTGTATTCCCTACACATTACGTAAACCGAAGATTAAAACATTCTTATGTTGAACTATATAATATAGACAACAATCTTACAAAATAAACTAATGTATATATTTATTTTACAGTTATTATATAAAGATCGTGATAAGAATAATTAGACAACATGGTTCGACACCTTATAAGGAAATCATCACTTAATTAATAATTCTCACTTTTAAGTAAAAGTATAACTTTGTTCGGTTTATCAATACAAAAGAAATCCACTTATTTTATCGGTTTATAAATATAATAAATTTATCGGTTTACAAATCTACTAGTACTTATTTATTTTGTTGGTTTATAAATATAATGAATTTATCGGTTTACATATATAATAGTAGTTTGTAGCAAACATATACCCAACTAGACTATTTAATTACCATAATTAAATAGAACCAAAAACAACCTATGTGTTATAAATTAAAAGTCAAGTGCCCGATGTGAGCCATTAAAACACATATTTAAGCGTA
Source organism: Glebionis coronaria (assembly GCA_025667525.1). Taxonomy (NCBI): domain Eukaryota; kingdom Viridiplantae; phylum Streptophyta; class Magnoliopsida; order Asterales; family Asteraceae; genus Glebionis; species Glebionis coronaria. The sequence continues at coordinate 601,278,055 of CM046878.1, read as the reverse complement.
TAGTCATTTTTATAGTTCTCGTGATAACGATAATATTCGACATATCTATTTAACCATTTATATATATTTGTATATGTATACCACCGTTTAATCCATTATAATTAATTATAAAATTATATACGTTATTAGCCGATTTCTAAACCACAACAAACCACGAGCTAAAATCGCGCCCGGCACTTCTAAACCTTTGAAGTCTCGCATCCGAGCACTCCCAAAACTAATAATCAGCAAACCCGAACGCCCCTTTAAACTTTCTGATCCCAAACGCACCCTTATGGGCTGCTGCTAACCCAAACAGCCTCTTAACACGCGCTGTCAATCCCAACACACCCTTACTGCAGCTGGTAATCCCAAACGCACCCTTACTACTTAACAGCAGTCCTAAATGCACCCATACTGCTGTTAACAGCAGATCAAAACAGCCTGCTGCGTTTTTCTGCTAGTCCAACAAATCCTATGTCGTCTCACGCGCAACCAAACACGCCCTTATGTCGTCTCTGCCACCCAAACGAACCTACTAGTGGTTTTACTGCTGAATCCAAACACGCCCCTTGTGGTGTTTCTACTGCACCGAAATGAACCCTTGTGTTATGACTAGAAACAAACGCCCCTAGTGGTGTTTTTAATCCTAACTCGGCGCACCTTTTGGAGGTGTTTTCTTCTAACCAAGCAAACACACAGTTGGTGCTGCTATAAACCTACACACCCTCATGGTGTTGCTGCTATAGACACACACCTTAGGCTGACCTAAACACCCTCACCTGGTCTTTCTTCCGAAACAATCACCTCCTTACCGATCTATAACAATATAACAAACACCCTTTTGGCTGCATTTAAATCCGAAACAAACACACCACAATAGTGGGTAACTGTCGGTGGTGGTTGCAACCCGAACGCACCCCAATGGTGGCGTCTTCTGCTGGTCAAATGGAGACAGCTGGTATGCCACGATGGTGAACAAGACCAGTAATGGCATCGTGATGGTGATGGAGATGGATGAACATGGTGGCTAACACAGCTCCGACGAATCTGATTAATCTGATAGTGCGCCGAGGGTAAAGGCGTGGTGGTGGTAACAGTACTTCTAAAAAGTAGTGGGTGGCGATTGTGATTATCAAAGGTTGCGGCTGGTGTGTGGTCACAAGAGTGTTGGTGGATCTATGATAACAGAAATCAGTGGTGATGAGGTTGTGTTTCGTTGGTGGTGGGATGAGGGTTATATAGATCTATTGATCAGATGATGAAGATAGTGGTTTAGGTAGTGGTCGTACACACCGGACGGCGGTGGTATTTTAGATGGTGGCGGCGGGAGATGGTGGTTTGGTGATGATAAGTGATGGATTCGAATGGTACATAACATGTATATATTCGATCTATACATTCTAAGTGCCGGCGGCGGCAGATTCTGGTGGCCGGAATTACTCGCCGGAAAAAGTGTAGGCGCCGGAAATGGCTAGGGTTATGTGTGTGTTTGTCTAGGGTTAGGGTTTGAGGGGAAAATGAAATAAAACCCTAATTTTTGCTTATTTATACTAATAAACTTTTGATAAAACAAAATGAAAGGTTTTTAATAATACAAGGATTAAAAATGTAATTTTTCTTATAACTTTTGTTAATACATGATTCGGGACTCGTTTATAAAAGTAAAAATTTGATTCATTCAACGAATGTTGCGCCGTTCTTTTCAAAATTACTTTTCCATTAAAGTAGAGTATTTACTCGACTAATTTTCACAACTGTCTACATTTTTATTTAAAATCGTTATTGTTTATCGTTTAACTCAAATAGTTGCGTTCATGGAAAAATAAAATTCCACTTGAATGTTCTCGTTTCCAACGTACGTTATTAAAACCAAAATAAAAATGTCAGATAATTCAATAAATTTTTTTAGCAAATATTTCTGAGTAATTAAATATAAATTTAATTTATATCGCGTCAGTTTTTAGATTTTGCGCAGTATTTACAATATGTAAAATAAACTCTCGTTTTTAATTAAAATAACTTTGATATCTCTCGAAAACGAATTTCGATTATTAAATAATATAAATTTTTATTATTTAAGGTCTAGAAAATTCCCGGTTGTCATAGATATTTACAGAGAGATCATGCACATCATCACATATATTCACAGCATCATAGTTATTCATAGCGGATGTAAGCTCATTCGAATAATTAACATTCACAGTAGTAAGCACATCACACGATATTACTTGGGACAAGAATCGGTCATATTCGGATAAAATCTTTTCCTTTTCAATTAATTGTAGTTCGTAAGCGGTGTCCATTTCATAAAACACTTTTTGAACTTCTTTAATTTCAAAATCGAGATTTTCCGAAAGAGATGCAAAACTTCCTTTTGGACTTTCGACAAAAGGGTTGATCTCATTCTTAAACACCTCGTTCATGTGTTCGAAAGCCCATTCTCCGGCGTTTAGACCATTTGAAGTCGTACATTCCCGGATGACCTTGTCAAAACTAGCAAAGTATTGATCTTGTAAGTTTATCCATACAGTGCTAATAGGTGGAAGATCCTTTGGAATTTCCTTAGGTCCTTCCATTTTGACAAGTGTAGGAAGTGTACTAGGGTTTTCTTTATTTAACATGTAGGTTGGTGTTGTGATGAGATCTTTATCAATATGGAAGCGAATTCTAAAGTCCGTTTTTGCAAGCTCTTGATTCATTTTAAAATAATCACACTAAGGATATTTTGCAAAGTTGTATGACCGACTCTCATCAACTAGAGCCTTATTCTTGTGATCCTCAAAAATAACAATCGGATCTAAGACCAATCCTAATTTGGTTGCATCATAAAGTCTTGGATTATGGATAAAAGCTTGTCTTGCATACCGTGGGTTAGGGGGAAGGTCTTTTGACGCGATAAGTTAAATTCTCTAAACGATGAGTCAAATAAGTGCACTAGTTGAGAGGCAGCGTATTGTCTTAAAAGCAAATAATCTAAACTCTTAATTTTATTAGCCGCATTAATTTCCATTTCATTCTTTTTAGACTCGAGTAATTCAAAATCCGTTTGAAGTTTGTGAAAATTAGTGACCACTAACTCTTTTTCTTTAAGTTCGTTGGAAAGATTTGCTCTTAAGGTTTCAATTTCTTGCAAATGACCCATTTGTTTGTTTCGAAAATGATCATATTCGGGATTTGTTAGAACATTGGAAGAAGGAACTAATTCCAAAGTTTGAACTTTTTCGTTGCACAAGGCAAGCTCAGCCAACAGATTCTTATTTGTAGCTAGGGTTTCTAAAAGTGCAGTATTCATTTGGCTAAGTAACTTTGCAGGAACCATGACCAAATCTTGTTGAGCAGGAATATGCGTATGCGAAATGACTCCCGGTTGTGATTCACTCAAAGTCTGGGGACTTGCATTGATATTACTATCATTGATTGTCTCCTCATTTGAAAGACTCACCACCGAAGACTCATTCGGATCAGCACCCTCTTTCTCAACTTGATGTGGTTGAATACTAGTATCAGTGGTATTAGTAAGTACCTCAGATATTTGATCAGACCCAAAGCTAGAGATAGTTGCCATAAGAGCTGCTTGAGCAGATTGAAGATCATCACAGTCTGAATCGTAAGCATCCAGATGATCTGCTTGGTATGTTGCATTCTATGTAGTGAGAACTTCTTGTTCCGCAATCCCTGGATCAGCAAGAAATGCTAGCTCCTCTTCATCAAGTTCATGTCCTTGTGCCTGAGCGTTCACCAAATAAATCTTCTCTGCAAACCATTGACCATCCCTTCTCCTCTTGGGTTTTGTGCAATCCCTAGACATGTGACCTTCTTCCTTACAGTTGTAGCATGTAATCATTCTCAACTTACCTGTGGAATTAGCCCGTGGAGGAGTGTTGACCATTGGAGCAGGAATGACCATGCGTGTATTGGTGGTTGATGTAGTGGGTCTCCCCTGATAAGGTTGAATAGGTTGAACCATTACCTTGCCATTCTTAATGGTAGCTTGTTGTCGAGAATTGGATGAATTCCTCAGCTGATTGTTAGTAGGAGTTGGTCCTCTAAATCCTCGTTTGCTCAATGTCCTTGTGAGATAAGCAGACATAGTGGCTAACACTTCAGCTGGGTCAGTTCCTTGTTTGAATTCAGGAATGGGAACCTCATCATTGTCACAATACATTGCCTGGTCTTGTTGAGCGGCATAAGCACTAGAAGGAGTACTGATGTGGTCAGAATAACTTGGTGGATATGCTGCATTTTCTTGATATGGAGAGTATGATGACTGAGCATAGGGTGCAATGCTTGCTGGTGAATATGGGTGAGGTTATGGAGCATATTGTGATGCGTGTGGTTCTCTCTGAGACAAAGGTGCCTTAAACCGATATTGTTGCTGATGTGAGGTGGGTGGTTACGGTAGAATCGAATATTGGGGGAAGCTTGGAGTCATGTACGGTGATGGATGATAAGCTTGGTGTCCCATGATATAAGGAGTGTTGTTATATGACAAGCTTGGTTGATTTGCCATCAAAGCTAAAGATTTGGGGTACATACCTCGAGGCGAACGGTGCATGATCACGTGTTTCTCATGCTGCTGGAGAAAAGCATAGAGTTGGTCCAAATTGCACTTATGCAAATCCCTAGTTAACTTAACATCAGTAATATACTCACCCCATTCAGCTTGAGGTAAACTATTCAAAAACTTGGTGTTAACCTAGAATGAAGCAATCACGAGATTGTACACATTCAAATCATTCATGAGAGTGAATCTGAAGTAGTTGTCGTGAAGCGTTTCCTCTGGACTGTACGTGAACCTATCAAACAGATCATACAACTGACATTCGCGTTCCTGTTTAGTAAGAGACGTACCTTGTAGAAAAATCTGTAGACGTTCCCATAACTCCTTTGCAACAGTATATTGACTTACCATTCGATAGATGTCATGTGGAAGAGCTTGGAGAATGGTTTGAAGAGCCTTTTCGTCTGCATCGGCAATAAGTTGTTGAGCTGGCGTAAGTTCTTCAAACTCCCGTGGTCGAGTCACATTGTTAACAACGATGGTACCATAATCAAGTGGACCATTTAGAATTGACTTGACCATAAGCCTCCCATATGTCGGTTTTCCCTTAATGTATGACATCATACGGCCTTGCCATGCTTCAAAGACTTCTTTAATGAGCATTGGAGGGCGATTATTCGTTCCCGTAATGACGGAAATATCCGTAAGTGATGTCATTTGAGGTATTAATGAACTCGGATTCATTTTCATCAGTTTAAAGAATCAAAGATTATCGGTTGATCGAGCAGTGAAGTAAGGTTGTGAGTTGTGTTGTGTTGTTGAATTAAAGCGTGTGTAAGAAACCAAGATTAAATCTACTAAAAATCGTCGAAAAAACTCGTAAAATACCCCTTGATCCGGAATAATTAAGTTGATTCGGAATAAATACCTTAATGTGAAAAAGATCTTGGTTCGAAATAATTACCTTGATTCGGAATACTTGGTTGATTCGGAATACTTGGTTGATCCGGAATACTTGGTTGATCCGGAATACTTGGTTGATCCGGAATACTTGGTTGATACGGAATACTTGGTTGATCCGGAATAACAGTTGATCCGGAATAACCTGTTGATTCGGAATGCCTTGTTGATCCGGAATAAACTGTTGATTCGGAATGCCTCGTTGATCCGGAATAAACTATTGATTCGGAATGCCTCGTTGATCCGGAATAAACTGTTGATTTGGAATGCCTTGTTGATCCGGAATAAACTGTTGATTCGGAATGTTTTGTTGATCCGGAATAAACTGTTGATTCGGAATGTTCTGGGAAAAACGAATTTGAGACCAAATAGCCTACCTTTTGTGTTTTTTCTTAGAACACACGAATCTAAACCCGATTTTTGACCAAAAACCACCAAAAGTTTTGTGATTTCTACCAAAATAAGCTAAACCCAACACTTATCTAATAATCCCAACAACAAAACACCAAAAATTACAAGATTCAAGGTAGATTTTCCTAAAAATCACTAATACTATCAAAAACTAAAAAGCAACACAAATCCTTACCTTAAATCACCCCATGGCTCTTGATACCAATTGTAGAATTGTGATAATCTTATGAATCAATAAGGTGGGTTGATGGTTTTAGAGAGAGAAAGTAGTGAGAGAAAGTGAGAGAGAATATGTGTTTTATTTAATCAAAAGTGAAACAACCAACCAACCCCCTTTCCATGGTGGAAAGGGGTATTTATATCCAAGCCACTAATGGGCTTGGGCCGACCCATGACAAGCCCATGGGTCGGTTTTACTTAACAAAGTAAACAAACATTAACTACGAGCTATACAACATTCAATAATATCGTGGAGTGACCGATACTTCTAATATACGTTAAAAACGTATTTCTAACAGTTATGTTTGTGATAACAAGTATTTTTGTTTTGTCAAGATGTTGGTCTTAAATGTTTTGGTTGTCATATTTCGTTAGGAGAATGATAATAATGGATTAGTTCGTTGAAAATAATAAAATTACAAATAAAATAGTCGTGAAACAAAACTACATTATTTTCTATTACTTTTGTACATAAGCGGATACCGTTGTGACCGTAAGAAACTACACAAACACAATGAACAAAAAATTCGATAAAGCTTCAAAAGGAGTGACTTCAAAAGAAACGGTTCTTGTTTTTTATAAACTCATTATAACTTTGAAACTTTAAAAACTTTTAATACTTATAAGATAAAAAGACTTGAAGAGAAATCCAACAATCCATGCCAACTTAAACTAACAAACAAACAAATCTTTCATTAAAATAAGACTTAACTACAAAATCGGCTCCTCTAGTTTGCTCGAAATTACAGATTTAGTCCATTTTCAATTTCGTAATGGATATGGTCTTTGTGGTGTTAACATGTATCAGATTCAGTCCATTTTGACATGGAATGACCAAAATACCCTCACCAAGAAAATATAAGGTAGAAGGTAGGTGTATTTTTTGTCATTTCACATACCTTGTTAGACAAAATGAACTAAATACGATACATGTTAAAACCACAGGAATTGAATTTGTTACAAAATTGAAAAATAGACTAAACCCGTAATTTCTAACAAAACATGGAACATTTATGCAGTTAACTCTAAAAATAAGTAACCTATTAAAACTAAAAAGATAGATTACAAAAATTATAAGTTTTCGCTTTAACCTATCTCCTTGAGTAAATTAAAACACGACTTTACACGTTAATTGAAGAATCGGCGGTTAAGATTGAGAAGTTGAAGGTCGAACATGTCTCGTATCATGTGCACTATGATCCATTGCTTATGGCAGTGATAGTGCATTTAATGAAGATGAGTCCAAAGATCTTAATAATCCCATAGCCCTTTTTGGGTAGTCCTTGTGAGATCGACTTGATGTATACAAGGTTGAGTCTTTATGAGTCACAATATAATAATTTTTTTTATAGACGAGCTTAAACCACTTTAGTTAGTGTAAAGGTTGGTCACCTTCTATGAAAGACTTTGGTTGTCTTTTCAGATCACCTACGAGTATTTAAGGTTCACTCGTGACCATTAAAAGCATTCGTTTGACTCTATCACGGAACTTGCTAAAATTTAAGAGTTTATAGGTGTTGTAGGGTCTAATGTCGAGTGTATGTGGTTAAATAGTTCAAACCGTACTCAAAAGTAGGGTCTTTCCTATTTTTATAAGAACTTCTGTATCGAAAAAAAATGAAATCTCCATCTTTCCAATTTTTATAGGAACTTCTGTATCATAAACAATGATATCTCCAAGAGAAGTTAACCACTTCAACTAATTAGTCTTCTCATTTCATTATAACATCAATTTAAATCTAAATATTGATACAAATTTATCACATCATACTCTTTTTTTGCTTCAAATATTTTAGTTAGTGGCATCTATTTTATGTGGATTGTTGGAATTATATTATACTCTTTATTATGTGTTTGTATAACGTTAAAATAATAGATGGTTACTGTATCACCATTCCTGATGTCTCATAAAAAAATTTCTTACGCGTCTCTCTCACAAAACCTTTTCATAAAATAATCCCTCTTTCTCCCTTACGAAGATCCTTACCTTCACTCGTCGATATACGTGTTCTTGAGTTTGTATAGTCGTCGAACATGTGTTTCCTACTTCCAAACCCCGGTATAAAAACCTCCTCTTTCTCTCATTGATTCTCACTTCCAAATCTTCATACTTTGATCAGGTTTGTTGGTTTTCACTCTTTTTTCCTTCGATTTGGGTTGCTTTTGAGATTAGGCTGTGTCTTTTGGCAATTGATTGGGTTTTTATGATGTTGGTCATGTGTTCTTTCTTGATTGCATGTGCTGCCTCTTGTGGGTTGATTAATCAATTAAGGTTTTTGTATGCTTCTTTTTAATTGTTAGTATTCATAATGATGTTAATTATTGTTATTGATAATGATTCAACCATGGTTTATATTAACAAATATAAAGAGTATAATTAGGTTTCTTACGTGTTCTTGAGTTTGTATAGTTGTCATAAGGTACGGATATTCCGTCCTTCAGTATGGGCATTCTCTTCCTTTATTGGGATTCCCCGTTTGAAGCCAACTGTTTTCCCCAGTATTTTACTTATTTTGAATGTGTATGTTTTGCTTTAAATGTCTGAGCTATATATATATGCATGCCACGTCATCTAGTTATGGAGGTACCATAACCATAACACTGGAGTCACCAGTGTTATGACTTCCCTATGACGGAGTGATTGCTCGTGGCGTCCCTTTTCAGTTTGGCCATTTATTTATATTATCATGTGGGCCGTATGAGTGCATCCTAGTTACATGTTTTACAGGATTTTCATGGTGAATGTGGTGTGTGCCTTGCATCCTTCATAAGGAATTTATTCCTCCTACCCAGACCAGTATAATGTGTTTCTCACTTCCAAACCCTGGTGTAAAAACTTGCTCTTCTCCCATTGTTTCTCACTTCCAGATCTTCATACTTTAATTAGTTTTCTTGGTTTTCACCTTGTTTTTTCTTTCGATTCGGGTTGCTTTTGAGATTAGGTTGTGTCTTTTGGCAATTGATTGGATTTTTATGTTGTTGGTAATGTGTTCTTTCTTAATTGCATATGCTGCCTATGGTGGGTTGATTGATCAACTAGGGTTTTGGTCAGTTTCTTTTTAGTTGTTAGTATTCATAATGAAGTTAATTATTATTATTGATAATGATTAAACCATGGTTTATACTAACAAATAATAAAGAGTATAATTAGGTTTCTTACAAGTTCTTGAGTTTGTATAGTCGTCAGACATGTGTTTTCCACATCCAAACCCTGGTATAAAAACCTGCTCTTTCTCCCATTGTTTCTCACTTCCAGTTCTTCATACTTTGATTAGGTTTGTTGGTTTTCACCCTGGTTTTTTCTTTCGATTCGAGTTGCTTTTAAGATTAGGTTGTGTCTTTTGGCAAATGATTGAGTTTTTATGTTGTTGGTCATGTGTTCTTTCTTGATTGCATGCGCTCCTTGTGGTGGGTTGATTGATCAATTAGGTTTTTTGTAAGTTTCTTTTTAGTTCTTAGTATTCATAATGATGTTAATTTTTATTATTCAAAATGATAGAACCAGGGTTTATACTAACAAATAATAAAGATTATAATTAGGTTTCTTAGTTGTTGCAACATCTGTTTTAATTGATGTTCTATTATTTGTGGATTTTACAACCTTCGTTTGGTCGAAGTAATGGATGTTTTATAATTTGGGGGTGTTGGAACCTTCGTTTGATTGGAGTCAACCTTCGTATGATTGAAGTCATAGTTTAGTTCATGTTGTATATAATTTGGGGGGTTTTGCAACCTTCGTTTCATCGAGGCAATGGTTATGGTTATTTATTATATCTCCCATTGTTTTAGGTATTGGATGATAATTTGGGGGTTTTGGAACCTTCGTCTGATTGAAGTGATAGTTGTGGTTCTTGATTAATTCGCGGGTTGTCATGAGTTTGAAAGCCTTTGAAAAAGCTAAGACGGCCCACAGTTTGACAGGGATTCTACTACATTTGCAGCCAAGGTGGGTGTGTCCTGTCTTTTTTATTTGGCATATCCAACATTTGGGGTTTTGAAGCCTTCGAAAAACCTGATACTACCCACAGTTTGGCAGGGAAATCTAGCATGTTTGCAACCACAGTGGGTATGTCTTGTCTTTTATATTTGGCCTACCTAACATTCAGGGGTTTTGGAACCTTCAGTTTATTGAAGTGATATTTGTGGTTGTTGATTAATTCACGGGTTGTGATGAATCTGAAAGCCTTTAAAAAGCTACGAGTACCCACGATTTGGCAGGGCAATCTACTACATTTGCAGACACGGTGGGTGTGTCCTATCTTTTATATTCGGTCCTACTACGTTTGCAGCCACGGTGGGTGTGTTATCTCTTTGATGCTTGGCCTATCCGAACCTTATTAGTTCTTTGTGTGCAAAATAAATAATGATAGTATAATATACACTTGGTTGGCGATGCAACCTTTTGAGGTTGGCGCCATACCGGGTGTACGGTCTGATTTATAATTATTAAACTTGCAAGTGGTTAGGTGTTACTTACAAGTGGGAATCTGTATGTCGCATAACTTAAACCTCATGCTCTTTCTATTTCGTTTCAGAACGTGAGAAAGGCGTATCTTGGCAGGGCGTTTACACGAACGCAATCGACGGTCTTTCCGGTTCGATTATGCGCATTTACTTGGCTTTTGAAAAAGGGACATGTATTGTTCCATTGTTCCTGGTGTCTCACAAAATATTTTTCTTATGCGCCTCTCTCACAAAACATTAACATAATATAATATGTCGGTATCCCTTCCGAACATGTTTAGCTCCACCGGGCAGTGTACGTGTTCTGAATTTGAATATTCGTTCGACATAGGAACAAAATCTACATGAAGCTCTGTTTTTGTGGGTTGTTTTCAGTGATGGAATAACAGGTATCCTTTTCGTTTTGTTCTTTTATTACTGTTAAGAAAGGTTCACTTTTTTACTTACTTTCTAAACTTTATAACTTTTACCTTAAATATTCATTTTAGGAATGGAATGTGTGTCTTATTTTGTTCACAGTGAACATAAGGTTTTGTAGCTTCATGCTCTACAAAGGAGATGTTGCTTTTAATTCTACTCTTAGCCTCGTACATATTAAAAATACATAACAATAAGATGTCGGCTTAAATTTGCTTTGGCGAATTCTAGATGACAGTTGTCTTTAGGCCCAACGTTTGGCATGATAATATGTTATGTTTGCAACCACGGTGGGTACTCATAACTCTGGCTGCAAATTTTATCTGATGCGTTTCACGTTTTATCCTATTCTAATAAGGATATGTGTTCGCCGGAAGTAGAAAGTGGCTAATGATACGGTTCTAAAAGGCAATGATGATAATGTGTCACTATTTCTAGCTATATTTGACAAGATTTCGGGTTACGTGCCTCTTGGTTGGGTAAACTGGCCAAGTTTGCAGTCGTAGGGGCCATACACATGTGTGGACTGACCAAAATGAATTTAGTGTTGGTATAAGGGTTCTAAAAGGCAATAATGATAATGTGACAATAATCCCAACTTTATTTGATAACATTTCAGGTTATGTGCCTCCTGGTGGGTAAACTGGGCAAGTTTAGCCACGACGACCATATGCATATATATGATTGCTCCCTTACCTAAGCCTATTAAAACAAGTACTATTTGTTATTTATATACGAACAAATAAAAATGATTATAATACGGGAGTAGAGTGTCCTTGCCCTAACACAGTCACGTAAGAAGAATTTTTTTTGAGACACCAAGAACGATGGGATAGTAACCATCTATTTTTTTAACTTTATACTAATTAATGACTTTTTCTTTAGGCCCATGGTTTGGCATGGCAATCTGCTTTATCTGAAGCCACGGTGGATTGGTGTTGGTGTTTTGTGAAAGAGGCGCGAAAGGAAATGTATTGTGAGATACCGAGATTGATAGAACAATAGTATTATTATCAGAAGATGCTGATTTCAATTTTCCTTGGCTTCCTCAGGATAACGTTTATGTTTAGGCCCGCTCTTGGGATGGAAATCTGCTATGTTTGCAGCCATGATGGGTGTCAACATTTCTAACTGTATTTGACAAAATTTCAGAACACGTGTCTCCCGGCGAGATAAACTGTGCAAGTTTGCAGTCATGACGGTCATACACTTGTATCCGATTGCTCCTTTATCTCATCCTAAAAGAAATGTTTTTTGGAATACCATGTCCAACGACTATACAAATTGAAGAGCACATACACCGGCGAGTGAAGCTATAGATATTTGTAGGGGAGAAAGAGGCATTATTTTTATGAAAATGCTTTGTCAGAACAGTTGTTTATAGGAGTAGTTCGTATCTTGGCCTCGCACCTATAAAAATATTAGAATGAGAAGATTTCGACTTAAAATTGCCTTGGCATCTTCTGGATGACGTTTGTCTTTAGGTCCATGGTTTGAAATGGCAATTTGCTATGTTTGCAACTACAGTGGGCACGAAAAACTTACAAGTGGTTAGGCATTTCTTACAAGTGGAAATCTGTATGTTGCATAAGTTAAGCCTCATGCTCTTGTAGTGTCGTTTCAGAACATAAGAAAGGCCGTATCTGGACGTTTACATGAGCGCAACCATAACGGTCTTTCTGATTTAATTAAAAATCTGTTAGCCATAAACAATAGGGTAATAGAGGTTTTTATACAATGGTTTGTAAGTGGAAAGCACATGTTCGAAGGCTATGCTACATTAAAACATTTTGGCTATAAGTGTGACGTTCACAAATCTGATGCTTTTCACGCTTTGTCTTATTCTGATAAGGTTTTAATTTCCCTGAAGTAGTCAGTGGCTAATGATAACGTATCTAAAAGGCGGTGATGATAATGTGTCAACATGTCTAACTGTATTTGACAAGCGCTCGGGTTATGTGCCATATGGCGGGATAAATTGAGCAAGTTTGCAGCCATGGCGGCCATACGCTTATATCGGATTGCTCCTTTATCAAAGCCTAAGAAAACAAGATTGGAATATTTAAGCAATAACTTTTCAATCAAGGTTTTTCGTACTCGAAAAATTGATGTTTAAAAAACAAATATTATACTCTTTATTATTTGTTGGTATAATGATAATAAATAGATGGTTACCGTTTCACCATTCTCGGTGTCTCACAATTTTTCAAAACCTGGACATAAACAGGTTTGGATCCATAACTAATCCTATGGATCCTTAGGAATGAGATCTTCTTTTAGATCGTGTAGTTTCCCTTAATGGTCATAGTTAAAGGAACAATCCATATGTAGCCGAGAACTATATCAATGTGGAATCCCAAAAACAAGTAGGTTGCGAAGGAGTGAACACTTAAGTGGCAGACAATGGAATCAGACTATTGTTGATAAATATGGTTGGTGTCAAGGGGAATACGACATGTTCAGGTAAATATTCACTTTTGATCATCTTTATTAAATGTTGTGATGTATTATTGTTCAAGTCGTGTAAATATATACGCTAAAAAACAAAAAACAAAATTCCACAAAGACAACCCTAGGATAAACAAAATCCGAAATTAACTAAACAATGCTTAAAAAATACATTAGCTGAAATCAGCATTATTCAAGGCAAATCAAATACATGTCTAGACACTAGACTAAGAAACACATCAAATATAACAAACATGCATACACGGTTGATGCATGATACCAACACACTTATTGAAACAAAACAATAGACATATATACATTAGAAACCTTAACGCAATGTAAGTCAACCACACTGGAAGTCACAATAGATCTTAAAAATTTCGGTTGCACTTCAGCTCCTCGATAAACTTTAACTTCTCAGTAACACGAAACCCAGCCTCAGTACCATCATTTTTCAGCATGTGAAGCCTTTCCGCGTCGTTATCATGTGTTTCATTCAAAAACTCAACCAACTTCTCTACTACCATTATAATTCCAGCCTGCTGAAGTTCCAAAATAAACAAATCACGCTCCTGTATGATAGCATGCAAATTTTCAGTCAAAATGTTAGCCTCTTCTTGAGCTTTAGAGTTCTCTTGAATAGATGTGGCACAATAATAGATAAGAACTCGACTCTAATTATTAGAACCAACATTCTCACCCAACTTCTCAATTCTACAAAAAGAATCCATTCTTAGGAAACTTGAAGATACCAAACACATTCTAAAATTGCTTTATATAAACCAAGAAAAACTTTATATGCCAAAAAAGAATCACTTACTACAAGTGTTGATTCAAAAATAGTAAAAAAATAACATGACAAGACTTATCATATCCACTACCCATCTATAATGCAACAAACAACAACCAAAAGCACTGCCAAGCATCCGTTTTCAAAATGGGTGTACTGTTTGAGTTCACTACATAAAAGCAGTCATAATACAATCTTAACTTGCAAAATTGTTACACTATTGAACAAACCATTACATACAGTTACACCACTGTCTAAAATGGTGAATCTAAAAGGCAATGATGATAATGAGTCAACATTTCTAACCGTTTTTTACAAAAGTTTTGTTTATGTATCTCCTGGTGGGGTAAACTAGGAAAGTTTGCAGCCATGGCGGCCATACACTTATATCCTATTTTTCCTTCATCTTAGCCTAAGAAAATAAGTCCGCGAGTTCATTTTTTATCATGCCATGAATCCATTATTTTTAGGTAAAAGAATGTGTTGAAATTCCGAGAAAACTTTGACTTTTCCAAAGGTCAAATACAAAAGGTCGATGTATTATCTTCTGGCGTACCTATAGTAAATCAATATGTAGACTTGAAGGCATTGGAGGTTTTTTTAGGCATAACAGGATGTGATTTTAAGTAGGATGGTTAACATGGCTCCAATGGTATATCTATAAACCTACAACAAATTTTTTGTCTACCATAATATGGATAGTATCATAGCATGAGAATACATAAACATGTTCTATGCCTGAATTTTTTGAACTAATTATGAACTATGTTCTACTATTGCAACACAACTAGGAAGATGTATAGATAAAATGGCCGCGACAGAGGCGGTGGAAGTGGCGACAAAACCAATGGAAGAACCATCAAGAACACTGTATCTCTTGATTCATTAAAAGGATGTATTTTGCTTAATGGTGTACTCGAAACCATAATTTGTTTTTTAGTTTTCTGGATGATTTGCTTACTGCTTTTGTATGTAATGTTTATTAGTGATGGGTTTGTGAAATTTAATTTGATGTCTTTGTGTTGCAATTCCCTTTTGGTGCTTTGAATTGGTTGTTCCATCCATTGTAACGAAACGTAATCACACACAAGCTTATTATAACACCGCAATTACGAAACCTGCGACGAAGCATGAACAAGATACCTTCTTCCAATTAAATGTGTGTTAATGGCATACTAAATATATATCAAATTGTTAAGTCAGTTTTGATTGTCAATATTGAATGTTTCATCTTAAATATTAATGGTCTTTAAATGTGTCTTCAAATGTTTATTCTCCCATTAAAAAATACTAGACTATAAAACCATACAAACATCTCACATTTATTCTAACTCTTACGAAACCAATTTCATCTTAATTCTTTTTAGTTCTTTTCCATACTCGTGTATTAACAGTCATTTGAAATTTTCAATTCAACTTCTATGAGTGCTCGCATGTTAGTTGACTAGTTGTGTTAACCTAAGGCATTATGTATTCTACGAATGCACGTGGTCGTTTCAAAATATCAGATTTCAAGGCATTAGATCTCCCATGACACGACTTGGATCTTGATAAGTTCCTTCTTTTTCGTAAATTTGTAACTCATTATTATTTTATTTTGTTACTAGTATTTTCTATAATTACTTGTTAGTTGACACAACTCTACTTCTTCAAGGGTTCTATAATATAAAATTGTTCTCTGTTCACCATTGGTAATTGAGACCGTTTTTTGGTATTGGACAGTATGGCTATTAGCTTTTACCGGCCTCTATAAGGCCAACTCTAGTTCTAAATCTATAGTAGTGAATAAAATTGGTTTAGTTCTTAAACACTATCTGAATTGTAAATATTCTCAAATTTGTGCAAACTGAAAACACATGAGTCGGTGTAAGGTAACAAGAATCTTGTCATGCTTTAACATCAAGTATAAGTTGTTTAAGTTTTGGTAGAACTAGCAAGGGAAGAACTTGTTTATTTTCCATGAAAAAGATAGAGTCACATTGATAAACATTTTAAGGAGGAACATAACAACCTGTCAAAATTCCATATTAACCTGAGGTCTATGAAGGTGAAATTTAATCACGTGAAGATTAGATATGTAGCAAGATATCTCATCGAAAAATTGTCTTTTTCCAAGTATTGGTTTCCATTAATAGACATCTTTTCGATCTTTTCATGGTTTTTGCATTTCAAAGTAGCTTATAAACTAATGCAAATGAATGATTCAATATTACAATCACATATCTCATATACTCAAGTCCATCACTTTATTATAAATTGTTCTTCATGGATCTTAGGTTTCGCTATATGGATCGAAGTATTAATGGATAGATGTTCAAAAGCTTGACAATACTCAAGGTCTTTCAGGTCTACATCATTCACATTAATATAATTTAAAACAAGAGTCTTGAGTAAATGGAAAGATTATTGAGTTAACGAAGATCTAGATTTATATAAAATATTTTTTTGGAAAAACATAGTTTAAACTTTTTGATCATCTCCACAAACGAGCATTCTTTGAATTCAATATTAAAGTCTTAACTTTTTTGGAGATATAAAACTCAACATATTTTCCAATTGTACCTTTAGAATTCTTGCTCAAAGGGAAACAAATCCAAAACTTTTCAATGCTTGCACTTTTATGCCCACTAATCATGTTACTAACCCAACTAATATACTAGTTTCTCTCTTCTTGAAAACATGTCTTCTAATGTGCTTCTTTTTTAGCCAATCTTTCCTTGTCCTTAAGATTTAAAACAAGTCTTTCACACCACAATTACCTCCATCTTTTAGCAAGCTTGCTGGTTATGGCAACGTCCTTTATGGGCATACACGATGAAATAGAAAAGAGATCATCATATGAAAATCTACTATGTTGATTGTGTCGACCGATATCAAGATGATCATCCTTAAAGAAAAAAATGCACATGAATACATATGCATAAACAAGAAAAAATAAGTAAAAAACTAAGTGTTTTCTATTCTTGTTTATATCTTTAAGGATGACCATCATGATATTGATGTAAACAATCACTAAGTAGACATTTTCACATGATTATCTCATTTCTATTTAGTCATGTATGCCCATAAAGGATGTGCAACCATCAAGCTTGCTAAAGATGAAGGAATTGTGGTGCAAAAGACTTGTTCTAGATCTCAAGGACAATAAAAACCGGCTAAGATACGAGCACATCAAAACACATGTTTGCAAGAAGGGAGAACGAAGTACATTAGTAATGTGATTAGTCAGTATAAAGTATAAAGCGTTGACATTAAAAAGTTATTCTAAAGGTTGAATTGGCAAGTGGTTGGAGTTTTCTTTTTCCAAAAAAGTTAAGATTTGAGATTGAACTTAAAAAAATGCTCATCGTGGTGATGATCGGATAAACTATGTTTTCCCCAACAAAATCTTTGATATAAAATCTGGATCTTCAATGACGCAAAAATATTTCCATTTATTCAAGGCTTTTATTAAAAATGTGAACGATGAAGGGTGAAAAATATCATAATAGCTCGATCCTTACACGAAAAGCTAAAATCCATGGAGAACAACTTAAGCTGAAAACACTCATTAACACTGTGATGGTTTGAGTTGATTGAGATATGTGATTGTAATATTGAAATATTCACTTGCATTAGTTTACCGGCTACTTTGAAATGCAAAAAACTTGGAACACTCGATAAGATGTCTATTGATGGAAACTACTACTTAGAAAAAGATAATTTTTTCGATGAGATATCTTGCTACATCTATGATCTTCATGTTCTTGGATTGCACCTTCTCATACCTCGGGTTAGTATGAAATTTTGGCTGGTTGTTAGTTTCCTCTTAAACATTTTTGTGAATGTGATTCTTTTTCTCTTTTTCATGAAAATTTTAAGTTTCTTCCCTTACTAGTTCCACCAAAATTTATAAAACTCATACCTTGCACTAACTCGTGTTGTCTAAGCTTGCCCAATTTTCAGAATATTCACAATCGAGGCACTAAACTAAACCAATTCTATTCACTATTACAAATTTAGTACTAGAGTTGGTCTTATAATGACCGGCACAAAAATAATGGGCCCTATTATATATGAATATTGGTCCAATACTCCAATACCAAAACCCGTCTCGAATACGAGTGGCGAATGGACAATGGTTTTTTATTAAGGAACCACTCTAATTGGGGGATAACATTTTTTTTACCCAACTGTCCCGCTCAAACCACTTCATTTATTCCATATTTCGCTCCTATTGGCTCATGGAGTTTTTGAACTTTCTACATGTAATGATACATGCGTCTATCTATAGACACTACTACACAAAATACTTATTTGGTACGGTTTTAAAGCTCATTTGGTGTGCTTTTGAAACCGCACCAAATGAGAGCGCACCAAAAAATCAGTTGTTATTTGATACGGTTTGGAAACCGCACCTAAAAATGATTTTTTGATACGGTTTTGTTTGTAACCGCACCAATTGTCTACACTCAATAATATATTTTATTTTCCTTTTTTGATACGGTTTTGAAATAAACCGCACTGAATATACTTTTTTTAAAATAATAAATATATATATACAATTATTTTCTATGACACCACAAACACTACCTGCAATATCATGCAAGCAGCAGACCCAAACACTACCTGCAATATCTTGCAAGCTAGCAGACAAAGAATAGTCAACAAAATGAACATTCTACATTAACATCAAACAAAACAACAATCTGAGTTACACAAAAGTGTTAATCCATTACAACTGTTTGACTACTGAGAATCCGTTACAACTGTTTGACTACTGAGGAGCCCTTGTATCTAAAGGGGCAACTACGACCCTATAAAACTCATTCAACGTGAAAAGAGCCACTTGGTCAATCTCCTTCGGTTTTAGAGCGCGTGTATCATTCCAAAGCTACAAAAACAAATATAAATATATATTAGTCATAAACTTTTCCTAAGAAAACAAATAAAATGTAGCACAATATAATAAAAAGTATATTATTAGAAGTAAGCTAATCAAACTGTTTGCAATAGCACACAACAAAGCAGCAGTGTATGTTTAAACACAAGGCACCATTGTTTGCCTGGAACATACTACAAAACTCTATAATACAAACTGTGACAATTCTTCATTCCTATGCGTTATTCCTATACAAACTGTGACAATTCTACAAAACTCTATAATACAAGCTGTGACAATTTTTCATATTGTGCATACTTTGTATTGCAATGAAATTTCCACTTCAAGTATGACACTTTAAGAGAAATAAATCATGTAGACATACATCTATTAAAAATCAATTACACAAGTGAGCAACTGACTAGTTTTAGAACAACAGATTTCTCTAGGATGTGCAGTTATTCACTTATTTTTTGTGGTTTTAGAACACTATTGTCAAACATGAGTGACTGTCTCCATCCTACCTACCTCATACCTAATTAAGTAACGCTCCTAATCACACTATCCGTAAAACAAACATCGACTCAGACCTAATTAATGCTCCTAATGAATTAATGCACAAAAACCAAAATATTTTGTACGCTTCGAGCTTATTCTCTCTCACGCACCAAAACCTACATATCTTGTGCATACCTAATTAACGCTGTAAATGAGCTAACGCGCCTAATCACGCTAACATGTTCTGCTCCTATAAACAACTAAAGAGACTGCAAGTTCCAAGAACCGTTTTTATTCAGCTATTAAAAACATGCATCCATGACTAAAAGAATAATACTGTATATAGCATTCAGAAAACCAGCGGGCAGTATAGAACACACTGAATACTACAACTATAGCCGTCCTGCTACAACTGTAGCCGACCCGCTGCAACTGCAGCCAACCAGCTGCTGCAACTACAGCCGACCCGCTACTGGAACTGCAGCCGGCCCGCTGCTGGAACTCCAGCCGACCTGCTGCAAGCAGCCGACCGGGTGTATGGTTGTATGAGGTTAGGTATGTGGGGTCAGGTGTAGCATAATTTTAAGAGCTCACAGAAATTGTTCCATTTTAAAGCTTATTAGCATAATATTACATTGATGTCGATTAAACCAGTAGCATAATTTAAACTAAGAAACAGAATACTTACACCTTGTGGAAAGTCCGCTTGTTTTTTTAGAGCAAGGTCATACATAAACCTCATCATATAGTAGCCGCATTCCCATCCGCCCTTTTGTTGAAAACACTAAACTTAGATAAGCAAACATAGTTAGACAAATGTGACAGCTAATATAGTTATATACACACAGCAATCGTATGATATTTACCTTAACGATCATCCAGTAAAATTTGGTCTCGAAAGCCCTAAATTGAACAACAATGGAATGGCGTTAACTTCAACTGTTTTTATAACATATACATGTCAACTCAAAGTCGATATTAAAAAAATTACCTTTCTAGTAGATTTGGTAAATAGTAAGAGTTCTTGTTTTTTTCTTATACTCCCACGAATCCACAATATAACCCTTCTTCAAGTTCGGGCAAAGTACAATAAGAACACAGTGATTATCACTACAAAAAAAATTCGGCGTTTAGGATATATACTAGCAATATAATAAATCTATATAACAAGCAAAGACATTACCTTTGCATATAAGGTGCCATGAGAATTTCTTTCCCCGGATATAGTGTCTTCACATCCCTGATGTGTTGAACGACTTCTTTATCTTTTAAATGACATTCACTTGATTTGATGAGGTGTGCATTCAGAAAAGACCATTTGTTGTCACTAAGCCCTTTGACGATCGAATATAAATGACTGTCATCAAGAAAAAGAATATAAGTTGGCAGGTGTTTGGATGCTCCTATCAAGGGGTGTTTGGTTGCTGCTGTTAAGGCTATCGAGGGGGTGTTTATAAATTGAAACATAAAAACTTACATAGTCCACCAGTGTATAAAAGAAATATCAATCATCCCTCCTTCAATGTGTAAATCCAAAATTGCTTCATACTCGATCCATTCTTCCCACTCTCTGCCATACATCTCAAAAGGTTCTTTAGTAGTAATAGTTCGATCGTAGCATTTCTTGAATCGTATTGCAGATGCTTTAATGTCTTTCGGCCGGTGTGTTACTCGATCAAGTCGCTCCTTGATTCTATCCTCTTTGGTTGGCTTAGGATCGACAGGTTCAGTAGCTAAAGGATGAGATGACATTGGTTGTTCGACCTACATTAACATACCATTAAATTAAGTAAAAATACATAATAAATTTACGACTTTGATGTTTTTAAACAAACAATTATTACCATATGAGGACAACTTGTTGGAATTTGAGTAAGTAATGCACCTTGAATTTCCAACTAAATAAAAAACAGAATAGACATATTAACTCGTTATACATTAAATCGCACACACGCATAATAATCAAGTAGAAAAATTGAAAGACTACCAAACTCATATAACCCCCTAATGGCCTTTGGTGTTCGAGTGGCATTAGGTCTTCTTCTTCTTCCTGTATTAACACGACAACTTAATGTATCAGCTTATGTTTCTACCCATTTTCATGTATACAAATTTCATTTATGAGAATGAGTGCGTGATTACCATTTAAGGGCGATAACATGCACTTGTACTTAAATCACTAATTTGAGTTTGGCATGAAACTAGACCAGGAGGAGAGCTACTCATGGAGTGGTGCGGTGATATTGCTTGATGTATCTGTATTTGACAAAAAAAATTAGTAAACAACATAATGTCTTTAAGAGCGTCCTGTTGTAAGTATATAGTTTAGTTTATATCTTGTTAATTTTTTGGGGGGACCCCTTCTTGTTGTAAGTATACAGTTTTTTATTTTATTTTTTTGCAGCCAATTGATAATTCAAAGGAGCACAATTGTATACATTACTTGCTGTAAGTTCATTGATTATTATATAAGTCCAACTATCTTTAGGTTCTTGAATTAAACATCAGTTATAAGCCTTCTAGCATTAATCCGATATAAAAATAGACACATAAGCACCCATCTACGGATCATCATTTTGTTTAGACTTTTACCAACAACTAGAAATGAAGACCCACCAGTAGACATATATTGACATGCAGAAGGTGTTTTAAAGAAAAGCATGAGTTTGATACTAGACCCGACATGACAGTGGCGTGTCATGATCATGTTTGGTATTGAACAGCAACTATTTGTAATGACTTTTGGAAGTGCATGCATTTTGGAATGACGATGAACAAGTCTGGATGAACATATACTAAACCTACTAAACCGGAGAATTGAAGATGGTGCAAATGAATGTGATAGCTAAAATAAACCGAGTGATATATGATATATGTCTTCTATAAAAACTGAATCTCTGATAATGAATGAAACCATCGTGAAAGGCTATCACGTATACTTATTACTGAGGTTTAATAAAGATGAAGGTTTTTCATACTAATAACAGAAACTAAGCATGCATTCAATACTAACCTTGATTTTTTCCCGAGGCCATTCAATAAATTCCGACATTGATTGTTCTAGGTGACGAACATTCTCGGTCTGTTTAGGCACGGGTATTGCTTTATAAGATTCTACGACTGTGTCTACTTGCACCTTAACGTGACCCACAGATATAGAAGAACCATGTAGTGTCGCATCCCTACTTGGATAAACCCTTCCTATAGCTACTGGAAAGTCCTCAGATCCATATGGCCATAGAAACTCACATGTAGTGGGATCCTACACAGCATTCACAATTTAGTAATATAGTAATAAATTTTAAATATAAAAATTTCAATAACATAATTACCTTAAGGCCATCGAATACATCAGACGCACAATTAGAACCAAGACAAGTTGTGCTCTGTGTCCCTTGTAGATGTGCCACAATAGCCTTTAACCCTTCCATCTCAGTTTCTTGACGATCAAACTTTTCTTGAAACACAACTGTAACTGTTTTTGTTACATTCTCCTGAATGGCCTCCATGTCAACCACATGATGTCTCTCCTTATTTCCCTTCACCCATCCTAAGGCTATCCTTACTCCAAGAAAAGGAGATACCCCCTTAGTTCTTCCCTCGTGCTCTTTTCCAAACACTTTGGTAATTGGGTCTTTTTCTAACACATGGTATGTACCATCTGCCCACATTTCTTGCTCTTTTTGTGCCTGTCCACGTAAAGAATAAGATAATTAGAAATTATATTCATCTTATACCAGTGAAATATATATATTTGTATCGACATATTTAATTTTACCAATTTTCGAAGTGTTTCTTCCATAGATGCTATTAACGGTCTTGTGCCCATTGTTTTGTTCTTTCGTAATTTTGCCAAAGCAAATATCTTGGAACGGCGATTTTGAATCACACTAAGCCATGGGTGTTGTATTACCAGCTGGTCCCAATCAACCATCCAAGTGTCCTCTAAATCATTGAGAGAAGTCCGTCCTAGACGGGAAGGGTTTGTGTTGTGAAGTGCACTTGCTTTAGCTTTGGCACTTATGAGCTACACACATTAGTAAACGAACACAATCAACAACCTGTGTAAAATTAGTATGATCACATATAGAATTACATGTTCACCTGAAAATCTTCAGACTTTCGACTAACAGAGAACTCATCCCAATGTGTCATGTCCACGACAGGGTATTTTGCCTTAGGGTTGTTAATATCCTTTTGGACGAACTTTTGATTGAGCTTTGATTTGAATACCCTAAATGTATGGTTAGCTTCTTACGCATAGTCTTCTTCGCGTCATCATTTGGAATATTCCAAAGACCCTAATGATATACAAAAGATATAAATAATGAAATAACTCGTGAATACGTATATCGATCAGATATAATATAGTATGAATTAGCATATAGGAGTGATATAATACCTTGATTGTTTCCCATACACGATCGTATGGTTCGCCCTTTACTATTTTCCACGGCTCCCAGTAATTGAGATGTCTTTCCACTAATCGATTAAAATCATTCATGAATCGGCTTCGGTTTATGCCATATGGTATATTACCCATAAACTGGATTTCATATACTGCTCCTTCGTATTGCCTGGCTCCCTTTGATACACCTCGTTTACCCCGCCTTGACATTGTACCTATACATTGTACTTACACAAATAAGCTAAAACAAACACTAAACAAGCATAAGCTAATAAGACCCTTACAAAAGCTAAATCAAACAATTCTAAAAATCTTAAGTTTTCTAGCTTATCAGCTTATTTGATTTTGTTTTATATAACATAAGCTTAAGTTTTCTGGCTTATTTTGAGACTTGTGGAGTTAGATAAGTTTAAGCCCACAAGTCTCAAAATAATCCGGAAAGTTAAAGCTTATGAAATATAAGGCAAAATCAAATAAGCTCATAAGCCCATGTATACGCTGAAACAAACGCCCCATTATCAATGTTTGCCCCATAGACTATAACTTTTTGGCTCTGCTGCCCTGAAATGATAGGGTCATTTTATGATACAAGTTCAGAAATCAGAACAGACGTTCGTGTTAATGGACAATGATCATGATTATGTGTAATTTTTTTATTTGTTCAGTTCTACTTCTTTATGCCGCCTTTTTAATGTTCAGTTTTCAATCAAATATGAATTTTAAAGGCTGAAAACTCAGAACTTGAAAAAAACAAACCAGATAAGACCTGAACTATTTTATGTTGGCCCCTATGTTCATCTGTTCTGCTTTTAATAACCAAAACCTAAACTATTTTATGTTGGCCCCTATGTTCATCGGTTTTTAGCAAAAGCCTAGTCAAAATAGAACCATGTTGGCCCCATGAAGTTTGCCCACATGACGACTTTGAGGAACACCAATACCTTTGACACCTTCCAAATAGTTTGTATAAAAGTCGATGACCTCCGCGGAAGCATAACCTTCGACAATACTACCCTCGGGTCGAGCCCGGTTCCTTACATACCCCTTTACAACACACATATATCTCTCAAAAGGGTACATGTAATGTAAAAATATAGGACCCAAAGCCTTAATTTCACTAACGATGTGAGATATTAAGTGAACCATGACATCGAAAAAGGACGACGGAAAGTACATCTCCAGTTGACATAAAGTAATGATAATATCTCTTTGCCATGAATCTAAAACTTCGGGATCAATAACTTTTGAGTGAATCATGTTAAAAAACAAACAAAGCTTTGTGATTGTATGTCGGACAGGCTTTGGTAACAAACCTCGAATTGCGATAGGAATCATATGTGCTATTAAAACATGACAATCATGTGATTTCATTCCTTGTAGTTTAAGGTCTTTCATGGATACCAAGCTCCTAATGTTCATTGAATACCCAGATGGAACCTTAATATAATGCAAACATTTACAAAATTGGGTTTTTTCTGCTTTCGACATGGTATAACAGGCTGGTGGCAAATAGGTGCGTTTTTTCTCATTCTCAACGGGGGCGAGCTCTAACCTGATTCCCATTGCCACCATATCTTTTCGAGCATTAATACCGTCTTTAGTTTTCCCGTCAATATTCAACAAGAACCCTAACAAGGTGTCAAATACGTTCTTTTCGATGTGCATAGGGTCGATACAATGGCGTACTTCCAAATCCTTCCAATATTCTAAGTCCCAAAAAATTGACCTTTTCTTCCACGTCCCTGGTTCAATTTGACGTCCTTTTCCTTTTCCAAACACGGTGTTTAGATTAGAAACTCGTGAAAAAGCAACATCCCCACTTAATCGTGTCCTTACTCGTCCATACTCCGTGCTCCCGTCAAACTCCGAACTCATATCACGGTACGGGTGATTACGAGGAAGCGATCTTCGATGGCCCATAAACACGGTTTTTTTGCAATTGTGTAACCACATTGAGGATGTCTCATCTTCACAAATCGGGCATGCCTGTTTACCCTTCATGGTGTACCCGGACAAATTTCCGTATGCCGGAAAATCATTTATGGTGCAAAAAATCATGGCATGCAAAAAAAATTATCCTTCATATACGCATCATACATTTCTACACCCGGTTTCCACAAAGTTTTCATATCGTTAATCAAAGGAGACAAATACACATCAATGTCATTACCAGGTTGTTTTGGGCCGGAGATTAGCAATGACATCATGATGTACTTACGCTTCATGCATAACCACGGTGGAAGATTGTACATACATAAAAGAACCGGCCAAGTACTGTAACGACTGCTCATGTTTCCGAATGGGTTGATTCCGTGTGAGCTTAGTCCAAATCAAATATTTCTGATCTCTTTAGCGAATTCTGGATATTTGTTATTACTCCATTGAGGGGAGTCTGCCACATGCCTTAATAATCCGTCATCTTTACGTTGATCGAAATGCCAACGCAACAACTTTGCCTCTTTCTTGTTTTCAAATAATCGTTTCAGTCTCGGTATGATTGGAAAATACCACAATAGCTTAGCCGGGGGTCCATTTTTTGTCACATCATCGTCAATTTCATCCGGTTCCGGTTCTTTTTTATACCTTGATGTTCCACAAGTAACACACTTATGCAAGTTTTTGTAGCCATCTCTATACAACATACAATCATTCCGACATGCATGTATTCTTTCAATCTCTAGGCCCATTGGACACATCATTTTTTTAGCTTCGTATGTAGAAAGGGGCATCACATTACTATCGGGAAGTAGACGGTGCATAAAATATAATAACATTGTGAAGCTTGTATCACTCCAACTACTACTTGCTTTTATTTTTAACAACTCAAGAACAGCTGAAAGTACTGAAAAATTCTTACAACCATCATAAATTGGTTTCTCTGCGCCCTCAAACAATTTTTGTAACTCTTCTTGATTAATATCACCATCATTAGCCTCTAAATCATGCAACATCTCATTTAAGTTTTCATGTCTGTCATTAATGTAAGTTTCACTGTTCTCAGTGGCATTTGACACATGGCTCGATGTGTTATTATTAACTAGTGATTCTCCATGATCTAACCAACAAGTATAGCTACGAACAAAGCCATCTTTGAGCAAATGATACTCAATCACTTTAATATCATCATATGGTACAAAATTTTTACATTGCGAACACGGACAAAAAATCTCACTCTTCCCCTTAGCTACTCGGTCAGACTCGGCGGCGATAAGAAAACTTTGCACTCCATTCACAAATTCTGGGTCATTAATTTTCTTGCCGTTCATCCAATCTCGTTCCATCTGAAAATTTAAAACAACATAATAAATCATACACACGCATGAATGAAACATATGTGGTAATGTGTGGCAAATCCTAACCCACCTTTTGAATATTTTATCTCATATGCGTATAAGTTCTAGCGAGTTGACTATTTAATAAAAAAATCGACAGCATTTCTCCTTAACTCCCCAAGTATGCGTACAAAATGCAAACTCGAAGGAGTAAAGAGAAATATTTACCGATTTTTTTATTAAATAGTCAACCCGCTAGAATTTATACGCATCCTAAATGAGATAAAATATTCAAAAGGCAGTCCCAAACGGGGACAATCCGAAAATAATCTCTATTAGATTAGTTTCAGACGGGTATTTACTATTTTTATATTAGGATCTACTTATAATTTGTAGATGCACATGATATATATACACAAATAAACACTTTTAAGTTTTAACTACATACACATAAGTATTTAGAGCTAATAATAAAAAAAATATAGACATTTTTTACAAACAACAAAAGTATTATAAACTCACCTTATGATCCAAACTTTTATAAATGATATGAAAATCTCTAGGTTGGATACATGATGAAGAAAGATAATACCTATATAAACATTAAAAATATATTAGGTAAATATAAAAATTATGATGAGTAGAAGTAAATAAAAAGTATATTTATTACCTTTTATGAGGTTTAAGAAAGTGTTGATGGAGTATTTAATGTGATGTGGTTGGATTTGTTTTTTTTTTTGAGTAAATTGTTATGGATAAGTTTGGGATTGGGGAGCACACACAGTGTGTGTTTTGTGGGCAGAGATGAAGCAGGTTTCCGTTGGGGAGGTAGGTATAGTTTGAAAATCTTATTTGATGCGGTTTATAAAGAAACCGTACCAAGAAGTAGCTCATCTGATGCGGTTTATAAAATAACCGTACCAAAAAGGTATTATTAAGTGCGGTTTTTAAAAAAACCGTACCAACGAACCTCAAAAACAAAAAACCGTATTAAATAACCAAATAACATCATATGTAGTAGTGAGAATTCCAAAACAAAGACCTTGTTTGTTGATTACCAATGGATAGTTAGGAGAAACTCACATAACTGGATAGAGTGGTTTGACAACCTTGTAACGCTCTATCGAGTTATTTTTTTCTAGCTCCTTAATAGTTTTTAGTATTATCGCCGTTTTAAAAAAAAGGTATGACAAACTGACAATCTAGTTCTGGTTCTTTACATTAGTCATATCACTGGTCCAACACTCACGTAAATTGACAATACGTGTTGGATGGAGATTATATCGGTACTATATCAGCAATAACTTGTTTTTTACATTGTTGCAGTTGATCTGGTTTGCACCAGAAATGATCAACAGGAAAACGAAGGAATTACATATGTCCACCCATCAACACCTGGAGGTAATGGAGAACGGGAAATACATCGCAGCATCGCTATGCACAAACAATACTGCCAGCATGATCTTTTGGAATGTCCATTGTGTGGTGTTGCTTTAGTATCTAGTTCTGTTATTATTCCTTTTGAGATTATTTACATCTTTGTTGTGTCAAACTCGATGCATTAGTCGGCTAAAAGTTCAAAAAGCAACATGGCTACTCCAAAAATATAGAAAAGTTTAACAAAATCGCTAGAAGGAGGGCTTGAACCTCCGACCTTGTGGTTAACAGCCACACGCTCTAACCAACTGAGCTATTCCAGCTATTTGTATATGAGTTTTCTAACAAGATATTAAAATTATAAATAAACTGTCAAAGACACAAATGTTGACTTAATTTTGACCTTTATTTGTATTTTATTATATACCTTCACATTTTTAGCCATATATCATGTTAACATTAAAGATAAAACGTTATTCCAAAATACATACGAATGTCAAAATTGGACTATTTAGATATACAACAGAAAAAATAAAATTACCTTTAGTTAAGCTTGTTGTATTCTTTGGAATAATGACTAGAAATGGGATAGGATAAGCATATATATATAGCATTCTTATATATATGCTTGGGTCACATATAGCATTCTGTTTAATTGTTCTTGATTCAATTATATTGCTTGCTGAATTGATCTATCGATTTATTGTCTTCTTATTAAAGCGTTTGAAGGACGTAACGATTGTTGATTTGCTCAATCCTTAGATATGTCTTGGCTTATTTGATTTTGACATGTTATCTAACTCGTCTGCTTTTTTTTGTTCATTCCAAAATTGACCGCTGCGGCGCTACACACATCTGTTACTAGAGTAAAAGTTCCCAAGTGCGAAAAAGTATCATTCTTCACTACCTGTTACATCTAATAAAGCATCGTTCCAAATGTGACCCAAGCATATATTGAAATGCGATATGCTTATCCCTATCCTACTTCTAGTAATTATTCCAAAAGAATGCAACCAACTTGATGGTAACAGCAAAGGTTTTAATTAATATCTTTGCTAGGAATTGAACTTACTTTCACAAATGCATTGTTATACTCGTAGCTAGTTATTGCACTTTTTTTTTTCTGATATGGTCACTAAAGTACTAAAGTGATCGACTTGATAACTTGTTAACCAAATTTTGTTGTTGATTTTTATTATAAAATCAAAGAGTTGCCGCTAGGGATGAGCATTTGGACCTGAATCCCGGAACCGTACCGGAACCGTACCGATTCCCGGTACCCGAATCCCGTTCGGTACGGTACCGGTACCACGAAATAAGGTGAAAAAAAATTCGGTACCACTAATTCGGTACGGGACCGGTACCAAATCGGGAATTTCCCGAAAAAACGGGAAAATCCCGATTTCCCGGTACCGGTACCGATATCCGAATCCCGTTCGGTACGGTACCAGTACCCTTAATTAATGCTCGGGAAAAATTCGGTACCATCAATTCGGTACGGTACCGGTACCGTGCTCATCCCTAGTTGCCGCCATAACTGTCTTTTTTCTTGGTGAAACAATGAACGGTTTTATTAATTAACCAAACATGTACATCAAATATAACAAAGATTTCAGACGTGTGGTCTTTGATTCTAAAACAGAAGCACTCAATACCAAGTACAAAAACCAGTAACCTTAACTAGTTACAAGCTTAGCCGATGTCTCTTAACTCTATCGGACACCACTGTTTTCTTGTTCATCAACTGTTGATGTAAATAGAGCACAAATCACACCCGGGCGAAAGAGACGAGTTTTGAGCTATTATTACGGACATGCACTTTGTAAGTATTCATGCACCAAGTCTTCTAAAGAAACACTCATAATTAAGTTGTCTCATCAATTATGAATTCGCTTGGCTTTTATTAGACATTTTGCTAACCTCGTGAATTAACAACCCTAATATAAGTGTCATTACAAGGAGTTTAACTAAAGATGGTAAACCACTCTAATTAAAAAGAGAATATTGTACTTGATTGAGTTATTGTATGATACACACGAGCTTTATGGTCTATCATTTAATTATCATATTTATCTATTTGTTTAGGATATGTCTTATTTAGGATAGTGTTTATCTTTGTCTTGTTTAACAAGTTAAGTTATTCGGTATATATACCGAAGGTTTTATTAATGAAGGTTTTATTAATGAAGGTAATCAATCAAAATTAATCAAAAGTAATTCTCTAAGTCTTCTTATCTCTTTTTCTTACAGAACAAGCACACGCTATAGTGATACCCTATCCCGATACTACTCGAGAATGTCGTATCATTTTACTTTAACAAACATATGACGTGTCATATTTTTTTAAGAATAACGGCAAAAATGTGGGCCAAATAGATAAAAAGAGATGTTTGGTCACCATGCACCGGAAGAATCTAAAACGATGGTGGCCCTAAATGCTTATGGCTCTTGGTATCTCACTCCAATCCAATCAAATCATCCATCTTTTTCTATAGGAGTCTAGAAACACAAAACTACAATTGAAAATGCTTGGTCACTAACTCACTATGTAAAACTTAATTTCGTAAGTCTAATAATAGTGACTTGGACATTATTAAAATGTGTTCTCATACCTATTCTTTGAAAAGAAATTGCTAAGATTAAGATTTAAAGACTGTTAAATTCCTAGTTTAATCTGATATTCAAGTTATAGGGACTAAATGTGTCTTTATTCTTATTTGAGGGACTAAAGGTGGACGTGAGATGTGAAGTTGCTTAATGGACTAGCCGTTGGAGACTTTGAGGGCTTTTGGTTGAAGGCCCATGTGTGTTGGGTTATCCGTTGCTTTGTTTTGTTATATTACCCTAACTCTTATTGAGTTAGGGTTAAGTTTGGTGTGTGTTTCTTGTGCAGCCATCAATGGCGTCAACACATATCATTCTTCGTTTTCTGGGTTATTCATCTTGTTGATTTATGTTCATTAGCTTTGTAAAACTATTATCAATATAGATAATAGATCCATACCAGTTCTGAACTGTGGTGGATTTTCTTTATAAACTCTCTCATTTTGTTATTTGTTTTCTATGTTAATAAAAGTACTTTGAATCATTAAGATCTTGTTTTTTCATGGTATCAAAGACAGGTTCTCGAATCTGACTTTGTTATTGTGTAAAAAATTTATTTTATAAAACTTTTTTGGTCTTTTCTTTAATACTGGTTTTATAAACTGATTTCTCTTGATTCTGCTATTGAAATAGCTTTATACTCTTTCGATTTACAAAACCCCCAATTTTTGAAAAAATTAGGGTTTGACTTTTTTTTGGGGATCTTTCAATTCAAAGGTTCCGATGACTAATTGTTGGTGTTTTTGGACTCTTGTGACATTATCTACCTCATAAGTGGAAAACCCCTAATTTTTCAAAAAAATTAGGGTTTACTGTTTGTGGGTGGATATTGTGGTTCTTTGTGATCTTTCACTACGTTGGTGGGTGATTTGCTTGCTCGTTGATTTTCCCTATTTTTTCCCTTGAAGGGAAAAATTAGGGTTTGTCATTGGAGGTTCTGATATCATCTAGACTAAGTGAATCTAGATATATCAGTTCGATCGTGCTTTGTTGGGTATCACTGTAACACCTCTCACTCTCTCTTATTACTTGCTATTTGATCTATCTGCTTTATTTGGTTTTTTTGTTATTGGGTTGGTTGTATTTTTATTTCTGACCTATTATTATTGGATCCTCACTCATTGCTTGCCCTTGACCTGCCACCCTTGAGTGGTTTGGAAGCCTGGGAACTTAGTTTGCAGTGGTGTGAGTTCTTTTAATACCTTTTTTGACCCTTCACAATGACTGATCATGTTAATGAGTCTGTTCATGGTGATGATGAGACCTTGAGTGTGACTGATCCAGTCATACTCATTAGCAAATTGGATCTGAGTGATCCTTTACATTTGCACCCCAGTGACACTGCTGTGTTGACTGTTGTGAGTGTTAAACTTAAAGGAACTGAAAATTACCAGGTTTAGGCCAATGCTATGTTGTTAGCTTTGGAAGGTAAAAACAAAATTGGTTTTATTGATGGTTCTTGTAAAAGATCCATAACTGATGAAGTTTTGAGAAAACAATGGGATAGAGTCAATGCTTTGGTTCTTGGGTGGAATTTGAACTCAATCTCTGAGGAGTTATTCCTTGGTCAAATTTTTTCTAAAAGAGCTAAGCATGTTTGGAATGAATTGAAAGAAACTTACCATAAAGTTGATGGGTCTGTCATTTTTAACCTTCATCACAAGATCAACACTCTCAAGCAAAATAGGACTAATTTGTCTGATTATTACCACAAATTGAATGCTTATTGGAAACAATATGATGCTATGATTGAGTTACCTAATTGTGTTTGTTCTGCTTCTGGTGAATTTAAAAAACATAATCAGTTGTTAAAACTTATGCAATTCTTGATGGGTTTGGATGATTCTTACATGAGCATTAGAAGCTCTATTCTCTCGAGGGAAACTTTGCCTGATGTTAAAGGTGCGTATGCTATAATTTCCAGTGAGGAAACTCACAGGTTAGCATCTGGTACTTTTGATGGTTCCTCTCAGAGGACTCAAACATCAGCCTTCTTTTCTAATAGGCCTGCTAGAAACAATACTCAAAGAAATCAGACCAATAACCATGGCAATTTCAACAATGGTAACTTTAGACCTAACCCTGGCAACATTTGAGGTTTCAGACCTAACACCCCCACCACTGGATTTAGACCTAATGTTCCTAACAATTCTGTGTTTAGACCTTATGGTAATGGTAATAGTAACTCTGAAGTTGTTTGTGAAAATTGTGGGTATAATGGTCACACCATTGATAGGTGTTTCAAAATTATTGGTTACCCACCTGACTTTGGTAAGAAAAAGGAGGTCAAGGTAACAAGGGTAAAAATGTTTCCAACAATTCTGTTCGAACATCCTCTTCATCTGGCTTCAGTGATGAGCAACTTGCTACCTTACTCTCTATGTTTAAAGAGAACAAGGGATCCACTAGTGACTCTGGAAATGTTCATGCCAATATGGCAGGTATTTACCTTAACAATAGTAAGATTTTTAATGATAACTTTGAAAAGTTTTTTTGTTCTAACACCAACATCAAGTCCAAACTTGGGTATAATGGGAAGTGTTGGAAATACGTTTTTACGTATTTATGAAGGATCGGTCGCTCCAACGATTATTATGTAATGGGCTCGTGATCTATTTACTTATTGTATAGTCCATATAGCCCACATGTAGGGTGGGCTATATATAACCCCTCCTAGCATGTTAGGAGGGGGTTGTTGATTCCACATTTTCAATTAATCATTTTATTCATCTTACTTTCTCTCTCTACAATTCTCTCCCTTCTCTCCTTTCTCTCTCTAATCCCTCATCTAATTCCTTCATTTCTTCTTTATTAATCAATCAATCAACCATCTAAATCCACCAAATCCATGATATAGAATAGGCCATTAATTTCGTAGACCTTCAATTGGTATCAGAGCCATGGTTAGTTTGGTTTATTCTTCTTTTATTTTGTTTGATTTTGGTGGGTTTTGATTTAATCATGCTTAAATCATAAAAAGTTTGTATTTTTTATAAAAAGTTTGTATTTTTTATATGTTAAATCATATCAAATCTTCAAATTAACTTACTTTTTAGATAAAAAATCACAAATTTTTATATAAAAATCAAATTTTTCTTATATAAAACCTTAAAAAGTTGTGTTTTTTATAAAAAGTTAGTGTTTTTTATAAAAGTTTTTTTGTTTTTCTCTTTTTAATTTTGTGTTTTTATAAAAAGTTTGTATTTTTTTATCACAAATTTAATAATCAATTTATATAAATTTTTATCAATTTTTATCCTTTTTTTTTATTTTTTTATTTTTTTTAACTTTTTTTTAATCAGTTTATTATTTACATTTTTATTAATAAGTTGTGTCGTTTAATTGTGTCTTTTTTGGTCAGTTTTCAGTTATCAGTTATAATTTTTGGATTTTTCTTAATTTTTTTAACTGTCAAACGTTTCTGGTCCATTGTTTCTGTCCAAAATCAGTCCTGCTATCCAAAATCACGGTTTTTGTCCATAATCAATCTGCTACTGTCCAGTTCCGGGTGAAGATTTTTTCGAGTAAAGTAAAAGTTCCGAATCAAATATTTAAGTTCCGAATCAAACAGAAATCTTCCGAATCAAGAACTTCCGGATCAAGCCAGAAGTTCCGGATCAAGAAGTTCCGGATCAAGAACTTCCGAACCAAGAACTTCCGGATCAAGCCAAAAGTTCCGGATCAAGAAGTTCCGGATCAAGAACTTCCGAACCAAGAACTTCCGGATCAAGAAAAAGTTCTGATTCGGAACTCTTCCGAATGAAGCTATTTCAAATATAACGGACAAATTGGGCAAATCATCGTCTTTTCAAAAAGACTCATTACCTCGACAGACCCAACAAACCATCTAAGACTCGACTCATACGAAAATACACTCAACCTCTCGTTTGAAATAATTGACTCAAAACCACTTGACCTTGACTCACACAGACTCGCCACACCCTCGAACACCATTAATACAAACCTCGACCACTCTCGACTCCAACATCTCCTACAACAAACCAAAGCCTCACACCCCGACTCCCTCTCGACACAGACTCCCTAAACACCAACACCACCACTCCCACACCCTCGACTCTTAACCTAAACAGACCCTTAACCAACTTCACACCCCTCACTCTCCCTCGACAAACAAACAGAACCCATCCTATTTGAACATCACCCTCAAAATCCAATCTTCTCTCGACTCAATCTCAATCTCTCACACTCAATCTCTCGACGGTTACAAAACAATCAAGATCAAACTCAATCTCACACCCTTCTACATCCTCGACTCCCTACAAACCTTCCCTCGTCACAAGACCCTCGTCTCATAACCCGACTCTTCTCACACCCTCGAACTCAACCCAACACAGACTCAAGAAGGACTCACAGAAGAAGAGAGACTCAAAAACATTAAAAAAAAAAAAAAAAAAAACACCTACCCGAGACCCATTTTAGGATCTTGAAGCACTTTCTGTTCGTGGATGATATGATAAGACGGTTGTGAGTTTGTGAGTTTAAGGAAGGGTGTGAGTTTAAGGCTGTGAGTTTGTGATTGAGAGAGAGAGATGAAGTAGACGGAGGATACATTGTGTGAAGGAGAGAGAGTGAGATACAAGGGATTTACAGATATTAGGGGAGAGAGGGGCGGAAGAAACAAGAAGAGGAAATTTGGGCCACGTGTTGACTGACGGAGATAACAATGTTATCATTTGACTAGGCGGAGTAAACAATGTTATCATTTAACAATGTTATCGTTTCTTTCCATTAAATTAAGTAACGTTTATTTTTTATATATATCCGTTTTTTATTTCTCTTTAAAACGTATCCTTTACTTTTTATTTCTCTAATTTTATTTTTCATTTTTAGAAAATATTTTTTAGGTTTTATATTTTCAAAAGTTTATTTTAGTTAAATTTATTTTCGTATTTTTTTTGTATTTTGTACTTTTGTCACTTTTATATTTTTAGCATTTTGTTTATTAATTTTTGTCAAAACGTGTTGAGGCGGGTATATTTTCAAAAAGTTATCGTGAAAAATTTTTGACGGGTTATCGTGACGAGTTATAGTGACGGGTTAAAAGTTTTGTGGCCGGATTTAAAGACAAACGTGACGAGTCAAAGCGACGAGCTTCATTTATACCATCCATCGAGGAATTTTAAGTTTACGGGTCTTTCGTTTTAATCGATCTTTAATGGATTCGTTCGATTCGACATGTCAAAAGGGAGAGTTGTATTTAAGGCAAAACGAAGTTAAGAAAAGTGGCATCACCTCCTTTCAACTACTCCAGTCTCATCTTGTCACTCTTTCGGGGATTCAAGGAGGGAGCGAATTTGTGACAATCTTTGGACAAGATCGTCATATATTCATCAACTCAATTTTTACCATCTTGCCCCAACTGGCAGAGCAACTCAACCATAACAACTTTAATCACTCTGCATCGGTACTTGCTTATAAGGCTCTTGTGACACAACTCACGCCTTTTCTCCAATTCAATATCATCAAGACTGAAAGTTCGATGCTTTGCCAATCTTTTCTTCGAGATACAAATACCGAGCTTCGAGTTTTTCGTGATACAATATTGAAACTTATGACCTCGGTCTCGTCTTCGATTTATGAAAGATCTCGACTTCAGCAAGGGTATGATAATGGAGTGCAAGACTCTTCGATGCAAGAGAAAACTGATCATACGGTTGAAAACTTGGAGCCTAACGATGCCAAGAGCACAGAATCAGGAGGACAACATGATGCCAGTGGCACGTCAGGGAATGTTCACGAGATTTCTCTTGATGACACCTTACCCATTTATGACGCAGAGCCTGCAAACATGGTACAATGTAATGTGGTTTATGATGTATATGCTGATGATATGCCGCATATTGAGGATTCTGAACCTAATTATGACAAACATGGGATGGAAACGGGTGATAGCAATACCACTTCTGATTCATCCGATGTAAGTCATAATGGGGGAGAGATTGTTCAGAATGCTAAACATCATGATAATTATCCTATAACTGATTCATTGACTGCTTCTGATTCCAAGATTAAAGAGCTCGAAACGATCGTAGCTCGGCAATCAAAAGATCTTGAGGATGCCAAACTTGAATTTTCTAAGAAAACGGACAAATTTGAAACATATTTTGAAAAACTTGAAAAGTCAAACGTTATTCTTGAAAGAAAATTGGATCAAACTGTTCTAGATTCTAAAGCTGAAAAGGATAATCTTTTGAAACAAATTCAACTGCTTGAATCTAAGTTGGCATCCCAAGATAACGTGCTCAAAGAAAATGAAACATTAAAGGCTCAAGTACAGGAAAAGGTCTTTGCTATAGCCGCGTTGAAAAACGAGTTAAGGAAAAGTAAAGGACCTAGTGTGGACACCAAGCTTGAAAAACCATCAATCTTGGGGAAACCGCCTACAAATCAGTTCGTCAGACAACCGATTGTCAGACAACCTACTGCATTTAGATCCGAGCGACCACAATCCTCGAGACCGCGGTTTGCCTCCCAAGTTGATTTGGTTCATCTTATTAGACCAGTCACTCCAGCAACTAGGCCCAATGTGATCACTCCAGCTTTAGCAAGACCAAATCATATGATTGCCTCTAGTTTCCCTAAAAATACCAAGACCACGTCTAGAACTAGTTCAAATGACGATTGCCATGAATCTGATCTTAGGGAAGCTAAGCAAAAGACACATGTAAGAGATAGGAATTCCAAACCTAGTCAGATGCCTTCTAGCTTACCCAACACTGCTAACCGTAGCATGTCCAATCCTAGGAGCATCAATCAATCGTCTAGGGATTCTAGATCTTACTCGGACATTAAATATGCTACTTGTAAAACATGTAGAAAATGTGTCTTTACGGCAAATCATGATGCTTGTATCAAAAAATTGCTTAATGAGGTGAACTCCCGTGCTAGACTTAAATCCCAGTGGGTTGCTAAAATCAAACCCGTTGGTAAAATGTGGCGCCCCACTGGTAGATCTTTCACTCTTGTAGGAAACGAGTGCCCTTTAACTAGGATAGTCTCTGATTCTACGAAGACTACTAGGGAGGAAATTGCAAAGGATGATACATCACTTAAGCCTGAACTTAAGATTTTCTATAAAAGGAAACGTTTGCCAACTAAGACAAGTGAATCATCCCTTCAGGCCACCTCTGACACAAGAACAGAAAACCGTGAACCCCTACGTGCTTCTAAAATAGATATCGCTAATCCATGCAAAAGTGTACAAACTCTTAATGAGAATGCAGGTACCAAAGTTGATGTTCCAAAAGAACGAAGCGGTCCAATCGTTGTGTACCGTTCAACTAAGGACACTCTTAGAGTTTGGTTGCTGAAGAAGCAGATATCAGAGAAACAAATGTCTCAGGGGATTCATGGTTAAGCTGCAAACAAGGACTTACAGTCACATAACAGACTGTAACTCGATCTCCAAAGAAAGGAAAGTTTATCGCCGATGGTAAACTTATCCTAACAACGAGAAATTAATTTTTCTCGGGCATGAGCTTATATCAAAAACATTCCAAGTTTTTAAGCTCATGCATTATGGTTTATCATTAAATATCAGATGGTAACCCGTTCTTCAAATAAAGGAAAGTTTATCGCCGATGATAAACTTATCCTTACAACGAGAAATTAATTTTTCTCGGACACGAGCTTACATTAAAACCATTCAAAGGTTTTAAGCTCGTGTATATGACTTACAGTTAAATGTCAGACTGTAACTCGAAATTAAAATAAAGGAAAGATTATCTTTTATGATAACTTATCCTCTTAACGAGAAATTCAATTTTCTCGGTCATGAGCTTGTCTTAAAACATTCGAAGTTTTAAGCTCAGAAAGGAAAGTGGATCTTTTAAATAAGAGAACTTTTCCTCGTAACGAGAAATTAACCTTTCTCGGTCATGAGCTTTCCGTTAAAACAGTCAAAGTTTTCAAGCTCATGAACACGACTTCTAAGTAAATGTCAGCTTAGGACTCGTCCTTCAGATAAAAGGAAAGTTTATCGCCGATGGTAACTTATCCTTAACAACGGGAAGTTCACAACTTCTCGGACTTGAGCTCGCTTTTAAGATATTCAACATCTTAAGCTCAAGTAATTGTTTTTCAAAACTTTGAACACAATTTTTCGAGAATTTCTCAAAAGGTTTTTCTAAATCTTTCAAACTTGTGTGTTCAAAAACGTTTTGATAAAACGAGCATGTCTTCTGGAATCGATAATATTTACGAACCTAGAAATGTCATTCAATAATGACACGGGGTTGTAAATAAAGTTCGAGCAGAAGTTCAAACTTTTAAAACATGCTCAAAATGGTTTGCTATTATTTCAGATAGCAACCCGCTTTTCATACTCAAGTCAAGCATTTCACCGGAAAGCTTTGACTCAACAACGGGAATTAATTTTCTCGGGGACGTGACGAGGTGACCAACATTCGTGAACAAGAACCATGTGCTTCTTTCATATGCTGTTCTCCATTATTCAGGTCCAACCTCGTACATTACTAATCTTGTGAATTCATTATTATATCTGATCTTTGCACGTGATAAATACCTTACACTTGTGTTTAAAAGGTATTTATTTCACGCTTCAGCACACCCTCATTAATTTGAGGGGGAGCTTGTGGATTTCATGAAGATAATTGGACTTGCATTTTTCTTCCCAAATTTTCTTAAAATGCTATTAAATCAATTGATATTAAAAACATCGATTGGGTTAATATTTTTAATATGGGGGAGAAAATGTGATTTAATATGGGATATGATCAATCATGAATGGTTTGACTTAACGTGATAGCTCATCCCGACATATGCAAAATGTTTTCGGATATCGTAGCATATGTTAAGGGGGAGCAAAATGGATTTGCATTTCAAAATGGATTTCATGGTGACATACACTTACCCAAAACATCTCTATCCACGACGGTGAAGATTGTGGTGACATAAGGATGGTAGGATAGGTTAAAGTCCAATGATTTCTCTAGAACCGGAGGAATCTTCCCAAGGACATTCCATAGCTAGAAATAGTAGTCCTTAGGAAAGATGGAGAAAGATTGTGAACGTAGCTGAATGCCGACCAAGTACTTAAGTTAGCACTGGAACAATCACAACAAGGTGCTAGTGATGATGTATTGGTAGGCATTGAAGGGGTTGAAGAATGAAAAAGAAATGTAAAGATAAAGGGTGTAAAGAAAGAAGCCCTCCTTACAACTTTAGGCAGAAACCGGGTCAATACATATGCTATTGAGGTCATTTTTGCTAATGATTCTCGATATTGAAGAAAGACGTCATGGACCCAGTGATGCAATGCACAACCCTTCCCAGCTAACTCAAATATCTCTCAAAAGGTATTTGTTTTAATCACACGGAGATCAACACGTTATCTATTGGTTTATTCACTCCGAATAGACTGGTATTGAAAAGGTGGCACTCCTCTCCAGCCTCCGATCACTAAAATCCAAAATGCACGATCGAGTCTAGAGCCATTTGAGATCATCAAATATCTCTTTAGGACACACCTTCATATTACCTTGCTTCTTCACACACTGTGAAAAGTAAGAAAGATCTTAAGAGTCCTACGCAAAATCTTCATGATCTTGCCTGAACATCCGAGTAATACGAAAGTATTTACAATGAAGATGGAAATCCTTCTTGAGCGAATATCAAAAAGCTCATGGTAGGTGACTTGTGCGATTCTTTATGAATCAAACTTGTGATAACTGGAAAGCAACAGTGGTTTAATTCTTAAATGAATTTAAACACGTTCCAGGCCTCTACGCAATATCGTAATGATCTTGCCAGAACATTCAGAGTAATACTATTAAGTAGTTACAGTGACGAATGGAAATCCTTCTAGTGTTAACATCAAACAGCACTTGGTAGGTAACTTGCAAGATTCTATATGAATCAAGCTAGTGACAACTGGAAAGCAACGATGGTGCGGTTCTTAATTGAACTTCACTTGTTCCAGGAACATGAATTGACGGCTTCAAATCATGCGGATAATATTATCCAAATGATTCACTCTTTACGTTCGCAGTCTGCTTTGGACGGTCGAGTAAAGAGAACGGGTTTACCCGCGAAATCTTGTCAAGGAGGTTCTTTATTGAAACTACCTGCCACAAGTACGATATTTAATATCGTCCAACGGTCTTCACCGACCGGAGGTAAAATGCTACCGAATTAGAATGAAATGTTCAAGGCCATTTCATCCGTGTATATTGTTTTGTTGCTAACTGTCTTATGCAGCGTAACAAGAAGGTGGCATTGCGGTGTACAATCCAGAAGAAGTCGTCACCACATGCTTGTACTACAT
Source organism: Glebionis coronaria (assembly GCA_025667525.1). Lineage (NCBI taxonomy): Eukaryota > Viridiplantae > Streptophyta > Magnoliopsida > Asterales > Asteraceae > Glebionis > Glebionis coronaria. The sequence continues at coordinate 601,236,537 of CM046878.1, read as the reverse complement.
ACAAATAGTACTTCAACAAATTCAAGAAAGCCTGAAGGTCAAGTCTTCCGCTGTATCAAACTCTGAAGCTTTCAAGAATTTAAAAGTATAAGTATGTGGAACATGAAGTCACAAAGAGGCAAATATCACAAGTGAAGAATGCACAAGGTCAAGGCAAGGAAACATGCTCAAGACTAAAGTCAAAGATCACATCAAGCATATTCACAAGAACAAGATCGAAGACTCAAGCATAGATGCTAGGTTTAAGATTTTGTAAAAAGATGTGACCTCCCTTAGGGGGAGATTGTTGGAAATACATTTTCCCTATAAAGTCTCGGTCACATCTTAGTTAGCATAGATCACGAGTTATAGACTATTTAGAACTTTGTAACTTGGAGCGACCTCCCTTAGGGGGAGATTGTTGGAAATACGTTTTTACGTATTTATGAAGGATCGGTCGCTCCAACGATTATTATGTAATGGGCTCGTGATCTATTTACTTATTGTATAGTCCATATAGCCCACATGTAGGGTGGGCTATATATAACCCCTCCTAGCATGTTAGGAGGGGGTTGTTGATTCCACATTTTCAATTAATCATTTTATTCATCTTACTTTCTCTCTCTACAATTCTCTCCCTTCTCTCCTTTCTCTCTCTAATCCCTCATCTAATTCCTTCATTTCTTCTTTATTAATCAATCAATCAACCATCTAAATCCACCAAATCCATGATATAGAATAGGCCATTAATTTCGTAAACCTTCAGGAAGGTTGTTGATTCTGGGGCTAATCAACACATGACCAATGATGACTCTGAATTGGAAAATGTTTTTGATATATCTCACCTTAACATTAAAGTGGCTCATCCCAATGGGACTGAAGCTATCATCTCTAAAATTAGAAATCTAAAACTTTCTAATGGACTTGTGTTGTTTGATGTGCTTGTTATTCCTGATTATTGTGTCATTTTAGTGTCTATTCACAAATTGGCTAAGGATAACAAAATTTTAGTTGTATTTGATGAGAACAAATGTTTCTTTGTGAATTAGGATTTCAATCTCAAAAAAATCTTGGGGACTGGTAGACAATGTGGTGGTTTATACTATTTAGATATAGAAGGTAACAAGTGTGTTAATGATTCTCATGTGATTGCTTGCTCTTTGTCTAAACATGATTGGCATTATAGATTAGGTCACCCTGCTGACCCAGCTCTGAATGTACTAAAAAACTCTTTGAAAAATAGTTCTGTTGATCAAAATGAGTTTTGTGAAATCTGCCTAAGGGCTAAACAAACTAGAGAACCATTTCCATTAAGTGAACACAAAACAAAAAATCTTGGTGAGTTAGTACATTTGGATCTATGGGGACCTTATAGGGTGACCAGTCATACTGGTCATAGGTATTTTTTGACCATTGTGGATGATTACACAAGAGCTGTTTGGGTCTATTTATTAAAAACCAAGGATGAAGTTGGGAAATCTATTGAGATTTTTTATAACCTCTTAAAAAACCAATTTGAAAAAGATGTTAAAGTTTTCAGAAGTGACAATGGGACTGAATTTGTTAATCATAGCTTTCAAACCTTCTGTCACACCAAAGGGATTTTACATCAAACTTCTTGTGCATATACTCCACAACAAAATGGGGTTGTTGAAAGGAAACATAGGCACCTTCTTAATGTGACAAGATGCCTTATGTTTCAGGGGGAATACCCTTAAGATTTTGTACTGAATGCATTCTAACTGCTACATATCTTATCAACACATTACCCTCTTCTGTGCTAAATGGTAGATCTCCATATGAGATGATGTATAACACACCTCCTAATCTCTCTCATATTAGGACCTTTGGTTGTCTTTGTTTTGCTACTATCTTGAATAGCCATGATAAACTCACTAGTAGATCTGAAAAATGTGTTATGATGGGTTTTTCTAATTTGCAAAAGGGTTGCAAACTTTATAGTCTTGATAGACATCAGTTCTTTGTTTCTAGAGATGTTAAGTTTTTTGAGTCCATTTTTCCTTTTAAAGATACTGTTTTGAATAAAAAGAATAAGATTCAAGATTTTGATGTTCTTCAAAATAATAAAGTTTTGACCTTTTTTGATTTGGAAAATCCTGAGCTTCCTGATGATGAGGAGAGAGTTACAAATGATCATAATGGTGACAGTAAGTCACCAAGTGCTGGTAGCCCACATTTGGGTCTAGGTGACAGTGGTTACATTGCTTTTAGCAATGATACCACAGATGCCAGTCCAAATGACATTGAGGCTGCTACACTTGATGAAATTCATGTATCTGAAGGAAATTTAGAAATCCACCCAACTCTTCCCTTGCATGGACAAAACTTGGGTGGTACTTCTAATAGTAATGCTAGGGATGACCAGGGTTTGAGGAGGTCTTCTAGACCTTCTGTCTTTCCAAAAAATTATAATGACTTTGTTGTTATTCCAAGGTTAAGTATGGGATTGAGAAATTTGTTGGGTATTCCAACATTAAAGGAGATGTGTTATGCTTTGTTACTAAGTTAAATAAAAGTAGTGAACCTAGGAATTTTTTTGAAGCTTGTCAAAGTCCTGAGTGGATTGATGCTATGAATGTTGAATTTTCTGCTTTACTTGAAAATGACACATGGGACTTAGTTGAATTGCCTGTTGGTAGGACTGCCTTGAATTCTAAATGGGTTTGGAAACATAAGTTTAAATCCAGTGGTGAGATTGAAAGGTATAAGGCCAGACTTGTTGCCATGGGGTGTGGTCAAAAGGAAGGGATAGATTATAAGGAAACCTTCTCTCCTGTTGTTAAAATGGTGACTGTTAGATGCCTTATTAATCTTGCTGTTAACCAATCTTAGCCTTTATACCAATTGGACATTAACAATGCCTTCTTGTATGGTGAATTAGATGAGACTGTTTACATGAAACCCACTCAAGGGTTTTACTCTGATAATCCAAAACTTGTTTGTAGACTTAAGAAATCTATTTATGGATTGAAGCAGTCTCCTAGACAGTGGAATGCTAAGCTCACATCTGTTTTGATTTAAAATGGTTTTGTGCAAAGCAAATCTGATTACTCTCTTTATACCAAGCATTGTGAAAAATGTTTCATTGTTGTTCTTGTTTATGTGGATGACATCATTGTTACTGGTAATAACAAGAAAGAAATAGACAACTTCAAAATGTTTCTATAAAGCAATTTTAGAATTAAAGATTTGGGAAAATTGCAATACTTTTTGGGGATTGAAGTTGTTGATACCAATGATGGAGTCTGTTTAAATCAAAGAAAGTATGTTCTTGACCTTTTATCTGAATATGGAATGCTTGCTTGCAAACCTTCTAAGACACCTTTGGTGTCAAAATTGACCATTACCAATGAACCATCTGATACTGACCCTTTGTTGGAAAATATTGTGGATTATCAGAAACTTATGGGTAAGCTTATATATCTTACCAATACCAGACCTGTCATCTCCTATGCTGTTCATTGTCTTAGTCAGTTCTTGCACTCACCCTTAAGGTCTCATTTGAAGATTGCTTTTAAAATTCTTAGATAGTTGAAGGGTTCACTTGGTCTGGGTGTTCATGTTAAAAAACACCCAGGTATGATCCTTAATGCTTTCTCTGATGCTGATTGGGCCAAGTGTATTGTTACTAGAAAGTCAGTTACTGGTTATTGTGTTTTCATGAATGACAACCTTGTCTCATGGAAAAGTAAGAAACAAATCACTCTCTCTAAATCATCAGTTGAAGCTGAGTATAGAGCTCTTACAGTAGTGACTAGTGAGGTCATTTGGATCCTTAAGATTTTAAAAGATTTGAGTTGTGGTGATCTTTTGCTTGTGGATCTACATTGTGACAGCAATTCAGCAATTAAGATTGCTGCCAATCCTGTATTCCATGAGAGAACTAAACACCTTGAGATTGACCTTCACTTTGTGAGGGAAAAAATCTTGAATGGGGTGGTTAGAACACAAAAGGTGGAGTCTGCAAATCAAACTGCAGACATCCTTACCAAAGAATTAGATACACCACAACATGAGTTCCTGGTTGAAAAACTTGGGATGATTGATTTGTATAGAATATCAGATTAAGGGGGATGTTAAATTCCTAGTTTAATCTGATATTCAAGTTATAGGGACTAAATGTGTCGTTATTCTTATTTCAGGGACTAAGGGTGGACGTGGGATGTGAAGTTGCTTAATGGACTAGCCGTTGGAGGCTTTGTGGGCTTTTGGTTGAAGGCCCATGTGTGTTGGTTATCCGTTACTTTGTTTTGTTATATTACCCTAACTCTTATTGAGTTAGGGTTAAGTTTGGTGTGTGTTTCTTGTGCATCCATCAATGGCGTCAACACATATCATTCTTCGTTTTCTGGGTTATTCATCTTGTTGATTTATGTTCATTAGCTTTGTAAAACTATTATCAATATGGATAATAGATCCATACCAGTTCTGAACTATGGTGGATTTTCTTTATAAACTCTCTCATTTTGTTATCTGTTTTCTATGTTAATAAAAGTACTTTGAATCATTAAGATCTTGTTTTTCTTCAAAGACCAATCATGTGTAAGAAACTTACAATTGTGAATAATGAGGATAAACTTATAAAAAGGTTGATTATTTGGGTGATTAAGATATTAAGGATAAAGTCAATGTTTTAAAAACCAGGTTGACCCGGCCGATTGAACCGTTAACTGGCTCGGAGACCGGGCCGGATATAATCGGGTTTTTGCTTGACTGAGAACTGGATTGAACCGCCGGTTTTTCGATGACCCGGTTTAATTAACCCGACCGGGTCATGATTTTTTATAAAAAAAAAATTTCAAAAACTTTTTTTTTATAAATATTTTTAAGTTTTAAAGATATATATTGAAGTAATGATTACTAGTGTTAGTTAAAATAAAGTCAAACTAAATTAAAATGATCACTAATATTGATCTGTTATAATCTATTACAAATTGTAAGTATAAATTAATTATTTTTGCACATGTTTACAATGATATTATAAATATACAACTAAAAACTAAGGCTAATGAGTAAAAAAATAAATAGTACACATTAAAAATATAAAAAATATACATATATAAAGAACCGGCTTGACCCGGCGGTTCAGCCGGTTGAACCGGTTGACCCGTGAACCGGTCACTAAAAGAGTCAACTGAAAAACCGGATTTTAAAACATTGGATAAGGTTGAACTAATTGACAGTGAAATGGCAAGTTTTTTGGCTTCAAAACCGATAAGAAGTGGTTATGATATTAAAAGCTTGCCCGAATAATGAAGGAATACTTATAATAAGAATAATGATAATGACTACGACCAATACGATGTAATATATATTATGAAGAACAAGAAATTTGATAAATCCTCAAAAGAGTGTCTGGACTTCAAAATAAACAATCTTATTTTTTTTAAATCATTATAACTTTGAAACCTTATAAAGTTCTAATACTAAAATTAAATAGATTTGAAGAGAAATTCAAGAATTCATGCCAAAACTAAAATAAGAAACAAACAAATTTTTCATAAAAATAAGTAATTTATTAAAACTAAAAAGATAGACTACGAATATTATAAGTTGTCATTTTACCTTTCAATCTTCTCGAATAAAATAAAACACATGACTTCACAAGTTAACCGAAGAAACGACGGCTAAGACTGAGGAGCTTGAAGCTCGAACATGCCGTGCATCATGTGCACTACCACTACTAGAAATCATGCCACCACCAATGGCCGATATTCGTTGGTAAACACCCAAATTTGGTTGGTAAAAGGTGTTACCAACTGCTTTACCAACCAACCAAGGTTGTGAAAAAAAGGCTTGTTGGTAAATTAAAATACCAACCACATTCTTTAAGTCGTTGATAAATTACCAACAAATATCTATGTTATTGTTAAATTCGATAAACATAACAAATTCGTTGGTGAATATAAAATACTAACAAACTATTTTGAGTTGGTAATATTAAGAATTGAAACAATATAATTTATTGGTAATTTCTAAAAAATAGCAACCAAACTAGATTCTTCTTGGCTTGTTGCTAAAACAGATTTTACGAGAAATATTAATCGTTGCTAAACTAAAATCACGACATGTCATTTTCTGCATTAATAGTGCACGCCACAACTATAATAAACGTAAACAAATAGCACAAGTTCTACGTCAATTGCACAAAGTACAAATACCAGTCAATACATAGTTGGTTAATCCATGATATTTCCGACATAACCCATGAAATAATGGTAGCTAGAGTTAGGAATTTACAAAAAGATTACAAATAAGCTACTCTAATGTTTAATAATGAATACCAAAAATAGGTTAAGTGGATGGCTCGGATAGTTACTCCTCAGATGGAATGTTAACTTGTTTCACCTTTAACAACTTCAAAATCTGCTCAACATTAACTTTAAGTGTAGCATTTTCTTTAATTCATCAATTTCATATTTGTTGTTGCTTTCATTGTTGGATGAAGTGGATGCATAAAAAACAGGTTTCTTAATGAAAGATGGTTTTTACCTGCTTGTGTATGCTTTCAGCTTCTTTAGTAAGCCCAAATCCATTAACATTTTTTTGTGGATTACCAGTCGCATTTACCCAAGCCTGGGCATCGAATGTATGAGGAGCAGCAGGAAGTGGCAAATTTGCATCAGTTGCAATCCCTTTATCACCTATCTCAACTTCAACTTCAGATGGATTCTTTTCTTTGATTATGTCATGATACTTAGTTACAACATTCTTCGTCCTTGCATCACACCACTCACCTTTACCTTTGTATAGTTTATGCACCCTTTCAAAAAGCTCAAGTTTTGTTGGGCCTACCCCGGTTCCATCCCTCTACAGATTTATAAAAAAACACTTAGTGCCAGAAATAAGCTAACTGAAGTGATGCACTACATAATATAACCAGATAATGCCTATTTCTTGTATGCTAAATTTTTTTTTAGATTACATAATATAATCTGTTAATGCCTATTTCTTTTTTAAACAATAACCTTCGAAGCTAAATATGTTTTTGCATTACATAGTATCATGAGATTGTGTCCATAAGGCATATCTAAAGCAATGAGTTTTTGTCCATGACATACAAGAATCAGATTATGTTCATGGTCTCTACACATGCTTTCCTAATATTTTTGCATCAAGATTATTTACTCTAAAATATTTCAGATCAGTGAGTGGCCACACACGTACAAATACTTATACTAGTATATACTTTTTAATATATATGTATACCAAGTCTAGTATATATGACTCAGGTCAACAATTTGAAGGATACAACCATCTCAAGTTAAACACTAGTGGTTTATTTACATCTTGTAACATAACCTAATTGTACATGGACGGTAGTTGGATTCTGATGGTTTATAGAGTTCATAACAATTATTTAAAACCCTAATATGGATCAAAGAGCGCATAGCGGAAGCGATTAACAAGATCATTAATTTAACACAATTATGATTAATCAAGGCTAGGGTTACATACCTTTATCCTAGCAAGATCCACAAGACGACGGAGCAAACGACAACTAGGGTTTATCACGAACACCACCAAGAATATAGTCTAAAGTAAGACTATAGCACGTTCTTGTACACACGTGATACGGCGAGTTAACCGTGAGTCTAGCACGAACAAACCGAGCTTCCAAGTCTATGGAAGATCTACCCAACAACCCTAGAGAGGGGCTAGGACTAGATCTAGAATAGCTTATTGAAAATCAAAGAAGAACCCTAATAGGGTGTTTGTTTGGCCGGCGGTTAGAGCAAGAGAAAGAGAGATGTGTGGTGAAAAATTATGAGGCTTTAGGTTTGTTTATATACACCTTGGAAAACTTCTCTTCCAAGGTTAAACAAGATAAAGCCACAAAATCTTTTCTCCTTATCTTTGTCTCCTCTATTTAGGCCGGATATATACATGCTCCAAAAGAGGTTTCCGGAACTTTTCCGACTCCTTCTTTTAGCTTCTTTAACCTTCTATAACGGTCGTTTAATACTTAACTTTTAATTACTTAACGATCGTTAGCTATGGTTTGATTTAATAAATATAATAAATATATTTAATAAATAAATAAATTAACTCTTCACGTAATGTGTGCAATCCCGTGATCTCGAGTTCGATCCTATCTCACGACTATTAATTTTAAGTCCATAAACTTTCAGCTCCCACTTGGACAAAATTCTAATATCGTTATCACATTGACTAGCGTCTAGTTACACTAGCAATGTCACTAGTACAACTCGAGTAAGGTTTCTTGGACAAAACCTTTTAATGATTAAATCATTATTATTATTATCCTTTCATTTCAAATACAACGTTAATAAGTATATGGATCCTAGTCATTCCTTTCATTAACCATTCTGTTTCTCGTTTACGGATATAGCAAGATCACCAAAACAAATTTGGGTGCGGCCGCACAGATATCTTACTACTCCCCCGAGGGGCCCAGCTGTATTATACTTCAAAATAAACTTTGAAGGAAACGAATCCCATTTTGACTACAAGCAAAACTTATGAACTTTGCAACACTTCCGGAAATAATCCTTATAACTACCAGTTACGTTTAGCGTTAGATTATTCCACAGAAATGCACTAGATCCACGACAGTTTCCTGGTATCTCAGGTCTAAGGATAACTATTTATGATTTACTTGATGACAAAGATCCATAAAGTAAAATCATATAGTTGGGATAAGTCCAATATTTGATCCATCAAATATCATCCAAAATTGACCAATATACTTTCAATTATACTCTGTCACTATTTTGAATTGTCTTAGTTTAATAATATTCCCATATTATTAATCGACAACGGACATTTAGAAACATCATAATGCTCATGGATTTAAAACATGTAAAATAGGATACAAAATCAAATAACAGAAAATAAACGAAATCTAATCTTTATTTCATCAATTCAATAATGTCTTACATCCTTTATCCAAATACTAAAATAGATCAATGCATAAAACTGGTACATGCATCATGCCTCTAGTAATGACATTCATACTTGTTTGGCAAAGCATAAAATAACCAATCTTGACCTATTGAAATTTTGAGAATACTTTCTTCAAGAATTCAAATCATTGAAACTCTTGTACATGTGCATCCAAACAATTTGATATTGCCACATAGTATCAAAATTGTGAAACATCCTTGATCACCAATTTCCTAAACTTCAAAAACACATTTGAAGTTCAAAGTATTCTAATTCTTTAATGTATAATGCAACTTTAATCAACATGTCATCTCCAAAGATCCCATGACTAATATTGAGTGTTACCTCAATTATATCTTTTCAAGTTTTACAACTTGTCATAAAAGATACAAATACGTTACCATTAATATCTATTATGTAATGTTTGATTCCAACCAAAACCTTCAAGTTTGTTGGCTATGATAATTTGCACAACGATTGACAAATTATTCATCTATAGAATATGGAAGCTGATCCAAGATTTAGGATGTTATTCTAATTCCAAACATATTCCTTCAGAATATTCATTACACAAGTTATTTAATAACTTTTTAGATAGATTAATATATTCAAATCATCATGTATTTTAAGCATGATATAAATACAACACGACACACATGAAAATTTCTCAAACCAGATTTAGATTTCTTCATGTCCTAAATATCCATGTAAACTTACTACATGGCATATTACGTTGTATTTCCACCGCATAAATAAATAAATTTATTTGTCCCAAGGTTATGTATATCTTATTTTCTAAATCTTCAAAGTAAAGTTTCATCTCAAATCTAAACCAAATCAACATTTAATTTGAATGAAATCTCACTTTCTTACATGTCTATTTGACACATATAATTTAAGAAAATAACCATAATACTCCCACTAGCTTTTAGGAATACTCAGAAACCATCTTAATTAAATTTAAAACCAAACTTGGATTTCAAAATAAACATAAGAATAATCTCCTAGATGCATGCTTTTATCTATTCATGGATAATTGCATTTTGTACTTTTCCAAAGATTTATATTTTGAAGTAATAAACTCATTTCGATTACTTAAGTGCTTTCTCAAGTAGTCACTCAAGAAATAGTTCATACATATCCAAATTTGTCAATTAAAATATGACCATCAAAATCTTTATATATTTAATGTATTTAGGAAAGAATACTCAATCACAATTAATTACTTAAATGTGACTAATAATCTATTCACAATACATACATTAAATATGTGTACAATTTTGTCCATATAGTTTCGACACAAAGATTAAACCACTACAATTGGCGTTTTTCTTCCTTTGACGAAACTTATCTTCAATTTCTAGTCAAACTATTTAAGATAAACCAAAACCGAAATTTGATTATCTTGTTGGACAACATCTATAACAATCATAGTATGAGTAGTTTACCCAAAACAATATTTGGTAATAAATCATAACAATTATTTGTAACTCATAATTCTCAGCATATAAATCGCATATCCGAGATATCCTTACGGACCTATGACATAAATTCCTTTATCTTAAGGTTTAGCATTTACACGCCTACCTCATGATGATTACTAGTGTATTTTAGAAGATCATGTATCTTGTAATTTTATCTTTCAAGATCAAAACTCTCACTTGCTATTAGTAACTTAAAATTACTCTTTAAATACATAGCAAATAGATCAACACTCCAACGTTATCTATATGGGACATTACAAAACACAATGGCCGTTTCATACTCTTTATTTTCTAAACAATCCACTTCATAAGTAGTTTAGCAAAATCCGAACTCCATTTAAGATATAATGTGATTCATCACATTCCATATATAATGGTATATTATTAATCTTCTTAGCTCAAGTCATACTCAACTTTCTAACCTTGATTTCTTTTGGAATAAAGGAAGATATAGTTATCTTTGAATCAAACATCACCATCATATTGAGAATTTTGATTCTCCTAATGAACATACCATAACAATGATGTATTTCATTTAGGGAAATATTGTAAGTCAATCTTAACAATATTTAAGATAAATATATATCTTTAGGCTTACCTATATACCAACTAAATCATCTTAATGGTATAATAGATTTCCTAACCATTTTGCATGCTTTATAACTCAAGTAATTTTAAAGTCACTTCATAAAAGTTATAAGTCCATTATACGTTACATGTATATGTCTTTAGTGAAATAGAGACAATATATTAACGCCTTACTTTATATTATACGTCTTCCAAGACTTTATGTTTGTGACTTTATTCAATAAATCATAAACATGTATAACTAAAGTAAATCATGAACATCACTAGGTTTCATTCATCTTTTCAAGTTAATTCAATCATACACTATTATATGAACACCACTAGGTTTCATTAGTAGTATAAGATTACTTTATGTATCTTATGTCATTCAACGAATTTGTCCTATTTTAAGAAACTTCAAAACATTCCACGCCCGATCTTACGACATGTGGATATTTTACCCTTTAGTTTACAATTTAGTCCAAGCTCTTACATGACTAAATCAAAACAACAAGTGTTTCTTAAAGTGAATGATATATATACTTTTAAGTAGTCTTTTAATCATATTGACACATGATCTAAATATTAATTAGACTGTTTAATCTCTTATCTTAAGAGAATCATATCTTTATGAGTTGTTTCTTGCACACAATGTTCATTTCTCCCACTTGTGCATGGAACAACCTCATATATAAGATAAACATCACGTCTAACGTTCGTCTATACAAAATATGATTGTGCCACATATATTAGCTTTTTACAAGTAGATGTAGAATCACTTAATCAACAAGAATCAGTACATAACTATCTTTGAAGATATTAGTGTCAACAATTCGAAAGTAATTATCTTAGGACATACTAAAGATAACATGGGTTATTACCAAGATAACAAAGCTTGTAACTCCCACTGACTTAGAGAATGTTTTAATAGACTCAAAATCAGTCATACAACACAATTCTCCCACTGAACTTGACAACATTGAAAATGTTTCATAATCGGTGAAAATAATTAGTGTTGTGTTTACTTTCTTACACTTTTAAAAAAAAAACATTCGTAACAATTACATATAGTGTTTAAGAGTGTACTCTACTTCGTAAATGATGACTTACCCATCAAATGTTTTTTAACTTGAAAGACTTGACATGCAATTTCTTCCTTAATAGGTCTACCAACCCCAAAATGGTATGTAGTGCCTATAAATGGTCAAAGCACAACTACTAGACAAATATGCTAGTTTGCCTTATAACCAATTAGCGGTAACTTTTAATAACTCAAAATATGCACTTTTCTTAACAATTAAAATTTTCTATGAGTTATGGATTTGAATTTTACATTTCTAAAATCCTTATTACTCCTTCTTTACTCATGAAAAAGAGTTTTAGGTTTATCATTCATTTGTAAATTGACTCTATCCTCAACCATACGGTTTGTAGATCAATAAATGAATAAACCATGTACGGTGTAACGTTGCATCAATACATTTGCAAAAGAATTTACAAAATTCAATTTTAGTATTTTCGATAATACCATTCAAGAAAATAAAATTACCCCGGTAATAATAACCATAGTATTTTTCTTGAAAAATAGAATCCATATTGACATAGATTTATCACATCAGTTGATCTGCTAGTGACAAATGTATTCAACACAGTAACTTGTCGAACAATAATTGCCAAATCAAATTGCAATTTCTAGATATGTCAGGGATTTACATTGCCAAAATCATTTGCATTGTAAACATGTTTCATCCCTTCTTTATGCCTTAAGTTTCCAGATCTTACTGAGTAACTCAATTAAGTCGACTAATCTAAAGAACGTAAAACCTTCATGTGCAATCTTATTCAGTCATGAAGTTTTCTCTCCATTACAACATCGTCCAGAATCTCATATGACGAAAATTGTAACTTCAAGTGTTCGTCAATTAGATGGCATATGACTTAAATTTTAGGGTATAGATTTTGGTGTCAAAATCATGTATGGAGAAGCATGCATACATCTCCATAACATAAGTTTACTAAAACGTTTAGTAGACTTTTGTTGAGACTAAAAGTTCATCATATACTTGCAAGTTGAGGTATTGGTTAATACCAATTAAAGATTTTACACACAACTAAATTCACACCATACTTTTTCTAGAACTTAGTTATAGCACAAAGCAATAATCTTATTCATTGTGTTTCGGATGTGAATTAATGTAGTTAAATCAACCTTAAAGAATTATACCAATAACAACCGTAGGTAATTCCAATTTTGACGCACAGGCGAGCCGGGAATTTGGTCAGCGCTGAAGCATAACACCTCCTTCCTTAACCGGGTACATGACCAGCGGTGCGTTATACCCACTTTATAGTTTGTCAGAATTGAGTAGGCCGTTAAGTTGCTATTGCAATTCTAATCAACGCAAATCATATGTAATTTAGATCTCAAAACAAATCATTTATTTTAATATGATTTAGTCCATATTAATTTTTCTTGTAAAAAATTACCCTTGTTTACAACATACAATCAATATAAAACGTATGAAAACAAGTAGGTACAAAAAAAACTAAATCATAAACACATAATAACAATTTATATGTGCAATAAATAAATCAAATAGCCACATGCATACGATTTATTCAATAAATAATATCAAATCTAGGTTTTTATATACATATAAAAGTCTTCCCTAATTTTATATTTATTGAATCAAATAAATCATGTAGCAAAAAAACGTAACAATTACCACATAAAACATATGATCCATGAAAAACATGCATGTTCATCACGGATCTCTCACATATCTTAACAATTAAATCTCTATGGATCGTAACCACGCATGACATAACAATTAATTCATGCATACATCTAAAGTTAATTAAAGTTAATTACCATGTAATTTTAGGGTTTACAAAATTTTTTTTTTTTTTATAGAAAAATTGGCATAGCCGATTTAAAAATAATAAAAAAAAACAAAACCCTAATTTTTATAAAACCTAAAAAACAACATGTAATTTTTAACACAAATCAATATTAGTTAAAAACTTTAGATCTTGATAATTATAATCATGTTAAAACGGCTCTCGATGCCACTGATGGTTTATAGAGTTCATAACAATTATTTAAAACCCTAATATGGATCAAAGAGCGCATAGCGGAAGCGATTAACAAGATCATTAATTTAACACAATTATGATTAATCAAGGCTAGGGTTACATACCTTTATCCTAGCAAGATCCACAAGACGACGGAGCAAACGACAACTAGGGTTTATCACGAACACCACCAAGAATATAGTCTAAAGTAAGACTATATCACGTTCTTGTACACACGTGATACGGCGAGTTAACCGTGAGTCTAGCACGAACAAACCGAGCTTCCAAGTCTATGGAAGATCTACCCAACAACCCTAGAGAGGGGCTAGGACTAGATCTAGAATAGATTATTGAAAATCAAAGAAGAACCCTCATAGGGTGTTTGTTTGGCCGGCGGTTAGAGCAAGAGAAAGAGATATGTGTGGTGAAACATTATGAGGCTTTAGGTTTGTTTATATACACCTTGGAAAACTTCTCTTCCAAGGTTAAACAAGATAAAGCCACAAAATCTTTTCTCCTTATCTTTGTCTCCTCTATTTAGGCCGGATATATACATGCTCCAAAAGAGGTTTCCGGAACTTTTCCGACTCCTTCTTTTAGCTTCTTTAACCTTCTATAACGGTCGTTTAATACTTAACTTTTAATTACTTAACGATCGTTAGCTATGGTTTGATTTAATAAATATAATAAATATATTTAATAAATAAATAAATTAACTCTTCACGTAATGTGTGCAATCCCGTGATCTCGAGTTCGATCCTATCTCACGACTATTAATTTTAAGTCCATAAACTTTCAGATTCGGCGGCTCTCCTAGGGTTCCCTTATTGAAGATCCCTGGGGAAGAGGATCAAGTTGGCCCTTGCGAATAGCTTGATGCACTATCTCCGTTCAACATGGGGTGTTTGGGATACATGGGGTGTTTGGGATACAAGTTGAGGTGTTTTTCCTAGTGGTAGAGGGGAATTGAGGTTGTACCAACATTCTGGTTGGTGATGATGGCATTGGTGAAGTGCGTCTCTGCAACGAATGACTCCTTGCCCCACGAGAACCCATACCTATGCCTTTCTCTGAACGTACCTCCTCCAGCAATCTACATGAAATAAAACATGAGATAAACGTTAGTTTAATATTTCATTTACTTAACAAGTAACTTACACTTCATAAAATGTAACATAATCTAACATACACAATATAAATTACCAACATAGAAAAATTAGCTACTACTATTTGGAAATCTCACCTTGTTTTGGTTTTTGAATGGTAACCAACAAAGAAAAGTTTTGGTAACCAACATATTGAAAAATTAAACTACAAGCGATAGTCATTAGCAAAGTAGGAAAAGAGGAACCAAAGGATAAACAAAAGCTAACATAAACAACAATTCAGAAAAGGGTCAAGCGACATTGATCTAACAAGTGATGGTTAAGTCTCTAATTAAATCTTTATACATGACTCATTATCACTACATGACGAATAATAACCATCGTCTTCATCACCATCGTCGTCGTCGTCATCATCTTCATCTTCATCCAAGAATTCTTCTTCGTCATCGAGATCCAACTTAGTATTTGATGGATTAATGATGTGTGTGGGAATATCTTCATGTTGTACCTCTTCAAATTCGGTTGATGGCAATTCAATAACATCACCCAGAAGAACATATACCCCTACAATAGTTGGTGTTGGCATTTCATCTTCTTGGAAAAACCCTTCTGCTGTTAGGGTAACTTCATCTTCTTCCACGATGTTAGACATAATGTTGTAAGAGCTCCTTGTTGTGGTCTTACATACAGCTAACCAGTCAATTCGACTTCTTTTTCTCGAAGGATAAGGTGTATAATATACTTGTTAAGCTTGTTCTGGCAACACAAATGGATTATTTCCACCGAGTTTTGACTTTGCATTGACATCTATTAGGCTATGTTTACTATCGACACTGATACCTTTCTCATTATCGTACTAGTGACATAAAAACAAAGTAACTTTATTGTTTCCAACATAATGCAATTGTACAACATTAAGTAGAATGCCAAAATAGTCCATCTCAAATTCATTGTAAGAACTCCTTTTGATACACACATTACTGTTTACCGTTGTCTTATTACAATGGTCATTTGTGTGGAACTTGTATCCATTTACAAAACAACTAATAACGTCACGTATCTGTTAGGGCCACTACAAAGGTCGCACATCTTTATATCAATTTCCTTGTCTTGACAAACCTATCAAATACTTTCTATTGATATGTAGATTTACTCACTTTATGGTTGGAATAAAAAGTTATATATACTCACTCTTTTTTAACCCATTTGGAAATATGCAAGTCACATAAGCGATCAAATTCTCCGTCTCCAATATTTGCATTATTGTTGATCATCAACTTATCAAATTCTCTACATCATATGTTAAACGAGTTTTAGATGATTAGATAAGCATTTATATAATATATTTAAACAATGGTAGTATACATACTCCACAAAAGGCATAATCTCCGTACAATTCAGAAGGACGTATCTTTCTGCAGCCTTGTAATCATACTCATTCAATAACATTTCCACCAACTTTCCAAAAGGTCGACAAGGATAACGAAAGATATGAAGGTTATTGTTGTCACCAACATAACCCCCATCATCATTCTTGAACCCGATTTAACTTTGTTTGAATGTCAGGTTCAAAGTAAAGTGAGAAAAAGGCTGATGTTTCTTGAATGAGGTATGCCTCGCATATCGAACCTTCAACGCGTGCTCTATTGCGAACCTTCTTCTTCAGGTTCATCATACACCTAATGAAATAATGTGATGACGATAAGTATACTTAAGAGGAAAACTTACACATGAGATTTATTTATTTTATAATACCTCTCAAATGGGTACATCTAACGATATTGCGTCGGTCCACCCACTTCAGCTTCATATGCCATATGAATAGGTAAATGTACTATTGAATAAAAAAACTTGGTGGAAATATCTTCTCTAGTTTACAAAGAGTTTCCACTATGTTTTTCTCCAATGTTTCAAAGTGTTTTGAATCCAAGACCGTTGAATATATGTCACGAAAAAATGACTTAGCTCGATCAATGCATCCTATATTGCCTAGGCAGAACTTCTCGAAAAGCAATAGGTAGCATTCGTTGCATAAACACATGGCAGTCATGGCTTTTCATTCCATTTAGCTTGCAATCATCCATATTTACACACTTAGAAATGTTTGAGGCATATCCATCCAGAAATCATATCTGTTTGATCCACTCACATAATGTTTTTACTTGCGGCCTCGACATTGTCTATTGTGCTTTTTGTTTCATTAATTTCACTTGACGTTCAAACAGATTCAAATTAGGTCGTTGTAGTATTGTTTTATATCTAGTCGAGACTTAACATTATCTTGTGTCTTCCCCTTCACATCAATCAATGTATTGAACACACTTTCAAAAGCATTTTTTTAGTGTGCATCACATCTAAGTTGTGTGGTAACATATTGTCTTTCCAGTAACACAACTCCCAAAATATACTTTTTATGGTCAAGTTATGATCCTTCCCATAACCAGGCCATTTCTTCGATTTATCGCCTTTTATCACTTTTTCCAAAAGTGGTCTGTGGAAAGTCTCTAAGACGACGTAAAATGGCATCGTCAACTAAACGAGGGGGGGTCATCATAATCAACTTTACCGACAAAGAAGTTATCTTTCTCTTTTCTGTAAGGTTGGTTATGAGGCAAGAATTGACGATGACAATAAAAAAACATGGTTTCCCACCATGTTGTGGAGTAAAAGCTTTAGTATTCTCCATACAATATGGTCATGGCATTTTTCCATGAGTGCTCCAACCCGATAGCATATCATACACAGGAAAATCATTTATAGTCCATAAGAGAGTAGATTTCACTTGAAAATTTTGCTCTCTTGAGACATCATATGTTGGAACACCATCCCAAAGTAGTTTCAACTCCTTGATTAGCAGCCTCAAGTATATATCAATGTTATTACCCGGGTTATTCGGGCCATGATTAATTAGAGTTAGAAATAAGACCTCCTCTTTCATACACATCCAGGGTGGCAGGTTATATGGTGTAACAAATACCGCCAACATGAATAAGGTATACTTGAGTGCCCAAAGGGATTAAAACCATCTATTGATAGACCCAACCTCACATTTCGCCCATCTTCACCAAATGAAGAATGAGTTTGATCAAAATGTTTCCATGTGTCTCCTTCCGATGGGTGAGTGAGGACACCTTATGGACGGTGATTTTTCTTATGCCAAGACATGTGGTCGGTTGTAATTTTTTAAAATAAAAAGCCTTTGAAGTCGAGGTGCAAGTGGTAAATAACGCAAAACCTTGTAAGGGACTTCGTTGCACTTTCCTTTACCTCGTTTTCGTTCTTTATAGCGAGCATGACCACAAACTACACACTTTTTCCTAGATTTATGTTCTTTCCAATATAACATGCAATCATTCGGACATGCGTGAATTTTTTCATACCTGAGTATTAACTTTCTCACCATTTTCTTTGATTGATAAAAGTCATCAGGTAATACCGTATCTTGTGGCAGGATCGACTTCACTATTGAAATGACACGATCGTAACAGCTTTCACTCATGTTGTAGTCTGACTTGCAATTCATTAGCTGAGACACCGCTAATATCTTGGAATGGTTCTTACAACCATCCTATAATAGACCGCCGGCATAATGTAACAACTTAAAGAACGTTGATGCTTTAGGATTTGGTGCTTTTTTTGTGAAGTCCTTCCTTAACTCAGGACCAGCTACATTAAACACCATGTCACTGTAATAATTCACGTTCTCCTGTTGAACGTCATCATTTGTAACATGATCTTGGTGAGCCTGTGAAGGCGATACTTCACCATGTGCAAACCTTGTAGAATAAAAGTTTCGAAAACCACACTTGCAAAAGTGTAGTGTTATCTCCTCTCTTTTATGATGCTTTAATAGGTCATATTTGAAGCACAGACATTTTATCGCCACCCGGCCTACATCTCATGGATGGTTAAATGCAAAATCTAAAAACTCCTTAACTTCGTCTTTGAATTCTTGAGTAACCGAACCATCATGAGGGTCGAGACGACATTTCATCCAATTCTGATCAACCACATGATGTTTTTTTATGTTGTCTATTACCCATGACATGCCACAACGTCAGAATGCGCAATAGACAAAAAAACAAATCAACAATCTCATTTATGAGACGAGCTTAAACCACTTTAGTTAGAGTTAAGGTAGATCGTCTTCTATGAAAGTCTTGAGTTGTCTTTTTAGATCCTTTATGGGTATTCAAGGTTCACCTATGACCATTAAAAGTGCTCGTTTGATTATATCGCGGAATTTGCTAAAATTTAAGAGTTTATAGGTGTTGTGGGGTCTAAACCTGAGTGGTCTAAACCCGAGTGTATGTAGTTCAATAGTTCAAACCGCACTCAAAAGTAAAATCTTTTCTATATTTATAAAAACTTATGTATAAAAAACAATGATATCTCCAAGATTAACTTGCCACTTCAACTAATTAGTCTTCTCATTTCACTATAACATTAATTCAAATCTCTAGATATTGATACAAGTTTATCACATCATACTCTTTTTTTGCTTGAAAATTTTATGGGTTTGTCTAACGAGTGCCATCAGGGCATTACATTAAATGACTAAATAAAGAAACTTTGAGTTTATTAATTAAAAATCAGAATCAATATAAATTATAAGATCAGTTAATGTGTATTAATTATATATTTTAATTTAAGATCAACTTTGAGATGAATTATTATATTTTAAACAATGCCTTAAGGGCACTTGCTAAACAATCACATATTTTATTTAGTGGGATGTCTTTTTTGATGAGTGTTGGAATATATTCAAATTAAATGTGTGTTAATGGCATACTAAATTTATATCAATTTGTAAGTGAGTTTTGATTGCCAAGAATGAATGTTTCATCTTAAATGTTACATTTAAGTTCATTTGGATACTAAAAGTTTATTTAGATATAAAGGGACTAATCTCCACCATCCATCTTCATTCTAATCCAATTGATAAAATTAAACAAAAACTCATTTTCCCTTTTTTCAAACATTAATATCTTTTAAACCGTTAATCGTTATGCGAAAAAAATATACCGTTACGACGGATATTTAATTATCTTTTTACAGATATGCTATATGATATACTTTCGACAAAATTATTATTTTTTTTTTTCAAGTTTTTTTCAAGTTTTTTCCATTGTCGAAAATTATCATATATGATACTAAATATTATATATGATAGTAACACTAGTATCATATATGATATAACTTATCATATATGATATAAACCAATATCATATATGATTAAATAATTATTTGTAACTTAAAACTAATATCATATATGATAAAACACTATTATCATATATGATATTTTACGCAAATTTTAAAAAACGAAAAAAAAAACGATTTTTTTCTTAAAAAGTATATCATAATGCAGATCTGTAGAAAGCTTATTAAATGCTCTTCGTGATGGTATATATTTTTTCGTTTAAGGCTTAACGGTTTAAGAGATATTTAAATTATAAAAATAAGTGAAATAATAAAGTACTTTTAATCTTATCCATTAGATGAGATAGAGATGGATGGTGGGGAAGAGTCCTTTGATATCCAAGATTAATATAGTATCTAAAATAACTCTACTCTAAATGTTAATAGTCTTTACAGGCGTCTTCAAATATTTATTCTACCATTAAAGAACACTTGACTATAAAACCATACAAACATGTAAACATTTATTCTAACTTTTACAAAACCAATCTCATCTTAATTCTTTCAAAATATGGGCTTGTGGTGGAGACAAGGCTCACAGACCGGACGGACTCACTTTCAAATTCCTTAAAGCTCATTTCAGTTGTATCATCGATGATGTTATGAAGTTCATCAGGTATTTTGAGGACACTGAGTCATTGGAAGAGGATGTAACTCATCATTCATCACTCTCCTTCCAAAGATCAAAGACCCCATCATACTATGCGATTACCGACCTATATCTTTGATCGGGTGTATGTACAATATCATAGCAAAGGCACTCTCCTTTAGACTTAAAAAGATCGTACGGTTCGTAGCGGGGAAGGCTCAATCGACTTACATTAGCGGTCGCAACATATTGGAGGGCCCTCTTATTATCAACGAATTATGTACATGGGCAAAAAAGGAGAAAAAGAAGATGTTTCTGTTTAAAGTAGATTTTGACAAAGCGTTAGACTCACTTAACTGGGGATACCTAGACTCCGTCTTGGCAAAAATGAACTTTGGTACCAAATGGCGCTGTTGGATTCATGGATGCTTATCTTAATCATATGCATCGGTTCTCATTAACGGCTCTCCAACTAAACAGTTCCAAATCACTAAAGGTGTAAGACAAGGCGACTCGCTCTCATCGTTTGTATTCATAATCACGATGGAGGGTCTCAATGTAGCAATGGAGTCGGCTTGTGCGAAAGGATTATTTCAGGGCAAAAAAGTGGGCGTTAATGGTCCGACAATTTCTCATCCGCTTTACGCGGATGACGCAATTTTTGGGGGAGAAGGAACCACAATAAATATGAGAAATCTCACAAGGATTTTAAGGTGTTTTCATGCCTCATCTGGTTTAAAAGTAAATTTTCATAAATCTAAAGTCTTTGGCATCGGCACTTCTACATCGCAAGGTACTTATTGGGCCTCACTTCTCAGATGTCTTTCTAGAAGTCTTCCTTTCAAATATCTTGGAGTCCCTATAGGCGCCAACATGAATCTCAAGAAACACTGGACTCCCGTCATAGATAGATTCAATAAGAGATTATCAGAATGGAGGGCAAAGAACCTTTCGTTTGGTGGAAGACTGGTCCTTATGAAGTCGGTCCTAAGCAGCCTACCATTATACTACTTTTCTCTCTTCAAAGCTCCCAATGGCGTACTCGATAGACAAGAGCAGATAAGATTTCTATGGGGTGTAAACGACAATACAATCAGCTTGGTCGCGTGGTCTATAGTTATAGCTCTAAAGGAGCAAGGGGGCTCGGTATTGGATCTCTTAAAGCCCACAATTGTGCTTTACTTATTAAATGGTGGTGGAAACTAAGAGATAACAATAACAGTTGCATTTGTAAAGAGGTTATCAAGGAGCTCCATTGCCTTTGATCCAATGATGTTCACTATTTATCCAAGCCTAATTTGGTTGGGATATGGAACAACATTTGAGGCTGACTTAAACGCATCCAAATTGGCGTTCCATGATGTGTTCTCACAAATTTTTTTCCATACATGTCTCACTCACAAAACATTTTCATAAAATAATCCCTCTTCTCCCCTATGAAGATCCTTACATTCACTCGTTGGTATACGTGTTCTTGATTTGTATAGGCGTCGGACATGTGTTTCCCACTTCCAAACCTTGGTATAAAACCTGCTCATTCTTCCATTGATTCTCACTTCAAGATCTTCATAGTTTGATAAGGTTTGTTGGTTTTAACCCCTGTTTTTTCTTTCGGTTCGGGTTGCTTTTGACATTAGGTTATGTATTTTGGCAATTGAATAGGTTTTTATGTTGTTGGCCATATGTTCTTTCTTGATTACGTATGCTGCCTGTGGTTTGTTGATTGATCAATTAGGGTTTTTGTAAGTTTCTTTTTAATTGTTAGTATTCAGAATGATGTTAATTATTATTCTTCATAATGATTGAACCAGGGTTTATACTGACAAATAATAAAGAGTATAATTAGGTTTCTTACATGTTCTTGAGTTTGTATAGACGTCGGACATGTGTTCCCACTTCCAAACCCTGGTATAAAAACCTACTCTTTCTCTCATTGTTTCTCACTTCTAGATCTTTATATTTTGATTAGGTTTGTTGGTTTTCACCCGAGTTTTTTCTTTCGATTCAGGTTGCTTTTGAGACTAGGTTGTGTCTTTTCGTAATTGATTGGGTTTTTATGTTGTTGGTCATGTGTTCTTTCTTGATTGCATGTGCTGCCTGTGGTGGGTTGATTGATCAATTAGGGTTTCTGTAAGTTTGTTTTTAGTTGTTAGTATTCATAATGATGTTAATTATTATTATTCATACCGATTGAACTAGCGTTTATACTAACAAACAATAAAGAGTAGAATTAGGTTTCTTAGTTGTTGCAACCTCTGTGTTAATTGATGTTATATTATTTGGGGGTTTTGCAAGAATTAATGGGTGTTTTATAATTTGGGAGTTTTGGAATCTTCGTTTGATTGGAGTCAACCTTCATATGATTGAAGTCATAGTTTAATTAATGTTCTATAATTTGTGGGTTTTGCAACCTTCGTTTCATCGAGGTAATGGTTGTGGTTGTTGATTATATCTCCTATTGTTTTAGGTATTGGATGATTTATAATTTGGGGGTTTTGGAACCTTTGTTTGATTGAAGTGGTAGTTGTGGTTGTTGATTAATTCGCGGGCTATCATGAGTTTTAAAGCCTTCGAAAAAGCTAAGATGACCCACAGTTTGACAGGGCAATCTACTACATTTGCAGCCACAATGGGTGTGTCCTGTTTTTTATATTTAGCCTATCCAACATTTGGGGGTTTTGGAGCCTTTGAAAAACCTGAAACTACCCACAGCTTGGCAGGGCAATCTACTATATTTACAGCCATGGTGGGTGTGTCTTATCGTTTATATTTGGTATATCTAACATTTGGGGGGGTTGTGAACCTTTGGTTTATTGAAGTGATAGTTGTGGTTCTTGATTAATTCGCGTGCTGTGATGAATCTGAAACCTTTTGAAAAAGCTGAGAGTACCCACGGTTTGGTAGCGCAATCTACTACATTTGCAGACACGGTGGGTGTGTCTTGTCTTTTATATTCGGTCCTACTACATTTGCAGCCACGGTGGGTGTGTTAACTCTTTGATGCTTGTCCTATTCGAGCCTTATTAGTTCTTTGTGTGAGAAATAAATAATGATATTATAACATACACTTGGTTGGCAAGGCAACCTTTTGAGGTTGCCACCATACTGGGTGTACGGTCTGATTTATAAGTGTTAAACTTGCTAGTGGTTAGGAGTTTCATACAAGTAGGTATCTGTATGTTGCATAAGTTAAACCTCATGCTCTTGTAGTGTCGTTTTAAAACATG
This sequence comes from Glebionis coronaria, assembly GCA_025667525.1. NCBI lineage: Eukaryota > Viridiplantae > Streptophyta > Magnoliopsida > Asterales > Asteraceae > Glebionis > Glebionis coronaria. The sequence continues at coordinate 601,212,383 of CM046878.1, read as the reverse complement.
AGAAATGTCGTATCTTGGCGGGGCGTTTACACTAACGCAGCCACTGCGCTCTTTTCGGTTTGGTCATTCGCATTCACTTGGCTTCTGAAAAAGGGATATGTATTGTTCATTTGTTCTCGATGTCTCACAAAAGATTTTTATTATGCGCCTCTCTCACAAAACATTTTTATAAAATAATGTTTCTTTATCCCTTGCGAACATGTTTAGCTTCACTTGCTGGTATACGCAGGGGCGGACTTATGTAGAAGCTGCGGGGTGGCGGCACCCCCCATAGCTCGACCAAAAAGACGATATTATAGTGTATTTTTTCTTTGATTTGACGGTTTTTTTAAATGCCCCCCATTTAAAATGCAAATTGCCCCCACTAACACATTAAAATCCAACTTTTAACACTTTAAAACTTGAAAATTTTCATTTTTAAGTTAAAATTTCAGTTTTTTATTCGAATTTTAGGTTTTTTTCCTTATTATTGTCAAAAAAGTAAGTTTCCCCCACTCTACAATTTTCTGGATCCGCCACTGGGTATACGTGTTCTTGAATTTGCATATTCATTCGACATGGGAACAAAATTTACATGAAGCTCTGTTTTTGTGGGTTGGTTTAGTGATGGAATTACAGGTATCCTTTTCGTTGTGTTCTTTTGTTATTGTTAAGAAAAGTTTAGTTTTTTACTTCCTTTCTAAACTTTATAACTGTTACCTTAAATATTCATTTTGGGAATGAAATATGTGTATTATTTTGTTCATAATGAACATAAGGTTTTGTAGGTTCAGGCTCTACAAAGGAGATGCTACTTCTATTTCTACTCTTAGCCTCACGCCTATAAAAAATTTATAACTAGAAGATGTCGGCTTAAATTTGCTTTAGTGACTATTGGATGACGACCGTCTTTAGGCCCAACGTTTGGCATGGCAATCTTCTATGTTTGCAGCCACGGTGGGTACTAATAACTCTGGCTGTAAACTTTATCTGATGCATTTCACGTTTTGTCCTATTTTGATAAGGATATGTATTCCCCTAAAGTAGAAAGTTGCAATGATAACGGTCCTAAAAGGCAATGATGATAATGTATCACTATTTCTAGCTATATTTGATAAGATTTCGGGTTACGTGCCTCGTGGTGGGGTAAACTGGCCAAGTTTGAAGTTGTAGGGGCCAAAATGAATTTGTTGTTGGTATAAGGGTTCTAAAAGACAATGATGATAATGTGACAATACTCCTAACTGTATTTGATAACATTTCAGGTTATGTGCCCCCTAGCAGGGTAAACTGGGCAAGTTTGTAGCCACGACGACCATACACATATATATATATGATTGCTCACTTATCTGAGCTTATTAAAACAATACTCTTTGTTATTTATATACTAACAAATAAAAAAGATTATAATACAGGAGTAGAGTGTCCTCGCATGAGACAAACGCGTATGAAGAATTTTTCCTGAGACACGGTAACAATGGGATAGTAAACATCTATTTTTAACTTAATACTAAAAAATAACGTTTCTCTTTAGGCCCGTGGGCATGACAATCTGCTTTGTTTTCACCCACGATGATTGGTGTTGGTGTTTTGTGAAAGAGGCGCGAAAGGAAAATGTATTGTGAGATACCAAGATTGATGGAGCAATAGTATTATTATCAGAAGATGCCGGCTTAAATTTTACTTGCCTTCCTCTGTATAATGTTTATCTTTAGGCCCGTTGTTACATATGGAAATCTGCTATGTTCGCAGCCACGGTGGGTGTCAACATTTCTAATTGTATTTGACAAGAGTTCAAAATATGTGTCTCCGAGCGAGGTAAACTGTGCAAGTTTGCAGGCATGGTGGTGATACACTTATATCTGATTGCTTCTTTATCTCAGCCTAAAACAAACTTTTTGTGGAATACCATGTCCGACGACTATACAAATTGAAGAACACATAAACCAGCGAGTGAAGCTAAAGATCTTTGCAGGGGAGAAAGAGGTATTATTTTTATGAAAATGCTTTGTCAGAATGGTTGTCTATAGGAGTAGTCCGTATCTTGGCCTCGCGCTTATAAAAAGATTAGATTGAGAAGATGTCGGCTTAAAATTGCCTTGGCGTCTTCTGGATGATGTTTGTCTTTAGGCCCATGGGTTGGCATGGCAATCTGCTATGTTTGCAGCTACGATGGGCACAAAAAACTTGCAAGTGGTTAGGCGTTTCTTACAAGTGGGAATCTGAATGTTGCATAAGTTAAACCTCATGTTCTTGTAGTATCGTTTCAGAACATGAGAAAGGCCGTATCTAGGCGTTTACACGAGCGCAACCATGACGGTCTCCAGTTCGGTTACAAATCTGTTAGCCATATACAATGGGGGGAAGAGGTTTTTATACAATGGTTTGTAAATAGAAAGAACATGTCCCAAAGCTATGATAAATCAGAACATTTTTCTACAAATGTAAAAGGTTCACAAAACTGAGGCTTTTCATGCTTTGTCCTATTTTGATAAGGTAATTTATTTCCTTGAAGTAGTTAGTGGCTAATGATAACGGTTCTAAAAGGAGGTGACGATAATGCGTCAACATTTCTAACTGTATTTGACAAGCGTTCGGGTTATGTGCCATATGACGGGGTAAACTGGCAAGTTTGCAGCCATGGCGGTCGTACACTTATATCGGATTGCTCCTTTATCAAAGCCTAAGAAACAAGCTTGGAATGTTTAAGCAATAACTTTTCAATCAATTTTTTCCGTACTCGAAAAAAATTGATTATTTAAAAAAATATTATACTCATTATTATTTGTTGGTATAATGTTAAAAATTGATGGTTATTGTTTCACAATTCCCGGTGTCTCACATATTTTTTCAGAATTAGGACATAAACGGGTTTGGATCCACAATTAATCCTATGGATCCTTAGGAATGAGATCTTCTTTTAGATCCTGTAGTTTCCCTTGATGGTCACAGTTAAAGGAACAATCCATATGCAGCCGAGAAATATACCAATGTGGAATCCCGAAAACAAGTAGGTTGCGAAGGATTGAACACTGAATCGACTGACAATGGAATCAGACTAGTGTCGATAAGTATGGTTGGTGTCAAGGGGAATATGACATGTTCAGGTAAATATTCACTTTTGATCATCTTTTTTAAATGTTCTGGTGTATTTTTGTTCAAGTTGTGTAAATATATAGGCTATAAAACAAAAAAATTCGACAAAGACAACCCCAGGATAACCAGAAGCCGAAATTAACTAAATAACTCTTAATAAAATACATTAGCTGATACACAAAACAACATTATTCAAGGCAAATCACATACATGTCCACACACTGGACTAACATACAAATCAAAGATAACAAATAATGTCTACACGGTTGATGCATGATACCAACAAATGTATTGAAACAAAACAACAGACACACTGACATATGAAACCTTAACACAATGTAAGTCAACCACACTAGAAATCACAGTAGATCTTAAAAATGGTGATTGGCCTTCTACTTCTTGATAAACGTTAACTTCTCAGTAACATGAAACCCAGCCTAAATACCATCATTTTCCAGCATGCGAAGCCTTTTCGCATCGTTATCTTGTGTTTCTTTCAAAAATTCAACCACCTTCTCTACTTCCATTTTCTTTCCAGCTTGCTGAAGTTCCAAAATAAACATATCAAGCTCCTGTATGATAGCACACAAATTTTTGGTCAAATTGTTAGCCTCTTCTTGAGCTTTATAGTCCTTCTAAATAGTTGTGGCACAATAATAGATAAGAACTCAGCTCCAATTATTAGAACCAACCTTCTTACGTAACTTCTCAATTCGACTAAAAGAATCCATTCTTAGGAAACTTGCAGATACCAAACACATTCTAAAACTGCTTTATATAGACCAACAAAAACTTGTTAGGCCAAAAAAGAACCACTGACTACAAGTGTTGGTTCAAAATGGTAAAAAAAATAACATACAAGACTTATCCTATCCATTACTTATCTATAATGCAACAAACAACAACCAAACGCACTGCCAAGCATCCGTTTGCAAAATAAGTTTACTATTTGTGAGTCCACTACATAAAAGCAGTCAATAATACCATCTGAACTTGGAAAATTGTTATATTATTGAACAAACCATTACATACAGTTACACCACTGTCTAAAAAGGTGAATCTAAAAGGCAATGATGATAATGTATCAACATTTCTAACTGCATTTCACGACAGTTCTGTTTATTTGCCTCCTGACGGTGTAAACTAGGTAAGTTTGCAGCCATGGTGGCCATACACTTATATCCGATTGTTTGTTTATCTGAGCCTAAGAAAACAAGTCCGTGAGTTCATTTTTATCATGCCCTGATTGTTAGGTAAAAGAATGTGTTGAAATGCCGAAAAACTTTGGCTTTTCCAAAGGTCAAATACAAAAGACCGGTGTATTATCTTCTGGCGTACCTATAGTACGTCAATATGTAGACTTGAAGACCTTGGAGGTTTGTTTTTTTTTGGCATAACAGGGATGCGATTTTAAGTGATGGTTAACATGGCCCCAAAAGTATATCTATAAACCTACAACAAATTTGTTTTGCCTGCCATAATATGGATAGTATCATAGCACGAGAATACATAAACATGTTCTAAGCTATGTGAATTTTGCGAACTAATTATGAACTATGTTTTACTATTGCAACAAAACTAGGAAGATGTATAGATAAAATAGCAGCGCCGGAGGAAGTGGCGACAAAACCAATGGAAGAACCATCAACAACATTGTATCTCTTGATTCATTAAAAGGATGTATCTTGCTTAATGATGTACTCGGACCATAATTTGTTTCTTGGTTTTCCAAATGATTTGCTTACTGCTTTTGCATATAATGTTTATTAGTGACGGGTTTGTGAAATCTAATTTGATGTCTTTGTGTTGCAATTCCATTTTGTTTATTTAAATTGGTTGTTCCATCCGTTGTAACCAAATGTATACACACACAAGCTTATTATAACACTGTAATTACGAAACTTGCGGAGAAACACGGATAAAATACCTGTTCCAATTAAATGTGTGTTAATGGAATAGTAAATTTATATCAAATTGTTAAGTCAGTTTTGATTGACTGTATTGAATGTTTCTTCTTAAATATTAATAGTCTTTAAATGTGTCTTCAAATGTTTATTCTCCCTTTAAAAACACTAGACTACAAAACCATACAAACATCTGACATTTATTCTAACTCTTACAAAAGCAATCTCATCTTAATTCTTTTTTGTTCTTTTCCATGCTCGTGTATTAACAGTCATTTGCAATTATCAAGTCAACTTCTATCAGTGCATACATGTTAGTTGACTAGTTGTGTTAACCTAAGGCATTATGTATTCTAGGACTGCAACATGGTCGTTTCGAAATATCGAGTTTCAAGGCATTAGAGTTCCCATGACACAACTTGGATCTTGACAAGTTCTTTCTTTTTGGTAAACTTTATAACTCATTATTATTTTATTGTGTTGGTAATATTTTTTTATTACTTGTTAGTTGACACACCTCTACTTCTTAAAGGGTTCTATATTATAAAACCGTTCTCCGTTCACCATTGATAATTGAGACCGGTTTTTCGATATTGGACGATATGGTTATAATTTTTACCGGCCTTTATAAGGCCAACTTTAGTTCCAAATCTATAGTAGTGAATAAAATTGGTTTAGTTCCTAAACACTATCTGCATTGTGAATATTCTTAAATTTGGGCAAACTGAAAACACATGAGTCAGTGCAAGGTAATAAGAATCTTGTCATGCTCTAACATTAAGTATAAGTTGTTTAAATTTTGGTAGAACCAACAAGGGAAAAACTTGTTTATTTTCCATGAAAAAAGATAAAGAGTCACATTGATAAACATTTTAAGGAGGAACATAACCAACTGGCTTAGCTCAGTTGGCCACCAAGGTTCCACTAAGTGGTTTCCTTGGGGGAGGATTCCTGGAGGTCTTGAGTTCAAGACCTGCCAAGGGCCTTTCAGGCGAAGCGGATAAGGAGTCTAACATAACTAGGTGAGGGTTCGAAGAAGACATTCTTCCGCTTGGATGTCATTGCACGACTCGACCCACTAACTACTAACATTTGTCGTCCAAAAAAATTTTTTTAAGGAGGAACATAACAACCTATCAAAATTTCATATTAACCTGAGGTCTATGAAGGTAAAATTTAATAACGTGAAGATTAGAGATGTAGCAAGATATCTCATTGAAATATTTTTTTCCAAGTAGTAGTTTCCATTAATAGACATTTTTTCCATTTTTTTCAAGGTATTTGCATTTCAAAGTAGCTGATAAACTAATGCAAATGAATGATTCAATATTACAATCACATATCTCAATATATTCAAGTCCATCACATTATTATAAGTTGTTCTCCATAGATCTCAGGTTTGACTATAAGGATCGAGGTATTATTGGATAGATGTTCAAAAGCTTGAGGATACTCAATATTTTTTTTCAGGTCTTCATCATTCACATTAACATAATTTAAAATAAGAGTCTTGAGTAAATGAAAAGATTATTGTGTCAAAGAAGATCTAGATTTATATCAAAGATATTTTTTAGAAAAACATAGTTTAAACTTTTTTATCATCTCCGCAATGAGGATTCTTTGAATTCAATATTAAAGTCTCAACTTTTTTAGAAATATAAAACTCAACCTACTTGCCAGAATTCTTGCTCAAAGAGAAACAAATCCAAAACTTTTCAATGCTCGCACTTTTATGCGGACTAATCATGCTACTAACCCAACTAATGTACTTCTTTCTCTCTTCTTGCAAACATGTGTTCTAATGTGCTCGTATCTTAGCCAATATTTCCTTGTCCTTCAGATTTAAAACAAGAATTTCACACCACAATTACTCCATCTTTTAGCAAGCTTGCTAGTTATGGCAACTTCCTTTATGGGCATACACGACAATATAGAAAGGAGATAATCATATGAAAATCTACTATGTTGAATGTGTCGACCAATATCAAGACGGTCATCCTTAAAGAAAAAATGCACATGCATACATATGCAGAAACAAGAAAAAATAAGTAAAAAACTAAATGTGACAATTTTAACGTCTACAATATGAGTGTACGGAAACTCCGTGTTTTTTACTTAGTTTTATATTCTTGTTTATATCTTTAAGGATGACCATCGTGATATTGATCTAAACAATCACTAAGCAAATATATTCATATGATTATCTCATTTCTATTTTGTCATGTATGCCCAAAGGATGTGCAACCATCAAGCTTTAAATGATGAAGGAATTGACTTGTTCTAGATGTCAAGGACAATAAAGACCGGCTAAGATACGAGCACATCAAAACACATATTTGCAAGAAGGGAGAACGAAGTACATTAGTTGGGTTGATAGTGTGATTGTGATTAGTCAGTATAAAAGCGTTGACATTGAAAAGTTATTCTAAAGGTTCAATTGACAAGTGGTTGGAGTTTTCTTTTTCTAAAAAAGTTAAGATTTTAGATTGAATTAAAAAAAATGCTCATCGTGGTGATGATAGGAGAAACTATGTTTTCCCCGACAAAACAAAAACATTGATATAAAATATGGATCTTCATTGACGCAAAAATATTTCCATTTATTCAAGGCTTTTATTAAAGTACATTAATGTGAACGATGAAGGCGTGAAAAAGATCATAATAGCTCGATCCTTACACGAAAAGATAAAATCCATATGGAACAACTTAATCTGAAAACACTTATTATAAACACTGTGATGAACTTGAATCGATTGAAATATGTAATTGTAATATTGAATTATTCACTTGCGTTAGTTTACCGGCTACTTTGAAATGCAAATACCTTGAAACTCTTGAAAAAATGTCCATTGATAGAAGTAACTTGGAGAAAGATAATTTTTTAGATGAGATATCTTGCTACATCTATGATCTTCATGTTCCTGGATTGCACCTTCACATACCTCGGGTTAGTATGAAATTTTGGCGGGTGGTTAGTTTCCTCTTTAACATGTTTGTGAATGTGATTCTTTTATCTTTTTTCATGAAAATTTTGAAGTTTCTTCCCTTGCTAGTTCTACCGAAACTTATAAACCTCATACCTTGCGCTAACTCGTGTGGAGTCAGCTTGCCCAAATTCGAAGATATTCATAATTGAGGTACCAAACTAAACCAATTTTATTAACATTTACTACCGATTTACTACTAGAGTTGGCCTTATAGTGACTGGTCAAAAAATAATGGCCCAGTTATATCATAATATGAGTGGTGAACGCACAATGATTTTTTTATTAAGGAGCCACTCTATAATTGGGGGATAACATTTTTTTACTCAATTGTGTCGCTTAAACCACTACATTTATGCTATAACCCGCTCCTCTTGGTTGATGGAGTTTTTCTTAAGTTTTTTATATAAGAAGTCTTCACCCTTCCTATGAAACACATTTAAGAGAAGTTAAGAAAAAAAAACCTTCAAATCCAAATCAAACATTAAATATAAGAAAATTTCAACCTTCCATTTAAACGCGTTTTAGGGCCTATAAATTGGGAACGACAGTTGGGTGCGATTGGAACGATAATTTATGGGTTTCGGTTCGCGATCACCGCGAATAGGATCGCTCGTACCAGATCGAAATTCTCCAAAGGTTTGGCGATCCCTGTGACTATGCTAGAGAATTTCGAAACAAAGACCTTGTTTGTAGATTACCAATGGATTGTTAGGAGAAACTCGCATAACCGGATAGAGTGGTTTGACAACCCTTCTCTATCTAGTTCTTTTTCTCTAGCTTCTTAATACAGTAGTTTTTAATATTAGCGCCGTTATAAAAAAGAAAGTATGTGACAAACTGACAATCTAGTTCTGGTTCTTTACATTGGTCATATCACTGGTCCAACAGCAACAACCTGTTTTTTACATTGTTGCAGCTGATGTGGTTCGCACCAGAAATGATCAACAGGAAAATGAAGGAACTAAATATGCCCACCCATCAACACCTGGAGGTAGTGGAGAGCCGGAGATCGTGTTCATGAGAATTGGTGTTGCACTGAAAAAAAAATTGTGACTGATCCTAAGAGTGCAAATGCAACAAGATTAATGAAAGAAGATATGATTTAAGGAGGAAGATGTTGCTAGATATTTTGCACACGAGCAGTTGAAACTAATTACACCAGAAATTAGCATTAAGAATCACAGAAAAAAGCATTAAGAATCTTGAAGAAAAATGTATATTGAAAGCTAGAAAAACAGAAGATTACTAAGGGATTATATAAAAAGGTTTAAAAACAATCGCTAGAAGGAGGGGTTGAACCTCCGACCTTGTGGTTAACAGCCACACGCTCTAACCAACTGAGCTATTCCAGCTTCACGATTATATGTTTAGAACATCATTTGTCATTCGACGACGTAAAGACTGTAGTGTATCTTTTTTAAGTTTTAACTCACTTATCAAGACTAGTACCGAGAACTTGTTTGATTCTCAACTGATTATTACATGATATCTAACTCGTCCGCTTTTTTTTGTTCATTCCAATAGTGACCGCTGTGGCGGCACACATCTATTTACTAGAGTATAAGTTCCCGAGTGCGCAAAAGTATCATTCTTCAATTCACTACCTGTTACATCTAATAAAGCATCGTTCCAAATGTGACCCAAGCATATATACAAATGCGATATGCTTATCCTATCCTATTTCTAGTAATTATTCCGAAAGAATGCAACCAACTTAATGGTAACAGCAAAGTTTTTAGTTAATATCTTGTTGGGAACTTACTTTATTAGCACTTATTGTTTCTGATATGTTCACTATAGTTTGAATTAAGTGACTTAACAACTTGTTAAATAAAGTTTGTTGTTGATTTTTGCGATAAAATCAAAGAGTTACCATCAACTGTTGATGTAAGAGCCTAGGCACACACCATAACACTGCTTTTTTTCATTCACATTAGCGTTATATCAGCTTTAACTAAATAACACAACACTTCATAACACAACTAGTACAATAAGAGCACAGGGAGTGTTAGCGCCGTGGGGTGCCAAACTCACGACGCGATTGGCGTAATGATTCCCCGAACAAGAAAAACCCACGGCGTGGGGTCTCACCGTGAGCCAACCCACTCGGCGCGAGTGGGGTTTTTTTTTTTAAAAAAGATTTTTTTTTTGAATATTTTTTAAAACAAACGGCTACTAGCCGTTATACTTGAAAAAAAATGTTTTTTTTTTGTTTTTAATGCCCCAACCGCTAGTTTTTAATGCCCCGAATACCAATCAATACCGCGACGTTGAAGATTCCGAAGACTCCTCCAACTAGTAGTTTTTTTTAGTAATTTTTTTCGTAATTTTTTCGTATTTTTTTTTTATTCGAAGTTGTATTTTTCTATTTTTTTAGGATTGTAATATTTATTTTTATCTGTGAAATGAATTAATTTATTTTGAAAATGTGAGAAATTAAAAAAAAAAAGTGGGACCCACAAAAGGGAGTCACTTAGAGTGATGACTCCCCTGATTTTTTCATGTGGGTGAGTGAGTGAGTTTCGCTGACGTGACACCCCAAATAAGAGTCAGTTGGAGTGATGAGTCCTAGTGCTCTAAGACCAAATACCACCATCCTTTTAGAATCCACTTTCTTTTTCTTTTCTATTTATTTAAACTCGAAATAAAAATACTGGCACACACTAAAAACGTTTATTTCAAAAAACAAAATCAAAAAATCGACATCAGGGGGTAATGCAGGGCATAACGCCGTTGGAAAAAATGGGGAGTCGGTATCATAACGGGCCATAACGCCCGTCTACGTTGGCATAACGCGGGTGGAGCGTTATGGTATCCAAGGCTCTAAGTAGTAATCCGGATGGAGCATAATTGCACAAATCACACCCGGGGCGAAAGATAAGAGTTTTGAGCTATTATTACGGACATGCACTTCGTAAGTATTCATGCACCAAGTCTTCTAAACAAACACTCATAAGTTGTCTCATCAATTGTGAATTTGCTTGGCTTTTTATAAGACGTTTTGCTAACCCTAGTTGTCATTACAAGGAGTTTAATTAAAGAAGGTAAACTACTCTTAAAGAAGCTTCAACTTGATTAAGGTAGTACTTAACCAACATATAACGAGTCATATTTTTTAAGAATAACGGCAAAAATGGTGGACCAAGGAGATGAAAAGAGATGTTTGGTCACCATGCAATGCAATAATGCTTATGGCTCTTGGTATCTCACTGACTCGCTCCAAAAGTCCAATCCAATCAAATCATCTATCTTTTTCTATTAGAGTCAAGAAACACAAAACTACAATTGAAAATGCTTGGTCACTAACTCACTATGTTTTCCTAAAACTCAAATCCATAAATCTAATAAGAGTAGTGACTTGGACATCATTAAAATGTGTACATGTATGTTTTTAAAGTTATATAAACCGTTTATGTTTATACAAGTACTCTATATTAAAGATATAAAGTAGGATTCATTAACTTATAAATTAAAATAAAAAGTTGTGAGAACTGACCAAAATCACACATTAGAAATGCGACGACTTGTAAGAGATGCATTTCTATTTATAGATATGCATCATTTTAGTTTTGAAAGTTAGTTTGATATGTAGTAGATTGTGCGATTACATTTTTACGATTTCATCACATGTAGAGGAATGTAAAAAAAATAAATCACGAAATGCTCTAATATATATATATATGCATTTGATCAAAAGCTTAAAAACACGTTATGATGCATTCAAGATAACATAGATATGTCTAATTTAAATCAGTGCATCTCAAATATGCAGTTATATTATTTCTTATTTCTTTTTATTTTAAGATTATTTTTTATTTGTGACTAACTCTAAAATATATATTGTTATTCTACTTTTATTATTTGGAAAACTTGCATCAAAATTACAAATTAAAAAGAACTATCAAAGAGTACAAGTGTACAAGCAATACCACCCCTACTTAATACCACCCCACTTAAGCCTTTTTTTTTATGAAAAAACATAAGCATTGTTTGATGTTGAAAAGAGAGATTCTCAACCATAAATTTAAGAAGCTACAACCTTCTCTTATATATTCTCTCTTTTTCTTGTTTGAAAAACTCTTACAAGTCTCTGTCTTCTTAACTTCATACAACTCCTTTCATATTCCTACTACTTTCAATAGTTATTTTCAACCAAAAAAAAACCTCCTTCATAGGTAATCATTGTTTTTTTCTTTTTGTTTTCATGTTTTCTAGTTTTCTAGTTTTCATGTTTTCTGGTTTCTAGTTTTCTAATCCCATGTCCTAGTTTTTTCATGTTTTTGTTTAGGTTCTTTTGCCAATATCATTTAGCTTACTTTTATCTAAATCCAAGACTTTTGACCATATTCTGTAAAAAAGTTATTACAATGAGTATGCATTAACTACAAATTTAACAAAAATCAAAGTTTTTTAACAGGTTTAATAATACGTAACAAAATTTTATGATTTTTCCGGGACCTACTCTGATTCTGTCCCTGTTCATGTTGCATGATCACTAATATACACTTGGTTGTAGCAGGAAATTTTCATCAATGGAGGAAGCTTTTGTTTGAGTCTAGATTGACAATTTTGCCTTCCAATCAAAGGGGTCATTATGGCAGAGAAAAATGATGAAGAAAGTCCATGTGGCATCTCCATTTTCTTTAAGGATGCTAGGTACCTTTCCATTTGCCATATATGAATTTAGCAACTTATTTATAACATTGCTTTTTGGGATGAAGGGAGTGTCTACATAAATTTAGAAAAGAATTACTAGCTTTTTGAGTCATCACATGTTTTATATATATTAGCCTTTAGGTATTGGCATTGTTTCTATGATAGGTAATTAAAACTCGACTCGAGCTTGCTTTGTTATGTACATTAGACTCGAGCTCGTTTTATATATACATGATAATGCATATATAAAGCTGACGCTTGAACTCGTTTATTAAATGAGCCAGAAGAAGGCTAGACCTCAGGATTGAGCTCGTTTAAGCTTGGATCGTTTCAAGATTTTATAAGCTTTTAACTTGACTTGATCCGAACTCTAGCTAAGACCATAAGGATACTAAATTAGACTTTGGCCTTTATGAAATATCTACTACAAATAGAGAGAAAACTCACTGTTTTTAATTTAAAAACTTAAGAAATGAGTAAAGTTCGATTAGTAATATATCCTTGATTAAAAATAATAACAATATTCACCACTAAATCGATAGTTTAAATATTTTTTTTAGTCTTTAAACTTTTATCATTTTTCGTTTCTAACAAAACTTTTTTTCTCCCAATGACTACAAATTGACCCGTTGACCAAAACCACAAGTTCGTTAGTATAATTATTTGTCACTATACATCGTGGTTATGCAAGGGTGTTTGTCTAGTTTCTATGAAAGATACAACAACAAGAATGCACAATTCTGCTCCGGCAGGTTATGAAGACGCGAAATGCAGACATTCACACTTTTACCCGTACTCCTACCCCAATGGTAGAAACTAGAGAGACCGGTTCAAAACTTTATTTGAAGTACTACTAATAAACTACCAAAAATTTAGTTGTAGATGAATCTGTTTGTCTCCTCATTTTTGCGTGTGTTTGACTTGTGATGCACAAGTTTTTTATTGTGCGATCTATAACCAAAACTTAACAACTTTCTGTTTTCAAATATCATACAAATTTACCTCTTATTTATGGTTGGCCTTTGAACTAAAAGTTTATGATTGGAGTTGCAGATTAGCATTAAAAATGGACGAGCTTGGTGTTGAAATAGCAAAGATTGCATTGCCAGCAGCACTTGCGTTGACAGCTGATCCTATCGCCTCTCTTGTTGACACTGCCTTCATTGGTCAAATTGGTAAGTTTTCATGTTTTATATCATGTTTTTTTTCCAATTTTGACGATTATAAATGAGTACTTAATTTATACAAAATTACAAATTTGACGGTCTTATTTGAAAAAATAATAATTCGATTGACATTATATCATTCAGGTGCAGTCGAACTCGCTGCTGTGGGAGTTTCTATAGCAGTATTCAATCAAGTGTCAAGAATCGCAATATTTCCTCTAGTTAGCATTACGACGTCTTTTGTGGCTGAGGAGGACGCGATGTCAAGCTCAAGTGATGAAAACATGGAAATGAAGAGCCCCACAACAAACGGTGAAAATAAAACATTGCTCCAACACGAAACAACAAGTACTATGATAAATACTATTCAATCATGACAATATCCAATATAGTATCGGCTTCTTGGTCTTAATATTTACTACTCTTTATTGTATAGAGTTTGAGTCACTTGAAACCGAGTCACTTGTTACAAGCAACAAGAAAAAGCGGATACCTTCAGCTTCTTCTGCTCTAATCATTGGGGGCATTTTGGGATTTTTGCAAGCTGCATTTCTAATCATGGGAGCAAAACCCGTGTTGGGCTTTATGGGAATCAAATCTGTAAGTAAACAAGTCTAAGCTTATCGTAGAGTAACAATCGTCATTACTCCGGTATACTACTTATTTCTACTTGTTACATATATACAGGACTCTCCAATGTTATATCCTGCGTTACAATACTTAAAGTTAAGGTCACTAGGTGCTCCAGCAGTTCTACTTTCACTTGCAATGCAAGGGGTATTTCGTGGATTTAAAGACACCAAAACTCCTCTGTACGCCACTGGTAAATGAAATGACGATTATAACTTTCTAGGATTTATTAATAACGTATTATATATGTAACTAACCAGAGTTTTATGTTGGACTAACTGTAGTGGCAGGAGATTTGACAAATATCATTTTGGACCCGATTTTTATGTTTGTTTTTGGTCTTGGGGTTAGCGGTGCAGCAATTGCTCATGTTATATCTCAGTAAGTCAGCTAAAGAATTGAGTTTTACTTTATGTTCGAGGATTAGATATATTTTGAAAGTTTAGAGTTTTGGAATTGCATTTTGCAAAACAGACTGCGTGTACAAAAGTCAAGAGAAAATTTTCATATAACATTGCTTTTCCAATTGCTTTTTCTATTAATGAGAACGCTCATATTCACGTTTTTTTGCTGGTTTGTCAAACTCTGTATGACATTTCGTAAACACAATAATCAGAGGATATCCTTGAAAAGCATCCCAAGCAGACTCTTAGTTGATATATGCCAAATAGTTGTTAAAATAGGTTCTACCAAAAAATATCTTCGCTTAGAATAGAAAAACGCCATGTCTGGTTTGGAAAGCTTTTGTTGACCATCGCAAGTCAGATATATCTTAGTATAGTTACTAAAAATTTGGCTTCTTGTCATTTGATGTTCCAGGTACTTGATTTCAATAATACTACTATGGAGATTAATAGCCAAGGTCGATCTCGTACCACCTAACTCTAAATATCTTCAATTTGGTCGATTTCTCAAGAACGGTGAGTTTCTAAATATCAAATAGTTTGATTACTTTGTCACAACACTAACAACATTTTTTTACCGTTGTTACGCAGTTTTATATTCAGTATTTCTCAAAAAAAAAATTGTGTATGCTACAAACAGGTTTTTTATTGTTAATGAGAGTTATGGCTGTAACATTCTGTGTAACATTGGCTGCATCCATGGCTGCAAGACAAGGATCAACGACAATGGCTGCTTTTCAAATTTGCTTGCAAGTTTGGCTCACAACTTCGCTCTTAGCAGACGGTTTGGCTGTTGCTGGACAGGTTTGCAACTTTACCTTACTTTTGTGTTGTCTTAATTTCCAAGACTTTCGTTTTCAAAAAAAAAAATAAAAAAAATTCCAAGACTTTATAAATAATACGTCATTGTCAAATTTTATGAAGGCGATACTAGCTAGCGCGTTTGCCAAAATGGATTATGAGAAGGTTACTGCAACTGCTTCAAGAGTCTTGCAGGTATATTTCTCTATTTGGCGAATGTATCATAACCAAATCGACGAAAGAGTAGGATTATTTACTTGAGCTGATTGTACAAAATATTGGTGATGCAGTTGGGACTAGTTCTCGGGCTAGCGTTGGCTGTTCTTCTAGGGGTTGGGTTACACTTTGGAGCAAGACTGTTTACAAAAGATGCTGGTGTCCTACATCTTATTAGCATTGGCATACCGGTATACATAGATCAACGAAATCCATATTTTCTTTGCATCCTTAAAAGCTAATTCTAATAAACCGGTCTCTGTTTGTATCAGTTTGTTGCAGCAACTCAACCTATGAATGCATTAGCGTTTGTTTTCGATGGTGTTAACTTTGGAGCATCTGATTTTGCATACGCCGCGTATTCTATGGTATAGACATCACAGTCTCTATTCTTTTACCAAACTTCCTTCATGGAAGTTTTAATAATGCTATTGGTACAAAAAAAGTCGCTGAATTTATAATCTTTGACATCAGGTTTTGGTTGCTATAATAAGCATACTATCTTTATTCATCGCCTCTACCCATGGATTTGTCGGGCTGTGGGTTGCTCTTACTCTTTATATGAGTATGAGAGCATGTGCAGGATTTTGGAGGTAATTTTTCTCATCACGAATAGTTAAGCAAGAACACGAGGTTTGGACCAGAAGGATACATAAGAGCAGACCATATTGTCCCAGTCTGTTCATGACCTTCAGCGAAAGCTCAAAAGGGAAAAAAATTAACTAAACTTCCAGCCCTTAAAAACGTAACTAATTTTGTGTCTAATCTTTTTCCACAAGCATCTTGAAGTTCTTTTATCATGTGTTCTTGCAGGCTAGGGACAAGAACAGGGCCATGGCGCTTTCTCAAGGAAATGACTTAAAGTTGCTGTAGACAGTGAAAGCTTATTATTCAAATCCATAAACGAGTTTAGATATCTTAAGATTACCCACCTGCATTTGTGTGGTCGGATGAAACACATGCCTGTACTAGTCAGGGTTCCTTAGTTTGTACTATAATATGCTCTGAAGTGCCTATTTTGTGGATTCTATCTTAATTTTCCTATTTTGATAAGGTGGAATCAAAGGAATGTAAATGAAATTTCTGCACACAGTAGTTTTCTGTAAAAGCTTTTAACATAGTTGGATGACTCAAGTGGATACCCGGCTGCTATTAACCTACTAAGTTAAGCCCTTCTCAAGCTTCGCCATTATGCATCAAGCAACATATTTGATATCGTGAAGAGTCGTCAAATTCATAAAAGATACAGTAATTGTAAAAGCTTCGACATAGTTTGATGACTCAAGTGGATACCCTACTAAGTTAAGCCCTTCTCAAAATTCGCTATTATGCATCAAGTACGAGTAACATATTTGATATCGTGATGAGTCGGCAAATTCATAAACACGATACAAAGTTAGAACCGGTGCCGGTTTCTCTAGATTACATGTGTGAAGTACACCAAGAATCCACAAACAAAGAAAAGTGTCGTCAAATTCATAGGTGTGTGCCATATCAAAATTTTATAGTAGAAATTTCAACCTTAAATATAAATGGGCCTCATGTATACCATTTTAACCTACACAATACTCCAACAAATACACAAAATTTATTTGCAAGGTGAAAAGGTCCTGAGAAAAAAATCTTGCAACCAGTTTCAATACCGAAAGGATTTGGTTAAAATCCTACGAGATGTCAGAAATTTTCTGATTTTTGTGATTCAGTTGTGATAGTAAGTTTGTACCTCTGATATTCTACCACAAGCCAATGAACTTCCACCAGACTCCACCAACTCCAAGCCAGATGATGATATTGACCACGGAGATGATGAAACCATAGCCCCACCATTTGCCAAGAGGAACATAGTTGGCTCCATAGAATACAGGGGCTGATCCGATTCCGTAGTGAGTTAGACCACCCATAAGGTTGGAAAGGAAGGCTAGAACCATGGCTCCAAATAGTGGTGGTGTTCCGAGTGCACTGGCGACGGATAAGAAGGCGGTAAACATGGCACCAATGTGAGCGGCTCCACTAGCGAAAAAGTAGTGTGAGTAGAAGTATAGAAGAACGAGAATGCCGAAAGATGCTTGCCATTGAAGACCTAGTCCACCAACAAACTGCACAGAAAAAACCATGTTAATTATTGTTTGTAAATGTTTCTTTTTTTGTTTCGGCTAACATTTAATGCTATTTGGAGAATGAAAGCATTGGCCCCGTGGATATAGAATTATTAATGTGAGAAAAGTATATGCCAAGACACAACGTAGAGTTGGCCATTTAGTAATACTTGGCTAATATAGGTTTCGCGTTGATAGTATAGATTTCGTCGACGTAATACTTGGCCATTTAGTAATACTCAGATAAGTTGGATTATTCATGTTGATGGTATAGGTTAAGTCGACGTGAGAATGGGTCAATTTGGCCTATAACTGATATGAGTGATATCTAAAGGGTTAAAACAAGGTTAAATAAATCAGTATTACTTTAAAAAAATCGTTGAAGTCTCTCCAAATGTAATTTCAATGCATAAAACCCCGAGCCTGTTTTTTCCTGATACCCCACCCAACATGCCACGTCTGATCGTTTGTAACCATATGTGCATTAAATATTTCACAAACTAAAACAAACAAACAGTGCCATCAAGCAATGAAACCTGACCCGACCTGTTTCGAGTCTTCCAATTCACACAAATTGGAATCATTGCCCCACCCACCGGCCCGCCAATTTTGACACTTAGCACAACTGTTTTGACACTTATGATTCAATAGATAACTTACCTTGACAACCGTCTGACTGAACCAGGAGATGAGACCATATTTGTTAAGGTAACCAGCCATTGCAATGAGTGCAGCGAACCATGTAAGGGTATCCCATGCAACAGCTTCACCTAAGCACTCCTTCCATGTCACGACTCCAGTTATAAGGAGAACAGACAATCCAAGAATAGCAGCCGTAACAGCATCAATACCAAGCATCCCTCCAAATATCCACAAACCAACCTGATTTGATGATCAAAATGAAAAGAAGATTATGAAACTTCAAAATTCAAGAAACATGTTTCTCAGGACACTTTCTTCCGGGATAAGTAATATTACGTTTACATTTTTAAGATAAATGCAGCTAAGGAACTATAATACTCTATCTTTTCTGCCACTTGAACTAGGTAATTTACTCGATGATGTATATGACATTTGAACTACAGCTTAATATAATTATGCGAATCATATAATTGATATGTTTGCGGTTCCTATTTTCTTAAAATTTACATCATCATATATCACATGAAACCTGCCTCAAAAAGATGCTTTGCGCTACTGTTCGGGAAAACATAAATGAACATAACATTCAAGTTAATAGTAGTCTGGTACAGCCTATTAGCAAACTTGTAATGGCTATGGAGTTATGGGAAGAGACACAGCAAATCAAACTCATGGGGAGATCCTAAAATAGAGTAATGATCTTTTATACCAACGAATATGAAATGAGCCTGTAACTGATCTAAATATGGGTACGTGACAAGCATTTTGGCAATAAGTTTACACTAGAATAGGGAAACATAAGGAAATCATTGTTCAATTAGTACTACAATACGATCAAAACATAATATTTGAACCGAAGTAATATTCACGTCATATATGAGTTCTAGACTTCTAAAATTAACCAATCTACACATACCGTAAGAAGCAAAGTTCCAGCCATGATAATTTCATTCTTAGTCATGGGCCCCATCTTCTCCAGCTTCTCTTGCGCAAGCTTAGGCGCATCCGGACTACTCTTAACCGACGGTGGATAAATAATATACAAAATAAATGGAACAACAATCAAACTAACCAACCCAGGCACAATAGCCGCGACAGCCCAATCCGTCCACCCAATCGTTTGCTTAATAGTATTAAACGTCAGATTAGCACTCAAAGGATTCGCAGCCATAGCAGTCAAAAACATAGAGCTACTAATAACACTAGTCTGGAAACATGTCAACATCAACCAACTCCCTAACTTCCCTTCCGTCCCGTCACCAACATTACTCCCACACGCAACACATAACGACTTAACCAAAGGCAAAAAAATTCCTCCAGCCCTTGCACTAACCGAAGGTATAGCAGGCGCTAATAACGCCTCACTAAAAACTAAACTATAACCTAACCCTAACGAAGTACTCCCGAACAGTTTCACAAACTGATACGCAATCCTATTCCCTAATCCTGTCTTAATAAAACCTCTCGCGAAAAAAAACGCTAAAGCAATAAGCCATGGAATCGGATCACCGAAAGCTGAAAACGCGGCCGCAAAAGTCAATGTTTTGGTCAAAACACACGCGCCAAGTCCCATCAAAGCAACAGCGCCCAAAGGCAACGGTTGCGTAATGATACCTACAATTGTAGCTAGAAAAATTGATAGTAATTGCCATGCAGGTTTAGTTACACCATCTGGTACCGGAATAAACCATATTATAACACCTGTTGCTATTGCCGCTAGTAACGGCTTCATCGCCGCCCCTTGCCATGGTACCTGCAAGACGTGATATATTAATTAATAACAAATTATGAGATTGCATATATCCAATATTAACACTTATTAAGGGTGCTTGGATCAGCTTATTTTATGGGCTTAACAGCTTATTGAAATTTGGAATGCCGATAAGCTCGCATTTTTAGGCTTATAAGGTTAAGCCCATGGCTAAGCCATGAGCTTATATTTATGTAATCATAAGCTCAAAAAAGTAAGCTTATCGACTTTTCCAAATGTCAATAAGCCGTTACGCCCATAAAATAAGCTAATCCAAACACCCTTACAGGGCTTATGGCTTATATTGTTTTGGGCTTATGTTTAAACTTATATAAGCCGACAAATTTCAAAATAAAGCGAGCTTATGAAACATAAACCAAAAAACCAAATAAGCCACAAGCCCATAAGCCCCCTTTATAGTAGGCTTGTGGCTTATTTGGTTTTTGGGCTTATGTTTCGTAAGCTCACTTTTTGAGGCTTATTTTAAAACTTATATAAGCCGAAAAGTTTCAAAGCAAGCCCAAGGGAGCTTGTTAAACATAAGCCCAAAACTAAATAAGTCATAAGCCTAAACAAACACCCAGAGGTGCTTGTTTCGCCTTATAGCGGGCTTAAGGCGTATCTGATATTGGGCTTATGTTTTATAAGCTCACTTTTCTTGGGCTGACCCTTTAGTGGCTTATATAAGTTCATTACCACATAATGAACATAAGCCACAAAAAGTTAACTTAACAAAACATAAGCCTAAAACCAAATAAGACCTTATATAGCGGGTTATGACTTATTTGGTTTTTGGGCTTATGTTTAATAAGTTAACTTTTTTGGGCTCATTTCGAAACTTTTCGGCTAATATAAAAGTTTCAAAATAAGCCACAAAAAGTTAACTTACGAAACATAAGCCATAAGCCCGCTATATAACCCGAAACAAATATAACACAAACAAGCCCATTTTCAAGCCCATTAACAACAGTACCGGCGGCGGTGAGGCCGGAGCTACAGCAGATGACGAAGCTGAAGAAGCTTTAACAGTAAAGTTAACGTTTCTTTTAACGGCGCCGTTAAGTAACGGTAACGGTAACGAAAACTTAGTTTTTAAAGGCGAAAACGATTGTAATTTGAGATGAGCGTTAGTAACATTGAGGTTACCGTTGGATCTGGTTAGATTTAACGGGTGAGATTGACGGGATTTAAGTGAATGGTAGCGTAAGTTAACGGAAGGGGTGAGAGATAACGACGCCATCGTTAAGTGAAACGACGGCGTTTTGTTCTGCGGTTAAGTTGGGATCTGTCTCTGTTGTGAAATGGAATGGGAATGAAATGAAATGAAGAACAGCTGGGTTGTGTTGGGTGTTTGGGTTTTTATATGGGGATTTTCTATATAAAAAAATTAAAATTATATAAAGGATTTTTCATAAATATAATTTTTAACTAATTAGTTAAAAATAAACTATTCATCTCCTAAAAGTAAACTAGTTAAAAATAAATTAGTTTTTGTCAAAAAAAATAATTACTCCCTCCGTCCCAAAATAATGTGTCCATTTTTTATTTTCAGAGTTTTTTTTCGCAAATTTGACTGTAAATATTTATATTAATAGAAAATACATTTAAATCTCTATTCATTCAAATATATTTCATCAAGTGTTATATAATCCATACAAAAATAATTACGATCAAAGTTGTGAAAAAAAAAATTTTAAAGTCAAATATAAACACTTATTTTCGAACGAAAGTGTTTGATACGGATTAAATAATTGTTTTAATAGTCTTTGAATATTATATACATTTAAAAATATCATATATCGAAAACTCAAAATTATTTTTTTTTCGGTAAAAGGGACTCACCCCGATAAAATAAACTCAAAACTATATTAGTGTTTAATAAAAATGTTATCATACATCATAATTATTTAATATTTAAGAAGATTAATATGCTTTTGTTTAAAAAATTTGAAGTATTTATAATTTAAAGTTTTTTATTATTTAAATAAAATTAAATTTTAATATTTTATAGTTAAGATTAAGATCTTATAACATCTTAAGCTTGTAAAGACTTTACATAAAATTAAAATATCTTTTCTTTTGTATTACCGTGAAATTGTAAGATTGTAAGATATATTACAAAAACATTTAAGAAATTTTATTTTTAAATGTTTAAAAATTCAAATTTTAAACTTACATCCAAGAATGACAAATATAAAAATGTGCAATCTTAATTATTCATCTTATTTATGGAATTGCATCTAAGAATGATATCTACCACATTTTATATAAAAAATTATTTTTATTTTTAATTTGAAATATTATTTATTTATTTATCTATTTAAGATCTAATTATCATATTTTTTTAAATATTTGTGCTTTTTAATTAAACACATGGAAAGTTTTAAAAAAATTGTTTGTACAAAAGAAATACCCAGAATAACAAAAATGTATACTACATTTTCGCATTTTACTTATTATTGTTATTATTATACCTTTTATGTAAGTGAGGGGGTGAATGAATGTGGACCGTTGGATTATAGTCTGACGGATGTGGGTGAGTTATTAGTTGGCATTGGTTTGTCCGTTGAAGAAATTAAAATTTCCGTCTATTGTCCTTTGAGTTCACCGAAGAATGGTGACAATTGTGATATGACACGTGGCGATGTGAGAGTGGCTAAAAAGTAGATGAGGAATAGGTTTGAGTTCTGACCACTGAAATGCACGTGCTGTTATCACTTGCAACTTGCAAGTTACAAACTTACAATAGACAATGGATACTAAATAGCAATGTTTTAAAACCCGGGTCTTAGATAGATCCGGTCGAGTCGCTGGGTCCGGGTCAACTCGGGTCGACCCGGGTCAACCTGAATTAACCCGGTTTTCTAAAAAAATATATTTTTTTATATTTTTAATAATTAACAAAATTATACTTGTAAAAACCATAAAAACTTACGTATATTGAAAATATAAATTGTTTACCAACCAATATAATATGTACAAATAAAATTCCGTCGCAAATACGTAAAATTAAATTTTTTTTTCAAAAAAATCCCCAAAAATTCGAAACCCGGCCGGGTTTTGAGAACCGGGTTGACCCGGGTCACCCCAAACCCGCCGGGTCAAACCGGGTTTCGAAAATATGAAACCCGGGTCAATATGACCCGTTTTTCCGGCCGGAACCGGTTCAACCGGTTGACCCGGCCGGGTCAACCCGGGTCTGAAAACATTGCTAAATAGCACTATTTAAAAATGGTTTTTTCTATCTTGTGTCTTAAGGGCACATGATAAGAAGGTAAAAGGTACATCGGGTCCCACAGAAAAGTACACAGGGATTCACACTTTGTGGATTCCTGTGTACTTTTCTGTGGGATCCGGTGTACTTTTTATGTACCTTATGTGTTCTTATCATGTGACTTTAGGGCACATGATAGAAAAACCCTTTAAAAATTGATATTTTTTATCGGTTCTGTTAATTTATCAGGTCACAGTTCAATTAATTTTACTAGCGATTTGAATTAGATTTTTCTTTTAAAATTGAGATCTAATCATTCGACCGGGTCACGATTCAATCGGTTAAACACTGACCGATCCGACCAATTCAGATTTCAAAACACTGAGTAATTGTTTTATGATAAGAATAGGTTTAGGAAATTAAGTCTACCTATAGGAATTGAGGAAATGATTTAAGATTTGTAACAATGATTATTGACAAATATTATATGGAGAATGTGACAATTTATAGTGTATTGTCGTGTACAAATTGAAGCAAACACGTTAGAGATGTGGGTAAATGCATCCACTGATGAGGTTGTAGTTGTCAAGATTGTGACATTATATGGTATCCAAAGTGCTTCAACCTAAACTGTTCAAAATTCAATTATAGCATTGATTAACCTCATGATAAATCATGGAAAACTCTTTCTCACTAGAGGTTGTCTAGATGCAACTTTTTCTTCTTTGTGCTAACCTAATTTCGTCAATTTTTTTTAAAAGGTTTAAATCGGCGAAAAAACTCTGACCATGTATACTTTTTTGGGTGTTGACTTACCTTTCTATAATGACCAAGTCTTAAAACACTTAGAGCATATGTTTTAATAACCTTTTAGCTAAGAGTTGTGATTGAACCCAGCACCTAATCACTGTTTCTGTAACAGTCTTAAAACAGGAGTTAACCAAAATTTACTCGCTGAGAATTGAGATTACTAAAAAAAATTGTATGCCGTTTTGGCATGTTTTGGAATAGCTCGTAGCTGTCCTTGTTACACTTGGTTATGGATTAATTGGGCCCATGATGTATATGGCCCAGTAGTATCTAATTCAACATTACTCATTTGTCCTATTATTTGAAAAAAAGGCACCATATAAACCACATAAAATGCATCATTGTTGCTTGCTATTTGTTTTGGCATTTGATTCATCGTCTCAATCGACTTATCTTTCATCTGCGGTAGGGCAAAACCTATTATTTATCATAAACTCAATGAATGGATATCCAAGTGCTTAGCTCAATTGGTCACTAAAATTTTACTAAATATACTAGCAGGGTACCCGTGCGATCCGGCGGCGGGTACCTTGTGAATAAATTCTTCGGCGCGATAATTTGTTTTTCTTGGTTATAATTTCTGAATCGATAGTTTTCATCTAAATATATGTCCTAAGAACGTAATTTAATCGAGTGATATTAATTACTTTTGGCGTTATAGCAGGGCACTTGCGCGCTGTGATGGCGGATACCCTGTAATCAAATCTCTTGTCGAAATATATTTTGGCAGTCAAATGTTTTCAGTTATAATAGTTTTGCGTATGGCGAGAATTTTTGTGGATTCTTAAAACCATTGATCTCGATCTCGTCAAATAATCTCGTCACTTTTTCGCGTCTCTTTGTCACGTCACATTGTTTTAAAACTCGACATATACAAAATACCGGGCTCAATCCAAAACATTTGTCATCATAATCATCAACATCAATGTCTTTAAAAAAAATATGAGCACCCCATTTTTGGAATAAGAAAAATTGAATATTGTTTTTAAAGAAGTGCAAAATTGAATTTGGAATACGTGTATCTCATTTTTTGACTTGTATGAGACCAATACACGTCCCTCCTATATGAAAAAATATACATGGATCAAACATCAGCTACATTGAATTGGTGCAAATTAAAGAAACCAGCCCAACAACAATGATCACACAATTCAAATATATGTCACGCCAAGCTACCAAGTTAGATCCTGGTCCCTTCATAAGATTTAGAAGTATAAAAATCTCTTCATTGTGGCATTGGTGTAATTAAATAAAAGACAAAGACATTACCTATAAAGTAAAAAAGATATTAATGAAATTTCATGTGTTTAACTTTAACCTAAAAAAACTCATATAATTTTGTTTACCAACCATATTCTCTCATCTCAATTTCTCTCCCTCTGTAAGTCATAACCAACAATCATCTTTTAGTCATTTCCCCATTTTGTTAATTATTAATTTATGAAACAAAAATCAATGAATGGTCGTAACTACGTTTATGGATCTAAATTGCAGCCGCACATCCCTTTTTAGTCACAGTTTCACACAATCGCTGGGTGACAAGAGTTTCAATGGATCAGTTCTTTATTTTTTTGACGGATCTAATCTACAATATTAGTTAACTGTTCCGCTTCTATATTTTCAAGGTTAGTTTTTTTTTTCTCAAACATTTTTAATTAACAAAATTGATCAATTATATATATATAAATCACATGTTTTTAATATGATGACGTTGTTGCTATTGGATGGTGAGATGTGTTTATCACTGACAACATGTGTGTGTTTCTCATCGCCGGATTGTGGTCGTCTGTTTTTTCAGATAATCATCGGATTGTGTCCACCAGATCTGGTCGGAGTTGGTGGAGGTCAGGATGAGATGCGACTATCCGGGAATAATCACAAATTGATCAGGACAAGGTAAACGAAACACTATATACATCTCTTCTCCAAGATATAACAACCACCGGGTGGTTTTTTAATCATAGAGTCGGCGATTATACATATATAAAGCAATAAAGTTTTTACCCACAAACATGTTTAAATTGTACATGTATGATTAGTTTTGAAAAAAATATGTTGAAGTGGCATTTGTACTTTTTGTAAATTATGGTAATGGGGTGTTTTATTTATAATATTAATTATAGTATTAAATGTAATATGTTGTTGTAATTTTTTTTATATTTGTTATGGTTGTACATATGCATTAATATATTGTACTACTTAAAACATGTTTTAGTTTATGCATTAAAAAAATATACAACATGTTGATTTAGTTGTACCTCTTTTTTTTACATTTAATAGGAGAGAATGTGCAATCTGTCTTATAAGGGAGTTAGATTTTATAAGGAAGGTTCTTTTAAGGTCTTGGATTCAACATAACTAGTCGAGAGTTCAAAAAACACATTCATTCGCTTGGATGTTATTGCACGACTCGACCCACTAACTACTAACATTTGCTTTTCTAAAAAAACTCAATAAACAAGATCTTAGCGTTTTACTCTTTCCATTTAACTAAAAAAACTAACGTTCATTCTTTTAAAGAATATTACTCTTCATCGTTAATCGTTATGCAAAACAAAATACTATCGCGACGAGAATTAAATCATCTTTCTACAGAAAGACACATGTGTATACTTACGACTATTTTTCTTTCGATTTTTTTTCTTGAGACACGTTTGAGAAAATCATTTATGATTTGTATCACGAATCCTATTTGGTTTTCAGAAATCATATAAGATTTGCGATACAAATAATATATGATTTTCTTAAACATGACTGAAAAAAAATCGGAAACAAAATCGTCGAAAAATCATATACACGTACCCCTGTATAAAAAAGTAATTTAATTCTCGTCGCGATAATATATTTTTCGCTTAACGATTTATTGGTTGCAAGATATTTCATTTTAGAAACAGATGAAAGATGGGTATTTCTACTTTTTTTTGAAAAAATAAGTGGTTAGGATTTGTCACTAACCAAGTTATAGAAAGAATGAGGCGTGGTGTGGTGCTATGGTCAAACCTTTGTGTTTTTAGGTGTGAAATAAGACGACACAAATTTCGTAAATATTTACAAATTATGAGTTAGAATCCAATAAGAAGATTAATTAAAATGAGAAGGATGAGAAGAAACCACAAATACATATTTCAGATGCATCTACAAAGTAAGATGTATCTCTCCTTAAATTTTTCATCTTTATCTGAAATATGTGATTAGAAATACCTTCATATTCTTCTCGTTTTAATTTCACTTCTTATTAGATTTTTACTCTACAAATTATTATATGCATATCGTATTAAAATATATTGAGATTACAAAACTGTTATACATAAAAGAATAAAGTAAAAAAACTATAATTTCTCGTCATTTCTATATAAAAAAACTATTTTATCAAATTTGACGTGAAAAAAAGTCCTTGTATCATGACTTATCGTGATTTATTATGTTTTTATTACTCATAACACGTCAAGTTTTAAGTAGACGTTTTAAATGGCGGACGCATAAAATTGGATAGTGGGGAGCAAATTTTTTTTTGACAATAGCAAGTATAAATATCGAATACTTTAACTTATAAATGAAAGATTTTTAGGTTTTTAGTGTCAAAAGTTAGATTTCAATGTGTAAACGAGGGGAAATTTGCATATCAAATAAGGGGCATTTAAAAAACCGTTAAAATCGAAGAAAAAAATACATTGTAATCGCGTTTTTTTAGTCAAGCCATGTGAGACACCGCCACTCCGAACCTGATACATATATTCGCCCCTAGACTTGTATTGTATAACGTGAAGATCAACTTTTACGTTTTTGCAAAGCCTTGCGAAGCCTTTAAAAACATTGGTCACTAAAATATATACAAAATTCTGGAGGTATATTGGATTTCTCATGTTATTAAATACTGATTTATTGTATATTATAGGAAATGCATCCAAACCGAGCTCAAGCTTATCTGGGCCTTAAACGAAATGTGCTAATGGGCTTTTATTGTAGTGGCGTTTACAAAGATTTTATACTTATTCCTTTTGCATTTTCAGAATTTAGCTTGGACAATATAAGATCCAAACAATTTTAGCGATCCAGCCATCATCTAGCACTTGTCAAAAAAAAAAAGTTATCATCACTAGCAGAATATTTTCGCTCTTAATATCCTATGGACTATGGTTTTTTTTTTCTATAATTAATAGGTTATATTGGATATCTTGTATTATTTAGATATATGGATATTAATGATAAACATTTTGACCCGAATCTCGAATCTGAACCCGAACTGTAACCGGACCCGTACTGATTCCTAGTCGTGAATCCCGTTCGATACCGGGACCGGGACTACGAAATTTGGTGAAAAAAATCGAGACCACTAATTCGGTACGGGACCGGTATCAAAGCGAGAAATTCCCCAAAAAAACGGGAAAATCCTGATTTCCCGGTATGGGATCGGTACCCGAATCCCGTTCGGTACGGGATCGGTACATAACTTTTTAGATCAGGAAAAAACGGGAGCACTAAACCGGGACGGGATTGGTCCCGAGCTCATCCCTAATGGGGACCAATCTCCACCTTCCATCTACAAAAAACATACAGCCCAGATTAATTCACACTTTTTAATTAAAAAAAATAGAGGGGCATACAGCCCAGATGTAATTATGGATGTGTTCGCTTTTTTTATAAGGATGTGTTGGCTTATTTGATGTGTTATTATTAAGCTGGTTTGATATATTATAATCAAGCTTATTTGATGTTTTATACTTAAGTTTAATGTGAATAAGCTTATTAGGAGAGTTATATGAATAATCTTATGAATTAAAATAGAGTTATGTGAATAAGCTTATAAATAGAGATTGTTGAAGTTGTAGGATAAGCATAAGGTGATGTATGTGAATAAGCTTATTGAGAGAGATGTGCTGAAATTGTAAGTTACAATGGACGTATGTATAATATATGATACCTCCATACATCATATATGATAAATATATCATACATGATATATAGAGGTATCTGTAGAAACTAGAACCGGGAGGGGGGGTGAATATTTCTCTTATTATGGTCCTAATTAAAAATAGTTTCAATTAGGGTTGTCCCAAAAATTACCTTCTACTTGAAAACTAGTTTCATAATTGTCAGGTTTAGTTCTAATGCATTTAAAATATTTAGTGACAATGAGATGCAATTAAAGAATGTATTGAGTAAAGATTAAGAAAAGTAAAAACCTAAGGTAAGACACCAAGTTTTATATTGGTTCGGTGACGAAGCTCTTTTTTCGTTCCTACTCCACTCCTCGAGTACACTTTACTCGAGATTTCCACTATATCCACATGCTCCCTTCTTGGCGGAGAAAACATTACAACGTTTCTTACATTGTTTTCCGACACTAAGCTAAATGTCGAGACCTAATCTTAGCTAGGACCAATGTACACAAGTCGCCTACTTCACCATTTTAAGACACAAGGCTAGATGTCGAGTTCTAATCAAAAGCTAGAACCAATCTTCGTCGCCCATCTTCTTTTCCGACACAAGGCTAGATGTCGAGTTCTAATCTAAAGCTAGAACCAATCTTCACAACTCTTCACTTTCAAGTTGAGTGAGAACTCACAAGACAAATACACACATCACTTTGTAGTTTAGTGAGAACTAAGACACCATGACTTATTAAACACAATAAATATCCAAGTATACGCATATAACTTGGATCTACACAAGACAAATCCAAGTATACACATATATAATGAATTTACACAAGACTAATCTAAGTATTCACAAATACCTTAGATCAACACAAGACTAATCCAAGTATTCACAAATGCATTGGATCTA
This sequence comes from Glebionis coronaria, assembly GCA_025667525.1. NCBI lineage: Eukaryota > Viridiplantae > Streptophyta > Magnoliopsida > Asterales > Asteraceae > Glebionis > Glebionis coronaria. The sequence continues at coordinate 601,182,245 of CM046878.1, read as the reverse complement.
CACAAGACTGAAACATACAAAATGATGAACATGATTAGATCTAAGAGAAGATGATTTTCATCAAGGCTTTATCTTTAATTACATCACAAATGTGTGAGTGATCTTCTCTATGGACAAGTAAAGAAGAGGATCAAGAGGATAATCATAAGTAAAAATACTTAGCAAATTAAGTGATCAATTACTAATGACTGGAAACATAGAAAGAAGATAAAAAGCTGAGAGATTTATCCAAAAAGGTTCTTTGGAAAATAAAAATATGATCCACTATTTATATGGGACGAGAACCAACGACTCTCTAAGCACGGTTCAATAAATGGACCTGCGGTTCCATATCGCTAAGGAACCGCAACCCCCGATAAGGAACCGCGACATTAGAGTCCGCTCCTTTTGTTCCTGTAGTGGAGAAATTCCAACTGGGGCAGTTTATACCTCAAAGGTATATTCCTAAGCCATTTGAAATATGCCAACTTTTAATTTTCATTTTCTATTTTAATAAAATATTTTCGTAAAAAAAGTTTATTAAAATATTTTGTCACCTTTGTATAAATGTGAGTTTTGAGGTTAATCACTTTCTATGATCACTAAACATGTATAGGATATGTTTATGTAAGACTTAAATGATTATTACCTTGATGATAATGTTTGTTAAATAATTCGTCTTTCGGTTATCTTTGACGATAAATTTTTTACATTTCGTCGTGATCAAAACTAAGAAAGATTAGTTATTACAAACAATGTTTTTAGGCATTTGTTGCATTAAGAGTATCATATATGATAACATGATAATATGTTTGAAAACAAATACAAACAAGTTTGTGACCTTCTGGTTGGTAATTAATAGTTACTTTTGTGCATATTATAAAATTTGATAATCTTGTTGAAATTCAGCTTCTGTAATATATCATATTTGATCATCTGGTTGAAATTCAGCTTCGGTAAGATATCATGTTTGATAATCTAGTTGAAAATAAAACCAAATCTTTTTATTTGTGTAGTGAAAGTTGTTTTCAATGAATTTTAAATAACTCAATCATCTCAAGGCCAAAGAAGTGAACATAAGACAAGTGTCGAAAGAGCGAACAACGACGTGGGCATGAGATGATAAAAGACGAGTGTCGAGAACCAAAGTGTTGATGCATGGAGTCAAGATCTATTGTTTTAGTAATTTGTGTATGACGTTGTAATGTTTTAACTTTGTAATGATACTAAATCATTGAGTTTTTAGTTGAATATGAAAATGGCGAAACATCTGCGGATGTAACTTTTGGATAATATCCTATTTTGTTGATGTTTTTTCATTTGAAGCATAGTTTTTTTAGCTTTTTATTAGTATCATATATGATAGTAAATTATTATATATGATAATTCATTATCATATATGATACTAAAAAAAGATTAATAGATTTAACAATGGGTTTGTTGAATTCATGATTAAAACAAAAAGTATGATGGATCGATGATTAAACACTTGTTCAATAAACAAAAAGAGTACTTTTTGAAAGTAACATATATGATGATTCAAACATAATGTATTTACCTATCATATCATATATGATAAACATTTATTTATAATCAAGAGGTAAACAACTAAAATATTTTGTTAAACTCATGATTAACACAAAAAACATTCTTATTATTGAAACTACTCTTCTTCTTTTTAATCGATTCTTCTTCATTTTCAACGAAATATAGTTTTTCTAGAGAAAGTTCCTCATGTGCCACACCGAATTAGTGTTGATACATAAACATACTCATGCACGTCCATTATAATAAGTACCCTAACTACTTTTCTTTAACCGTACAATTGCAACGTCTCTCTGTTGTCCCATAATATATGATGATTAAAAAAGAAATAAAGATGAAAAATGGATGAATTCTAGAGAGAGAAAAAAGAGAGAATGGTTGGAAACTTTGTGAATATTATATTAGAGAGAATGAGAAAAATTGTAACCAACCACCTCCTAACATGCTAGGAGGCAGGTATATATATTCCACCCACATGAGGGCTTGTTTGGGCTATATATTAATGGGCCGGGATTCTCTTTTAGGCTTTAGTTCCTTAAACATGAACTATTAGCTTAAAGTTAAGCCCGTAATACACGACTAACATACTACCTATTACAACTTTCTAAAATACGATACATAATAAACCTATGATCGAACATTCTTGTTTGACTCAATATTTTGAGGCTAACAATCTCCCTTAATGAGAGGTCATTCCCCTTCGACATTTGGAGATTTGTAGAGATTACTAATCTCGCCATAAATGAGTCTTGAACGTGTAATAGTAGTCTTTTTCCTTCATGCTGTGATCTTTGAGACTTTGTCGTTATCTTTCGACTTCGTCTTTAATTTTGAGATCTTCAAATCATCCTTGACTTGTCTTTGCCATATTGCGATCTCGTGTCTTTATCCACATGCTCATACTATGCACCATCTTAAAAGCTTGCTAAAAATCTCCTTTGAATAGAGGTCGTTCCTCGACATTAATTGTTAAGGAAGACTCTGGACATCAGAGTTACGGAAGACTTTTGCTTTCTTGATTTTTGAATATGTCTTTGGGCATGAGTATGTGGTTTTGAATCTTTGAATTTGCTGAGTACACCGTAACACCACCTTCTCGATACAAAGCATAGACACTGACTGAATTGCTTTGACATTCGTCCTAAATCGGTAGCGTTTTACCTCCGGTCGGTGAAGACCGTTACACGATATTAAATACCGTACTAGTGATAGGTAGATTCAATTAAGAATCTCCTTGACAGGGTTTCGCGGCAGTACTAGCCGTTCTCTTTACTTGACCGTCTCAAAGCAAGACTGCGAACATAAAGAGTGAATCAATTGGATAAACATCCGCTTGATTAAAGTCGTCAATTCAAATTCCAAGAACAAGTTTGATTCATAAATAATCTTACCATTGTTTCATTCCAGTCGACACAAGATTGATTCATAAAGGATCTCGCAAGTCACCTACCGTAGCGCTGTTTGATGTTGACGCTAGAAGGATTTCCATTCGTCACTGTGAATATTAATGAATATCACTTTGAATGATCTGGCAAGACCATAAAGATATTGCGTAGAAACCTGAAACGAGCTTGAATCGATAAGGAAACAAACCAATGTTGCTTTTCAGTTTTACATATGTTCAATTCATAAAGAATCTTACACATGACCTACCGCACTGCTGTTTGATGTTAACACTGGAAGAATTTCCACTCATCATTGTAAATACTAAGTAGTATCACTCTGAGTGTTCTAGCAATATCGCACGGATATAGCGTAGGACTCTCTTCATTGTCATTCTGTGCGTCCTAACGACATTTGATTGATCTCTTGGCTCAATTATTCACTTTTAGTGGTCGGAGGCTGGAGTATATGCCACCTATTCAATATCAGCTATCTCGGAGTGAGAAAGCCAATAGAAGTCGTGTTTATCTCCCTGACAATAAAACAAACTTCTTTTGAGAGAAGCATGAGTCAGTTGGGAAAGGGTTGTGCATTACATCACTGGGTCCATGATGTGTTGACCTGATTTCTGCCTAAGTTGTATGGAGGGCTTCGTTAGAACAACTTCCATCGAGTCTCTGCACCTATCTTTTTTTTTCTTTTCGCTTTCTGAACCTTCCCTTCCCCTATACCTGGCTGCTTCTCGCTTACCAAAGCGTACTTCGTTTCCCGGGACGGGCGGCTCCCTCTTTCTTCCGGTAAGAAAGCGGTTTTTCCCTCAGGTTCTTTCTTTACACCCTTTATCCTTACATTTCTTTTTTATTCTTCAACCCCTTCAATGCTTACCAAGACATCATTACTAGCACCTTGTTGTGATTGTTCTAGTGCTAGCTTCAGTACTTATTCTGCATTCAGCTACGTTCACATTCTGCTCCATCTTTCCTAAGGACTTCTAATAATGTATTGGATTGTCCCTGGGAAGATCCCTCCGGTTCTGGTTGGATCATAGGACTTGTACCTAAGACACCAATAACGTCATGAATTAATGTAACAACCCACTTGGATAAGTGGACCGTTACGTGTATTTATGACGTATCATCAAAGCATGCAAGGCAATGTATTAAAAATTAACTGACCATAACGGAAATAAAGGAATCAAACATCGGTAATCCAAACATAAGCTCAAATATAAAGATTAAGTACTGAAGGGAAAAGGACGAAACAATGTCCAAACAACCAAAGTAATGTATGAGTGCATAACATACAGGAGTCTAGATAGCTCCCATCCAATGCACGTACTCTCTCAGAAGTCCTAAGAGCGTCCCTGTGTACATGCCGTTTAGAACATGAAAAGGAAAACTACGGTTGAGCATAACGCCTAGTGAACGGATATGAAGCATGATAATAATGTATTGGAATGGATCAGATAACAAATACTGAAACTATAACTGTTATGCAATTAGAGGAAAGCTGTGTAAAATACGAGAAGTCTGATTTATAAATAATAAAGCTGAATTATTAACTGTTAAATATGAAAACATGCATTTATTGTATTTTAATTGCCAAGAGCTTATATAGGTCATGTGTTGTAACAACTGTTGCATGAATAACTAGAGGGGTGAACTCGTCATGCTGTAGAGGGGTGACCTCTAAAAAATGTGTTGGGTGGAGCGATCAACTCCAATGTGAAGGATGTAGAGCACACACCACATTCATTTGATAACTATAAACTGATAGCCTAGGATACACCCATACGCCCCACTGATAATACTGATAAATGGTCAAGCTGAATAAATGGGACGCTACGAGAAATCAGTCCCTCGCAGAGGAGTCATGACTGCGGTGCCTCTAGTGTCATGGTTACGGTACCTCCGTAACTAGTACATAAACTGGTCATGCTTGTATATAAAACTCAGGCAATTTATTTAGTTATTAAAATGATTTATGATAAGCTTAAACATATAATGGGGAAAATATTTGGCTGCAGACGGGGAATCCTAATCATGCATAAAAGGAGTCCTTACTGAAGGATAGGAAATCCATACCTCGTGTCCAGTAACCGACCGAGATCAACTGACAGAAAGTCTACTCTGATTTCACGCGAGCTACATGAATAAAGGACACGAATAAGTTAACTGATATTTATTTATTTTATTTATCTTAACTGTACTTAGTTAAATTATTTATTCTTGTATTACTGTTAGTATATAGACTGATAAGTCTGAATGTTCTAATATTTCTGATTAGCGTATTCCTGTTCTATATTAATTACGGTATAACACATATTCTGACGTTATAACATTACCATATTTGATAACCTACTAATAATAGAAAGTTTCCTAAATTAGAAAGTTTCCAAAAATAATTTTAATTCCTTTAATAATATTATACCCTTTTAATTTAATAAAATTAGTTTAATATAATAATTTAATTTCCTAAAAACATTATTAAACATTTATTTAAAACCAAATAATTAAAAAGGTACAATTTAAAAATCTGTGTTTTTATTATTTAAACTATAATCATGAGCCTACCGTGATACCCCTTCTCGGTCGCACTAAAACAATCCAAAAGATATTAAATTCTGCCTATTAGAATTTGCGACAGAAAATTCTGTCACTAAAACTGTGACTAAAAGCTGATTCAAAGCTGTCACGAAAACTGCGACAGAAAAGTCATCGCTAATCTGTCGCTAATTTCGGAATTTAATTTTATTTATCTCTGTTTAAGAAATACCCACTGCTCCCTATATTTTTCCCACCGTTTTATATTGGTTCCCACTGTTTAACACAACCAAACACCCCCTTAAATAATTTTAACCCCATATGTGGTTGTTTGGTTGCGATGGCTGAACACAACCCTAGGCCGCCCCTGTGTGGGTCACAGCTGGGCAGAGAAGGACCACCGAGACCTCTTGGTCTCGGTTTCGTGAACCACATCCAAAACTCGACACCCCGTTTTACATATATCCCCCTGTTTGGGGTTGTTTTGCTCGCGACTGGGCCAAAGAAGACACCACCGACCTGTTGTGGTCGTGGCTGGCAGCGGCAAACACACCAAGACATGGTGTCTTGGTTTCTGTGAGAAACAACCCCCACCGAACCCTCTTACTTATAATTACTTGGGTTTAATTCGTGATTAAAATGCTATAATCAAATATATAAAGGAAAAGGATGAATCGAATGATTACCGTACAATGATTAAGAAGGAGAAAGTTATACATGGATCAAAGACTAATCAAAACTCGGAATCCCTTTTTTTTCTTTCTGCCGGTGTCACAAACCCTAGTAGTAGGCGTTTTTTTTACAACTGATAGAATGAGAATGAAGTAGTGAAGAACTCCTTTGTTTTTGTTTTCCAACGGGCCGGGCCAAAAGCTCACCCCTTTTTCTTCTTCTTCTACAATCGGCCCCCTCATATTTATATATTTTTTTTCAATATCGACCTTTACATATATTTATGTGAAATTGTATTTAATTCTCGTGTGTTTTAGTTTTCTAAAACAATTTTTCTGAAACGTAGCTATCTTTCGTAATATTTTCTGAATTATATTTTTTTTGAACTAAATAGTTATTTTTCTAATTAAGTATATGAATAGTCTATAATGAATTAAAACTGCGTATTTAATATTCGACTTATAAATACGGGTTTTACAATTATTCCCCTCTTAAAAGAATAATTCATCCCCGAATTAAGGATACGACCATACTGGGTTTTATAATTCTTCCCCTCTAAAAAGGAAAATTCGTTCTCGAATTTAGAGGTAATCTAAGATGATCAAAGTAAAAGATGAAAGTACTCATAAGCTGAAAGACGTTTAAGCTGAAAAGACATACCCGAATCATAACTAGAAGTGAGGATAAGAAGTCCGTATAGACTCCTCCATTTCCCAAGTGGCTTCCCGCTCGGAATGGTTCCTCCACCGGATCTTAACGAAAGGAATAGTCTTCCTTCTCATAACTCGATCCTGGCGATCTAATACTGCTTCGGGTTCTTCAACATAAGATAGGTCCTCCCAAATCTGATCGAGTGGATAATTAACATTGTGGAGTTCATGGTAGTTGTACCCTCTGAGTAGTGATACATGGAACACGTTATGAACGTGTGCAATCTGGGGCGGTAACGCCAATGATAAGATACTTCACCCACACGCTCGAGGATCTCGAACGGTCCGATGTAGCGAGGGCTGAGCTTGCCCTTGAGGCCAAAACGTCTGACCCGGCGTGCTGGAGATACTATGAGGAATACCCGATCTCCGGTCTGAAATGATAGATCTCATGTCGGCGTAACTCTTCTGGCTAGTACGCGCTTCCTGCAGCTTTGCTCTGGCTATGGCGACCTTTTCACTGGTCAGCTCTATTAATTCTGGCCCCTCAATCAAACGTTCCTTAACCTGATCCCAACAGATCGGAGCATGGCATTTCCTGCCGTATAACATCTCAAAAGGAGCACACTTGATACTAGCAGGCCAACTATTGTTGTAGGAAAACTCGACCAACCAGATGTAGTCGTCCCTAATGCACAGGCACGTAACATGTTTTCCAAGGTCTGGATGGTACGCTCTGACTGACCGTCCATCTGCGGATGAAAGGTTGTGCTGAGCTTGGGCTTAGTTCCCCAAGCTTTATGCAGACCTCACCAGAAATGCGAAGTGAAACGTGGATCCCTGTCTGATATAATATCTGAAGGTGTACTGTGTAAAGGCACGATCTCCTTCGTAAATAAGTTTGCTAGTTTACTGACTGCGAAATCCTTACGGATAGGAATGAAATGTGCTGATTTGGTCAAGCGATCGACAATAACCCAGATTGCATCATGTCTCCTCTGAGTCTGTGGTAACCCGGTGACAAAATCTATAGAGATCTTGTCCCATTTCCACATTGGAATATCTAATGGCTGAAGTAGGCCGCTGGTACGCTGATGCTCTATCTTAACCTGCTGGCAGGTTAGACATTTAGAAACAAAAGTGGCGACATCCTGTTTCATGCCGCTCCACCAGAAATGCTGCTTTAGATCGTGGTACATCTTAGTGAAACCTGGATGGATAGAAATCGGAGAGTTATGAGCCTCAGTCATTAAGGCTTCTCTGAGAGTAGGGTCTTCTAGAACGCAGAGTTTGGTACCCTGCCATACGATACCATCATCATCGATACGAAATTCAGTATGCTGGTCAATTTTCTAGACAATCGCCCAGATTTCACCATCATCCTTTTGTGCGGCTTTAATAGGAGAGAGTAAATCTGGTTCCACTCTCAGACTAGCCCAGTAACCTCTCTGTCCGCGTATTAAGAGCTCAATATCATACTGCTTTAAGTCCCGAATAGTCTCCTCCTGATCCTTTATGCCATTTATCATTCCTGACTTTCTGCTAAGGGCATCTGCTACTAGATTTGCTTTTCCTGGGTGATACTGAATATTAGTGTCATAGTCTTTCAGTAGTTCCAACCATCGCCTCTGTCTCATGTTCAGCTCTCGCTGTCTAAATATGTACTTGAGACTTTTGTGATTGGTGAAGATATCACACGACTCACCGTATAAATAATGTCTCCAGATTTTGAGAGCGAAGACGACTGCTGCGAGCTCCAGATCATGTATAGGATAATTCTACTCATACGACTTCAGCTGTCGTGAAGCATAGGCAATGACTTTCCCATGCTGTATAAGTACACAGCCTAAACCTTTCCCTGAAGCGTCACTATAAATCTGATAACCACCTGTACCGGGTGGGAGAGTAAGGATCGGCGCTGAAATTAAACGATGTTTGAGTTCCTCGAAACTCTTTTCTCTCTCTTCAGTCCATATAAACTTTTCCCCTTTACGCATAAGTTTGGTCAATGGTAATGCCAAACGTGATAAATTCTCTACAAATCTACGATAATATCCTGCTAACCTAAGAAAGCTGTGGACTTCTGTGGCGGATGTCGGTCTCGGCCATTTAGTGATAGCCTCCACCTTTGTAGGATCCATGGTGATCCCCTCCGCGGAAACAATATGGCATAGAAACGCCACTTTATTCAGCCAGAACTCGCACTTAGAAAATTTAGCATAAAGCTTCTCTCGTTAGAGAATCTGCAAAATTGTACGAAGATGATCCTCATGTCCTCTTTAGATTTGGAGAAAATAAGGATATCGTCGATGAATACAATCAAAAATTTTTCTAAGAACTCGTGGAAGACTCGATTCATCAAGTCCATAAATACTGGAGGCGCATTCGTGAGACCGAATGACATGACAACAAACTTGTAATGGACATACCTTGTGCGAAAAGCAGTCTTAGATATGTCGTACTCTTTTACACGCAACTGATGGTAACCTGATCGTAAATCAAATTTTGAGAAGTGCTTGGCACCCTGAAGCTGATCAAATAAATCATCAATACGAGGAAGTGGATAACGGTTACGAATAGTGAGCTTATTCAGCTCACGGTAGTCAATACACAGTCGCATACTACCGTCTTTCTTTTTGACAAACAAAACGGGTGCTCCCTAAGGTGACACGCTTGGACAAATTAAACCTCTTTCTAGAAGTTATCGAATCTGATGTTTCAGTTCCTTAAGCTCTACAGGAGCCATACGGTAAGGAGCTTTAGATACTGGTTCTGCACCTGGAATGAGATCGATACCAAACTCTACCTCTCGCATGGGAGGTATGCCTAGAAGTTCTTCTGGAAATACATCTAGAAAATCTGACACGACTGGATGGTCATGAAGTGAAGGTGCCTCTGAAGTAGTGTCATGAACTGTAGCTAGGAAACTCTCGCAGCCAAGGTATAATAGAGTACGGGCCTGTAAAGCTGAAATAATCTAAACATGTTTTCCCGGAAGAAAACCACGGCGAATATACTCTGGAGTCTGAAGGCTACCGAAGATGACCCGGTGAGCATGACAATCTATGGTGGCACGATGCGCTGACAACCAGTCCATACCCAGAATGATATCAAACTCACACATATCTAGAGGAAGGGAACTGACTGGACGGATTTTATCATCAAACTCAAGAGGAAGATTCCTGTACCCCTGAGTAATGCGTATCGAGTCTCGCATGGGTGTAGATATACTTAACACGTTATCAAGTGGTGTAGGGGTTATGTCTATTCTAGCAGCAAATGAAGTAGATATAACTGAATGTGTGGCGACAGTATCGAAAAAATGCAGGCCGCCTGTCCGTGTATAAACAAAATGCCAGTAATGGTACTTGTGGTCTTATTCGCTTGCTCTCGGGTAGTAGTGTAAACCCGACCAGTGGTTGGGGGTAGTGGTGGTGGTGGTGGTAAAATCTGAGGAATATGGCCTAAGGTACCGACAACATCTCCTTTCTTGCAATCCCGCATCATATGGCCCTTCTGACCATACTTGTAACAACCACTCGAACCACGGTGGCACGACCCCGGGTGTTACTTCCCACATGTGATGCAAGTGGGATTAGAATACCGTAGAATCCGCTCTGGTTTGCTGAGAACCTGATTTAAGAAGATGTACAAGTGTCATGATCCTGTTAACATAACTGGAATGAGGTTGTTTAGCTGAATGTTAAATTTACCAGAATTTGTTGATCGGGCAGTCTGCTAATCTCTGTAGTATTGGTCACGCCCCTGTCCATCATCTCTGTTGACATACTGAAAGTTAGCATTTGTTTTACACGATGGTTTAGTATTGTGAGGCTTAAAGGATCACCTGTGGTTGCCAGATGAGTTTGAGCTGCCACGGTAGTTATCACCACCGCTTCTCCTATCTGATCGATTAAGGTCATAAGACTGACCTTGGTTTCTGTAGTTCTGCTGTGGAGTAGCCGATTGGGATCGGTCTCATCCTCTGTGTCTGCAAGATTATAATTGGATATGGCATGATATATATTGACAAGTAATAACAAGAGTTAAATTGTTTAACTCTACTGAATGAGATGTACCTCTTCTCAGGGCGCTCTACATTCTCGAGCACATCCCTCTCGAAAAGCATATCTATATCACGAGCTGCATTTGCTACCTGCGACACGTTAGTGAACATGGCACTTATTAGCCTATCCGCAGTCCTAGAGTCAAGGCCCTAACGAAACTGTTTTGCTTGTTCCTCTGCGGTACCTGCAGCCTCTCCTAAGAATCCAGTCAACCTGAGATATCGCTGCATGAACTCTATACTGTTCTCTCCATGATTCTGAGAAATGGTGTGAAAGTCCCTCTTCAGTTTTGCTTGCTCAGCATGAGGAAAAAACTGGTCATAAAACATTGCCTTGAACTGTGTCCATGTGAGACCCCTGAAATATGACATGAAACTAGGCAACGAGGGGGTAACACGTCATGGTACAAGAAACAATGAATTACATTTGACACAAAGGTGACGTAATAAAAACATGTACATTACATCATAAAATATCAGAGTTTTAAACATAGGTCCCAGAGTTTATAAGCGGAAAAATATATTATTTCATCACGATTTATAACATATGGTTGCCAAAAAGATAGAATAAACTTCTGACAGTTTTTACTAAAAACAGTCTTTTAAAAGCATCATAGAAATCTCGAAGCTGCGATAATATCCTGTCTACTCCCATCCAAGCAAAGCTAAGTAATAATACCTGACATTAAACATGTAAAATCGTCAACATAAAGTTGAGTGGTATTCATAGGTTTAGCTATAAAGGTGTGGAACACAAGCATTTATTTGTAAACATATAGTAGGGGAAATGGTTATATATTTCAACCGCAGTGTGATACTATTATTATTATTGCAGTTCAGTTCATGAACCGAAGCTTAACTCAATGTAAGTTCCTCTAGGGATTATTCAGCCTAAATACTCAGGGTGCGCTTGGTTCAAATAAAGGAATAGGAATGGTAAAGGGAAAGGGAATACTAAGGAATATAATGAGTTATATCATTGCATTGATGTTGCTTGGTTTACACAATAAATCATTATAAATACACACTATTTTATTTTTTTGATATTTCTTGATAAAAAAATTTAACATAAATTTATTATAACTTTTATTTTAATGCATATATTAATATGTGATTATATATCATAGACACATCCTTGTAATATTCATAAACATTAAAGGTGCAAAAATTTTAATTTATACATGTACATACGCATAAGATCAAATGAACAAATTTGTAAAACAGGTACTAGATAAACTTATTTTATTATACTCAAAATGCCATATGATGAGATGATTGCCAGAAATGATAAAATTCACGTTCATAAGGTGGTATATATGATTTTATATAGTTGCCACTGTATATTTTTCTTTTGAACCATACAATTGCTAGCTTTTTAAAAAATAATAAAGAGAAAAATTAAAGAGAGCATGAATTTGGGAGGGTTAGATCATGGGGTAAAAAATGGTTAAGTGGGTAATCAATTTCAATACACCCAAATTAAAGAGGAATGGTGGATTACCCAATTATGGCTAATGACCCATTGCATTATATGAAACCAACCATCATTAATCATTACTATTGTCATTCCTTACCCACTAATTGAAAGTTTATGGACTTAAAAATCGATTGTCGTGTGATAGGATCGAACTCGAGATCACGGGATTGCACATATTACGTGAAAGGTTAATTTGTTTATTAAATATATTTATTATATTTATTAAATCAAACCGTAGCTAACGATCATTAAGTAATTAAAAGTTAAGTATTAAACGACCGTTATAGGATGTTAAAGAAGCTAAAAGAAGGAGTCGGAAAAGTTCCGGAAACCTCTTTTAGAGGTGATGTATATCCGGCCTAAAGGAGAGACAAAAGAAAAGGGGAAAAGATTTTGTGTCTTTATTTTGTTTAACCTTGGAAAAGAAGTTTTCCAAGGTGTATATAAACAAACCAAAAGCCTCATAATTTTTACCTCATATCTCTCTTTCTCTTGCTCTAAAAACCGGCCAAACAAACACCCTATTAGGGTTCTTCTTTAATTTTTATTAAGCTATTCTAGATCTAGTCCTAGCCCCTCTCTAGGGTTGTTGGGTAGATCTTCCATAGACTTGGAAGCTCGGTTTGTTCGTGCTAGACTCACGGTTAACTCGCCGTATCACGTGTGTACAAGATCGTGGTGTAATCTTGCTCTAGATTAAATCCTGGTGGTGTTCGTGATCTATGTCTACCGGTGACCGTTCCGTCAACTTGTAGATCTTGCTAGGATAAAGGTATGTAACCCTAGCCTTGATTAGTTATAATCGTGTTAATTAAAGATCTTGTTAATTTGCTTCCGCTTTGTGTTCTTTGATCCATATTAGGGTTTTTATAATTGTTATGATAAACATAAACCTTTAGTGGCATCGAGAGCCATTTTAACATGATTTTAATTATCAAGATCTAAAGTTTTTTGACTAATATTGATTGGTGTTAATAATTACATGTTGTTTTTTAGGTTTTATAAAAAATTAGGTTTTTTGTTTTAAATTTGGATCTGCCGAATTTTTATAAATTTTTTTTTAGTAAACCCTAAAATTACATGGTAATTAAACTTTAGATATTTTGCATGAATTAATTGTTATGTCATGCGTGGTTATGATCCGTAGTTTTTTAATTGTTAAGAGAATGTGGGAGATCCGTAATAAACATGCATGTTTTTTTACGGATCATATAATTTTGATTGCTATTTGCTTTATTTGATTCAAAATTTTAAAATTAGGGAAGAATTTTTATGTTCATAAAAACCTAGATTTAATGTTCTTTGAATAAATTATTATGCATGTTGCTATTTGATTTAGTTTTTTTTGTACTACTTGTTTTCATGCGTTTTATTGTATGTTGTAAACAAGGGTAGTTTTTTTAAGAAAAATAATATGGACTAAATCCTATCAAAATTAATGAATTGTTTTGAGATCTAAATAACATATGATTTGTATTGATTAGAATTGCAATAGCAACTTAACGGCCTACTCAATTTTGACAAACTATGAAGTGGGTATAACGCACCGCTGGTCAAGTACCCGGTTAAGGAAGGAGGTGTTATGCTTCAGCGCTGACCAAATTCCCGGCTCGCCTGTGCGTCAAAATTGGAATTACCTACGTTTGTTATTGGTATAATTCTTTAAGGTTGATTTTAACTACATTAATTCACATCCGAAACACAATGAATAAGGTTATTGCTTTGTGCTTTAGCTTCGTTCTAGAAAAAGTACGGTGTGAATTTAGTTGTGTGTAAAATCTTTAATTGGTTTAACCAATACCTCAACTTGCAAATATATGATGAACTTTTAGTCTCACCAAAAAGTTTACTAAACGTTTTATTAAACTTATGTTATGGAGATGTATGCATGCTTCTCCATACATGATTTTGACACCAAAATCTATACCCTAAAATTTAAGTCATATGCCCTCTAATTGACGAACACTTGAAGTTACAATTGTCGTCATATAAGATATCGGACGATGTTGTAATGGAGAGTAAACTTCATGACTGAATAAGATTGCACATGAAGGTTTTACATTCTTTAGATTAGTCGACTTAATTGAGTTACTCAGTGAGAACTGGAAACTTAAGGCATAAAATAGGGATAAAACATGTTTACAATGCAAATGATTTTGGCAATGTAAATCCCTAACATATCTAGAAATTGCAAATTTGTTTGTCAATTATTGTTCGACAAGTTACTGTGTTGAATACATTTGTCACTAGCAGATCAACTGATGTGATAAATCTATGTCAATATGGATTCTAGTTTTTCAAGGAAAATACTATGGTTTTATTACCGGGGTAATTTTATTTTCTTGAATTGTATTATCGAAATACTAATGTTTGAACTTATTTATGTAGAAATGGCTCAACCCGAAAACAATCTGACAATAAGCTCGGCGTTCAAAGTTTTTTTTGAACGGCCTGAACTTACTGGCCCTAATTTCAATGACTGGTACCGCTCACTAAGAATTGTTCTGAGAGCAGCGGGTACTATCAATATCTTGGAAACTCCTTTTCCGGAGGATCTTGCTGAAGGAGCAACTGATGCGGAAAGGCTTCAACACGCTGCTAACATTAAGAAGCACCATGAGGTGGCTGCTGTAATGTTAGGGAGAATGGCTCCATCACTTCAAAGGAAGTATGAGCTAGCTTCACCTCAGCAAATGCTTGATGAACTCAAGGCAGTGTATGAAACACCGCAAGCTGTAGAGATCTATGATCTAGTTGATGCTCTACATAGTTGCAAGCAAGATCCTGGAAAGTCCGTAAGTGCTCATTATATGGAGATGAGGGGTTATATGGAACAACTCATAGCACTAGGACAACCCTTTGATCATAATATGGCTATTAACTTGATCAATAGGTCCCTTAATAAGGACTTCAATGATTTCGTTCGTAACTATATTATGCATTGCACGGGGAAGTCAGTTAATTATTTGCATGCAATGCTCATTGACTTTGAAAAGGGTTTGAAAGATAAGGCATCCACTGCTACTCCTCAAATACTTCATGTATAAAAGGGTAGAGTGTCGAAACCAAAACCGCAAGTGAATAAGAAGCAGAAAGGCAAAGGCAAGGTTGATAAGAGCAAGCAAGTTGCGACTACATCAAAACCAAAGCAGAACTTTGCTAAGAAATCTCTGAAATATGAGACTTGTCACTACTGCAAGATGACTGGACACTGGAAGAGGAATTGCTCTCTTTATCTCCATGAAATGGCAGAACATAAGAAGAAGGTTGAGCAAGCTGCTGCAGCACCATCTTCTGGTAACTTTTTTATGATAGAGTTATTTAATCTTTCATACAAATCAAACTCCTGGGTATATGATACGGGATGTGGTATTAATATTTGTAATACTCTGCAGGGATTTGAGTTGAAAAGGAGGCTTACCTATGGGGAACAATTTCTGCAAGTGGGCAATGGCGCACAAGCAGCGGTTGAAGCTATAGGAATATTTAAATTAGTTTTACCTTCGGGTTTAGTACTGTTTTTAAATAATTGTCATTATGCACCTACAATTGTTAAGGGTGTCATTCCCTTTTCTTGTATGTTGGATCTTGGATTTTCTCACACGATTGATAATAATAGAATTTCTGTTTTCAAAGATGGTTTATTCTATTTTGATGCAATTTCTGTGAATGGTGTTTTTGAAATCAACATGCATGATAAAAATTCCAAGAGGAAAAATAATTCTGTTTTTAGCATGAATAAGAAGAGTAAGTTAGACAAGAACTCTTCTTATCTTTGGTATTGTAGGCTTGCCCATATTGGGAAGACTCGCATACAAAAGCTTTAACGTGATGGGCTTTTGGAAAGTATCAATGATGAATCATTTGATAAATGTGAATCTTGTATCTCTGGAAAGATGACCAAGAAACCTTTTAATAGCAATATTGAAAGGGCTACTGAACTACTTTGTTTAATACATACTGATGTGTGTGGACCACTTAGACATGTGTCAAGGAAAGGTGCTAGCTACTTCTTGACGTTTACGGATGATTATAGCCGTTATGGTTATGTTTATTTACTTAAGCATAAACATGAGGTATTTGAAACATTCAAAACGTTTAAAGCCGAAGTAGAGTTACAACTAGGAAAGAAGATTAAAGCCCTTCGTTCTGATCGTGGTGGTGAATATTTAAGTCAACAGTTTAAAGATTATTTAAGTGAGAATGGAATTGTTCAGAAACTTACTTCTCCATATACTCCACAACAAAATGGTGTATCTGAAAGGAGAAATCGTACATTATTGGATATGGTACGATCTATGTTTAATCTTACAACTTTACCATTATCCTTTTGGGATTATGCTCTTGAATCTGTTGTTCGTATTCTGAATATGGTTCCCACAAAGAAGGTTGATAAGACACCATATGAACTATGGCATGGCAAGAAGCCATACTTGTCTTATTTGAAAATCTGGGGTTGTGAGGCGTATGTGAAACGTGACTCTGGAAATAAACTCCAACAACGCTCAGTAAAATGTATCTTTGTAGGTTACCCTAAGGAAACTATGGGTTACTTCTTTATTATCCGGCTGAGAACAAAATAGTTGTGGCTCGGTATGGAGACTTCCTTAAAAATGATCTTGTAAATCAAGAATTCAGTGGGAGAAATTATGATCTTGAAGAAATTCAAGAAGATACATTTCCTTCTGAAAATACTAGCGAAGAAATTCCTGAAGAACCAGAAAGTCTGAGTGTTCCACCGGAATTAATTCCTCCACGTAGGTCTCAAAGGACCATACGTGCGCCGGACAAAATATGTCTTTACATAGAGGATGATGAGGAGGAAGTAGGGGATCTTGGTGAACCTGCTAACTATCGATCCGCAATGTCTGATCCAGAAAAGTTAAAATGGATAGTTGCGATGAATGAGGAAATGAAATCCATGGAAATCAATGATGTTTGGATTCTGGTAGACGCACCTAAAAATGCTAAAGTAGTGAAAAATAGGTGGATCTATAAGAAGAAAACTGACATGGATGGTGATGTACAATCCTATAAAGCGCGTTTAGTGGCTAAAGGTTTTACTCAAACTTTTGGCATAGACTACGAGGAGACATTTTCTCCTGTAGCAGACTTACGAGCTATTAGGATTCTCATAGCTATAGCAGCATACTATGACTATGAGATATGGCAAATGGATGTTAAAACTGCCTTCTTGAACGGTCGCTTAGATGAAGACATCTATATGCAACAATCGGAAGGGTATGTTGATCCTAAATATCCAAAGCGCGTGTGCAAACTTCAAAGATCTATTCATGGTTTGAAGCAAGCATCACGTCAATGGAATAAGCGATTTGATGAAGAAATCAAAAAGTTTGGATTTATTCAAAATCGTGATGAGCTATGTGTATACCGCAAAGCTAGTGGGAGTAATGTAGTGTTCCTAATTCTATATGTTGATGACATATTAATCATGGGAAGTAACATTCCAAGACTTAAGGAAGTTAAGGATTATCTTGGTAAATGTTTTTCTATGAAGGATTTAGGAGATGCTGCGTATATTCTGGGAATTGAAATCTATCGAGATAGGAGTAGACGGTTAATTGGTCTTAGCCAAGATGCTTATATTGATAAGATATTGAAGAAGTATAACATGCATAACTCTAAGAAAGGTTTTCTACCGATGGAGGTTAAGCATGAGTTAAGTCATGAGAAAGATGCATCAACACCTGAAGAGGTGGCTTACATGAAGAAGGTGCCTTATGCTTCGGCTGTAGGATCTATTATGTATGCTGTAAGATGCACAAGGCCTGATGTGGCGTTTGCTCAGAACTTGGTCAGTAGATACCAACAGAATCCAGGAAATTTCCACTGGACTGCTGTTAAGCATATTCTAAAGTATTTGAGAAGTACGAAAGATATGTTTTTGGTATTCGGGGGTAAACCAGACACAGAATTGAATGTAACAGGATTCTGTGATGCATCCTGGCAATGTGATAAAGACGATATGAAGTCTCAGACGGGTTACGTGTTTGTCATCAATGGAGGAGCAGTTGACTAGAAGAGCAGTAAGCAGAAAACCATTGCTATGCATGCGACTCAATCCGAGTACATGGCTGCTTCAGAAGCTGCAATGGAAGCTGTTTGGATTAGGAATTTTATTGGGGATCTTGGAGTGATGCCTTCAATTAAAGAACCTATTGATATATATTGCGACAATTCTGCTGCAATAATATTCGCCAATGACCCTGTAGTTATGAAAGGCGCCAAACACTTTAAACGTAGATATCACTACGTTCGAGAACAAGTGGAAGCTCGAGAAATAAAATTGATAAAAGTTCACACGGATGATAACGTAGCTGATCTTTTTACTAAGGCTTTATCTAAGCCAAAGGTAGTTAAGCATGCCAAGGAAATTGGGCTGCAACTAGCTAGCGAATTCATGTAATAAATCTGTTGATTAGTATTTGGATAAAAGATGTAAGACATTATTGAATTGATGAAATAAAGATTTGATTTCGTTTATTTTCTGTTATATGATTTTGTATCCTATTTTACATGTTTTAATCCGTGAGCATTATGATGTTTCTAAATGTCCGTTGTCGATTAATAATATGGGAGTATTATTAAACTAAGACAATTCAAAATAGTGACAGAGTATACTTGAAAGTATATTGGTCAATTTTGGATGATATTTGATGGATCAAAATATTGGACTTATCCCAACTATGTGATTTTACTTTATGGATATTTGTCATTAAGTAAATCAAAAATAGTTATCCTTAGACCTGAGATGCCAGAAAACTGCATTGAATATAGTGCATTTCTGTAAGGTAACCTAACGTTAAACGTAACTGGTAGTCATAAGGGTTATTTTCAGAAGTGTTGCAAAGTTCATGTGTTTTGCTTGTAGTCGAAATGGGATTCGTTTCCTTCAAATTATTATTTGAAGTATAAATACAACTGGGCCCCTCGGGGGAATAGTAAGATGTTTGTGTGGCCATACCCAAATTTGTTTTGGTAATCTTGCTATATCCGTAAACGAGAAACAGAATAGTTAATGAAGGAATGACTAAGATCCATATCCTTATTAACGATGTATTGGAAATGAAAGGATAATAATAATGATATAATCATTAAAAGGTTCTTGTCCAGGAGGCCTTACTCGAGTTGTACTCGTGACATTGTTAGTGTAACTAGACGCTAATCAATGTGATCACGATATTCGAATTTTGTCCAAGTGGGAGCTGAAAGTTTATGGACTTAAAAATCGATTGCCGTGTGATAGGATCGAACTCGAGATCACGGGATTTCACATATTACGTGAAGGGTTAATTTGTTTATTAAATATATTTATTATATTTATTAAATCAAACCGTAGCTAACGATCGTTAAGTAATTAAAAGTTAAGTATTAAACGACCGTTATAGAATGTTAAAGAAGCTAAAAGAAGGAGTCGGAAAAGTTTCGGAAACCTCTTTTGGAGGTGATGTATATCTGGCCTAAAGGAGAGACAAAAGAAAAGGGGAAAAGATTTTGTGGCTTTATTTTGTTTAACCTTGGAAGAGAAGTTTTCCAAGGTGTATATAAACAAACCAAAAGCCTCATAATTTTCACCTCATATCTCTCTTTCTCTTGCTCTAAAAACCGGCCAAACAAACACCCTATTAGGGTTCTTCTTTAATTTTTATTAAGCTATTCTAGATCTAGTCCTAGCCCCTCTCTAGGGTTGTTGGGTAGATCTTCCATAGACTTGGAAGCTCGGTTTGTTCGTGCTAGACTCACGGTTAACTCGCCGTATCACGTGTGTACAAGATCGTGGTGTAATCTTGCTTTAGATTACATCCTGGTGGTGTTCGTGATCTATCTCTACCGGTGATCGTTCCGTCAACTTGTAGATCTTGCTAGGATAAAGGTATGTAACCCTAGCCTTGATTAATTATAATCATGTTAATTAAAGATCTTGTTAATTTGCTTCCGCTGTGTGTTCTTTGATCCATATTAGGGTTTTTATAATTGTTATGATAAACATAAACCTTTACTAATACATCTAACCAAGCATACCCTCAAGTGTAAACAAATATTAGTGCGTCAAGGTAATCAGGACGGGGATAGTCAATCCCGATGGATCCACCCACAACATTCGCGCTTGGTAGCAGGATTAATTAACGGTTCATGATCAGGAGAGGAAACTCAAGGCTAGACTAAAAAGAAATAATAATATCGAAAATCTTGAAAGCATACACGTTCTGGATAGAATACAAGTTCTGGATAGCATACAAGTTCTGGATAACATTACAAGTTCTGGATAGCGTACAGTTTTTAAATGGTTTTGTTCCACCATGTAAAATCTCACCCCGTGTTTAGAAACCATGTACAAGTAAAAAGGGGATATGAACTCACCTTAGCCACGAGGTAAGTCAATCACGGTACTCAGAAACTGAGTAAAAACAATGGTAGTGAGACGATCACCGACGATATGGATGCCCGGGAAACACGAAAACTGCAACCTATCACAATAAGGCGCGCGTTAAGACTCAAACTCAAATATATATATATATATACCAAATATAATATGACTCAAATAATTTCAAAGTACTCATACTTCAAAACTAATGACACAACCAAATGAATCTATATTAACCCATTTATCCGACACTACCTGTTTAAACACTTGTACACTTGAAATTGACCCGTCATAAGACGCCAAGTCAACGCAAGTCAAACTATCCTTATACCTTGCTTGGACCAGTAGTTAATTCATTTATATAATGACTAAAAACTTGAGTAAGTCACCATATCCAATAGTGAATACTCAAACTCACGCCATACGAGCATTGAACTAAGTGTCCAAATACCAATCAACTTGTACACTCCAAATGTATACACCGATCTACCCTATCTAGACTTGTCCGATTTCGATGAAATTTGGTGTCAATGTCACTTATAACCTATATAAGACCCTGCCAAAATTTGAGCCAAATTTCTCACTTTAAAACCCATCAAATCGACACTTACTCGACTCCAAATTTGGTACAGATTGTATACTTGTTTTATAAAACCGTTCATACCGTTTTAAAAGTACTAACTTGACAATCCGCCTTTTAAAACCACTACTAGACTCATAAAATAAGGTTTATAAACTTTGAAAACCAGTAGTATCAATTATCTAACCAAGCCTAAAGTCCCCGAGAGTCGACATAAAATCAACCACAATTTCGGATTGTGCCGATTTGCATCTCCCGGTACACGAATACTAAAACTAGCATAACTTTTTACTCGTAATGAGTTAGAAGCTCTATTTTATACCAAAATGAGCGTCTCGGAAATCTCTACAACATAATCAAATGATCTCAGCCTATCTCAAATCTTATACCCACGAAAAATCTATTCTAGACCTGATGTCCAAAATACACTTTTAGAAAATCATAACAAATAAAACTTTCAACCAAAACTAATTATTCCTATACCTATAGAATCACTCTACTATCATACCCATCAATCAAACACTCATAAAAAACACTTGTGTGTAAAATTTTAACAAAAATCAAACATCAAAATACAACTTTTAGGATAAAAACATGATGATCATACCTAGATCATCACATGTATGATGGTTAAAACATGATCCCAACCATAAAATCATAAGTTCATGAAAACATGATGCATGTATCAGATT
This sequence comes from Glebionis coronaria, assembly GCA_025667525.1. Lineage (NCBI taxonomy): Eukaryota > Viridiplantae > Streptophyta > Magnoliopsida > Asterales > Asteraceae > Glebionis > Glebionis coronaria. The sequence goes on along the minus strand of CM046878.1, from coordinate 601,160,272 downwards.
TTGGTGTCAAAAAAATCACATTAGGATTTTAGAGGTGGGACATCAATTGGTTTTTGTTAAAAACAAGTAGAAGTTGATGATCAATGGTGGTGTTGGTGTGTTTAGGGTGGCAGCAAACAAGAGGAGAAAGAAGGAGAGTGGTAAAATTCTTGTGTGTGTTTTTAGTATGAAGAAAATGAGAAGAGTTAGTGGATTTTTGTTTATATAGTAAGGTTAGGGTAGAATTTGCAAATATTGGATAGTTTTGGACCTAAAAGTAATTTAATAGTTTAAAGGGTATAAAATGACTATTAGTAAATGTTGAAATTATTTACGGGGCTCGGGTTTCGTAAAAATACTTTTCAAAAGTAATAATGCTTCATAAATATGATTATATGATTTACCGACACGACTTAACACGTAATTAAAGCGAAGTCGTCGAAAATATAAATTATCGAAACAATCGATAATAAAATGTAAAATTTTGTGCATCCGTCGGTATCGCGATCAATAGGAATTCTCGTTGTACATTGATTTTGAGTAAACTCGTTGTAAAATGCACGCGGGTGATTTTAAATCAAAAACTTTGATTTAAATATATATGGAAAAATAAAATAAGAATTTTATAATTCCAGATAAAGTATTTATCAATGATCAGAAAATACTTGAAAAGTATAATTTATTAAAATTATCATGATCTCAGGATTTACATATAACACTACAAGAAAACGTAATACGTTGGAAAATTCAAGAAGCACGAATAAAAGAATAAAATCATGCTGGGAAAGTACGGGTTCTTACAGTCTCCCCCCCTTAGAGGAACTCTGATCCCTCAGAGTTCTCCTTGAAACAGCAGGAGATGCAAACAAGAGGAGGTACAAAGTGTAGAACAAATTCATTGCTTCCCAGGTTATTTCTGCACCACGACGTACGTTCACAATTGGAATTCACTACGCTTCAGTTTCTTAATTCCTTCCCAAATAATGCTTCAACTTGGATTTGAATAATGACCTTTCAGTATGGAGAAATATTCAAAAGATAGAATCAACACAAGAAACGCTTAAACGGACAAAGTGCGCTAAAATGAATCAAGATTGTTAATCAACAAGGAGTCGCAAATCGCGCAACTGTAAAACATGACAATCTTAAAACGTAACAATCTAGTTACAAGAGAAATAAAAGGGAAAAATGAATTAGATAGGATTATTTAAAATACAAGCTGTCACAATCAGTCATCTAAGATTTTGGTAATACTTTAAAAACTCGGTTTAAATATTTTCTTGATTAAAAGAAAATTTTATAAGGTGTAGTGATTTAAAATCAATCTATCTATATTTAGTGAGTAGGCTGTTTGCTAAATCTTTTTCTTGTTCAGGATTACAAAGTAAAAAGTAGAACAGTTCAAAATAGTTATTTTGATTGGATTAAAAGCTTTTGGATGACTACATGAAATTATCGTTAGAACTCAGGTTTATCGTTACCATCAAAGAAAATTCAGATTTTCCAAATTATTTAGAATCATTGTTTGAAATTATAAATTTATTTAATAATTTTATTATTTTAAAAGTAAAGTACGATATAATCAAATACTTTAAAAGATACAGCCTGATATCCTTTGAAACACTAGGTAAATTTCCCAAAGAGGATATATATCTTGTATTTAACCTGAAACATTTATATTGGTAACTTAAACATTTGGTAAAATGTGTAAAAGGTTCTTAAAAATTAATAATAATTTTTAGAAATCCAAGAAGGTGTTTAGGGTATCAAATAATAAACATGAGACACATCTGAGTTTTCAAAATGAGGCAAGATAGAAAACGATTATGAAACGAATAACGATCAACAATTAGTATACAAGCAATAACACGAGGGAATAAAACGAAATTCGCATCAATTCTTAACAAACATGATAGAATAGACGCGTCGATGATAAAAATAATAAGAAACAAAAGATTATAGAAAGTCATTACTTCTTGAGTGCAGTTGGTGTCACCAACAACGGCTTATTAAGTTCTCGGTGGTCGATACACGATCAAAAGAGAAAAACCACACAATAAATTTTCGAATCAAAGAAAATTCTTAAGAATTCACTTGAGAGTAAATCCAGTAAGATGAACAACATTAGCAATGAGAGGCAAAATCAACACATGATTCACATGAATGAATTTCAAGACGATAAAGTCTAACGCACATCATGATAAATACACGAAATCATTGTTCACGTCTAGTCGTAAATCATTATACGCGTCCAGAGGCGTTTCGAAGGTCTACCAAAATAGATAGGGAAGGTCGAACGATGTAGAAGCATAACAACGTCAAAACTTTCAAGTCTGGTATCAATGGTAAAAAATTAGACAAGTGGTAACGAGAATTATGTCACGAAAGTAGATGAGGTAACAAGTAAAACAAAGATTGTTGAGTAAGGAAATATGTGCTTGAGGCATGTAGTTAGTTTCAAGAAAAGATAAGGGATCATATGTGAATGTCGCGGACTGGGGCTACTCGCATAAGATGTAAAATTTTTCTAAACTTTACATTTATCTAACTTTTTAAGGAACATAATTAAAAAGTTGATTCCGGGTCAAATATTTAAGGTGACTACTATTCGGTCTTGCATGGCTCTTTCTAAATTAAGCATATGTGATCAGGCCATGCATAATTTAGGACTAGCAATGTGATGCTCAACTTCGTCAAATCAATACTACATATTATATGATTTAGAATATGCATATAATGCCATTTGTAAAAGCAGGAATCAAAATAATTTATGAAACTCTTCACCAATAAGTTATTGGCTAGATATTTAAATCATCAATTTTAATGTTATAAAATTTCTTTACAAGACCAATCGTTGAACAATTTGTGAAATACATTGTAAAATTAATATAAATTAATTTTATAAGATAGTATTCAAGTATTTAAGGAACCCACGTGAAATATTTTGTGAAATGATTCGCAAACAATACTAGTTTGGGTTTATATGGTATCTTGTAAAATAGCGAGTGGGTTACATGAGGGTAATAAAGAGTAGTTCAAGACAGCCAATGAAATGTTTATGAGGTGATAAGGTTTCAAGAGGTTTAGCAGGTATCGTCACGAGACACGTGTCAAGATGATAACGAACTATTTGAAAGCAAGATCTTCAAACCTTGGCCCAATTCAGTGGTACGATAGAAGCAAAGAAAGACAATATAGAATGACAAATAAGTCATATATAAAAGAAAGGATAAAGGAATCCGTAGGTGTGCACATCGTAATTTATTTGACAAACAAATTACACTTTTAAGAAATTAGAGCATCAGTTTATCAAATCACTTGGTTCCTAAAAGTTCAAGATTTATGTATGACCGAGCTCAAGGTTACTATTTTTAAACGTTTTAAAATGCAATCAATGTTTTTAGTTGTAAAATCTCATTCGTTAAAGTTTTACGAGCTCAAATGAACTCAAAAATGCCTAAAACCCATATTTCAAGATTTATATCGGCTTTGACCTTTTAGTCAACTTTGAATTTTGGGTTTGACTTGACCATCTGACTCGCTAAACAAGACTCGCAGTCTAATGCAATTCGGTGTAAAACGATGTTTTGAACAACTTTCTAGTTTTACGCGAGACTTGAAACGGATAAAAAATGGACGAAAATGCTCTTGTATTAAATTTGTCAACAAAATGATATTTTAGAATTATTCAGAAAATAACTTCTTAGATTTTACAATCTCAAATGAGCGTAACTTGCTCGATTTTAAAGTTTACTGGTAAGATATTATGTCCTACAGGAACATCTCAATAGGTAGAAATATATATATTTTTATGTCTAAGTTATAAAAATATTTTCTCGACACTGTTAAATTTCCTGTAAAGTTCCAGTACAAAGTATAATTTTCGACACAGCTTGAAATTAAATCTAAATTTCATAATAACCAAGAATTAATGTACACACAAGACTTGTGGATTCCATAAAGACGAAAGAAGATAAACTGTATAATTAATCATGTAAAGAAAACACAGTATGGAAATGGTTCAAGAATAACGAAAATATGAGAAATAAAAAATGGCGCATGACATTCATGTCTTCGATTTCAAGATGCAATGCAGTAAGGTCTCTTGGCAGTGTGATTTTCCCAAAATCACAAGACATACCGAGAAAGAATTGGAACATTAGCAGGTCGCATTCTTGGAGCGAGGAGGTTGAATGAAAAGGGGAGGATACAAGTTCATAAATGTAGAATTGTATCCCAAACAATCACCACATAATAAATGACAATCATGTTTTCAAGGTACAACGGACGCTGTAATTCGAAATTGAAGCGTAGAATGGTCAATGAAATAAAATGTAATCGAGGTACAAGTGTCGTGTAAAAATGGTGACGTAAAGGTCAATCAAGGTTATGAAAACTCACGATATTATTCAGCACTGATTCAAGAAATGCTTCGAGATGTGTAACCCACACGATGTCCTTTAGTCTTTTTCAGAGACACATTGAACCAATGGTCTATAGACTAGACATCCAATCACGAATGGTCGGTAAACAATCTGGATATCTAAATAGATATTTTAAAGGGATTTAACAATGAAAGCAACACGCACAGTAGTAATATGAAAACCAGAAGTTTCATCGAAAATAGCACTTATTCAATCCCGGACAATGGTATCACGAGAGTATGCACAACATGTAACAGTGAGTCGAGGAAAATAGACGGTTCAAAAAGAACGAGTATATGAGGTCATTCGTATCACGCATAAATGAAATAGCAATAGTAATTAGAAAAATGAGCATGAAAAGTCGACAGCATACGCGCTCCGAATACAATTATGGAATGTCATAACAATATCAAATCATTGCAACAAGATCAATTCACAAGAATTCAAGAAATACAGTATAGACATATGTAATCACAGTAATATCGAATGATAATTCATGAAGCACATAGGCTTTAAAAAGACATAGTAATTATCGTCATTAAAGTAATGTAATATATCAAAATGAAATCAAGAGATGAAATACTACAACGATAATTAAAAGTAAATAATAAGGATTAGGGAGTTACCCGCGAAGTTATCGAACAACATTGGCAGATTCTGTGTTTGACACTTAAAACATGAAATATTTGAACTTTCAGTTATAGACTAAGTTTTGAAAAACGACTCAGTTCCCTATAACCGTCGCTCTGATACCAATCTGTGAGACCCCCAAAATCTGACATGGAACAACTAGGCAACGAGGGGGTAACACCTCATGGTACAAGAAAAAATGAATTACAGTTTACACAAAGCTGACGTAATAACAACATGTACATTACATCATAAAATATCAGAGTTTTAAGCATAGGTCCCAGAGTTTTATAAGCGGAAAAATATATTATTTCATCACGATTTATAACATATGGTTGCCAAAAAGATAGAATAAACTTCTGATAGTTTTTACTAAAAACAGTCTTTTAAAAGCATCACATAAATCTTCAAGTTGAGATAATATCCTGCGGACTCCCATCCAAGCAAAGCTAAGTAATAATACCTGATATTAAACATGTAAAATCGTCAACATAAAGTTGAGTGATATTAATAGGTTTAGCTATAAAGGTGTGGAACACAAGCATTCATTTGTAAACACGTAGTTGGGGAAATGGTTATATACGTCAACCACAGTCCGATACTATTATTATTATTATTGCAGTTCAGTTCATGAACCGAAGCTTAAATCAATGTAAGTTAATCTAGGGAGTATTCAGCCTAAATACTCAAGTGTAAACAAATATTAGTGCGTCAAGGTAATCGGGACAGGGATAGTCAATCCCAATGGATCCACTTACAACATTTGCGCTTGGTAGCAGGATTAATTAACGGTTTATAATCAGGAGAGGAAACTAAAGGCTAGACTAAAAAGCAATAATAATATCGAAAATCTGGAAAGCATGCACGTTCTGGATAGCATACAAGTTCTGGATAGTATTTAAGTTCTTGATAGCATACAAGTTCTGGATAGCATACAGTTTTTAAATGGTTGTGTTCCACCATGTAAAATCTCACCCCGTGTTTAGAAACCATGTACAAGTAAAAAGGGGATATGAACTCACCTTAGCCACGAGGTAAGTCAATCACGGTACTCAGCAACTGAGTAGAAACAATGGTAGTGAGACGATCACCGACGATATGGATGCCCGAGAAACGCGAAAACCGCAACCTATCACAATAAGGCGCACGTTAAGACTCGAACTCAAATATCGATATATAACAAATATAATATGACTCAAATAATTTCAAAGTACTCATACTTCAAACTAATGACACAACCAAATGAATCTATATTAACCCATTTATCTGACACTACCCGTTTAAACACTTGTACACTTGAAATTGACCCGTCATAAGACGCCAAGTCAACGCAAGTCAAACTATCCTTATACCTTGCATGGACCAGTAGTTAAGTAATTTATATAATGACTAAACACTTGAGTAAGTCACCATATCAAATAGTGAATACTCAAACTCACGCCATACGAGCATTGAACTAAGTGTCCAAATACCAATCAACATGTACACTCTAAATGTACACACCGATCTACCCTATCCAGACTTGTCCGATTAGATGAAATTTGATGTCAATGTTACTTATAACCTATATATGACCCTGCCAAAATTTGTGCCAAAGTTCTCACTTTAAAACCCATCAGCTCGAAACTTTACTCGACTCCAAATTTAGGACATATTGTATACTTGTTTTATAAAACCGTTCATACCGCTTTAAAAGTACTAACTTGACAATTCGACTTTTAAAACCACTACTAGACTCATCAAATAAGGTTTATAAACTTTGAAAACCAGTAGTATCAATTATCTAACCAAGCCTAAAATCCCCGAGAGTCGACCCAAAATCAGTCACAATTTCGAATTGTGCCGATTTGTGTCTCCCGGTACATGAATACTAAAACTAGCATAACTTTTGACTCGTAATGAGTTAGAAGCTCTATCTTATACCAAAACGAGCGTCTCGGAAATCTCTACAAAATAATCAAATAACCTCAGCTTATCTCAAATCTTATACCCACGAAAAATCTGTTCTAGACCTGCTGTCCAAAATACACTTTTAGAAAATCATTACAAATAAATTTTCCAACCAAAACTAATCATTCCCATACCTATAGAATCACTATACTATCATACCCATCAAACCAACACTCCTAAAAAACACTTGTATGTAAAATTTTAACAAAAATCAAAGATCAAAATACAACTTTTAGGATGAAAACATGATGATCCTACCTAGATCATCACATGCATGATGGTTAAAACATGATTCCAACCATAAAATAATAAGTTCATGGAAAAAACATGATGCATGTATGAGATTTTGGTGTCAAAACAATCACAATAAGATTTTAGAGGTGGGACACAATTGGTTTTTGTTAAAAACAAGTAGAAGTTGATGATCAATGGGGTGTTGGTGTGTTTAGGGTTGCGGCAAACAAGAGGAGAAAGAAGGAGAGTGGTAAAATCTTGTGTTTGTTTTTAGTATGAAGAACATGAGAAGAGTTAGTGGATTTTTGTTTATATAGTAAGGTTAGGGTAGAATTTGAAAATATTGGATAGTTTTGGACCTAAAAGTAATATAATAGTTTAAAGGGTATTAAATGACTATTAGTAAATGTTGAAAATATTTACGGGGCTCGGGTTTCGTAAAAATACTTTTCAAAAGTTACAATGCATCATAAATATGATTATATGATTTACCGACACGACTTAACACGTAATTAAAACGAAGTCGTCGAAAATATAAATTATCGAAACAATTGATAATAAAATGTAAAATTTTGGGCATTCGTCGGTATCGCGATCATTAGGAATTCTCGTTGTACATTGATTTCGGTGTAAACTCGTTGTAAAATACACGCGAGTGATTTTAAATCAAAAACTTTGATTTAAATAAATATGGAAAAATAAAATAAGAATTTTATAATTCCAAATAAAGTATTTATCATGATCTCAGGATTTACATATAACAATACCACTAAACGTAATACTTTGGAAAATTCAAAAAGCACGAATAAAAGAATAAAATAATGTTGGGAAAGTACAGGTTCTTACAGTCCAGGTCAATGTGAGCACCCACTCATCTCCCCCATTCGTCAACTTATGAGCCCTCCACCAATGTAGGGCGTGACCCTCCAACTTGTAAACGACAAGACTAACCTTGAAGGCATACCCACAACCCATGGCCTCAAAAATTTTCGCTATATGATAAATCTAGTTTTATGCGTCCGTTGGAGCTACAGTCTGTTTAAAAGGTCAGGGTTTCTGTTTATTAAACAACTCTAACCAGGTGGCTAAAGTGGCAGGTGGTGGATAAGGAGGGTTGTTATTTTGCTGAGGTCCGTTTTGGTTCTCAACTCGGATCTCATCACTTATCTAGGGTAGCATGGCTTGTATAGCTGCCTGAATAGCAACAGTAATAGCAGTAGTTATAGCATCATTCTCATTATCGCATCTGGGTGGCATCTGAAATTTAAATAGAATAAGCGGATTAACTTGTTAGAAACCTGTAATAAGAATCTGAAATATGCATGAGGTAGTTCATGAAGGAATAGCCAAAATATGACATGAATATGAACGCCTATGGTCAGTTCACAAAATGACATTTGACTGAAAACATGAATCTAACATGAGTAAGGATGAATGCCTATGGTTAGTTCATCAATACAAAATCTGAACGGGCAAGGGTGAACACCTATGGGTCGGTTCACCAAAACAAAAATTCGATGAAAAGCACATGCGACTATGTATGGCCTGTCCTGTACCAACCTTTTACTTAGTCAAAATTTAGAAAAACTGACTGATGAAATGCATGAGAAATATGAAAGATAACAACGCCAAAATACATGAAGTTCTTGGTGAATACCCACAAGTCACAGGTCAAGTTTTAGAGCCTACAGGTCGAACCTGTCTCTGATACCATAATTGTAACAATCGACATGGATAAGTGGACCGTTACGTGCATTTATGGCGTATCATCAAAGCATGCAAGGCAATGTATTAAACATTAACTGACCATAACAGTAATACCGGAATCAAACATCGATAATCCAAACATAAGCTCAAATATAAAGATTAAGTACTGAAGGGAAAAGGACGAAACAATGTCTAAACAACCAAAGTAATGTATGAGTGCATAAAATAAAGGAGTCTAGATAGCTCCCATCCAATGCACGTACTCTCTTAGAAGTCCTAAGAGCGTCCCTGTGTACCTGCCGTTTGGAACATGAAAAGGAAAATTACGACTGAGCATAACGCCTAGTGAACGGATATGAAGCATGATAATAATGTACTGGAATGAATCAAATAACAAATACTGAAACTATAAATGTTATGCAGTTAGAGGAAAGCTGTGTAAAATCTGAGAAGTCTGATTTATAAATAATAAAGCTGAATTATTAATTGTTAAATCTGAATACATGCATTTACTGTATTTTAATTGCCAAGAGCTTATATAGGTCATGTGCTGTAACAACTGTTGCATGAATAACTGGAGGGGTGATCTCGTCATGCTGTAGAGGGGTGACCTCTAAAAAAATGTGCTGGGTGGAGGGATCAACTCCAATGTGAAGGATGTAGAGCACACACTACATTCATCTGATAACTGTAAACTAATAGCCTAGGATGCACCCATACGCCCCGCTGATAATACTGATTGAAGGATTGTAACACACGACTATGTAAACTATAAAGAGATGAAGATTAAAACCAAAAAAGAAAGATTAGATTAAGATGAAGAATAAAAGAGAAAACAAAGAGTTGTGATTTCCTAGTGAGAGAAAGACATGATGTTTCTCTCTCTACCAACAAATGAAATGGAAAACACACCCACACAAATGAGGTGCTAGGGGCCTTTTATATTACAAGTGTAATGTATAGAAGGCCTTCCTCATTTGTGTGTTCGGGACTAATTCCCGTTACATACATAACATTATACTAGAACTCTCAACACCATTATGTAGCATTTTCCATGAGTTCTACAACGGTATATTATATGACCATCACTTTAAATACTTCTAACAATCTCCCCCAAAGGGATGGTCATGTAATATGTGACTTCACTTCTTTGGTGTTGTTGACTTTGAAGCTCGATGTCTTAAGAGTTCATTCTTAGTTCCTTTCATGACTTGTGATCTTAGATCTTTGATCTTTCCCTTGACTTGATCTTAAATGTTTTCCATCTTGTGTTATTGTGTCTTTCCCCGCATACTCAAACTTTGATTTGAGTTGAAAGCTTGTTAACAATCTCCCTTGATCATCAAAGTAGCGGAAGTCTTTGTCTTTAGATGTTCTTGAGCTTTCTTCATTTACATGAGCATGTGGTCTTGAATTATGACTCTTGAGGTTACGCCACCGTTTGCATTCCTCCGGTTTCCCGTTATACAGTACGAATATTATACCTGTGATTAGGTAAGTTCAAAGAACTTCCTTGACAGGGTTACCGGCTGTGGTAGCCGTTCTCAATACTTGAATATATCGAAAGATACTTCATAGTAAGGAGTGAATCATGCAGTTCCATTCTGCTGATTAAGTCGTCAATTCAATTTCCTAGAACAAGTTTGAATCAATTAAGAATCAAACTATTGTTGCTTTCCAGTTGACACAAGTTTGATTCATATAGAATCTCACAAGTCACCTACCGCAGTGCTGTTTGATGATGACACTGGAAGGATTTCCATTCGTCACTGTAAATACTGAGGAGTATTACTCTGAAAGTTCTGGCAAGATCATAAAGATATTGCGTCGAGACCTGGAACGAGTTTGAATCAAGAAAGAATCAAACCACTGTTGCTTTCCAGTTAACATATGTTCAATTCAAGTGAATCTTACACATGACCTACCGCAGTGCTGTTTGACGTTAACACTGGAAGGGTTTCCATTCATCACTGTGAATACTAGAGAGTATCACTCTGAATGTTCTGGCAATATCACAAGGATAGAGCGTAAGACTCTGTAAATTATCGCTTGTGTTCTAAAGATGAACAACAATATATATATATATATATATATATATATATATATATATATATATATATATATATATATATATATATATATATATATATATATATATATATATATAGAATAAGTGTCCTAATAAGATTTTTTGATGAATCTCGTTGGCTCTAGACTCTATAAGTACACGTTTATTTGGTTACCGGAGGCTAAAGCAGATTGTCACCTTTTCAATATCTAGTATCTCGGAGTGAGAAAGTCGATAGAAATGAGTTGAACTCCGTGACAATAAAACAAAATTCTTTTGAGAGAAGCTTGCGTAGGCCGGGAAAGGTTGTGCATTGCATCACTGGGTCCATGATGCTTTGTCTTCAATACCAGAAATCATCTAAATGATTCTGATAGTAGATGTGTTGACCCGGTTTCTGCCTAAGTTGTATGGAGGGCTATTTCTTTTCACCCTTTATCCTTACATTTCTTTTTCATTCTTCAACCCCTTCAATGCTTACCAATGCGTCATAACTAGCACCTTGTTGTGATTGTTCTAGTGCTATCTTAAGTCATTAGTCGACATTATTCACGTACACTCAACTACTCCATCATTCCTAAGAATTTCTAAGTTCTAATGGATTGTCACTGGGAAGATCCCTCCAGTTCTGGTTAGATCATAGGACGAATACCTAATCACCTTTTGACACTAATGCCGTCGTGAATTAATGTGTTGAAGGATATAGATATCGTAACCAGAAAAACCGATTGAAAAAGCAATCAAGGTGTTAATGAAAACGATGTTTACACCTTGATAGTTTTCTGAATCGCCAAAAACGCTCCCCTTACATATGTGCATCGAAAAATGAAAGATATTTGCACATATTAGGATGAGAAAGCACTTATCAGAAATATCTTATCCAAGATGACACATTTTGATCACATTTTATCACTATTCCCCCCTCAAAAAATGCATGTGTTTGTGAATTTTTTGATATACTAGTGATGTAACATGGAGAGAATAATGTTTCATGAAAATTTTGGAACTATATGTTATGAGATTTTTATACTCCCCCTCGAAAAAAAGATTCTGATTAAAATAGGGGAGTATATGAGCACATAATTTTGAAAGAATTTAAATAAGACACTTGAAAATATCTTGAAAAATTATGCTCAAAGACCGAGAAAACTGAATTTCCCGTTGTTGAGGAGAAATGTACATAAATGAATATTTTCCTTTTGTTCATGAGCTTAAAACTTTGAATGTTTACGATAAGCCCATTGATAACGCTCAAATCCAACATGTATTAATAAGCGTTATCTTCACTATTGGTGTATTATTTGTGGTAATAAACGGACCTTTATTGCTAATATTGTGCAAAGTTTGGTTATTGTGTTTTGTAGGAAGAAAGGACTAAGAAACGTTAATAAAGGAATAAAAAGCGCGAATTAGAGAAGAAGGAATAAACGAAGCATGAAAGCGTAAGATTTCGTGTGAAGAATAAAAGATTATGAAGGAGTTTTGGGAAGTGTAGAAGAAAGAAAAGAAAGTGGAAGGACTAGAAGGAAAAGTATTAAAAATGGCTAAGTTGCCACCAGCAACACTTTGCTTGCCTCCATCAAATCCACCTTCATTTGCCACCAACATCAAAGTAGCATTCAGTTTCCACTGGAAAGCAAGTCCATACCTCCATCAAACCAACCTTCATTTGCCACCAGCATGTTGTTAGTCAAGTCTAGCAAGAGTTATTCATAAATTCCCACCATCAATGAGAGGCTTCTTATTTTCCTCCCATTAACATTCCTTGGAGTTTATTCCCTCCTCTCCGAGCATAAACATGTATAAATTAGACCTTAGGGTCATTTGTTTTATAGTGCTTCATCCATTGATCATTCTAACCCTTGACAAAGGTTAGAATCACCAAAATTATATAACCCAAAAGACAATAAACCTCTGTTAATTCTCAAGGGGAGGACGAATTTCGTGAAGGAGAGATTCAGGTGGAGGAACATTGATCAATTGGAGGCTTGGAATTGCTACAAATTCTGTTTTTGTTATTTCTTGTTTTTGGAAGAACTATTGGTAAATTCTTGTACTTGGATTAATCTTCATTATAATTTTAGTGCTATTGAATGTTTGAGAAAATGATGAATTGTGTTGAAATGTGTTTGAATCCTAAGTAGTATGATATACTTGTGTGATGAACATGAATTCTAAAGGGGAGTTTGGTTTTATGAACAAGAAAATGTAAATGGGTTTTTATGGATGATAATTCTTGAAACATGTTTAGATAATCAAATGAAATATAGCTTTTTATTGGAGTTAGAGGTCGAAAGGATTTCCGGTAAACTATGTTCCAAAAGATTTATGCATGAGTCAATTTGGTTTCTCGGTGATTGACACTCACCTTGACGAGTTGGTTAAAAGAATTTGTCAAAAGATTTATCTTGGGTATAGGTCGAAAGAACACATTATAACCAAACTTATCTCTATATGTTTTCTAGCAAATGGTGATTATGATGAATTGGAATAGATGATCATAGGCCGAAAGGGTTTGTCTACATCAATTTGTTAATATAAATTCTATGAAAAATACCATGGAATGTAATTTATATATTTTAGATTTGTGATTCATAGTTTCTTATGCACGCAAACTATCTCTCCTACGGATGAAATGGAATTCACACAAGTATTGTTCTTAGTTATGTTTCATGTTAATTCTTGAGGTAGTAACGGTAGTGACAACCTTATTACCTACACGACCACAACATTTTGATTATGCGTAACTCCCATGGGACAACCTAGACTTACCCGACTTTGCTACAATAGAAAGAGTATACTTGCTCGTATGCGTAGTTAAGGAATTAATAAGTCTTGTTTATAAATTTAAAACTAGGAGTGCAAGACGCGCATCAAGTTTTTGGCGCCGCTGCCGGGAATTTGTTTACTTTTCATGTTATAATCATTATGAATTAGTAGTGGTGTTAGAAAATTAGTTTTTAGTTCTAATAAAAATTGAATGAGAATAGGTTTAGGATCTCATACTTTAAATAAAATGCTTGAATAAAATGTGTTTTATGTTATTTTATGTTTGCACTAGGAATTTCATAAGAACACTCATACACATAAAATTACAAAAAAGAGAATAAAAGCAATTTAGATAGTGTTTGGATTAAGCTTAATTTTTTTAGATTAAAAGTTTTATGATTTTAGTTTGTTTCATTTTGTTCCTCTAATGAAAAGCTTGAAAAAAATGTTTTTATAAAAATCCAGAAAATTGTTCTAAAAAAGAAATGGTAAATCTAAAAAAGAATAATAATTTTTTTCCTGCACTGGGGCAGTTGCCGCCGGCACCACACCCTTGCCGGCTGGCAACTAGCCCACTGTCACCACCATGCCGCCGGCACCATCACCTTGCCGGCCGGAAATTGTCTTCTGTTTGGCCTTGCCGCCGGCAACACCCCCATGCCGGCCGACAAGGTTGTCAGACCAAAAAAAATAATTATTTTGTTTGTTTAATTGTTTTATAAGTTTTAGGAATTTGGGTGATTGTTTATTTGTATTAATTGTGTTTTCTTTAACTAACGCTAACCGTAATGTTTGTTAACTTTGTCTTGTTAGTTTTATTCTAAATAAGAAATGAACACACTTAGCGAAATTTCCGAGTTCTTGAATGGATTGGACGGAGAACTAAGTGACGAGTGTGACTCAAACGTCACTCATATGGAAAAGACCCAAGAAGAGAAGGATTCGTGGGAAGCATGGTCTCACAAAAGCGTAGTAATCCGAGAAGAAGGTTTTGAAAAAGCGGTCTATAAAAGGGCCGAATATCGTTCGTATACCGAACCATTGATGCAATTTGCCATTCCATGCAAAGTTGAAGAGGAAAAAGCTTGGGATGCAGAATTGAATCTAACCTACCCGACAAATTACATGACTGAAGAAATGTTGTGTAAGTTAGGATTCATGATCGTTGGTTACACCGATTACGGGAGACGAGTAGTACGAAATGTGAGGGTTAATATCCATGGTTACGTGTTCTTGATAGAATTCTATATCATAGACCACGCTGATATAGGCACACCATCGGTGGTCTTCGGTTACAAGTTTTTGTAGGAAACAAGATGTGTAGTGGACTTCGAGCAAGGCACATTGACGGTCAACTTGACCAAGCTCAAAGGCAAAAAAGATGATTACATTAATTTCTTGGTCGAGGATGGACCTAAAGCTGAAGATGAAAGTGAAGTGGTGAAGATGGGAAAGCGAAAAGAAACAAAAACATGGAGGCTAGCAAGTTGACTCCAAATGACTTCTTTCCAACACCGGCCGACCTAGAGGAAGGATCTCCTTCCGCCTTTGTACCCAACCCATTGCCTTTAGCTTATCCAATCTCCAATAAACAAAAGGAGAGGATAAGAATCATATTGAACAAAAAAGAGGAAGAACTCAAGGAATCCAAACCAATTTTAGAAGTCTTGGGAAATTATGTAAGTTGCCGGAAAAAGCTCGATGAGACAGAGATGGGAAAAGCTCGTCTTAAAGGAGAAGAATTCAATGATCATATTAAGGAGAGAATCATTGAACACGGTTTGCCCAAGAAGATGCAAGACCCCGGGAACTTCGTAATCCCAATTCTCATTAATGGAACCACACCGTTCGATGCATTAGCTGACACGGGGGCTAGTGTGAGTATTATGCCATATTCTATCTACCAAAACCTTGGCTTGACCAACCCGGAGCCGTACTTTTCAGACCTAACCGTGGTGGATAATACACAAACCAAACCTATGGGTATGGTAAGGAACATTCGAGTACAAGTTGGTTTCCAAGCATATGTCATGGATTTTCTAATTATGGACATACCGGAAGACAAGGACCTACCCTTATTGTTAGGAAGGCCTTTTCTGAAAACTTGTGGGGCAGTTATTGACTTAGGACGAGGGACGATTTCAATTAATGACGAGATTTTTGTTCACACCTATGCACCAAGACCGAGGGCGAAGCCTTGGTATTTAGACTTCGAGAGCGAGATGGAAGACGAGTGGTTGAGTTGTTTTGAAGTTGGAAGAGATGTCGATGGGTTTCCTTTGTATGGACCTTTAAGAGCACCATACCTTAATTGTGATGATCCAATGGAGAAGGCTTTAGCTATTGAAGCCTACTTCAATCCCTTCAAGAACATCCTAGTTTTCAAGAAGATGACAGATTTCTTGGGATCCTTACCGGTGCAATTGAAGAACCGCGATTGGGGCCCGGATGGGGATAGTAAGTATGCAAGACTAGAAGGAGACAATTTTTGGCATGCAAAGATCGAAATTACTACACCGTGTGGAAACATGTACACACGAGCATTCAAGACGAAGCCTACCAAAAGAGAACTCTCAAAGAAGTTGAAGCCCGATGATATATTGGACATCAAACACTTCATAGATTAGAGAAGCACGGGAATAATAAAAAAATAAAAGCATTCAAGACAAAGGCTTGATTTTTCTTTTTATTTTCAGTTTTTACCTTAAAAACTATTTTGGTTATTTTCGTGATAGCTTGGTAACTTAGACACTTTTGGTTCTTGGTAATTTTGGTTTGTTTAGTTATTTTGTTTTATTTATTCATTTTACTTTTAGGAATTTTATATATATTGTGAAATTTTTGAAAAGTCGTTGATGGAATAACATCCGTTAAACGAAAATCTGGGAACTTAGGAAGATATAAACCCATAAAGAGGAGTTGGGTTAGTTTTTCCCAAACACCCCACACACACATAAAAAAAACGCAGGAGAAAGAGAGAAGAAGAAGAGAGAACAAATTTTTCTTGGGTTCTTGTGTTTTCTTGAAGGAATTAAGATGACACCCAACAAGGTAATTGAATCCAACACCCATCTTTTGATTTTGATTTTGATTTTCTTTGTTTCATGAATCTTGTTGTTGATTAAGCATGAATCATAGAAAATAAATTAAGATGTGGTATGAATTTAAGGAATTGAGCAATTGATAGTGTGAGGGTAGATTAATTTTGATTAGATGATGATGAACTCAAGTGGGTTTTCATCAAATTAGTTGTAAGATCGATTAGTTAGTTTAGAATGATGAATATATTGATGTTATAGGTGTAATGTTATTAGTTTTGATTTGTTAGAAAAATAATTTCCGGAAATGAATGATGTTCATAATGTTTTGATCCATTTTGGGGATAGTAGAAGCTATACAAAGTGTAAGGGGGATGAAAAAAAATACAGGAAGGGTTGCCGCCGGCAAGACAAGGCTGCCTGCCGACAAAACACCTACTGCTTCACCTTTCCGCCGGCATCACACCCTTGCCAGCCCGCAACTGGTCCACTGTCTTCACCTTACCGTCGACACCATGACCTTGCCGCCGGCAAGATACCTGAATTTTTTTTATTTTTGTTTGTTTGTATTTATTTATTTGTTTTGTTTTAATTGACTTTGTTTAGCTAGGTTTATTTGATTGTTGTACTAACATACTAACATTTCAAGTGTTGTGTATTGTATTTTTTTTAGAAGCAAAAGAAGACAATGCCTCCTAACCCATTGATCGAAAAATACGAGCGTAAGTATGGTCAAGAAGAGATACCGTACAAGGTGAGGGCTGTGTCTTATGAACATTTGAAATGGAGAGGATTAGGAGAAATGGAACGCCATGCGTACAATAAGAGATTAGCGGGGTTACAAGGGAAAGCTTTTGGCAGACCAAGAATAGCTGATTGGGACTTGCTTAGGAAGTACAATTGTGAGGAAGCTTTGAAAAAGAAGTTGAAAATGACATATACTCATAGGTCGGAAGGAACTTTTTAGGACTACTCATTCGAAAGGGCCTTGGACATACAAGGTGAGGTATATAGTGAGTTATGTCTTGAATTCTTTTCAACTTTTTATTTCAACAAAGACATGGAAGATGCAAAAGATGAACCTTGCATTTGGTTTAGGTTGTTAGGTGTAAATTGCTGTTTTACACTAGCGCAGTTTGGAGAGGTGTTAGGATTGTATGATAAGGAAGATTTAGATAATCCGTTATTCGAGCTACACTTTTCTAGACTAGAAAACAATAAGAAGTTTTTACCCGTAAACGAATATTGGGCAAGCATAGCTGAAAATACTGTGGATATTAAGAAACTTGTATAGGTTAGAGATCCACTTTTGAGAATCCTACATAGGTTCATAGTAGGACAACTTGAGCATCGATCGGGAACTAGGGAGAGATGCAAATTAACTAACCTGTGGTTGTTGAGTGTAGCAAGTGGAGAAAGGTAAGTGAATATAGTACGGGGAATTGCCAAGTACTTGTATAAGAAAGCCCTGGGATTGAAAACAGTTAGTGAAATATGTGGAGGTCATTATGTGACTTGGATAGCTATAAGGCTCGATGTTTTAAACGACAGTGTTACAAAAAAGTTATCGAAGCCGGTTGGAAATGAATTTTGGGATATAAGAGCTTTGGAAAGGGAGTTAGACAAGCGAAAGAAATGTCTTAGGTATCCGAAGCCATTACAACAAGAAAGCGAAGAACAAGGAGAAGAGGAGCACGATACGAGTGGAGTGAACTCTAGCTGGGGAGAAT
Source organism: Glebionis coronaria (assembly GCA_025667525.1). Lineage (NCBI taxonomy): Eukaryota > Viridiplantae > Streptophyta > Magnoliopsida > Asterales > Asteraceae > Glebionis > Glebionis coronaria. The sequence continues at coordinate 601,141,743 of CM046878.1, read as the reverse complement.
GGAATGCAAATTTAAGTGAGATAGAAAGGATGATGATATGGAGGGATAGTATGACCATGAGAAACAATTACATCCTTGAGCATTCTGTGCCAATCCTACACCATTTGGCGGATCAAGCACATTATAGTTACCCAACCTATGAGCCACCAAATGTTCCACCATATCCATATCCGTATGTACCTTATCCTCACCCACACACACACTATTCTTATGGGAATGAAAGTAATTATGGAGGAGAAGGAGTGTCCGTTGATGACTACATAGATCCACAAACGGGTAGATACGTTGGAAGTAGCTCCATTGTTCTCAGAAATTTTGACGCCGGAGGTTCATCAAGAGGAGTTCATGATGATGACGAAGATATGGAAGATTGAAGACACCATATCATGTGAAGTTTGTAAGATATTATTTTCAGAATAAAAATATAAAAAAAACTTTATTTTACTTTATTTTGTTTCCAAGGGATTATGATTGTCGAATGATAACTTGGGTTGATTTTTATTTTTAGACATTTTTGTTATTTTATTTTATTTTTGGAAGAAAAATTTTCTTTTGTTAGTGCAGTATTTGCAGGAATTGACATATGAATTCAACATTGGTGGAAATATATGGAGTTTTCTGTATACTCATGATGCAACAAAACCACATGGAGTTCATTGTTCATATTTTGGTAGTATCATTTGACCTTATTTTTCCCGTTTTCTTATACTTTTAAGTACGTTTATTACCATTGAGGACAATGTCAAACTTAAGTGTGAGTGGGTGGTCAAATAGGAAAAATGGTATGTTTTGTCAAATTTAGTTACTTTTCAAAAGAAACATAAAAATCTAAAAAAATAGTTAAATTTAAAATTTTTATTTTAGTAGTGTATTAATCCGCAGTGAGATCACAATTTGTGTGATTATGGCAAGAATAGATGATAAAAGGCAAAATATTTTAAAAAGTTGTTGCTAATAACCTATTTTATAAAAATGATTTTTGATGATCAAGTTGGTCACACTTTGAATTCGCATGAGTTATTTCAACAAAAAAGGATTAGCTACTCTATTTTGTATTTTTTGTAGCGTATGTTCATCCAGTGTGAGGGGATTGTGGAAAAGAAGCAAATAGCCAATGAGCTATAAGCTAAATTATAAATAGCCAATGAGCTATAAATTATGAAGATGAAGGAAGAAGAAGTAAAATGGTAGTATCGATTGGCCAATGTGTCAAGACGTAGTACTTGAAGTTGAAAAAAAAAATTGGAGAAAGACAAGGATGGTATGATGAGAGAGATGGAAGTGATCATTTGGTGGTTAGTATTTTTGCTTTTATCAAAATTGATAAAGTCCTTTTTGATAAAGTTGTCGTGTGCTCACGCCCCATCGGATTAAGATATGTCTACTATTTCTTGAGTCTTTAGCATTCTACAGATTTAGAGAGTCGAAAACAAGTTTATGTTTAGATTTTGAATTTGTAATTTTACTTTACTTGCTCGAGGGCGAGCAATACTTAAGTGTGAGGGGATTTGATAACGCTCAAATCCAACATGTATTAATAAGCGTTATCTTCACTATTGGTGTATTATTTGTGGTAATAAACGGACTTTTATTGCTAATATTGTGCAAAGTTCGGTTATTGTGTTTTGTAGGAAGAAAGGACGAAGAAACATGAATAAAGGAATAAAAAGCGCGAATTGGAGAAGAAGGAATAAACGAAGCATGAAAGCGTAAGATTTCGTGTGAAGAATAAAAGATGATGAAGGAGTTTTGGGAAGTGTAGAAGAAAGAAAAGAAAGAGGAAGGACTAGAAGGAAAAGTATGGAAAATGGCTAAGTTGCCACCAGCAACACTTTGCTTACCTCCATCAAATCCACCTTCATTTTCCACCAACATCAAAGTAGCATTTAGTTGCCACTGGCAAGCAAGTCCATGCCTCCATCAAACCAACTTTCGTTTGCCACCAACATGTTGTTAGTCAAGTCTAGCAAGAGTTATTCATAAATTCCCACCATCAATGAGAGGATTCTCATTTGCCTCCCATTAACAATCCCTGGAGTTTATTCCCTCCTCTCCAAGCATAAACATGTATAAATTAGACCTTAGCGTCATTTGTTTTATAGTGCTTCATCCATTGATCATTCTAACCCTTGACAAAGGTTAGAATCACCAAACTTATATAACCCAAAAGACAATAAACCTCTGTTAATTCTCAAGGGGAGGACGAATTTCGTGAAGGAGAGATTCAGGTGGAGGAACATTGATCAATTGGAGGCTTGGAATTGCTACAAATTCTGTTTTTGTTATTTCTTGTTTTTAGAAGAACTATTGGTAAATTCTTGTACTTGGATTAATCTTCATTATAATTTAAGTGCTATTGAATGTTTGAGAAAATGATGAATTGTGTTGAAATGTGTTTGAATTCTGAGTAGTGTGATATACTTGTGTGATGAACATGAATTCTAAAGGGGAGTTTGGTTTTATGAACAAGAAAATGTAAATGGGTTTTTATGGTTGATAATTCTTGAAACATGTTTAGATAATCAAATGAAATATAGCTTTTTATTTGACTTAGAGGTCGAAAGGATTTTTGGTAAACTATGTTCTAAAAGATTTATGCATGAGTCAATTTGGTTTCTCGGTGATTGACACTCACCTTGACGAGTTGGTTAAAAGAATCTGTCAAAAGATTTATCTTGGGTATAGGTCAAAAGAACCTATTCAAACCAAACTTATCTCTTTATGTTTTCTAGCAAATGGTGATTATGATGAATTGGAATAGATGATCATAGGTCGAAAGGGTTTGTCTACATCAATTTGTTAATATAAATTCTATGAAAAATACCATGGAATGGAATTTATATATTTTAGATTTGTGATTCATAGTTGCTTATGCACGCAAAATATCTCTCCTACGGATGAAATGGGATTCACACAAGTATTGTTCTTAGTTATGTTTACCTTTACCATGTTAATTCTTGCGGTAGTAACGGTAGTGACAACCTTATTACCTACACCACCACAACATTTTGATTATGCGCAAATCCCATGAGACGACCTAGATTAACCCGACTTTGCTACAATAGAACGAGTATACTTGCTCGTATGCGTAGTTAAGGAATTAATAAGTCTTGTTTATGAATTTAAAACTAGGAGTTCAAGACGCGCATCAAGTTTTTGGCGCCGCTGCCGGGGATTTGTTTACTTTTCATGTTATAATCATTATAAATTAGTAGTGGTATTAGAAATTTAGCTTTTAGTTCTAATAAAAATTGAATGAGAATAGGTTTAGGATCTCATACTTTAAATAAAATTCTTGAATAAAATGTGTTTTATGTTATTTTATGTTTGCACTAGTTTCATAAGAACACTCACATAAAATTACAAAAAAGAGAATAAAAGCAATTTAGATAGTGTTTGGATTAAGCTTAATTTTGTTTAGATTAAAAGTTTTATGATTTTAGTTTGTTTCATTTTGTTCCTCTAATGAAAAGCTTGAAAAAAATGTTTTTTTTTAAAATTCAGAAAATTGTTTTGAAAAAGAAATGGTAAATCTAAAAAAATTTTTTTTTTCCTGCACTGGGGCAGTTGCCGCCGGCACCACACCCTTGCCGGCCGACAACTAGCCCACTGTCACCACCATGCCGCCGGCACCATCACCTTTCCGGCCGGCAAATTGTCTTCTGTTAACCTTGCCGCCGGCAACACCCCCATGCCGGCCGGCAAGGTTGTCAGACCAAAAAAAAATTATTTTGTTTGTTTAATTGTTTTATTTGTTTTAGGAATTTGGGTGATTGTTTATTTGTATTAATTGTGTTTTCTTTAACTAACGCTAACCCTAATATTTGTTAACTTTGTCTTGTTTGTTTTATTCTAAATAAGAAATGAACACACTTAGCGAAATTTCTGAGTTCTTGAATGGATTGGACGGAGAACTAAGTGACGAGTGTGACTCAAACGTCATTTCATGTGGAAAAGACCCAAGAAGAGAAGGATTCGTGGGAAGCATTGCCTCACAAAAGTGTAGTAATCCGAGAAGAAGGTTTTGAAAAAGCGGTCTATAAAAGGGCCGAATATCGTTCGTATACCAAACCATTGATGCAATTTGCCATTCCATGCAAAGTTGAAGAGCAAAAAGCTTGGGATGCATAATTGAATCTAACCTACCCGACAATTTACATGACTGAAGAAATGTTGGTTAAGTTAGGATTCATGATCGTTGGTTACACCGATTACTGGAGACGGGTAGTACGAAATGTGAGGGTTAATATCCATGGTTACGTGTTCTTGACAGAATTTTATATCATAGACCACGCTGATATAGGCGAACCATCGGTGGTCTTCGGTTACAAGTTTTTGTGGGAAACAAGATGTGTAGTGGACTTCGAGCAAGGCACATTGACGGTCAACTTGACCAAGCTCAAAGGCGAAAAAGATGATTACATTGAGTTCTTGGTCGAGGATGGACCTAAAGCTGAAGATGAAAGTGAAGTGGTGAAGATAGGAAAGGCGAAAAGAAACAAAAACATGGAGGCTAGCAAGTTGACTCCAAATGACTTCTTTCCAACACCGACCGACCTAGAGGAAGGATCTCCTTCTGCCTCTGTACCCAACCCATTGCCCTTAGCTTATCCAATCTCCAATAAACAAAGGGAGAGGATAAGAATCATATTGAACAAAAAAGAGGAAGAACTCAAGGAATCCAAACCAATTTTGGAAGTCTTGGGAAATTATGTAAGTTACCGGAAAAAGCTCGATGAGATAGAGATGGGAAAAGCTCGTCTTAAAGGAGAAGAATTCATGATCATATTAAGGAGAGAATCATTGAACACGGTTTGCCGAAGAAGATGCAAGACCCCGGGAACTTCGTCATCCCAATTATCATTAATGGAACCACACCGTTCGATGCATTAGCCGACACGGGGGCTAGTGTGAGTATCATGCTATATTCTATCTACCAAAACCTTGGCTTGACCAACCCGGAGCCGTACTTTTTAGACCTAACCATGGCGGATAATACACAAACCAAACCTATGGGCATGGTAAGGAACGTTCGAGTACAAGTTGGCTTCCAAGCATATGTCATGGATTTTCTAATTATGGACATACCGGAAGACAAGGACCTACCCTTATTGTTGGGAAGTCCTTTTTTGAAAACGTGTGGGGCAGTTATTGACTTAGGACGGGGGACGATTGCAATTAATGACGGGATTTCCGTTCACACCTATGCACCAAGACCGAGGGCGAAGCCTTGGTATTTGGACTTCGAGAACGAGATGGAAGACGAGTGGTTGAGTTGTTTTGAAGTTGGAAGAGATGCCGATGGGTTTCCTTTGTATGGACCTTTAGGAGCACCATACCTGAATTGTGATGATCCTATGGAGAAGGCTTTAGCTATTGAAGCCTACTTCAATACTTTCAAGAACATCCTAGTTTTCAAGAAGATGACAGATTTCTTGGGATCCTTACCGGTGCAATTAAAGAATCACGATTGGGGCCCGGATGGGGATAGTAAGTAATGTAGAGTTTTTACTACCCTTTAGGAAAAGAGAGCAAAATAGGGAAAGTATTAAGTGTCGGTTTAGGAAAACCAAGCACTAATGACCAATGTGGTTCAAAGTTCGTTTCCCAAGGAGGCTTGGTGTGTGTGTTAAGAGATGATTAATGATGTGATTATGATTATGAGAAAAAAAATAGAAATGAGATAAGAGAGAATGACGGTTACGATGACGAATTACGCTAAGACAATTAGTCGTACATGTAAAACCGTAAAAAGTGACAAAATTAAAATTTTACCCTAAAAATTCCTAGAAAATTGCAATAAATCCTAATTAATGTAATTAGATTTTACAAAAAATCAAAAATCACTCAAACCTTTTATTTAATTAAATAATAATTTTTTAATGCTAATTAAAGCCCAAAAAATCAATTTAATTAACAAAAAGCCCAAAATGAGATTTTTTCAATTGTAAACCTCTAAAATGACTTAACTAAATTTAAAACTATTTTTGAAAATTTTAAAATTAATAAAAACTATTTAAAAATAATTAAAAACTATTTAAACTTAATATAATTATAAAAAATAATCTAATGACAATAAAAATATTCTAAAAGTTGTAAAATTCATAACTTAATGTATTTAACCTAAGAAAAATATAAAAACTTGAAAAATATAAATTTTAATTTTTAATAGTAAAATAATAATAAAATAATATTAAAAATCCAAAATTTATAAAAAAACTCTAAAAACTTGCAAACTAGTTTAATTTAACCTAATAAACTCAGAAATGAAGTTAAAATTACCTAAATACCCCTAATGGGCCTAGAATGGGCAAAAAGTCCAAACAGTTAGATTAATGGGCTTATTAAGGCCCAATAAGAAAAATGTTGTCCAAATAAGCCCAAAAACTCCTATCTGACTCAAAATTTAATTTTAAAGACAAAACTCTGAAGGCCCAAAAGCTGAAAATGAGTATAAGCTAGCTTATTTCAAAGCAGCTTATTTTTAATGGGCTTTTTGGCCCATTAAGCTATAAGCTGATGCCATAAGCTCAAATTAGTCACACAAGCTTCTTTTGAGTTACTTAAGAGTTCTGTAAATTGAATTTTGAAATAAGCACAAGGAATAAGCCTGAAAAAGCAATAAGCTATCTTCACAAAACGACAAAATAGTCATTTTCGAGTTCTAGGCCACCCCAAGAGCTGATTCAAGTTTCAAAAGCTTTAAATTGACTTAACTAAGCTTAATCAACAAAATTTTTTTCAATAAACACACTCAATAAGCTAGAATAAGCAAATAAGTACTTAATTTAAAGTCAACTTTATGAGTTTTCTAGCAAAAAGTCAAAGCCAAGGTCTGATAAGCTCTAGTTCAAACAAATGGGTCAAATGAGGAAGATTGATCACAAAAAGTAAGTTGTTGCAAGTCTGGCTAAGCCAATATGGCTTATTAATAAGCTGGATCAAAATTAACACTAGCATGGGCTAGTTTTGGGTGTTGATCAGTGGAAACTTTTTCCACTGCTTGACTTTCTTGACTATTTGTCTTTAGTGACTTTTTTTGGATTCAAGTTTCACAAAGGCACCCAAATGATCAGTTAATCAAAGGAGTCAATAACAATCACAAAGACACGATCACAATCAGCCAATTAGGAAAGTTAATTCAAAACATCACCAGATCTAGCCCAGACATGAACAATAAGCAGTTATGAACTTATAAGCTGTTTAAGCAAATTTCAGCCAACCAAATTGCACCAAAAGCATACACAAGCTATAATAAACTTAAATGAACAAGTTTAAACAGGTTTCATGCAATGGTTCAAGTCCTAAATCAAGATTCAAGCACAATAAGGTTACTGATGAACATTAACAAGCAGATTTTTACTTTTGCTGATATACTTGACCATCAAGCCAAATTCAAATACTCAAATCTTCAAACCAGGTATATTAACTATGATTTAACACCTTTTAGCCCTACGCATGCATATACTCTATGTATTTCCAAAATCTTAGGTCAAAACTAGTCAAATCAAGTGAGATATAGCACAATGTTTAATTCAAGGTTTTAAAGCCAATAACTTGCAGGTTTTAGTTCTCAACCAAGTAAATAACAGATACAAAGCATAAACAACACTTTCTAACAACACAATAGAAACTTATGATCTTAAACAGATAATCCCAAACACCCCTTATCTTTTTCAAATCAATTTTAAACAAGTATAAGTGTATTGCAAGACTACCCAAGCCCAATCAAACACATAAACAGATGAAATATGCAGTATTGAACAAGATTAGACCATAAATTCCACAAGAACACAAGCAACACACAAATTCACCAAAAATCAAGATTTTAAGCAGATTTAAGGTAGAATGGTTCAAACCTCATGGATGTACATCCACACCCACGAATTTTGAGCTTATGTGCTAGCAAGAACAAGCACAAGCTTCCACACAAACTCCTGCTAAAATTCAACAAGGTTAGAAGCAATTATATAAAAACAGTAAAGTGACAAAGCCTTGATTAATGCAACTCTTGTACCCCACACTTGATTATCCCCAAGTTATAAGCTTCACAACACCTTGATATCACAATATCAGGGTGCTATGATCAGCTTTATAGCCCAAGAATTCCAAGGTGTACCAAGAAACTTAGCAAAATATCAAGATTATAGGAAAATGTGCAAAATTTTGCACACTCCTTGTGAAAACGTTTTGAGATTCAGGTTTTAGCAAACAATAAGCATAAACAACAGAATAAGAGATTGGCACTTGGTCTTTCTTCACAAAATTCAAACACTTTTCATTCAAAAATGACAAAGGATTTACAGAAATGTGAACCAAGGAAAAATCAAGAGCAAAGAACAAATGTAGTATCCTAAGGCCTTTAAAAAGGCTTACAAGTGAACTAGGAAAGCTAAAAAACGTGAAACCCTAACTATTGAAGTTCCAGTTATGCACTTGAGGGTTTTGAAGTTATCTTGATCATGTGACTTGTTCTTGTTTTGTTGTGGAGCTGGCAAGGTGAAAATTGCATCCAATGGTCTTGGTTAAGCTTAACTTCCAAGCAATGATATGGGACGTTGGATGACTGGCCAACTTTGGAATTTTGTTCAAATGTGAAAAGAAGGGAACACATGTGTCCAAGGTGGCGATGTGGCAAGCTTTTTGAAAGTTGGGTTATGATTAAGACATGCTTAATCATAAATCTGGAAAGATTTAGGGGTTAATTTTTGGTAAACATGAAATGCCCAATTGAGATTATGAACATGATGAACAAGGTTTTAATCTGTTTTTGGTTAGGATTATGTTTAAAAACGTGTTTAGGCGCCAAGTTTATTTAATAAATAAACCGGATTAGTGGAGAGCTGAGGTGGATGAATGGTGAAGGGTGATTGGTGGAAAGGTGGTAGTGGGACAGGTGTCAAGTGATGAGGTCTAGGTAAGTTTCCTTGTCTGCCCAAATTAGCCCCCATCTCTTATACTTCTTTCACTTGCAAATAAATAAGCCAAATCCGGATTTCCTTTGTTAGCAAAAACTTCACAATTTTGCCCCAAATAGTTTTGTAAAGTATTTTCCGGGGTATTTCTTGCCAATTCTTGATTCTTGAAGGGCTGTTTTGGCATTTTCTTTATTGATAATGGTCTTGAATTGTTTGTTTGAATTTTTGGAGGACTGAATTTGCCAAGTAATGATTAATGAGGGAACATTTTTGCCATTTCTTCAAAGTCAAAGGTCCTTTTTGCAATTTGACATATTTAATGGACCAAACTTGTAATTTCTTGTAACTTGAAGGTCTTCATGATATGTTTGACTTTGAGGAGGACTAATATTGAAAATTTAGTTTTGTTGAAGGACTAAAACTGCCAATTCTTCAAAGTGGAGGGCCCTTTTTGTAATATTGACAAACTTTAGGGACCAATCTTATAATTATGAAGATACAAGGGTTTAAATTGTAAATTCTTCAATATTGGAGGACCCTTCTTGCATAATCTTCAAATCTTCAAGGGTTTGTCTTGGAAAATCTTCATTAGGGCTTGGTTCAATGTGCGGCTTCGTTTCCCGTGTTCGTTTTTGTATGATTCTTGTGATCTTTTGTCATTTTCTCAATATCCGTACCTAAAATATACAAGCAACAAACACAAGCATATATTTGGCCATTTTCATGATATTTAAAGCCCTTTTTGGACGATGAGACTATGTATAAAAGCAGTCTCATCACTCCCCCATACTAAACCATTGCCGTGCCCTCACGCAATGCTAGTATAAAGTATCGTAGCACCTCCAAAATTCATTTTTATTCATATTTATTAAATGATAAACTAGCTACACTACTACTATTACTTCTACTTGTGCTCTAGACATAATGTATGATTTTCATTGCAAAATGGGACGTTTAGGTTCATAGAATAAGAACACGTGAATGCTTCGTTAGAAATAATTTCATCGTCCTCGATTTTCACCCCAATTCCATGCCAAGCGTGCAACGAGATCATTGTCATTATAAGTTAGTAATGCTAAAACTACTCATATGCCCTAATCACGTACTTATCCTCCCATTTTCCTAAGTTGTATCTCTTATATTTTATTTTGTATTGAATGTTTCGCGAGGATACATTGTTTGACTTATGCGATAATAGAGATTTAGGTCTAAAATTAGAGTCCCAACGGTGTAACCAAGACCATCAAATTAATAACCCCTCCTAATAGACAACGATGTCAAAAAATTAAGTCAACAAGAAGGATCGATAAACACGGTTTTATAACGGTTTTGAACATGAGACTTATTACCAAGACTTTTATACGCCCCCTAATGGAAGGGCCTTATTATCATATGTTTACCTCCATCTTTTATTCAACTTCGCCATGAAGCTTTTATTATGACTTCGGTCTTGCCTTGCCTTTTATTATCCACCTCATCGGTGGTTTTATTAGCCAAAGACGTATATCCTCACGCGAAGGCGAATTTTGGATCTTTAAAGCTTCAAAGATTAAGGCTTGATTCACTTTCAATTTTGCATAGATTTTTCGGCCTTGTGAGCTTCAAATTGTTTGCTTGATTTAGGTGAGCACTTGAAATCTTATTATTGGGTGAAGCTTTCGATTATTCGGGTGCCAATACTTCAAAACCGTGACACTGGCGATACCTTAATGTCTTCCCAATTTAATTACATGGAAGCTACTAGAAAAGACTAGAAACCAACAATCAAGACTAAACCGCTAAGTCAATATTTAATAAGCAAAAAATATTTACAAGCGAAGGGAGAATAAGCAAACAACGAGAACACATGAGTTTTTGAAAGAATACGGGTACTCTACATTTAGCATAGTAACTTATAATTAACTCTATCACTTCTCGTCCTCATTTAAGAGACTTAGCCTAATAAAAGTTAAGGAATCAAAGCTAAGTGCTCAACACGCACGGTCGAGTAAAAAATTACTCTTATTCTCGCCATCGGAAAACCTACATTCGTGTCTTTAAACACTTATAAAATATGAGTAAAATTTTAAATTTGGCCATTTTTAGCCTTATTTTTCAACAAAACGATAAACAAAAAGATAAACTTTGGAAAGCGTGAAGGTTTAGCAAGGCAAGTATCTATTCACCCCCCCATACTAAAGTAAACATTGTCCTCAATGTTTCAAGTGTAGGGGTGCAAACACCCCCATACTAGAGACGTAGTCGAATGCTTAATCTAGCATGGAAAGGGTGTAACCGTTAAATTCAAAGCCGTTTATGAAGTGTTCTATAAACCTAAGGTTAGAACATCAAAGGATATATCATGGATATTGAGAATGTCTTCAAAACAAACAATCGAGTGCTCCCATAAAACGAACACGAGAGGCTCCAATCGTGAAGGTAATGATCATCTAAAATCCACAATTCACAAACAACCATGGAACAAAGGTTGGAAGGGCACAAATCCCCCACGTTACTACATTAGAAAGCGATAATATGTACATAGGATAAGCATGGGACTCCCCCACGAGGCACCTCGTTTTTGATTATCGAGTCATGAGCTCGACTCGATCCCCTCAATACTAATTATCATTGGGGAAGGTGATTTGGTCGAGGTAGTTCAAGGATGGAACTTCCCCGCCAAAGTAGTGCTTCAACCTATGTCCATTCACCTTGAAATTGGGGCCATCATTTTGAGCTAGCTCGATGGTCCCATATGGAAAAACTTGAGTCACGGTGAATGGACCAGACCAACGGGATTTCAACTTACCGGAAAAGATTTTCAATCGTGAGTTAAAATGCAACACTTGATCCCCAATGTTAAAAACCCGGTTTTTAATTTTTGAATCATGAAACTTTTTAATCTTTTCTTTATAAATCAATGAATTTTCATAAGAAATATCCCTTAATTCATCCAATTCATTTAATTGCATTTTCCGGTGTTTTCTCGCGGTCTCCATATCATCATTACAATGCTTAAGGGCCCCAATAAGCCTTGTGTTCGAGTTCAATTGGCAAGTGACAATTCTTCCCATACACTAGCTTATAAGGAGTCCACCCGATGGGCGTCTTATGAGTGGTTCTAAAGGCCCATAAAGCTTCGTCCAACTTATCCGACCAAGATTGTCGGTTTTCCCCAATCGATCTCTCCAAGATCCTCTTCAACGCTCAGTTTGAAACCTCGACTTGCCCACTCGTTTGTGGGTGATAAGCCGTAGAAAGACGATGTGTAACCCCATATTTCCTTAGGACCCTTTCGAATTGGTCGTTACAAAAATGGGTTCCACGATCGCTTATGATCGCACGAGGGGTTCCGAACCGAGAAAACAAGCTTTTCAAAAACTTGACTACCACACGAGCATCATTGGTGGGCAAAGCCTTAGCTTCCACCCACTTAGATAGGTAGTCAACGGCGACAAGGATGTACTTATTACCACGAGATGGGAACGACCCCATAAAGTCAATGCCCCAAACGTCAAAGATCTCACACACTTGAATGATATTTTATGGCATTTCATCTTTTTGTGAGGCTTTTCCTTGTCGTTGGTATGAGTCACACGACTTCACAAGCTCATGTGCATCTCGGTAAATAGTAGGCCAAAAGAAACCGGCATCAAAGACCTTCTTAGCCGTGAGATTAGCACCATGGTGACCACCCGTGGGTCCCTCGTGACAAGCTCTAAGGATGTTAGAAGCTTCGGTACCAAAGACACAACGTCGAATAATTTGATCCGCACAAGTTCGAAACAAGTAAGGGTCGTTCCAAAAGTAGAACTTAACGTCACGAAAGAATTTTTGTTTTTCTTGAGTCGTCATACCCTTGATGATGAAGTTGCCCGCATGGTAATTTGCGATGTCCGCAAACCATGGGGGTGGAAGAATCAAGCTTAAAATTCACTACACCAAGTGTCTCGAGTGGAAATGTTTTGGTGATTTCCTTGGGCTTGTAAACACTTTGGTGAGCATCTTCCAAACGAGAAAGATGATCGGCCGCTAGATTCTCGGATCCTTTTTTGTCAACAATTTTGTGATCAAATTCTTGAAGGAGGAGAATCCAACAAAGTAATCTCGGCTTTGCATCTTGTTTAGCCATAAGATACTTGATAGTCGAATGATCCGTATACACTATGCATTTCGTCAAGACGAGATAAGGTCGGAATTTCTCAAATGCATACACCACGGCAAGGAACTCCTTCTCCGTTGTAGTGTATTTTAGTTGAGCCTCGGTCATCGTCTTGCTAGCATAGTGAATAGGCAAGAAGTGTTTTTCATGACGTTGTCCCAATACGGCCCCAATGGCGTAGTCACTAGCATCACACATGAGCTCAAAGGGGAGGTTCCAATTGGGAGCAAAAAGAATGGGGGCTTCGGTAAGTTTCCTCTTAAGGATTTCAAAGGCTCGTACACAATCTTCGTCAAAGACAAAACGTGCATCCTTTTCAAGGAGATGTGTAATAGGCCAAGAGATCTTTGAAAAATCCTTGATGAATCGACAATAAAAGCCCGCGTGGCCTAGGAAACTCCTAACTCCCTTAACGGTTTTGGGATGAGATAATTTGGCAATGACGTCTACCTTAGCTTGATCTACCTCAATCCCCGCTTTCGAAACCTTGTGCCCTAAGACGATTCCACTTTTAACCATAAAATGACATTTTTCCCAATTAAGCACAAGGTTGGTTTCCTCACAACGCTTCAACATTCTCTCAAGATTTGACAAACACGAAGTGAACGAACTACCAAACACGGAAAAGTCATCCATGAAGACTTCCATCGTCTTCTCGATCATATCATGAAAAATAGCCATCATGCACCTTTGAAAGGTTCGCGGTGCATTGCAAAGTCCGAATGACATTCTACGATAGGCAAACGTTCCATATGGACACGTAAACGTAGTTTTTTCTTGATCACGAGGATCGATGGGGATTTGGAAGTAACCGGAAAAACCATATAAAAAGCAATAGAAATCGTTTCCCGCAAGACGCTCCAACATTTGGTCCATATGAAGGGCAAGGGAAAATGGTATTTTCGAGTGGCTTCATTCAACTTACGATAGTAAATGTACACTCTCCATCCGGTCACGAGTCTAGTGGGAATTAACTCGTTGGCATCGTTTGGCACAACGGTCATTTCTCCCTTTTAGGGACACAATGAATAGGACTCACCCAAGGGCTATCGGAAATAGGGTAAATCATTCCCGCGTCAAGGAGTTTTAGGACTTCCTTTCTGATGACGTCGTGAATTTTGGGGTCCACCCTCCTTTGACATTGGATTGCGGGCTTGTAATCCTCCTCCATTAAGATTTTATGGGTACAAAATTTGGGATCGATCCCCTTAATGTCGGATAACTTCCACGCAATTGCCCCTTTGTGATCCTTTAGAACATCGACAAGTGCGGTTTTTTCATCACCCGAAAGTTCTTTCGCCATAATAACCGGTAACTTGTCGCCCTCCTCCAAAAAGACATATTCGAGACGAGGAGGTAAATCTTTCAACTCGAGGATAGGTGGTTCCTCAATTGAAGATTTGGGCTCTCATAACCTCCTCGGGTGGAGGAAATGGGAAATCGTTAAGAAAATCCTTGATAATCGAGAAGTCCTCATCATTGTCGAGGTCTTCGTCACAAGTACGTGGAACATCGAATTCTTCCAACGTAAAACTACCACCTTCAAATGGAGTGAAGGTTGGTGTCGAGTTATCAAGGATGGGATCTAACATAGTGGGATTGCCACTATTTTCATCATTACCAAAACCTAGAACTTCTTGTGAAAATTCCTCGCAAACCACGTCGATCATATCAACGAGGTTTATGGTTGCATCGGAATAAACATGAGAAATTTGAGAATTTTGAGTTGCGTTTATAACAAGTTCCTCGTCGTTGAAACGTAAGGTGATCTTTCTAGCATGCACATCAATCAAAGCCATAGACGTATCTAAAAACGGACGACCTAAAATGAGAGGAACTTGAGGATCCGAGGGAATATCGACAACGATAAAGTCTACCGGATAATAGAACTTTCCCACTTTCACAAAAACGTCTTCCGCCAATCCACATGCGAGAATCGTGGAATGGTCGGCCAACTCGATAGACATTAGTGAAGGAGTAAGATTAGGAAGATTGAGCGACTTGAAGATTGCAAGTGGCATCAAGTTAATACTAGCACCAAGATCGGCCAAGGCATAACATTCTTCCATATCTTGGATTGCACAAGGGATCAAGAATTTTACTAGGATCACCGACTTTTTGTGGTATGCGGTTAAGATAAACCGATGAACAACTAGACAATTGTTGCAATTTCTCCTTGTTGTTCAACATACTCTTAAAGTTAGCGGCAAATCGCGGCATCATGCCCATAGCATCGGTGAAACTCACATTAAAATGAACGTCACGAAACATTTTCATAAAAAGCTCAAATTGGTAATTATCGCACTCTTGACGTTTCTCCTTTCTAAGTCTCGATGGATAGGGCAAAGGTGGTGTGGGTTGAGGCATAGGCATAGCCTTTGGAATCTCGGGTTCCAATTTTGGTAATGGGTCAACCGTAGGTGTGGCATGAGCGGTACTTCGTGAGATTTGGACATGCTCCTTTTCGTCCACCACCTCGGGTTCTTCCTCAATTGCATCCTCCGTAGGAGCAATTGGTTGAGGAGTCGGTTCCTTGAGTGTCTTACCACTACGTTTGGTAATCACTTTCATCTCTCCCTTAGGGTTCGATATGGTGTTACTAGGAAGACTACTCGAAGACGGTTTGCACATAATTGCCTCAAACATAGATGAAGTTTTGTCCTCAAACATGGATTGCCTCTTCTCGGCCTTAATCATTTCCTGCTTAATTACGTGTTTCCCTTGTTCCATTTTTTGTTGGTTTTGTTGTAACCTAGTTACATTTCCTTCCATTTTGTTTGTATGGATTTTAAGCTCATTTGCTAACTCATTTTTCAACTCCTTCTTCAAGTCGTTCTTAAAATCGGATCTTAGGCTAATGATTTCTCTTTGAATGTTGTCAAACCTAGCATCGTTCCCACTAGCGTATTCGATAAATTCATTTGGAAGATCTTTCAAAGTTTGCAAACCCTTGTTGTTTTGAAAATCATTGTTTTAATTTTTGTTTGAAACTTGATTATTAGCCCCTTGATTCCCATAGTTTCCTTTGTAATTGTTTTTGAACCCAACTTGATTGTATCGATAGTTGTTGTTAGCATTTTGATTTGAAGCAAAACCCGGTGGAGTCAATTGATTAGAGCGGGTAACTTGACCGTTTTGGTTGTAAGTTCCCGTGGCCGCGTAGGCACTCGAAGTGTTACCACCGTTGGTAATGCACTTGGAGAAATCATGACCTCCACCATAATAGATACATGAAGCCTCAACCACTTTAGCCGTAGCGGGAGCACTTTGTTCTCCAAATTTGAATTCAATTAAAAGTCCTTTAATCTTATCAAAGATTTTGTTTTCCAAGTTCGCCTCAATTTGGCAAGCATCGATGGTATTAGACAAAGAAGGTGAAGCCGAAGACGAAGCCTTACGAACACTCGACGTGCTACGAGGACTATACACCTTAGATCTATTCACAATTATCACCAAATCTTCCTCAACCATTTTACACAAAAAATTACCACCCGCGGCGGCATTTAGATAATCCCTTTCATGATCATTAAGTCCATTGTAAAACGTGTCTATTTGATGTAAGTCGGAAAAACCGTGATGAGGACACTCATGTAACATTTCCTTAAACCTATTCCAAGCCGTTGAAAAACTCTCATTAAATTCTTGTGAAAATTTTGAAATCTCGTTTTTCAAATGCGTAGTCTTAGAGGGCGGGAAAAATTGGTTCACAAATTTTGAAACGAGATCCTTCCACGTCAATATAGAATTGGGTGGCTCTTTCTCTAACCAAATTTTAGCGGGCCCCGCTAAGGAATACGGAAAAAGCATCATCTTAATCGAGTAATTAGCAACATCCTTAAATTTGCAAGTGGCGGTGAGACGATTGAATTGACGGATATGGTTGTGCGGGTTGTCTTTTTCATCACCACGGAATTTGTTGTTTTGGATCATCGACAACAAACCCGTTTTCACTTCAAAATTATCCGCAAGGATAGCGGGAATTACAATAGCCTCTCCATAACCCTCGGTGGGTGCTTTAAGCAACTCCATCATAGTTCGATTCTCCATGGTTGGTTCCTCTCTTACGATAGGTTCGTCAATAGGAGACTCCTCACTAGAAAGATTAGGAGTAGGTGTTGAATCCTTTCGGTTTCTTCGTTTACGTGCACGTCTTGCTTGGTTGCGGGTTTGCATAAACGTCACGTACAACGAGGGGATGAGCAAAGAAGATTCTTTTTGGTGTTTTGTATTTTTCCAATTTTTTGTGGTTTTTGGTTGTTTTTACTTTTTTTGGATTTTTGTGATTGTATTAAGTAGACCAAAATCTACAAATCTCCTCCTTAATCAAATCTCTTGATTAAAGAAGCCTCAAGGAATGAAAACGATCACGTGAAGTGAACGCCTTCGATGACTTTAGAACGTTGGTGGAACACCAAAACGTTCAAGAGGGTTTAATCAATGAAACCAAGAAAGTATATATGATACATAATAATACTTTGGGCGGCAATACCCTCGATTAGCTTTCAATCTCAAAATACTCACAAGCAAGCGGGGAAACGAGGCGGCGCGAAGCACTTAAGAGCCTTTTTCCTTAGGGTATATTTTATAATACCCGCCTTATACCCACCTTATAGTTTGTATTTTTCAAAATCGAGCTTCACGAAAGTATTTATCTATTTTTGCCTTTTCTTTCTTGCTTGAGATTCGAATACAATGATTAGGTAATGACCTCCCAAGTCAAGGTTGTGTTTTTACACTTTTGGAGTACTTGTGATTTTGTTGTTCTACGTATACAATATATTAATAATATTCACACAAAAAGAACGAAAAACCGATAATACGTATTAGTAGAGTGCTACTAATACAAATAGATATTATAACTATATATAAAAACAACAATTGACAAATAAAAACACAACACGCCTCCCCGGCAGCGGCACCAAAATTGATGTAGAGTTTTTACTGCCCTTTAGGAAAAGAGAGCAAAGTGACAAAAATAAAATTTACCCTAAAAATTCCTAGAAAATTTCAATAAATCCTAATTAATGTAATTAGAGTTTACAAAAAATCAAAAATCACTCAAACCTTTTATTTATTTAAATAATAATTTTTTAATGCTAATTAAAGCCCAAAAAATCAATTTAATTAACAAAAAGCCCAAAATGAGATTTTTTTAATTGTAAACCTCTAAAATGACTTAACTAAATTTAAAACTATTTTTGAATATTTTAAATTTAATAAAAACTATTTAAAATAATTAAAAACTATTTAAACTTAAAATAATTATAAAAATTAATCTAATGACAATAAAAATATTCTAAAAGTTGTAAAATTCCTAACTTAATGTATTTAACCCAAGAGAAATATAAAAACTTGAAAAATCTAAATTTTAATTTTTAATAATAAAATAATAATAAAATAATATTAAAAATCCAAAATTTATAAAAAATTCTAAAAACTTGAAAAATAGTTTAATTTAACCTAATAAACCCGGAAATGAAGTTAAAATTACCTAAATACCCCTAATGGGCCTAGAATGGGCCAAAAGTCCAAACAGTTAGCTTAATGGGCTTATTAAGGCCCAATAAGAAAAATGTTGTCTAAATAAGACCAAAAACTCCTATCTGACTCAAAATTTAATTTTAAAGACAAAACTCTGAAGGCCCAAAAGCTGAAAATGAGTATAAGCTAGCTTATTTCAAAGCAACTTATTCTTAATGGGCTTTTTGGCCCATTAAGCTATAAGCTAATGCCATAAGCTCAAATTAGACACACAAGCTTCTTTTGAGTTACTTAAGAGTTCTGTAAAAAGAAATTTGAAATAAGCATAAGGAATAAGCCTGAAAAAGCAATTAGCTATCTTCACAAAACGACAAAATAGTCATTTTCGAGTTCTAGGCCACCCCAAGAGCTGATTCAAGTTTCAAAAGATTTTAAATGGGTTAACTAAGCTTAATCAACATAAAGTTTTTCAATAAGCACACTCAATAAGCTGGAATAAGCAAATAAGTAGTTAATTTAAAGTCAACTTTATGAGTTTTCTAGCAAAAAGTCAAAGCCAAGGTCTGATAAGCTCCAGTTCAAACAAATGGGTCAAATGAGGAAGATTGATCACAAAAAGTAAGTTGTTGCAAGTCTGGATAAGCCAACATAACTTATTAATAAGCTGGATCTAAATTAACATTAGCAGGGGCTAGTTTTGGGTGTTGAGCAGTGGAAACTTTTTCCACTGCTTGACTTTCTTGACTATTTGTCTTTAGTGACTTTTTTTGTGGATTCAAGTTTCACAAAGGCACCCAAATGATCAGTTAATCATAAGGAGTCAATAACAATCACAAAGACACAATCACAATCAGCCAATTAGTACAGTTAATTCAAAAATCACCAGATCTAGCCCAGACATGAACAATAAGCAGTTATGAAGCTGTTTAAGCAAATTTCAGCCAACCAAATTGCACCAAAAGCATACACAAGCTATAATAAACTTAAATGAACAAGTTTAAACAGGTTTCATGCAATGGTTCAAGGCCTAAATCAAGATTCAAGCACAATAAGGTTACTGATGAACACTAACAAGCAGATTTTTACTTTTGCTGATATACTTGACCAACAAGCTAAATTTAAACACTTAAATCTTCAAACCAGGTTATATTAACTATGATTTAACACCTTTTAGCCCTAAGCATGCATATACTCTATGTATATCCAAAATCTTAGGTCAAAATCAGTCAAATCAAGTGATATATAGCACAATGTTTAATTCAAGGTTTTAAAGCCAATAACTTGCAGGTTTTAGTTCTCAACCAAGTAAATAACAGATACAAAGCATAAACAACACTTTCTAACAACACAATAGCAACTTATGATCTTAAACAGATAATCCCAAACACCTCTTATCTTTTTCAAATCAATTTTAAACAAGTAAAAGTGTATTTCAAGACTACCCAAGCCCAATCAAACACATAAAAAGATGAAATATGCAGTATTGAACAAGATTAGACCATAAATTCCACAAGAACACAAGCAACACACAAATTTACCAAAAATCAAGACTTTAAGCAGATTTAAGGTAGAATGGTTCAAACCTCATGGATGTACATCCACACCCACGAATTTTGAGCTTATGTGCTAGCAAGAACAAGCAAAAGCTTCCACAAAAACTCTTGCTAAGATTCAACAAGGTTAGAAGCAATTATATAAAAACAGTAAAGTGACAAAGCCTTGATTAATGCAACTCTTGTACCCCACACTTGATTATCCCCAAGTTATAAGCTTCACAACACCTTGATATCACAATATCAGGGGTGCTATGATCAGCTTTATAGCCCAAGAATTCCAAGGTGTACCAAGAAACTTAGCAAAATATCATGATTATAGGAAAATGTGCAAACTTTTGCACACTCCTTGTGAAAACGTTTTGAGATTCAGGTTTTAGCAAACAATAAACATAAACAACAGAATAAGAGATTGGCACTTGGTCTTTCTTCACAAAATTCAAACACTTTTCATTCAAAAATGACAAAGGATTTGCAGAAATGTGAACTAAGAAAAAATCAAGAGCAAAGAACAAATGTAGTATCCTAAGGCCTTTAAATAGGCTTACAAGTGAACTAGGAAAGCTAAAAAAACATGAAACCCTAACTATTGAAGTTCCAGTTATGCCCTTGAGGGTTTTGAAATTATCTTGATCATGTGACTTGTTCTTGTTTTGTTGTGGAGCTGGCAAGGTGAAAATTACATCCAATGGTCTTGGTTAAGCTTAACTTCCAAGCAATGATATGGGACGTTGGATGACTGGCCAACTTTGGCATTTTGTTCAAACGTGAAAAAGCAGGGAACACATGTGTCCAAGGTGGTGATGTGGCAAGCTTTTTGAAAGTTGGGTTATGATTAAGACATGCTTAATCATAAATCTGGAAAGATTTAGGGGCTAATTTTTGGTAAACATGAAATGCCCAATTAAGATTATGAACATGAAGAACAAGGTTTTAATCTGTTTTTGGTTAGGATTATGTTTAAAAACATGTTTAGGCGCCAAGGTTATTTAATAAATAAACCGGATTAGTGGAGAGCTGAGGTGGATGAATGGTGAAGGGTGATTAGTGGAAAGGTGGTAATTGGACATGTGTCAAGTGATGAGAGGTCTAGGTAAGTTTCCTTGTCTGCCCAAATTAGCCCCCTCATCTCTTATATTTCTTTCACTTGCAAATAAATAAGCCAAATCCGGATTTCCTTTGTTAGCAAAGTTTCCAACTTCACACTTTTGCCCCAAATAGTTTTGTAAAGTATTTTCAGGGGTATTTCTTGCCAATTCTTGATTCTTGAAGGGCTGTTTTGGCATTTTCTTCATTGATAATGGTCTTGACTTGTTTGTTTGACTTTTTGGAGGACTAAATTTGCCAAGTCATGATTAATGAGGGACCATTTTTGCCATTTCGTCAAATTCAAGGGTCCTTTTTGCAATTCGACATATTTAAAGGACCAAACTTGTAATTCTTGTAACTTGAAGGTCTTCATGATATGCTTGACTTTGAGGAGGACTAATATTGACAATTTAGTTTTGTTGAAGTGTTGATCCCAAACTTAGATCGATTTAGCTTTATGTATACGAGATTAGATCAAGTAATACACTTAGAGAAACCTTTGCATATGCTTATGAATTTAAGTGTTATGCGGAATTTAACACTTAAACAAGAACACACAATGATATAAACAAACTTTCACTTTGATTATCAATATCAAACTTGCTTACAATGAAAGTAGTTTACGAATGAAAACTTATATATGAAACATTAACCTAAAGGTCTTCTTTTATAGACATAAGAAGCCTTGTACAATAATCTACGTATCAGCTATTCTAGGTAAAGATAAATATAGAAAATACATTGTTGTTCCTATCTTTACTAGAACTATTCTAGAATACAATAAACGCGTAGAGTATATCTTCCCATCAGTGCTTGTCTTCAATGTGTCAACGCTTGACTTTATCTTGTCAACGCTTGAGCTGTCAGCGCTTGTTTTGTTCTTGTCAACGCTTGTATTACTCTTGTCAGCGCTCAAGTGATCTTGCCTTAATTTATTCCCAACAATCCTCCCCTAAACTTGATATCCACTCTTATGATCAAGTTTCTGAATAAGCATTAAGGACTAGGAGGAATCTTACAAACCTTCTCATATTGATAATGAATAAATCTAATCAAATCTTTTGCCACGTCACTTGAATAATCTATTTCTAGCTGAGTGTCCTTCATCTTCTCCAAAATAGCTTTGGATATGAAATACTGACCATCCACAAGTAGATACTCAGCAAACTTTGTAGAACTCAAATGGTAAACACCAGCAGCTGAATATAACCTCCATTGAAGACCACTGAGGTCATCTTCAAGATCCTTCCAAACAGTAGGATCCTCATCTTTTGGTCCACACATTCTTTTGAAAGTGGACCAAAGTTTTATTCCATTAGCTGAAGTTGGTGCTTCATCCTCATACTTGGTCTCCAGCAACCTCCAAAGGTCCACCAAGTCTTCTCTATCACAACTTGCAAACAAAGATATGAGAGTGGTAAAAGTGTGTACCTCTTTGCCATATCTGCCAATCTTCCAAAACCCACATTCATCTTCTTCATAGCTCACAATTGGGTTCCTGGAATCTAATGGTAACACTTGCTCCATATCTGAAGCTTCTAAAGGTGAGAGCTTGAGGCTCTTTCTGATGACAGCTTCACTTGGATATAGTGGATCCATATCTTTGGGAAACTCAAATGAAATTCCCTACTTCACTGGCCTGGGAACAAACATAGCTTTCTTGAGTTCCATTTCTTCTGCAAGTTCCTCCTTTCTTTCATCTGAAAGAAGTCTGAGAGTGTTTGCTTCCTGCACTCTCACCCAAATGGGATAAGCCCTGCTTTCCAACTCATCAAATGTCAATGCCCTCAACTTCTGATAAGTCCATCCAATTCCATGACATCTGAGCAACATGAAGTATATCTCCCTTCTATCCCTTTTCAACTCTGAGAGAATATTACTTGCCTTGTGTTTCAAAATTACCTGGCAATCCTTCTGAACTCTAAGAAGAATCTCCAAACCCCATATCTGAAATGGTCAAGTCTGGATTCTCCATGCATCTTTCTTCCCAAGCATTGTACATTTGAACCACCTCTGGCATGTCAAAGTCAACCTGCAATTTCAACTCTCTCAGCTTCTCCTTAACCAACTCATCCCCATACTCAAGCCTTTCTGGTTCTATAATCATCACACTTGAGTCTGAGCTAGCTCCATCACTTCCTTCTTCTGAAGTCACAACAAATGGTGACTCTTTCATCTCCTTTTTATCCTGTTCCAAGATTTGTGCAACTAATCTTCTATCAAACTCAACTTGAGCTGCATCCTTTGGAACAATCTCTTCTACCATTATACCCTTACCCTTATCTGATGATGCAATGGTTGGTAAGGATGATGGTGATACCTGTGCAGAAACCTCCTTGATGATAGATGATGACTGGGATACATCACCTTCATGTACAGGTCTGTCAACGCCCAATTTTGTCCTATCAGCGCCCAAAATATTTCTGTCAGCGTCCAACTCTGCCTTGTCAACGCCCAAATATCTTCCCTCAGCGCCTTGTGTAACCTCTCTCAACATAGCTGTAAATGATAAATTTAAGTTGGTAGGAGAGACTAAGGACGTATCAAAACCTGTTTGTTTCTTCAAAGTTGTAAGGGCCTCAGCAACATCCATTGATTGACCATCATGACTGCCCTTATCACTTAGATTTACTGGATCTTCCTCCCCTTTGGAAGATTCCTCCATACCCCTCCTTGCACCAGCACTCTCCAAAACAACAATCCTCTCCCTCAATTGCTTGAGTTCAAGGCCTTGTGAGCTGACAACTTGTACTAAGTCTGCATTTTGCTTTTGCAAGCTAATGCAGACTGCCGTCAATTCCATAAGAGTCATTGGTACCAGTCTGCCCTCTTCTATAATGGGAACTTGACCTCCCAAGTCAGATTCATTGGGCAAGGATGAGGACTTAATGATGGTGGGACTGCCTTGGCCAGCATCTAAGCCAGAACCAATAGTCCCAGCCTCATCCAGGTCACCAGCCACACTTGTGGTAGTGGTTCTCTCTGCTACATGGCTAGGACCACCAGAGGAGAACACTCCAGTAGTCCTTTGGCGTTTCATCAACCTATATTCAGGGGGTGTGGAAGATGGTGTGGAAGAATGGGTGGATGTGGGTTGGTTAAGGGGTGTTTGGGTTTGTGAAGGTTGTGTGTCAGCGTTGGAAATAGGCACATCAACGCCAACATTGAACGTGTCAGCGTTGAAGGAAACTTGGTCAAGTTGCATATGTTCAGGTGAAGGTAATGGTTCAGGAATTGGGTCAAGTTGTGGTTGGGGGTCAATTTGTGGTTGGGGGTCTATTTGTGGTTGGGGGTCTGGTTGGGGTTGTGCTGCTGCAATTACAGCAAGCATAGCTGGGGTTAAAGGTAGGTCACGATGGGGTGGTGAGTTCATCTTCATAAAAATAGCTTTCTTTTGCTCAGGGATCTTAGCACTTGCAATGGATCTATTGATCTCATTGTGTGCAGTGCATTTGGGACCCAAACATTGAAGGAGGACATGTATGAGGTACTTCCAGGCTGAGGGAAATTCCTGCTTATGATACTTGTTTAAGGTACCTTCATCAGGAAAAGGATATCCCAAAGCCCTAAGCCCTTGTTCTATCTTATTAATGGGAAGGGTGGCTATACCATCAACATCATCAAGATGCAAGGCTTGGCGTACCGAAGCCTCAGTAACCACCCAAGGTCTCCCATGAACAATAGAAGTCAATGTAGTCACTCTATTAACTGTTGAGGAACTAACAGTGTTCCAAAACTATTTAATATGTGTGACTGGAATGCGTGGTGCATGAGAAAGAGCATACCTTAATGGGGATGCGTTCAAATACGCCACCATTTGTGTGTATTGGGGAAACAGAGCATCATCAGCTTCAAGATACGCAATCATGTTGTGTTGAGACCTGAACCCCAATTCCAATTCTGATGGTTTAAACTTGGGTGCCATTGATGAAAGCTGTTTAAATTTAAGTGAAGAAGATGAAGTTGAGGAGAGAAAATTGTGTTAGACAAGAATTATAGATACCCTGTTTAAAAATAGGAGCCAAATTTATTGGAGAAGAAGATGCATGTGATAGGCCCAAAAATAGGCAAGTATTTTCAAAAATCAATCATGAAAATATTGAAAAAGTATAAGTTTATCTCATGCATTAAAGGTAAAGTAACAACTCCCAAAATTACGGCCTAAAGATATGTCAAAAATAACAATTGGGTAGGTCCCATTGAGTGTCAACGGTCAAAAATAACCCATCAACGCCCAACGGCTATAATCTTGTCAACGTTTGCCTATAGCCATGTCAGCGTCCAAATTGGTCACAACAACGCTTGGAAAATTCTTGTCAGCGTCCAAAAATAAAAATGTTTTAAAAATGAAAAATGACCTAAACAAGTAATTTATCCTAGAGAAGATAACCAAAAGCTGATAATCATTATAGGGCGGCAAACACTGTTCAGTTATGCACACTTGCTTAAGCAAGATAGACATAACAGTCCTCTAGTGTCCCTTGCTAACCAAAACTCTTAACAACCAAGTTACCTTACAAAATTCCTTGTTACTCCCAGGTAAATCCCATAACAAAATTATTCCTAAGTCTCCCAACAGACCACACCGAATTCTAGGCCAAAAATGTCTTGGCAGCATGCATAGTATATCAACTTTGCATGCTACAGTGCCTCATGATTTAGTAAAACTAACTCATACTCACCTGTGGACACAATCTAGAATTGTGATAAGAGTATCATATGGATACCCAAACATCCTAAGGGTTCCTAAAACCTCCCCTTAAACTATGATACAAAAGTTTGCTAAAATCATGCATGAACATAAAAATTTATGTCAAGATAGGAATGAAACATTCCAACCATCATCCATAAATAAAAACTTGTCCAAATGCGTATCCATTGATTCATAAGCAACTCTGTATCCAATGGTATACTTCTAACACCATCTGTACATTTAGATTGAAAACCACAAAACTAACATTGTTGCTGACAACGCCCCGATAACACATGACAGCGTTAAGGGAAGCTTTGTCAACGTTAGACAATTTTATTGCTGACAACGTTGCAAAAACACTTATCAGCGTTCAAGCAACCTTTGTCAGTGTTAGAAAAATATAGTG
Organism: Glebionis coronaria; assembly: GCA_025667525.1. NCBI lineage: Eukaryota > Viridiplantae > Streptophyta > Magnoliopsida > Asterales > Asteraceae > Glebionis > Glebionis coronaria. Next base: position 601,115,462 of record CM046878.1, on the reverse strand, counting down.
GAAAATCTAAAACATCAATAAGACCAATAACAATGCATCATCCTGTACATACTTTTACAAAAATACTCCCAAACACATATTATGTGAGATTGACCATTCCAATACTTGTTACCAAGTATTGAAATCTCCCAGCATCAAAAGGTTTAGTTAATAAATCTGATACATTTTCCTCAGTGTCAACCCTATCTGGTTGTATTAAACCTTTCTCAAAGCAATCTCTTATAAAATGGTGTCTAATTTCTATGTGTTTAGTTTTAGAATGATGTACAGGATTCTTAATGATGCATAAAGTACTGTTATTGTCCAACAACTGGTTCTGAATCCACAAAACTTGGCCACAACAAGCAGCTGCAGCAACATACTCTGCTTCAGTTGTAGAATTAGCCACCACTGTTTGTTTCTTGCATTGCCAAGATATCAACCTGCTCCCAAGAAACTGACATCCACCAGTTGTGGATTTCCTATCAAATTTATCACCTCCATAATCACTATCTGAATATGCAATCAGCTCCAATGGTGAATCCTTTGGGTACCATAAACCAAGACCAGGATAGCATCTTAGGTACCTAAAGATCCTCTTCACAGCATAAAGGTGACATTCTTTGGGAGTCACTTGATGGCGTGCACAATCACACACAACAAACATGATGTCAGGTCTAGAGGCAGTAAGATACATCAAGGATCCAATCATGGATCTATAGTGCCTGACATCAACATCTTTCCCATCTCCAATCTTTCCCCAAGGATGTTCTCTACCCATAGGAGTAGTAGCCCTCTTTTCATGTGGAGAAAAGCCAAACTTCTTCAAGATATCAGCAACATATTTATCCTAGGAGATGAAGATACCATCTTCTTTCTGCTGAACTTGTAAACCAAGAAAGAAGTTCATCTCCCCCATAGCACTCATCTTGAATTTGTCTGTCATAAGCTTGGAGAAATCCTCACTCATCTTTTGATCAGTGGACCCATAAATGATATCATAAACATAGACCTGCACAAGCAACACATCCTTGCCTTTCTTCTTTGTAAACAGTGTCTGATCTATGGTGCCCCTCTGGAATCCATTATCCACCAAATAGGTAGACAAAGTACCATACCATGCTCTACGGGCTTGATGAAGGCCATACATAGCCTTTTTGACTCTATACACTTTATCTGGATGCTCTGGATCCTCAAAACCAGGAGGCTGCATCACATATACTTCCTCAACAATAGTTCCATAGAGGAAAGCACTCTTGACATCCATTTGATAGACTGTGAAGCCCATGCAGGATGCATAGGCTAGAAAAATCCTAATAGCTTCAATCCTTGCAACTGGTGCAAAGACCTCCTCATAGTCTATCCCCTCCTCTTGTGTATATCCCTGAGCCACTAACCTTGCCTTGTTTCTGACCACAATGCCTCTTTCATCTCTTTTGTTCCTTAGAACCCATCTTGTCCCTATAGGTCTGACATATCTGGGACAATCAACCAGCTCCCAAACATCCTGAATTGCAAATTGGTGAAGCTCATCCTGCATTGCTTCCACCCAACTTGGTTCTTTGAGAGCATCAAATATTTTCTTAGGTTCCTGTTGTGACAGAAAACAGGCAAACAAACATGCTTGCACAAGAGGGGTATCAACCTTCTTGTGTATATTGGAAATAAATCCACCAAGACCTCGATAAGATCTTCTAGTCTGAACTGGAGTATTAACAGGACCAATGATTTGAGAAGAAGGATGATTCTTCATGACTGAAGTAAGTACTCCTCCCTCAAAAAGTCTGGTATCTTCAACTTCATTGTCCATGTTGCCAATATCTTCTTCATCAGACTCTCTTATATCAACATAAGGATGACCTTCTTCATATGAATTGGAAGGTTCACCTTGTTTGTCAGCGCTTGGGCTAACAACGCTTGAACTGTTGTTGTCAACGTCTAAGCCATCAACGTCTGAATTGGTTTTGTCAGCGCTAGATTTGCCTTTGTCAGCGCCTGAAGGACCATGCATGTTTGTATCTGGTGGTGCTTGGAAACCACCATTATCTTGTCCAGCAGCAGCAGCAGTAGCAAAAGCATCTGTCCAAATGGGAATGGTAACATATTCTTGGATAGGAGATGTCTTTTCTGCTTGTGATCCAACCTTTTCATGAACCTGAGTACCTGAAACATCAACAACTTGTTCCTCCATAACATTTGAAGTTACCTTCACAATGTCTGGATTAGTGACAGGCATATAATTCAAAGTTCTAGATAAAGGTTCCAAGTCAAACAACCAATTAGGACCACTTTCAGGATCACTGGGCTTATTTTCTAAAAACCTAACATGTACTCTTTCAAGTATACGTTTTTCTTCTTTAAGATAAACCATATAACCCTTTCTCTGCATTGAATACCCCATGAAGTAACCCTCATCACCTTTTGCACTAAATTTCCCTAAGGCATCACTAGTGTCTAACACTACTACATGACAACCAAAAGGTCTGAGAAAACCAATATTAGGTTTTCTACCCCAAAGTAACTCATAAGGTGTTTTGTTCTGAATTTTGTTAACTAATGCTCTATTTTGCACATAGCAAGCTGTATTAACAGCCTCAACCCAAAAGGCTATAGGAAAGTGAGCATCAGCCAACATTGTTCTGGTTGCTTCAATTAGGGTTCTATTTTTCCTCTCAGCAACCCCATTTTGTTGTGGGGTTCTAGCAATACTAAATTGCCTAGTAATTCCTTTCCTGGCACAGAAATCATCTAGCTTCTTATTCCTAAATTCTCCACCATTATCACTCCTAAGCATTTTAACCTCATTGCCAGACCTCTTCTCAATCTGAGTGATAAAATTAATTAGAATATCAGCTGTGTCACTCTTCATAGCTAGAAATAATGTCCAAGTAAACCTAGAAAAGTCATCTGTGATGACAAAACAATATGACTTACCATTCAAACTTTCTATATTGGTTGGACCAAAGAGGTCCATGTGTAGCATATGAAGAGGTCTAGAACTAGTGTGCACTTGTTTAGACCTGAATGAGACCTTGTGCTGCTTGCCTTTGAGACATGCAACACAAGAGTGGTCATTGTGGAAGGCCTTCTCAGGCAAACCATCAACTAAACCAAGTCTCACAAGTCTATTTATATTTTTAAAATTTATGTGCCCTAGTCTCCTGTGCCACAAATTACTATCATCTACTGAGGCCTTAGCATAAAAACAAGACATATTATTATTCATTTTAATCCCATTCAAATTCACATTATATATGTCCTTATGCCTAGGTGTTCTATACTCAATATATTTCTCATCAGGGATTTTATAATCCTTGCTTAACACCAAACACTCAGTATCAGTAAAAAGAACTTTATTTTTGTTATCACAAACTTGTGATACACTAAAAAGGTTGTAATCAAGTTCTTTTACCAGGAAGACGTTCTCAAAACGCAAATTCTTGGTGAGAAGGGTTCCTTTGCCTGTGATAGTAACATATCCGCCTCTAAAGTAAACCTTATCACCATCTTTAATAGGAGTGAAGTTGGTTAAGTAGTCTTCCTTCCCTGTCATGTGCCTTGAGCATCCACTATCCCAATATCCATAATCATTGACCTGTCTTTGAATGCCCTGCACATAAAGAAAACAAATTAGTTTTCTTTGGGAACCCAAGTCTTAAAAGACTTGGATTTATCTGGTTGTTCAATAAGAACAGACTTAGTTCTCACAACAACCCCATTCTCATCCTTCTTAGGATGAAATACCCAGTTAACCCCAATAGGTTTTGTAATGACCTTTGAAATGTAATTAAATCTGTTGCAGGTCACTGAAATCCCATTATCATTAGGGTTTTGATCTTTCTTGGGTCTCCATGTTAAGCTTGAAGAAGCTTTAGACCCCTTACCTTGTGGTTGCAAATATTTAGGTCTGTTCACGTTTCTGTCAGCGTTAGAATTTGTCCTGTCAACGCTGAAATTACCCTTGTCAGCGTTGAACCTAGGGTTTGCTACAGAAACCCATTGCCTATTTGACCAGGTGTTTGTCTTTTGAAATGGTCTTTGTCCATGAGTGTTAGACCCTCTAGTAAAGAATGGGGCAGGTCTAATCACTTGTGGACTTTGCTCCACACAAGGTTTGGGTCTGACAACGTTTTACTTCCTAACAACGTTGACTTTGTTCCTGACAGCGCTGAAATTGTTCCTGTCAGCGCTGGCTTTGGGAGCGTTGACACACTTGTATGCCAAGTGTGAAAAGCTACCACAAATGTAACAATCTTTTCTAGATACAACCTTAGGTCTAGAAGAAAAGAAGCCTGTTCCTTAATTGCTAACTTGGCTTTTGGGTGACCTAGTATTCCTATACATCTCTGCATATTTAATACTAGGTTTTCTATCAGTGTTTGAGCCTAGGTTAACAACTTTACCAGTGAGTGGGTTAGTAACCTTAATGGGTGTTGATTCATTGGGACTTTCACATAGTAAGCCACCCTTAACAAATAAAGTAGGGTTAGCTTTCTTCCATTCATTCAGGTCAGTCAACTTTTGTTGATACTCTTCAACTGGAGTGACAATTCTTGGTGGAGGAATGAATTCCTCTTCTTGGAGCTCTGGCAAACCAGTCCAAGATAGGTCCTTTTGTTGAACACCATAGAAGTCACCAGCTGGTGGTGGAACCAAAGAGTAATCATTCATCCCAATCCCAGTCATGTCCTTAGGATCCCTTTGTTTACCCACACATTCTCCTAGGGTTTGGGTGGCTCTATCAAATCTTTGAATTTTAAGGCCAACATTATCTTTATTCTTAATAGCCTCATCTAACTTAGCATGTATCTCACCATTAACACTTTCCATGATGTTTATAATATCCATACTAGCATCTAACTCATGTTTTAAGATATTGATTTTATCTTTTAAGTAAAATTCCATTTTCTTATATTCAGAAACGGTTTTCTCAGTTTCAGTAAGAGCTAGTTGGTAATTAGACAGTTTACATCTTTCAGTACTCACATCCTCTAATAATCTTAACACTTCTTTGTTAAGTCTTTCAGTATTTAACCTACAACCTTTGCTACAAAAAGCGTCATCATATACCTCATTATCAGATGAAGAGGAGGAGTGTGCCATGAGAGCATATTCAACATGCTCTTCTTCATCAATATCAGCAACCAAAGCTTTATCCTCTTCAACATTCTTAGCCATATAGCTCCAATCCCATCCCATACCATCAATTCCTTGAACTGCAACCATGGCTTTGGAATCCTGAGCTTTAACAACCTGACTTGAGGGTTTACCAGCATCAGATCTTCTAGGAGATCTGCATTCCCTCATGAAGTGCCCCATACGATGACAGTTGTAGCATTCAACTTTGGATTTATCAAATCCAGCTGTGTCTTTAGCATTGAAGGTCATCTTCTTTTTAAACCTTCTGTTCCACCTATTTGCCCTTATACTAGCAAGAGCCATGTTCCACTTAATGTCCATCTCTTCCAAGTGCTCATCACTTATCTGCTCAAGGTCCTCATATGTAATCACTGAACCATTGGGCAAAGAAGCAATGTAAGCACAAACAGTATCCAAGTCCAAACCAGCAGGTTTAACTCTTGGGGAGTCACTCTTGAATGTGTCAGCGTCTGAATAGGAGACATTGACAGGACTTGTTCCAGCGCTGACATATGATGATCCAGTAGCTGGATGCATGTAAGAGTCCTTCTGATTGAATTGACCTTCACTATGAGAGAAGAAGGCCATGTTGCTGTTGGTAGATTTGCTTCCATGTTCTAGAAGAGTTTCATCTTCCAACAGCCTTAGTTTGTTATAGATGTCATCAAACGAGGAGCTCTTGTAAGTATTGTTGGCAAGAATGGATCTTGCCTCAATCTTCCATACCTCACCAAGACTTTTAAGAAAGGTAGCATTAATGTCAACATCACCAACTTGTGTCCCCATGAAGGACATCTTGCTTGTAATGTCAAGCAGTCTGCTTCTAACACTACTCAGTTTCTCATTGGGTAGAGCTTTGAAGACAACATAATCATGCATGAGTTGCTTTTTCTTTTCTTCCTTAGTGTCTGCATTGCCACCATATGCAACTTCAAGAGCTGCCCAAAGATCCCTAGCAGATTCATAGCCTCTATATTTATGCTGGTTTTCTTGTCCCAAAGAGACTTTCAGAATATTTAGGGCTTTCATGTCAACCCTTTTCTTTGCTATGTCATCAGCAGCCATAACTCTACCATCTCCAGGTTTTTCTCTCTTATCCTCTTCAGAACATCCAGCAACAGCTGGTCTTTGAGCAATAACATTAGCAATCTTTTGAGCCTTATTGAATGTGTTTCCATATTCAATAATCTCCCAGAGTGTATAGTCATAGATCCCCAGATATTGTTCAAAGTTGAACTTCCACAAGTCAAAGTTGGTTGCATCAAGCATGGGAATCTTGATGTTTGGTAAGGCTGAGGAGGAGGAGGTTATTGCTTCAGACATGATGTTGTTGGTGTTTCTGAGAAAATTAGGGTTTTGGTGATTTTTAGGGTTCTGGTGTTCTTTAAGATCAAAAGTTCCTCAACAAGCTCTGATACCACTTGTTGATCCCAAACTTTTTAGCTTTATGTATACGAGATTAGATCAAGTAATACACTTAGAGAAACCTTTGTATATGCTTATGAATTTAAGTGTTATGCGGAATTTAACACTTAAACAAGAACACACAATGATATAAACAAACTTTCACTTTGATTATCAATATCAAACTTGCTTACAATGAAAGTAGTTTACGAATGAAAACTTATATATGAAACATTAACCTAAAGGTCTTCTTTTATAGACATAAGAAGCCTTGTACAATAATCTACGTATTAGCTATTCTAGGTAAAGATAAAATATAGAAAATACATTGTTGTTCCTATCTTTACTAGAACTATTCTAGAATACAATAAACGCGTAGAGTATATCTTCCCATCAGTGCTTGTCTTCAATGTGTCAACGCTTGACTTTATCTTGTCAACGCTTGAGCTGTCAGTGCTTGTTTTGTTCTTGTCAACGCTTGTATTACTCTTGTCAGCGCTCAAGTGATCTGGCCTTAATTTATTCCCAATACGAAGGACTAAAATTGCTAATTCTTCAAAGTGGAGGGCCGTTTTTGTAATATTGATAAACTTTAGGGACCAATCTTGTAATTATGAAGATACAAGGGTTTAAAGTGTCAATTCTTCAATATTGGAGGACCCTTCTTGCATAATCTTCAAATCTTCAAGGGTTTTTCTTGGAAAATCTTCATTAGGGCTTGGTTCAATGTTCAGCTTCGTTTCCCGTGTTCGTTTTTGTATGATTCTTGTGATCTTTTGTCATTTTCTCAATATCCATAACTAAAATACACAAGCAACAAACACAAGCATATATTTGGCCATTTTCATGATATTTAATGTATTTAAAGCCCTTTTTGGACGATGAGACTATGTATAAAAGCAGTCTCATCAGTAAGTATGCAAGACTAGAAGGAGACAAGTTTTGGCATGCAAAGATCGAAATTACTACACCGTGTGGAAACATGTACACACGAGCATTCAAGACGAAGCCTACCAAAAGAGAACTCTCAAAGAAGTTGAAGCCCGATGATATATTGGACATCAAACACTTCATGGATTAGAGAAGCACGGGAATAATAAAAAATATAAAAGCATTCAAGACAAAGGCTTGATTTTTCTTTTTATATTCAATTTGTACCTTAAAAACTATTTTGGTTATTTTCGTGATAGCTTGGTAACTTAGACACTTTTGGTTCTTGGCAATTTTGGTTTGTTTAGTTATTTTGTTTTATTTATTCATTTTACTTTTAGGAATTTCATATATATTGTGAAATTTTTGAAAAGTCGTTGACGGAATAACACCCGTTAAACGAAAATCTGGGAACTTAGGAAGATATAAACCCATAAGGAGGAGTTGGGTTAGTTTTTCCCAAACACCCTACACACACATAAAAAAACGCAGGAGAAAGAGAGAAGAAGAAGAGAGAACAAATTTTTCTTGGGTTCTTGTGTTTTCTTGAAGGAATTAAGATGGCACCCAACAAGGTAATTGAATCCAACACCCATCTTTTGATTTTGATTTTGATTTTCTTTGTTTCATGAATCTTGTTGTTGATTAAGCATGAATCATAGAAAATAAATTAAGATGTGGTATGAATTTAAGGAATTGAGCAATTGATACTGTGAGGGTAGATTAATTTTGATTAGATGATGATGAACTCAAGTGGGTTTTCATCAAATTAGTTGTAAGATTGATTAGTTAGTTTAGAATGATGAATATATTGATGTTATAGGTGTAATTTTATTAGTTTTGATTTGTTTATAAAAATAATTTCCGGAAATGGATGATGTTCATAATGTTTTGATCCATTTTGGGGATGGTAGAACCTATACAAAGTGTTAAGGGGGATGAAAAAAATATAGGAAGGGTTGCCGCCGGCAAGACAAGGCTGCCGGTCGGCAAAACACCTACTACTTCACCTTGCCGCCGACATCACACCCTTTCCGGCCGGCAACTGGTCTACTGTCTTCACCTTGCCGCCTGCACCATGACCTTGCCGCTGGCAAGATACTTGAAAAAAAAATTATTTTTTTATTTTTGTTTGTTTATATTTATTTATTTGTTTTGTTTTAATAGACTTTGTTTAGCTAGGTTTATTTGATTGTTGTACTAACATACTAACATTTCAAGTGTTGTGTATTGTATTTTTTAGAAGCAAAAGAAGACAATGCCTCCCAACCCATTGATCGAAAAATATGAGAGTAAGTATGGTCAAGAAGAGATACCGTACAAGGTGAGGGCTGTGTCTTATGAACATTTGAAATGGAGAGGATTAGGAGAAATGGAACGCCATGCCTACAATAAGAGATTAGCGAGGTTACAAGGGAAAGCTTTTGGCAAACCAAGAATAGCTTATTGGGACTTGCTTAGGAAGTACAATTGTGAGGAAGCTTTGAAAAAGAAGTTGAAAATGACATATACTCATAGGTCGGGAGGAACTTTTGAGGACTACTCATTCGAAAGGGCCTTGGACATACAAGGTGAGGTATATAGTGAGTTATGTCTTAAATTCTTTTCAACTTTTTATTTCCACAAAGACACGGAAGATGCAAAAGATGAACCTTGTATTTGGTTTAGGTGTTAGGTGTAAATTACTGTTTTACACTAGCGCAATCTAGAGAGGTGTTAGGATTGTATGATAAGGAAGATTTAGACAATCTGTTATTCGAGCTACACTTTTCTAGACTAGAAACCAATAAAAAGTTTTTACCCGTAAACGAATATTGGGCAAGCATAGCTGAAAAGATGATGAAGGAGTTTTGTGTAGAAGAAAGAAAAGAAAGAGGAAGGACTAGAAGGAAAAGTATGGAAAATGGCTAAGTTGCCACAAGCAACACTTTTCTTGCCTCCAACAAATCCACCTTCATTTGCCACCAACATCAAAGTAGCATTCAGTTGCCACTGGCAAGCAAGTCCATGCCTCCATCAAACTAACCTTCATTTGCCACCAGCATGTTGTTAGTCAAGTCTAGCAAGAGTTATTCATAAATTCCCACCATCAATGAGAGGCTTCTCATTTGCCTCCCATTAACATTCCATGGAGTTTATTCCCTCCTCTCCAAGCATAAACATGTATAAATTATACCTTAGGGTCATTTATTTTATAGTGCTTCATCCATTGATCATTCTAAACCTTGACAAAGGTTAGAATCACCAAACTTATATAACCCAAAAGACAATAAACCTCTGTTAATTCTCAAGGGGAGGACGAATTTCGTGAAGGAGAGATTCGGGTGGAGGAACATTGATCAATTGGAGGCTTGGAATTGCTACAAATTCTATTTTTGTTATTCCTTGTTTTTGGAAGAACTATTGGTAAATTCTTGTACTTGGATTAATCTTCATTATAATTTAAGTGCTATTGAAATGTTTCAGAAAATGATGAATTATGTTGAAATGTGTTTGAATTTTGAGTAGTGTGATATACTTGTGTGATGAACATGAATTCTAAAGGGGAGTTTGGTTTTATGAACAAGAAAATGTAAATGGGGTTTTATGGCTGATAATTCTTGAAACATGTTTAGATAATCAAATGAAATATAGCTTTTTATTGGATTTAGAGGTCGAAAGGATTTCCAGTAAACTATGTTCCAAAAGATTTATGCATGAGTCAATTTGGTTTCTCGATGAATGAAACTCACCTTGAAGAGTTGGTTAAAATAATTTGTCAAAAGATTTATCTTTGGTATAGGTCGAAAGAACCCATTCAAACCAAACTTATCTCTTTATGTTTTCTAGCAAATCGTGATTATGATGAATTGGAATAGATGATCATAGGCGTAAAGGGTTTGTCTACATCAATTTGTTAATTTAAAATCTATGAAAAATACCATGGAATGGAATTTATATATTTTAGACTTGTGATTCATAGTTGCTCATGCACGCAAACTATCTCTCCTACGGGTGAAATAGAATTCACACAAGTATTGTTCTTAGCTATGTTTACCTTTACCATGTTAATTCTTGCGGTAGTAATGGTAGTGACAACCTTATTACCTACACCACCACAAGATTTTGATTATGCGCAAATCCCATGGGACGACCTAGACTTACCCGACTTTGCTACAATAGAACGAGTATACTTGCTCGTATGTGTAGTTAAGAAATTAATATGTCTTGTTTATAAATTTAAAAATAGGAGTGCAAGACGCGCATCACCCATGATCGAGAAAAATTACTTTCCCGTTGCTGAGGATAAGTCATAGACTTTCCTTTCTCTGGGGACCGGGTTATAGTCTGACATGTGACTATAACCCATTATGAGAAGAAAAAAGAAAAGACATGTTTTAAAACATTTGAAACTCTCATTCGAACTTTATGTACATACCCTTGTCTTGAAAGAGCGACATTTCTAAGTACGTCCGCATATTATCGATGCTGAGAGACATGTCAAAGAAGAATATTTTTTGTATTTTTGAAAGATTTTCTCAATTTTTTATTTTGTTTTATAGGTTTTATATTTTGTATTTTGATTTTCTGAGAGATATATACAAGGTTACTGCAAATGTGCAAGACGTTCAAGCTCATCGGGAGTGAAACTACGCATACCAAGTCGACGAACCAAGAATTCAAATCTGTCTTAAGAAAGAGCTTTGGTGAAGATGTCGGCCAGTTGGTAGTCTGTCTTGACAAAGTACAGTTCGATCGTTCCTCTTTCCACGTGCTCTTTTAAGAAATGGAATCGGACAACTATGTGCTTGGTCTTGGAGTGTCGGACCAGGTTGCAGGATATGGCTATAGCGGATTGTGAGTCATAATAAATAGGAACTTTGTTAAAGTGAAAGCCATAATCCGTGAGCCGTGTTCTCATCCAAAGGACTTGAGCACTACACACGGATAGAGACACATATTCTGCTTACAGGATGGACAACGCCGTACAATCTTGCTTTCTTGAGGACCAGCTCACTAGCTTCTCGCCTAAGAATTGTGCTCCAACGGAGGTGCTCTTGAATGTATCATGACACCCTGCATTGTCGGCATCTGAAAAACCAGTTAGATTAAAACCAGAATCCTTCGTATACTAAAGACCCATGTGAACGGTTCCCCGTAGATAACGAAAGATTCTTTTAACCTCTTTGAGGTGTTTCTCAGTTGGCTTAGCCTGGTACCGAGCACATAAACAAGTTGCATGCACAATGTCCGGTCTGCTTGAGGTTAAGTACATAAGGGACCCGATCATACTTCGGTATTTTGTAGCATCTACAAATGTCCCTTTCTTATCCAGATCAAGCTTGTGTTTAGTGTCCATTGGAGTACCAATAGGATCACAGTTTTCCATTCCAAATTTCTTTAGAATTTCGAGCACATATTTGGACTGATTTATGAAAATACCACGGGGGGATTGGTGAACTTGGAGGCCAAGAAAAAACGTCATTTCCCCCATCATCGACATTTCGAAGCGGCTGTTCATAAGGTCGGCAAATAATATAGAATATTTTGGGTTAGTAGAACCAAATATTATATCATCTACATAGACCTGAGCTACCAAGATGTCGTTTCCGTAGTGCTTGATAAACAATGTTGGATCAATGGTTCCTTTGCTGAAGTGATTTTGGAGAAGAAATGATGATAATTCGTCGTACCATGCCCTTAGTGCTTGTTTCAAACCATAAATTGCCTTTTTCAACTTGTAGACATGGCTTGGGTGTTCGGTGTTGATGAAGCCTTCTGGTTGACATACGTACACATCTTCTTTTAACGGGCCATTCAAGAAAGCTGTCTTGACGTCCATCTGGTACACGGTGAACCATTTGTGTGCAGCGTATACCAAGAAAATCCTTATAGCTTCCATTCGAGCAACCGGGGCGAAGGATTCTATGAAATCAATTCCCTCCTACTGTTTATAACCTCTCACAACTAACCGAGTCTTGTTCCTAATGACTGTTTGCTCCTCATCCATCTTGTTTCTGAATAACCATTTCAGGGTAAGGGGATCAATATTGTCCGGGCATGGTACTAACTCCCATACATCAATTCGGATGAATTGATTGAGCTCTTCTTGCATAGACTCTATCCATGAAGTGTCGGCCATTGCCTCTTTAACACTTGATGGTTCCATTGTGCTGACTGATAGTGCATAGATACACAAATCACCATCGGTACGTAACTGATTTCGAGTCAAAACTGGTCGTGAGAGATCGCCAATTACTTGAACCAAAGGATGATCCATAGTCTATTTATGTTCATGTGGAAGTGTATGAGAAACTTGATGCGAGCTTGACGGATCCACATATGGTGTTGAAGGCTGAGTGGTACTTGTGGAAGCCGCAAATGGGTTAACAAACTCATGTTCGTTTAGCATTGTAACACCCCCACAAATGCTATGCGCAGCGGAACTACAACATTGGGTGCTACACAGTATTCATTGCACACAAGATATATCAAACGACGCTAAAAAGACGTCAACTTAAAACTTGAATTAAAAATTGTTAGATGATACATGTCCACGGTTTTTCCAACCCCACTTGGTACAACAGAGTTTAGCGTTTTCGGTCCCCATGAATCTCGACCCAAGAATTTCAGTTTCACAACAACATAACATTAAAATTTAAAAATGTTTAAGTAGAAAAGGGAGAAAAAAAACAAGCAGACTCCAAGCCATACACACAACATCCATCCCATGCACGCTCCATGCTATACTTCAGCGGTTACCTGAAACACATGCCAAAATTTGGTCAACGAAAACGTTGAGTGGAATTCATAGGTTTTACAATTCATTTTGAACGTATATAAAATAAAAACCATTCGTGATCATTCATAGACTTGTCGATCAAACAATCTATATTCAGGATACTGACAATTGTGTTTAAGCTCATGACACTAATCCGTTAACTCAATCACCCGCGTAATAATTACCGGCGTGATTCAGATGAAACCAGTGCCCCTTCTAAAGGCATCAGTTGCAATTATACCTTATCTCTCATACAAGATAATCTACCGCAGAACTTACTCAACGTACAGCTTCTCGGCTAGCATTGGGTCGTTAGCCCCGTAGTACTACAAATTGTATAAGCGGCTATTTCCCCCTACTCGAGGGCAGGACAATAGTTAATAGTTCATGAAATTAGGGTCTTTTGCAACTAGGTACTCAACACAATTTCTAAGGCAACATTCGGGTCTAACAATCATTCATGACATACGTTCCTTTTAAAAACTAGCATGCATTTCCCTCGCGGGTAAAACAGTTTGAAATAAATATAAGCGAGGCTATAAATTCACACCTTATATATTAAGTAGTCGGTAGTTCGAGAGATGATCACTGACGACGATACGGATGCCCGGGTAAATCAACACCTATCAACAAATAACGCGTAATGAGTAATCTCATTTTAAATACCTTACGGTACTGTATAAAATACATAGATACTAGTCACTTAGGACAATTATAACTCACGCCAAAACCAAAACAACAAGCATCACTCATTTTTACACCATTCGTTCTTATTATTTACGTTATCCCTTTTTATTCATTTTCGCCGGTACTTACCGAAAGTACGGGCTGTTTTACCATATTTAACCATTCTTATAAAATTTGACAAAATTCTCAAAAATACTATAAGACCTGTAGATAACACATTTTTAATCCCAATAAAAGTTTTTACTTCTACGACTCGTTACTCAACGCTTTTCAAAAACTACATTTTCCGGGCTGAAATTGTACTTCGACCAACTTGGACCTCTTTGACCTATTTGAAATGCACCTTTGACTTCTTTGACTCCTAAGTCCACTTATAGACTCAATTACACAGGTTTGTGACCAAAATTTGACCCTTGACCTTTTACCAATTCATACTTGTGGTCCTCGGGATTTGACTAAAACTATACATAAATTCGGATTATGAAAGTTCTCGTCTCCCGGTACTCGATCTTTAAAACCTCATAACTTTTAGCTCGTTTTGAGTCACGGGCTCTACCTTATACCAAATTAAAGCTAAGAAGACCCTCTATGACTACATCTAGCTATCTAGACCTGTAGGAGAAATTATTTTTACGAAAAGGTCTCAAACTTTCTGCCTAAATTTATCCATACCAAAATCACACTTAAGCTCGATTCCAAACCTATTAATCATTACTAGGCTTCATCCTAAGCATTCCCAACCATAACCAAACACAAATTTTCAGTCCTAACCCCTATTGATCAACAATCTCATTATCTAAAAATCTAAAAACAAACATGCAACCACATGTACCCATCTAAAACACCAATAAACACAATGCTAAACACAAAATAAATGCTCAAAATCATCAACCACCATGGCTCCCTAAACACCCCCTTGTGCCGTGGGGTTTGGGTGACCAAATCACCACAACCAAATTAATTTTGGTGGGTTTTATTAGTGATTATACTCACACTATACATGAATTTAACATGCATCAATCCAATTAACCTCAAAAACGAATTTGAATGATCTTGTAAATTTTTGGAAAATTTTTGTTAATGCATGTTTAATTTAACCATGGATTAACACTCACCAATGGATTTTAGAAGGTGGTCTAAGGTTAGATTTTTGTAAAAACTCAAAAAAATGGTGGGATGGTGGTTTTTGGTGGTGTAGCCGTCGGCTAGAGGGAGAGAGGAAGAGAGTGTTTTGATTTTTTTTTGTTAAAGTGTTTGTGTGTGTTGTGTTTGTGCCTTTTTGTGGTATTGGGAGGGACAAAAATGAAATTAAAGGTTTCTTTTGGCCTTAAGTAAAAACGTCCTTAAAACTTTGCGGGATCGACTCACTAGTCAATTTAGAAAATTTTACGGGAGTCGGAAATCATCCCGAACACTCTAAAATATTTTTGGGATACTTTAAATGTACTCGGAAGGCTATAAAACTCACCCGACTCAACTTAACACGAACCGTAAGTAAAATTCTCGAAAAATTACATTATCGATAAATCGTCAATAATTATAGAAATTTGGGCATCCATCGGGATCGTAATCGTCATCGTCCTTCTTAAATCGTCAATCGTAAAAATTATAACCTCGAACATCGGCTTTAACCAAAATACTTATAAATATAGAAATTAAAATTTATTAAAAATTTCAAAAATTAGCGTAATTTAGGGTAACGTTAATGACCTCGGTTCTAGGGTGTCACATCCACCCCTCCTTAAAGAGAGCGAAGTCCCGGCGCTCGCCTCTTCTTGTACTCACATTTCGTTCTACTGGAACAGATGAGGATACCTTTCCTTGAAAAAGTCCTCACGTTCCCAAGTGTATTCCGGTCCACGCTTAGAATTCCATCGGACTTTCACAATAGGAATCCTACTACGCTTCAGCCTCTTGACCTCTCGGTCCATAATTTCCACAGGTTCTTCCACAAAATGCATTTTGTCGTCCAGTCGAATCTCGTCCAAAGGAATCACCAATTCCTTATCCGCCAAACTCTTCTTCAGGTTCGATACGTGAAACGTGTCGTGAATAGCACTAAGCTCGCTCGGCAATTCTAATTTATACGCTACTGGTCCAATTCGTTCAACGATCTTAAATGGTCCAATATACCTCGGACTCAACTTTCCTTTCTTCCCAAAACGAATTACACCCTTCCACGGCGATACCTTGAGCATAACCATATCTCCAACTTCAAACTCCAACGGTTTCCTTCTGTTATCGGCATAACTCTTCTGTCGGCTTCTCGCAGCAAGTAGTCGGTTCTTGATTTGCACAATCTTCTCTGTCGTTTCTAAAACCATTTCGGGTCCAGTCAATTGACTTTCTCCTACTTCACTCCAACACACAGGCGATCTACACTTCCTTCCATACAATGCTTCGAACGGTGCTGCCTTGATACTCGCATGATAACTATTATTATACGAAAATTCCACTAGAGGCAAGTGGCGTTCCCAACTTCCTCCAAAATCAATCACGCATGCTCGGAGCATGTCCTCCATCGTCTGAATAGTTCGTTCACTCTGGCCGTCAGTTTCCGGATGATAAGCCGTACTTAAACTCAATTCAGTGCCCATCGCACGTTGAAGCGATTTCCAAAATTCCGAAGTAAATCTACCGTCGCGATCCGAAATGATCGATAACGGCACTCCATGTCTGCAGACGATCTCTTTCACGTACACACTGGCTAGCTTTTCCATGCTGTCCGTCTTCTTCATAGGTAAGAAATGAGCAGATTTCGTTAATCTATCCACAATTACCCATATCATATCACATCCACTAGGAGTTCTAGGTAAACCCGTCACGAAATCCATAGCGATTTTCTCCCATTTCCATTCTGGGATCTCTGGTTGTACCAACAATCCAGATGGTTTCTTATGTTCTGCTTGAACCTTCGCGCAAGTCAAACACTTACTAACGTAACGAGCAATATCCGCCTTCATATTCGGCCACCAATAAACTTTCTTCAGGTCGTGATACATTTTATCCAATCCAGGATGTATCGAATACTTCGACTTATGCGACTCGTTCATAACCAATTCTCGAACTCCAGGCTTTCCTTCCTCAGATGAACACAATGGTAACCAAATCCGATTTTCAAAATATCTCAGTCCGTCTGACCTAATCACGAAAAGAGGTTTCAACATTCGTCCCAAGTTCTCAGCTTCAACATTTCCTTTCATTAGTCCCCTCTCTTGAGCCTTCAATATAGTTTCGGTTAAGTCAACGCTCTCAGTCATCACTAAAGCTCTGACCCTCAAAGGTTTCTCCCGTTCCTTCCTACTCAGTGCATCCGCTACAACATTCGCCTTGCCAGGGTGGTAGCGAATTTCGCAGTCGTAATCACTCAGTAGTTCTACCCATCGTCTCTGTCGCATATTCAACTCCTTTTGATCTAAAATGTGTTGCAAACTCTTGTGGTCAGTGAATACAACACACTTCGTCCCATACAAATAGTGTCTCCACAACTTCAATGCAAAAACTACAGCTCCTAATTCCAAATCGTGCGTCGTGTAGTTCTCCTCATTCTTCCTCAGTTGCCTCGACGCGTAAGCTATCACCTTTTCACGTTGCATCAATACCGCTCCATAACCCTTACGAGATGCATCACAATACACTACAAAGTCTTCGGTTCCTTCAGGCAATGACAATATCGGTGCGAAACATAACTTGTCCTTGAGCGTTTTGAAAGAAAGTTCTTCCTCAATTCCCCATTCATACACCCTATTCTTTTCGGTAAGCCTTGTCAATGGTTTTGCAATCAACGAAAATCCTTCGATGAACCTTTGATAATACCCAGCTAAACCAAGGAATTGTCGAACTTCAGTCGGCGTTGTCGGTGCCGACCATTCCCTGATCGCTTCGACCTTGGCAGGATCCACACGAACTCCCTTACTATCAATCACGTGACCTAAGAACTGCACTGATTCTAACCAAAACTCACACTTCGAGAATTTCGCATACAGCTTCTCCTTCTTTAACAACTCCAAAATCTTCCTCAGGTGCTTCTCGTGCTCCTCCTTACTCTTAGAGTAAATAAGTATATCGTCGATGAAAACAATAACAAACTTATCTAGATACGGCTTGCACACGCGATTCATGAGGTCCATGAACACAGCAGGCGCGTTCGTCAACCCAAACGGCATCACTCGAAATTCAAAGTGTCCATACCGCGTACGAAAGGCAGTTACAGGAGTATCCTCCTCTCTTACACGCAGTTGATGATACCCTGATCTTAAATCGATCTTTGAGTATACACTGGAACCTTGCAATTGATCAAACAAATTGTCAATCCTCGGCAATGGGTACCGATTCTTAACCGTCAGCTTATTGAGTTCCCTATAGTCAATACACATCCGAAATGAACCATCTTTCTTCTTTACAAACAACACTGGCGCTCCCCAAGGTGATGAGCTCGGCCTAATAAATCCCTTGTCCATCAATTCCTTCAGTTGATCCGATAACTCCTTTAACTCGGATGGTGCTAAGCGATAAGGTGCACGCGCAACCGGCGCAGCTCCTGGCACCAAATCAATTCGAAACTCAACCTCACGGGTGGGTGGTAAACCTGGCAACTCGTCTGGAAAAACTTCCGGATAATCGCAGATAACAGGTACTTCTTCAATCCTCGCCTCTAAATCACCATCACTCGAAACTTGTGCCAAAAACACATCGCATCCGTTCTCTACATACTTCATCATTTTCAAACAGGAAATCACTTTCAAACGAGAAGTGCATTCATCTCCCTTCACCGTCAAAACTTTATTCCTCAACGGAATCTGAACTAATCTCTCGCCACAGACGATCATAGCACTGTGCGCCATTAGCCAATCCATTCCCACAATCACGTCAAACGATCCTAGCTCTATAGGCATCAAGTCGATTTTAAAAGCGTAATTTCCTAACTTCAAGGTACACCCTTTCAGTATAGAATTTGTACTAACAATTTTTCCATCGGCTAACTCAACGTTATAACTAGTCGCTAACAACACCGGTTTTCTATCGATATGACGACTAAATTTAACATCTACAAAACTCTTGTCGGAGCCAGAATCAAACAAAATACTAGCATAACAAGCGTCTAGCAAAAACGTACCGGTAACCACGTTAGGACCCTGTGGTTTATCAGCCGTCCCTACTTGATACACGGCAGCAGCGTTGTTACCCCCCCGCTTGTTTCCTGCCTTCGGGCAATTCACTTGCACATGGCCTCTCTCTCCACATCCAAAACATCCCCTCATTCTGATAGCATTCGCCCCAGTGGCTACTCCTCCCGCTTGGCAACCAGATGTCCTATGACCTGCTTTTCCACATTTGCCGCATGCAGGCGGGCAATTCCCGACATGGTACAAATTGCACCTACCACAATGGGGATTCACTTTTACTCCTCTGGGGTTCGTCACTGCCCTCATCCCTTCATTCCTTCGTTGGTTAAACTGCTGATTGCGGTTCTGACCATGGTTGCTTCGATTTCCACCTCGGTTCTGGCCCTGGGATTGATTGCTTTGTGCCGCTTCCCATTTCCTCTTGTTCCCTTCGGCGATGAAGTTCTGCTTGTCCTGGAGCTTGACGTCCATCAATGCGTGAGCCATCTGGACCGCTTCATCAAACGACCCAGGTTTTGACGAAGTTGTCTCACCCTTGATATTGCTAGATAAACCTTTGATGTACTGTTTCATCTTCTTGGCATCATTGGCAAAAACATCCGGACACAAAAGGCTTAATTTATTAAACCTCCTGGTGTAAGCAGCGATATCATTGTTCTTCAAGGTCAAGTGCCTCAACTCATCTTCCAATTGCCCCAATTCCTCTTCCGGGCAGAACTTCTTAGTCAACAGAGCTTTTGTCGCAGTCCACGTCCTTGCATTCGCTACAGCCAATCCAACCGTGGCTACTTGGGTGTTCCACCAACTTAACGCATCATCAAGAAACGTAGCAGCCGCAAACTTCACTTTGTCCGCTTCTGCACAACCGCTGATTTCGAAAGTACTTTCAACCTTTTCCAACCATCTTCTAAGTTCCAGAGCTCCACCAGTTCCACGAAATTGCGTGGGACCGCATTTCATAAAACTAGAATAGGTACACACTCTCGGGGCTTGCTGTCTCCCCGCGTTTCTACCCTGATCCTGATTTCTCCCGGCTCGGTCTGCTTCCAGCGCATTTGCTATAGCTTCCTGAATCATTGTGTTTACACGATCGGCGGTTAACTTTGGAGGCATGGTGTTATCGAATATCTCTTTCTGCAAGACAGGGAAAATAGAAAAACAATGTAAGTATACACATCAAGATTAAGATGGATTTCTCTTTCAAGACATAATATACATACAACGACACATCACTACAGAGTTACTAATATTCATCAATTCACATCACAAAAGATCAAATTTAAGACATATCACAGATCATGAAAGGTAACATGGATTGTATTGATAATTAACCAAAATTGTGACAAGTATTGCCACTACAATCGTTCACCATAAAACTTAAGTCCTCAAGTTTTTCGTCATAATGCCATCATACAAAAGTCTAAAACAGTTCTATTACAATGATCAAAGAAAATACAAGACAAGCAACTAGGCATGTGGTGATCCACACGGCCTCTTGGATGGCGGTTCGTCATCGTCTTCCTCGGGTTCCTCATCACTATCGTCCTCGTCCACATCATCCATTTTCCTCTTTCCTTTATCATCCGGCCCACATTCCGTCTCCTTTTTCGTCCCTGATGTAGACCCACACTCAATCGCTACCTGACTTCCCACCGTAATACAAGCACCTCTAGTAGGCGGCTGAATCATGAAGTCATTAGCCTCCATCTCCAAATCGTCCACGAATCTCCAATCTGGGGGCAATGAAGCTCTCACTCGATGCTCCCAACTCTGCATCCTTGACAACCTCACTTGATCTTCCCTAACACGGTCAAGACTAGCGCTTAAATTTGCAACCATCGATCTTAGACTGTCGATGTCACTTTTATTTACATTTCCATCATACTCAATTCTTGCAGTCCTTTCCAACAGTCTTTGGTGTTCCCTTTCATTCTTATCAAACCTCTTAATTACCCTGGTCTCAACTACAAACCGCTCATACATCAACCTCTCCATCCTCCTCAAACGACCTGCGGGATCCCAGTAGTGTCTTGGTCTCGGAAAGTAGACCCTTGCAATATTCTCGTGAATCGATTGCGACTTGGATGATTTGCTGGACTCTACGTCGCTCCCATTACTTACTCGAACAAATCCTGGCACTGTTCTCAAATAGTCCTTGCAATTGTCCATCGGGCGATTAAAGGGTTGCTGCTCATATCGATCGGTTGGAGGTACTTCATAACCCTTCGGCGAATTCGGAGATTGAAACAAATCAGGTTCGGTCTGGCCTACAGCATTCTCGGGAATGCCATCATCCATTAGTTCCTCGGGCTCTTCCTCAGAATCCTCACTCTCGTCACTACTGATGCTAAAATTGTCCACCTCACTTTCATCATTGTCATTTTCCGGCCCTATTTCCTCTTCTGGAGCGATCCATCCATTATCATTATCCGGCGGGTTCGGAGGAAACGGTCCCCCTTCGTGACCTACGACGTAATCGTTTCCATTATCATTAGGCGGTACCTCGGCCATTCCTGCAATAACAGCGAATTTCGGAGGGTACATAAGTAATTATATAATATTTATAAATACATGCATGCAAATGCAATGCAAAGGTGGTACATATGCCCGAAATGTAATAGTATGATGCTCATGCATGATTAATACAAAAATTACGATGTCGGATATTCCACGTATAATTTCAACGTCTACATATAGTAATTTCCATACTTACGTAATAATTACCCACATATATACTTCAACTCAAAAGTATACGTCAAATGCCATGAATACAAAAATAAATCTTACCGGAGCCATGCAGGATAGTTGTGTGTGCTTGGACCATTTCTTACGACACCAAAAGTTATAGTTTAGGATTTTCAAAAACGACCTAGTTCTCTATAACTCATGGCTCTGATACCAATCTGTAACACCCCCACAAATGCTATGCGCAGCGGAACTACAACATTGGGTGCTACACAGTATTCATTGCACACAAGATATATCAAACGACGCTAAAAAGACGTCAACTTAAAACTTGAATTAAAAATTGTTAGATGATACATGTCCACGGTTTTTCCAACCCCACTTGGTACAACAGAGTTTAGCGTTTTTGGTCCCCATGAATCTCGACCCAAGAATTTCAGTTTCACAACAACATAACATTAAAATTTAAAAATGTTTAAGTAGAAAAGGGAGGAAAAACAAGCAGACTCCAAGCCATACACACAACATCCATCCCATGCACGCTCCATGCTATACTTCAGCGGTTACCTGAAACACATGCCAAAATTTGGTCAACGAAAACGTTGAGTGGAATTCATAGGTTTTACAATTCATTTTGAACGTATATAAAATAAAAACCATTCGTGATCATTCATAGACTTGTCGATCAAACAATCTATATTCAGGATACTGACAATTGTGTTTAAGCTCATGACACTAATCCGTTAACTCAATCACCCGCGTAATAATTACCGGCGTGATTCAGATGAAACCAGTGCCCCTTCTAAAGGCATCAGTTGCAATTATACCTTATCTCTCATACAAGATAATCTACCGCAGAACTTACTCAACGTACAGCTTCTCGGCTAGCATTGGGTCGTTAGCCCCGTAGTACTACAAATTGTATAAGCGGCTATTTCCCCCTACTCGAGGGCAGGACAATAGTTAATAGTTGAAATTAGGGTCTTTTGCAACTAGGTACTCAACACAATTTCTAAGGCAACATTCGGGTCTAACAATCATTCATGACATACGTTCCTTTTAAAAACTAGCATGCATTTCCCTCGCGGGTAAAACAGTTTGAAATAAATATAAGCGAGGCTATAAATTCACACCTTATATATTAAGTAGTCGGTAGTTCGAGAGATGATCACTGACGACGATACGGATGCCCGGGTAAATCAACACCTATCAACAAATAACGCGTAATGAGTAATCTCATTTTAAATACCTTACGGTACTGTATAAAATACATAGATACTAGTCACTTAGGACAATTATAACTCACGCCAAAACCAAAACAACAAGCATCACTCATTTTTACACCATTCGTTCTTATTATTTACGTTATCCCTTTTTATTCATTTTCGCCGGTACTTACCGAAAGTACGGGCTGTTTTACCATATTTAACTATTCTTATAAAATTTGACAAAATTCTCAAAAATACTATAAGACCTGTAGATAACACATTTTTAATCCCAATAAAAGTTTTTACATCTACGACTCGTTACTCAACGCTTTTCAAAAACTACATTTTCCGGGCTGAAATTGTACTTCGACCAACTTGGACCTCTTTGACCTATTTGAAATGCACCTTTGACTTCTTTGACTCCTAAGTCCACTTATAGACTCAATTACACAGGTTTGTGACCAAAATTTGACCCTTGACCTTTTACCAATTCATACTTGTGGTCCTCGGGATTTGACTAAAACTATACATAAATTCGGATTATGAAAGTTCTCGTCTCCCGGTACTCGATCTTTAAAACCTCATAACTTTTAGCTCGTTTTGAGTCACGGGCTCTACCTTATACCAAATTAAAGCTAAGAAGACCCTCTATGACTACATCTAGCTATCTAGACCTGTAGGAGAAATTATTTTTACGAAAAGGTCTCAAACTTTCAGCCTAA
Source organism: Glebionis coronaria (assembly GCA_025667525.1). Taxonomy (NCBI): domain Eukaryota; kingdom Viridiplantae; phylum Streptophyta; class Magnoliopsida; order Asterales; family Asteraceae; genus Glebionis; species Glebionis coronaria. The sequence continues at coordinate 601,091,821 of CM046878.1, read as the reverse complement.
ATTTATCCATACCAAAATCACACTTAAGCTCGATTCCAAACCTATTAATCATTACTAGGCTTCATCCTAAGCATTCCCAACCATAACCAAACACAAATTTTCAGTCCTAACCCCTATTGATCAACAATCTCATTATCTAAAAATCTAAAAACAAACATGCAACCACATGTACCCATCTAAAACACCAATAAACACAATGCTAAACACAAAATAAATGCTCAAAATCATCAACCACCATGGCTCCCCAAACACCCCCTTGTGCCGTGGGGTTTGGGTGACCAAATCACCACAACCAAATTAATTCTGGTGGGTTTTATTAGTGATTATACTCACACTATACATGAATTTAACATGCATCAATCCAATTAACCTCAAAAACGAATTTGAATGATCTTGAAAATTTTTGGAAAATTTTTGTTAATGCATGTTTAATTTAACCATGGATTAACACTCACCAATGGATTTTAGAAGGTGGTCTAAGGTTAGATTTTTGTAAAAACTCAAAAAAATGGTGGGATGGTGGTTTTTGGTGGTGTAGCCGTCGGCTAGAGGGAGAGAGGAAGAGAGTGTTTTGATTTTTTTTTTGTTAAAGTGTTTGTGTGTGTTGTGTTTGTGCCTTTTTGTGGTATTGGGAGGGACCAAAATGCAATTAAAGGTTTCTTTTGGCCTTAAGTAAAAACGTCCTTAAAACTTTGCGGGATCGACTCACTAGTCAATTTAGAAAATTTTACGGGAGTCGGAAATCATCCCGAACACTCTAAAATATTTTTGGGATACTTTAAATGTACTCGGAAGGCTATAAAACTCACCCGACTCAACTTAACACGAACCGTAAGTAAAATTCTCGAAAAATTACATTATCGATAAATCGTCAATAATTATAGAAATTTGGGCATCCATCGGGATCGTAATCGTCATCGTCCTTCTTAAATCGTCAATCGTAAAAATTATAACCTCGAACATCGGCTTTAACCAAAATACTTATAAATATAGAAATTAAAATTTATTAAAAATTTCAAAAATTAGCGTAATTTAGGGTAACGTTAATGACCTCGGTTCTAGGGTGTCACAAGCATCGCATTGTTCGCATTTTCAGCAACGATTTCATTCTAAAGATGAACATGATTAGGGATTTTATGAAAATGTAGTTGAGTCGCGTCAGCAGTCTGAGAGGTGGTTGGAATGTTTGGAGTTAATATGGTTGAGGTTGACGTAGATGGTGCAAAAACGGATGCCGTTGGTGTAGATGCATGATGAGACTACTTTTATACATAGTCTCATCGTCCAAATTGGGCTTAAAATGCATTAAATATCATTAAAATACCCCAATATATGCTTGTGTTTGTTGCTTGTGTATTTTATGTACGGATATTGAGGAAATGACAAATAGATCACAAGAATCAATCAAAAACGAACACGGGAAATGAAGTCACACAATGAACCGGACCCAAATCATGAATTTCCAAAGAAGTCCTTGAAGATTTAAAGATTGGCAAGATTGACCCCTCACTTTTTGAAGACTTGTCACTTTAGACCCTTGTAAATCTCAATTATTACAAGTTTGGTCCTAAAGTTTCAAGACATGACATTACAAGCCCTTGAAGAATGCAAATATTACATGAATAGTCCTTATTCAAAGTTTGAAAGTATGATGGGCCATTTTCAGCAAGTTGACAAAAGCTGTTATGTGTAATTAAGGCGTTGACAAGTTTCTGAATTGAAGTGACAAGACAAAGGGAGTTGAGGGACTAAAACAACCCAAACACACAAACTTCAACCCACCACTCACAACACGCCACCTCACCCACTCAAACCATTCCACCAATCACTTTTCTCCTACCTTCCACGTCACACTCCACCCAGGTTTAATTTATTAAACCTGTTTTTCCCTCCCTAACACCTTTTTAAATAAATCCAACCCCAAAAACGAATTAAAATCCCTTAATCATCCTCATAAACCCTAGAAAAACCCAGACCCAATTAAACACAAAACAAAGGGTTTTTGTTTGATACCTTCCAGAACCTTAATTAACCTAAGCCTAATCCTAACCCACACCCCAAAATACCCATCACTTTCACCATGAGACCACACCATGTGACCCCTGCTGCGTCACTTTCATCCCCAAACCCCAAATCGACCAGATGAACGCTCATGATGAAACTACTTGTCCCCCACTCCAAATAAACGTCCTAGATCATATCAAACAGCTGGCTATCACTCTCATGTCACAAGACTCCACCATTGACCAAGATTCGAATTTGAAGACCAAGGGCATTTTCGGATTTTCTCCATTTAGGGTTTTAGCTTATTAGTTTTTTATTCATTAGCCTAGAATGTTCTGTTTAAGCCTATAAAAGGAGGATGCAACATGTGCATTTCCCTTTGTTCCAGATTTTTGCTAAGGTTTTTGTAATCCCTTTTTAGTCAATTAAAAGTTGGTATTTTAATATAAAAGTAATCCTTTTTATGTTGTTAAAAGCTGGTGTTAAATTTAGCAAATAATCTGAGTTCCATATCAATCTTGTGAAACTCTTTGTTGAAAGAGTTTTCAAAAAGCATTTTAAAAAAGTTTCTGAAATCCATTTTCTAGGTTAGCAAATTGGTTCAAAGTCCACATAAGCTGATTATTTAGGCTCCTATATGACCATTGAACCTTGATATCTTGTGGATATCAAGATTCAGTGGGTATAGAGCTTGGGTAAGAAGCATATTAAGGTGAAAACCTTTTTGCTTATTTTGACCCTTTTTATTTTAACCCTTACAATATCAAAAGCTACAATCTTTAAGCTTGTAGCATTTGATATTTGAAGTTTGTTTCTGGTTTTGTGGTGATTTTGCAGGAAAGAAATAATTTCATCTCATTTTACCAAAGTGGTAGTTTTTGTACTTCAACAACAACATCAAGCATCCTCATTCATTCCAAGGACCCCTGGCTTGCCTAGTTGTTGGTTTAAGTTCAGGGGAGCTTAGCTGACGCTCACTAGGTTGTAAAGTGAGGGAGGTGCTCATTCTCTTCCCTTTCTCATTTTTTCTTTCTTATTTTTACTGAAATCTGCTTGCAATTTGATTTTGTATGAATCTGTGTTGATTTGCTTGTTTCCTGTTCAATTTGGCTTAAAAAGTGTGTTTATGCATGATTAGATAACTTGGAATCTATTTGGTTAAGTTTTGAAATCATTTTGTGTGTTAAAGTTTAAAATCAGTAATATAAGGGGTGTTTGGGTATGTGTTTTCAGTTAAGATTGTGCTAAGTTTTTGGCTCAACAACTACCAAGACACTCTCAATTGGTTAGTATAGGGTGTGTTTTCTACTTAGTTTTCAGTTTGGTATGTTAAAAAAAATAATTGCATGCTAAATATTTGAAAATAGCACTAAAAAATCAATAACTGCCTATTTGACTTGTTTTAGTATAAGATTTTCTTTTAACTCTTGAATATTGTTAGATATGGTGCATGTCTAGGTTTTAGAACAGGTTTGGTATTATTTGTGAGTGTATTGGGTAAGAATTGGTGAGCCAAAACTCACCCAAATACCAACTGCACCAGCAAAAGGACCCAAGTCCATCTTTCTGATAACAATGACTGAAATAGGGCAATTGTGTTTGATTTTTGTGTGTTAACTTGGTGTTTTCTTGCTCTTTGTGACTCCTCACAACCCAACTGGTTGTGGGGGTGCCTTGTCTTGCCAAAACAACCAACAAACCTCCAAGAACAAGCCCCTCTTGTTCTATCTTCACAAGTGAAGATTCACTCTTTGTGTTCATCAAACAAGCAACCTATTTGGGCACGTTTTTGATCAAGTTGGTTTAATTCTAGTTTAATTTTGATAAAGTTTGTGTTTTAGAGTAATATTAGTTACTGTAATTGAGTTTTAAAAATTTAAAAAAAGAAAAAAAAAAGTTTTTTACAAAAAGGACGTGGCTAGGACTCGAACATGCGCCACTCCTCTCACACACCAACGCGTTTACCATCTGCCCTAGGGTCTTTGACTGGTAACCTTGTGCACAATCAAATTTTAGAATTATTTTAAGTTTATTTTTCACGAGAATAGTTTATTTATTAGAATTATTTTAAGTTTAAATTTTAGAAAGTAAATAAAAAATAGGAAAATGTGTTTAAAAATCTGGAAAAATAGTTTTTAAGTTTTTAACTATATTTTTGAGGTTTACAGCAATTAAAGTTTTCATTTTAACTTATTTTTGATTTTATATGATTTTAGGGGTTTTAACCAACTTTAGAAATTAATATAAAATTATTAAAAAGGTTGTGGAAACTTTTGATTGCATTTCTGTCTTAGTTACATTTTCTAGATTTTTGGTAATTTTTTAGAATTTTTTTATAAACATTGAATTTTTTTGAATATATTATTATTATTTTATTATTAAAAATTGAAAGTTAGTTTTTTCTACTTTTTTCATTTTTCCTAGTTCAAATATCTAAAGTTATGAGTTTTGCAACTTTTAGAATATTTTCATTGTCCTTAGATTTATTTTTATAATTATTTTAAGTTTTAATAGTTTTAATAGTTTTTAATTCATTTTAAATAGTTTTGGTTAGTTTAAAATTTTTAAAAATAGTTTTAAATTAAGTTAGGTTGTTTTAGAGGTTTACAAAGTGATAAAACTCATTTTGGGCTTTTTAGTAATTAAATTGATTTTTAGGGCTTTAATTAGCATTAAAAAATCATTATTTAATTAATTAAAAGGTTTGGGTGATTTTTCATTTTTTGTAAACTCTTTATACATTATTTAGGATTTGTTTGCAATTTTTAGAAATTTTTAGGATAAAATTTGAAATTTAGTGCTTTTTACGGTTTTACGTGTACACCTTTTTCGACTTAGTATAATCCGTCATCGTAACCGTCATTCTCTTCTTACCGCATTTCTATTTTCTTCTCTCATAACAATAAAATCACAAAGATATTCATTTCATTACACAACGCACTAGCCTCCTTGAGAACGAACTCACTTTAGGGTCATTTACACACGGTTTTCCTAAATCGTCGTGCTTACCCTATTTTTGTACTCTTTTCCTAAAGGGTATACAAAAACTCAACCATCAATGCATTTGGAGCTTCTTGAACTACCGTAGCAGGTGCAACCTGGGCATTTTGAGGAACACCAAATGACGAAGGACCCTCCATATATTCATCATAAATTGGCCCAAATAAAACTTCCAAGTCACGTTCCTAAGGTTGTAACGATGAGATTGCTGGCGATGCAAATTGAAGCGCGAGTCCTGAACTTACGTGTCCAGAAGTCTGACTTTGAAGCTCGGGATGTGAACTTCTATGTTGAGATGCCATTCCTGAGAGTTCATCAAAGGTAACATTCATAGTCTCCATTACCTTTCTTGTCCTCCGATTATAAATCATGTAAGCACAAGCAGTTGAAGAATAACCAATGAAAAACCAATATCACCTTTAGGTTCAAGTTTACCGATATCTTCGTGATCATTCTTCGGATAAAATAGTGCACCGAAGACATGTAGAAATGATATATCCGATTTTCTTCCATTAATGAGCACATAAGGTGTTTTGTTGAATCGGGTGTGAATAATGGAGCGGTTTGAGTATAACATGTAGTTGCTATAGCATCGGACCAAAGGAATAACGGTGCACTGGAGAAGAGAAGCATTGTTCGAGCAACTTCAAATAAAGTACGATTCCGCCGTTCCACAACTCCATTCTGCTCTGGAGTTCTTACAGCCGAAGTTTGATGAGAAATCCCGACTTCGTCAAAATAAGCTTTTAGTTGCTGATTGGAGAATTCTGTACCGTTATCCGTTCGTACAATGATGACAGGGGCTTGAAGTAGCACTGATGTTTTCTTAAAAAAATTAATAATTACACAAGGGGCTTCATCTTTTGATGCAAGAAAATGAACCCATGTGTAATGAGAATAATCATCCACAATTACAAGGACATACCGCTTCCCATTAATGCTCTTGATTCTCATTGGGCCAAACAAATCCATATGTAGGAGATGTAACCTATTCGTGGAGTTTGTAACAGGTTTGGGTTTGTGAGGCTGCCTCTTGCTTTTACCTTGCTCACATGAAGGATAAAGATGGTCTTTGGTATATTTGAACTTTGGAAGACTGGTAACGAGATCATCTTTTGCGAGTTGGGTGATGGCATCAAAATTTAGATGAGATAGCCTTTGATGCCATAACCAGGACTTTGTGGATGTGGCACGGGCCATGAGACAAGTTGGAGATGCAGCTGGCATTTGGAAGAGATCAATGGTGTAAAGGTTGGTGGTACGATTTCCTTTCAACAAGTCAATTCCTTCAAGATCCCTGACAAAGCACGTATGACTTCTAAAGGCTACTTCTAAGTCTGAGTCACAAAATTTCCCAACCGAGAACAAATTGTGTCCCAAGCCATCAACATAAGAGACTCTGGTGATTATGATATTCCCGCAATGAAGATCACCATAGCCGAGTATAGCTGCAACATGATCATTTCCAAATCTAACAGTTCCCATGAATTTCCAAACAAAGTTCTAGAGAAGATTTCGATTCCCAGCCATGTGCTTGGAACAGCCCGAGTCCACGCACCAGAGACAAATTTCAACAGCCTGCCAATGATAAGAGAAATTTTTTTTGGCAACCGATGAAATAGGTTCCTGTAGGATTAGAAGAAAATTAAGCCTTATCACATACTGACACATCACTGTCAGTATGAGATCTATTAGTTTTGATAACTTTTCCATTACAGTCAAAATTTCTACTAGTAGGCAACCACGTAGAGGTAAATCTCGGGCTACTAGGCTTAGTAAGACTTTCTTTAGACCCTACGTGCGCAGTTTTCTGAACATATACTTTAGCCTTTGGAGTGCTACGTTTGTCACTGACTGACAGCTTGTCAATGCGGGTGTAACCACCGTAACTCAAACCATTCATCGTCAAACCTCAAACATCATGACAAAAAGTAAAGAAACATCTATACATTTAGCACAAATAACTTCAGATTTTTGATTCTGAATAGCAAGCTTAAAGTCATTACATTCAGATGAATTAAGTGTCTGATTATGAATAAAAAGCGCTAAATTCCTAGGGTGTTCTTCTACTTCCACATGATTGATCTTAGGGCGACTACTTCTAGAGGCAAAAGGGACCCTATGATTCCTTGTATTGCTCGTAGGCTGTGGCCTTCTGCTCTTAGTGTAGTTATTTATACCTGTAGAATAAGACACACGTCTATTAGAATTAGCACTTTTTAAATCGATGACTTGTGGTTGAGATTTAGTGGTCGGTTTTGTCCTAACGCTTGCTTTATGTTGTTTGCTAGGCACAAAGATATCTACCCTAGGTTGAGAGGAAGGACTGACACGAAACATTCCTGGGGCAATCACAGCAGCTTTTGTTCAAACAACCTTGGAAAAAGGTGTTATAGCAATACGAGTAGTTCCCGAGGTTGCTTATTTCAGAGTCATCGTGTCTACTATCGAATTGGACTCAGAAGGCTTATCTTTTAACAAGGCCTTTAACTTACAGTTTTCACAGATTTTATCGATAAGTTTCTGATAGACATAATTATTATGTTCTACAGCCCGCTTATATGAAACAACATCAGACTCTAAATCTGCAATCTTAGCCTTAAGCTTCTGAACAGTCCCATCCCTAGCATTCACTAACCCTGAAGAAGCCAAAATCTGTCCCTTAACCCCTCCTAATTAAGCTTGCAGCCGTTCAATTGTTTGTTGCATTTCTTTGTGGGCTTTATCGTACGAACATATGTGTATTCATCACATTTTTTGACAAATTTATTCCAAAGATCAGTGAATTCTTTATCCTTTTTAATGACATAAGATTCCATTTTTTCTTTCATAAGTTCAAGCTCAGTTTGGAGGTTTTCATTAATCAACACAGAGGTATCTAAGGCACCTGGACTACTATCTATACTTTCACCACGATCGCTAGCTTTCGAGAGACGTCCTAGATCGTTTTCCAAAACTTTAATCCTATCAAGAGATTCATTAGCCTCCTTAGCCAAAGTTTTAAAATCTTCAACAAAGTTGGCTGCTTCTTTCAGAAAAGCGTTTTTGAATGTGCTTTTACTAGAGGATTAATTTCGTCTCTAATAATTTTGTGGACCTCAATCTAAACGGGTGAAGTGAAGTTTCCTCCAGTCATTTTAGCATTAACAACACGATTCACAATGACAAAATTATCTTTTAGCTCGTTAAAAAATTGTCGTGCAACACTCGGTTTAGGAGGATCATCCGACAATTCCTCACTAGGAATTAAAAACATTTCAGTACTCGTTTTAGACCGAACGAATATTGTTGGGGGATTAACATTCAGATAGTAAACAGGTGTGACCTCTTTATTAAGCTGTTTCATTCTTAAGCGAGTCTCTTCAACTAGGTCAACAGTTTCCTCCAAATCATGTACAGTGGGAGGATCATGTGAATCAAACAAGAACACACTACCATTATATAGAGTTTGATTTGAGGTCTGAACTTTCTTAAGATATTCGGGAGGGGGAAGAGGACAACCTAAAGCCAACTTGTAACGGGTGTAATTTATCTCATTCACTTTTGGTGCGAGCAAATTTATCGTCTGCATAGTTTGGCCACATTTTACCAAAAGGTTGTCTAATTCCCTAATCCTATCTTGAGCGTTGCAAAAATCCTCAAGAAGCCCATCTTCTCGAATTTTGAAATCATGTTTCAGCTTTTTCTTTTCTTCTTTTAGATCAGAAATGATAGATTTTTCAATTGACATCTGTTTATTAAGAGTGGTGATTTCATCATTCAATTCTCTTATCTTTTTAGCACTACTTAAACGTAAGGCATTTAATTTCTGAGTGGTGCATTTTTCGTGATAAACCAAAGTTGCATGAGCTTGTTCAAGTTCCGTAATTTTAGCATGATGGATTTCAAAGCTTTTCTCCCTTTCCTTATACCCCGCGAGCTCAGTGGTCAATTTGACATTAGTTTCTATAAACTTATTATTAACCACATTCGCATGAGCAACATCCTTAGCAAGCTTATCAAATAATGATTTATAGTACGCATGCGTCGTGTCAGAAAAGGGTTGTAGTCTAGGAGACTTGATCTATGCTAAGGTCCACACTGGGCTCATCCATAATAATATTGCTATTATTCGTTTGGTCCCTATGTGTCTTAGTATAGGGTTCAAGTATCTCAGTATACTCTTCCTCCTAATTGGACATTGAATATATATCATTATCATCAAAACGTAGGTGTACCTCAGAGGGTCCGTCTGAATCATAGACAGGAGCTTTGTCATTATGAATTCCAGAGGTTGATGCTTGCTATAAATTTGCCATCAAGATGTAGTTGGCATTCACCTCTTTTTCCACGCCATATTCTGCTGCAGAAGCCATAAGATCAAATTCCTCAGCTTGAAGTGGGATTCCTGCCTCCTCCTTTTGTGCTATGAGAAGCTGAGTCTGAATATAAGCAGCATCCCTCTTCTTTCTTGCTGTGCAATCGCGAGCATAATGACTGAGTCCCCTACAGTTGTAACATTGAACCTAACGATTGTTGTTTGCATTCCCCGTACTCGTATTCTCAGCCCTTGCAGCAACTAAATTACCCATCTGATTACCAACCGCTGGCACAAAAATTACCCCATTCTGATTATTCTGATTCTGGCCACGGTTTTGTCTAAACCGATTACCTGCATTCCCAACCATTTGCCCTACATTATGACCATACTGATTTCCCACATTCTGACCACCGTATTGTTGAGGCTGATTTCCTGTGTTCCCTCCAACTACCAATTAACGATCTTGATTCTCATTCATCATTGGTTGAGCAATCTGCCTGTTTCTTGTGTTCGAGGAGATTCTCTGATTGTTGTTGGTTGGGTTAATGGTGAATTTGAATGCCTTAGCGAGAAGAGCAAGACCAGTATTTATCGCATGAGTCGGATCGGTGATGTCATCGAGACAATCTATGGGTTGATGTAAATAGTTCACCGGAGCAGGAACATTATAACCATAGGTAGTGAGTTGATGTTGTGGTATGAAGTTGCTTGAGGAAGGCTGATGATAAGGTACCATGGGATATGACATAGATGATGGAGAGTTTGCCATAAAAGCCAATGGATCTTGTGTCTTGGCATGTCGTTCCGCCCTTACTTCGTTTGCCACATCTTGATTGATCTTCAAATAATCATATACTTGAGTGTAGTACACAACATGAAGATCCTTGGTTTGATTGACAAGAGTGACATATCGTGACCATTCAGATGGAAGATTATCAAGAAATTTGATGTTTGCAGCAATTTGTGCAGGTTTATGTTTGTTTCTTCTAAGGTGATTCATGAGGGTTGAAAAACGATGATAATAAGGTTCAATTTGTTCCCCTTCAGTGGACGTAAATTTCTCCTATTCACGAAGCAACTTAGTCTCTTTCTCTTGTAATCCAATTTCACTTCCCTTCATCATCTTTTGAATCCTGAGCTACATCTCGTGTGTGGACTCACAACTATCTACAGCAGCAAACACATCTTCTGGAAGACCCATAAGAATGACTTGAATTGCTTGATCATCTACATCGAGTTGTTTTGATTCAGCTTCAGTTAATTCTCCATCCGTTTACTCATAGGTAGACGCAGCCACTGGGTTAGCAGCATTCGTCGGATCCCCAGGTATAACAATTGTTCTTCTAACATACGGACCGTCTTGAGTCGATTTAACGATCAACTTTCCCAGAGGTTTACATTTTGCATAACGAAGAAGACGACTAACCCATGTAGTATAATTCTCCTTGGTAAGCATGGGTGGACGATTCTCAGTACCCGCAACATAAATATCTTGTTGAGACGTCATCGTAAGAGTCGTGTGTAAAACAGGATCTCGATTCGTAGAGAGCAGGATTAAAAGTGTTGTAGTACAAAAACCCTAAAAAAGAGTAAATCCCCTAATAATGTAAGCTCGAGAAATCAAACATTCTTCAATCCTATCGCAATGTTCAAACCGATCGCAATGTCTTCAAACCGATCGCAATGTTCAAACAGTATCACAATTTCTCAAATCCTATCGGAATGTGAAAACCTATCGCAATCCAAACCTATCGCAATGACCTACCCTATCGCAATGTCTCAAATGATGCGATCGCAATGTCGATCGGAATACGATCACAATCTGGATCGGATTACGATCGCAATCTGGATCGGAATACGATCGCAATCTGGATCGGAATATGATCGCAATATACCAAAATTATCGATCGCAATACCTATCGGAATACGGATCGGAATGTCACAAAGATGTGGGATAGAAATACCGATCGGAATATGAATCTATAACAATACCGATCGGATTATAAAGCTATCGCAATACCGATCGGAATATGAAGCTATCGCAATACCGATCGAAATCCACGTCGCAATCCAAAACCCTAAGCTATTATGATGGAAGCCATCACAATACGAGATACAATTCCGAAAATTATGATAGAAAAATGAGATTTTGCTAAGAAAGAATCGTGATTGGAACCAATCCAACGCACCCAAATCTCTACTACACCTAAGTAGAAGATATAAGGAACACTTGAAGTAACAAAAACACGAAAAAATTGGATCTTGGGATTAATTTGATCTAAAACTCACGAATTTCAAGAAAACAAGGACAACACCAAAAAGCTATCCACGAATGTCACACCCCACCATGGCGGAATATGGGGCGCGACGTATGGATATCATCACAACATGGCATGTCTATAGAGATAACTAAATGAAATAAGAAATGTCATAAAATGGTGACACAAATGTCATGACAATATCTCAACAATGCGGGAGTCTAGTTAAGTAGGTAACAGTCCTACCTCTTACCCAAGACAAACAAATAACACCAACAAAACAACATATAGGTTCATAGCATCACTTATTGAAACAAATAGAAAAATAAACTAAGAAGGAACGGGGATCTCCTTCTAAATGCATTCCTACGCGACTCCAAACCTAGCCACATATGTTCTCACGCTTAACCACCTTATCACCTGAAAGAGACACTAAAACACGTCAACATAAAGTTGGTGAGAGTCATAGGTTTAGACTCCAACGCCAAAACAAACCATAAGCTGTGAACAATAACCAAATTTACGAACATATGGACAATGTGATACAAACATGCATTAACAACTATTATTCAAGATTAAACTAACCAAACCAAATCCAAGGCTCCCAGCCTTACCAAACACCATGGTCCCATAGGCGCCCATACACCTTTGTACCAATCCCAAGGCCCCGCCTTGTCATTATCCATTGGTCCCATAGATGCTCACACATCTATGTACCTCCCCAAGGCCCCGTCTTGTCAACATCCCCTTGGTACCAAGTCAAAACATAAAACAATCATGAATCAACTAGCAGTTAATCACATAAGTATGCACAAGTCCATCACCAAACACAAAACATTCACAACATAATTTATAAAAACAAGACAGTGTCTCTCCCATCCCATCTGGAAGTCAAAATTATTAGTAGACATGGGACTATGAAACTCACCTGATTGAGATTCTCCAAAAATCCATGCACTAGCAAAAAGCTAACAAACAAAAGCACACAATCAAAACATGAACCAAACACTAAGATGGCTCATCAAACTATGATGGACATCTAACCTTCTCCCACAAATATACCTCATTTATATGCTCTAACATCTCATTACATCCCTCTATAAAGCCCTTAACTTAGTTTACTCCATAACGCGTCTCGTTAATATTTTACCCAAAACAGTCCCAGTTTTTAGGTCTCCAAACTATAAGACAAACGCCCACCTAAACATACCCATGATCTCTGTAAAGGGAATACTTATGCCTTTACATATGTTAGCTAACTCCTCCCTTTTGCTCCAACCTTAAAGCTACTGTTAAGGCCCCGATATATGTATATATATTTTCGTCTATCCAGATTTTACCGATTTTGAATGTATGAAAAGTTTGTTATGACCAGAGGGTCTTCTACTATCTCAATTGATTAGCCCTATTCTAGATATCTTATATAATATATAAACTAACCCTCATGTTCGTTTGAAGGTCCAATTGTACTCCTAAGTGCCCTAACCATCTTGAAATATTAATTAAAAACCCGCTGACCCAGAAACTGTTTTGACCTCCGACTGTTGTAACCTGTTATTGACCCACTTCCCGACCTCCAATTTAGTTCTCGTTTCTTGATTTAGAAAGCCAACTCAATTACCTTTCCATGGGTACCTGGATCGCATCATGAATGTTCCTAGAACTCTAGATATGATCAGAACAAAGACCCAAAATTTCTGCCCAGTTTTTAAAAACGGGTTTAACATAATTAACCAAATTAATTACCCTCATCATGTCTAATCATAAGCCCTAATTATTCTAATCATTGTTAATCATAAAAACTCAGGTTTTTAATTTAGAATAAACCCTAAATCCATCATACATTGATTATAAAAACATCAAAACCAATTAAATTGAAAAGGGATTTGAAGGTTTTACCTTAAGATTAATAGAAACCAAGATTTTTATGAAAATCCTAAAATCCATTGATGAACCATCGTGTTTTTTGTTTTCTCCAGGGATTATGATGTGTTTTGGTTTAATTAAAACATTATATGGTTAAACAAAAGAATCCTAACCCAATTATAAAAGCCTTGTTTCCTTTTTTATTTTTTTTCCTATTTCTTCTCATTTTCTTGCGTCCAAAACCGACCATCACCCCCTTAATTTTTGTTTTTTTGAATTTTACTATTAATTAATATCTTATTAATATTACCTTAATTTTCCTTATTTTATTTCAGCTCCTAAAGCCTCCAAAACCTCAAAACCGTAAAACTAGTCAGTTTTTACGCGAATACCGTAAAAGACGTAAAATATACAGTTTTAAAAAAAATCTTAAATTTTGAAATAAACTTTATAACTAAGTCCTAAATGACTTAAAACCATCCCGAAAAATACTCACATGACTAAACACCTTACCCGAGACCTCTAAATGCTAAACCCTAAACCGTAAAAATACGATTTTCTATAATACATATACGTATACGTAAAACCACCAAATAACACCATCTCATTTCATAGTCACAACATTGTGAGCTCATGAACATGAAATAACCGTTCCTCGATTTACTTATGAGTACTTTATACTCATATACGATATCCACACCAACCTCGTTCACTCAAAATAAACATGTAAACACGCTAATCATATAGTCACACATACATTAACCTAAAAATAGGACCAAGTGACGAACCTCAAAATCACGGTTGTCACATCACTCCTTCCTAATAGAAATATCGTCCCGAGATTTACTCCTTAGGATCGTCATTATCAAACAGCTGAGGATACTTATTCCTCATAAACTCTTCCCGTTCCCACGTGAACTCCAGTCCACGTTTTGAATTCCACCTAACCTTAACTAACAGTATTATTGGGAATAAATTAAGGCCATATCACTTGAGCGCTGACAAGAGTAAAACAAGCGTTGACAGGAGCAAAACAAGCGCTGACAGCTCAAGTGTTGACAAGACAAAGTCAAGCGTTGATACATTGAAGACAAGCACTGATGGGAAGATATACTCTACGCGTTTATTGTATTTTAGATTACTTCTAGTAAAGATAGGAACAACAATGTATTTTCTATATTTATCTTTACCTAGAATAGCTGATACGTAGATTATTGTATAAGGCTTCTTATGTCTATAAAAGAAGACCTTTAGGTTAATGTTTCATATAAGTTTTCGTTTGTAAACTACTTTCATTGTAAGCAAGTTTGATATCATTAATCAAAGTGAAAGTTTGTTTATATCATTGTGTGTTCTTGTTTAAGTGTTAATTCCGCATAACACTTAGATTATCATAAGCATATACAAAGGTTTCTCTAAGTGTATTACTTGATCTAATCTCGTATACATAAAGCTAAATCGATCTAAGTTTGGGATCAACAAGTGGTATTAGAGCTTGTTGAGGAACTTTTGATCTTAAAGAACATAAGAACCCTAAAAATCACTAAAACCCTAATTTTCTCAAAAACCCCAACAACATCATGTCTGAAACAATAACCTCCTCCTCCTCACCTTTACCAAACATCAAGATTCCCATGCTTGATGCAACCAACTTTGAATTGTGGAAATTCAATTTTGAACAATATCTAGGGATCTGTGACTACACACTCTGGGAGATCATTGAATATGGAAACACATTCGATAAAGCCCAAAAGATTGCTGATGCTATTGCTCAAAGATCAGTTGTTGCTGGATGTTCTGAAGAGGATAAGAAAGAAAAACCTGAAGATGGTAGAGTTGTGGCTGCTGAAGACATAGCAAAGAAAAGGGTTGACATGAAAACCCTAAATATTCTGAAACTCTCGTTGGGACAAGAGAACCAGCATAAATATAGAGGTTATGATTCTGCTAAGTAGCTTTGGGCAGCTCTTGAAGTTGCATATGGTGGTAATGCAGATACTAGGGAAGAAAAGAAGAAACAACTTATGCATGATTATGCTGTTTTCAAAGCTCAACCCAATGAGAAGCTGAGCAGTGTGAGAAGTAGATTGCTTGACATTACAAGCAAATTGTCCTTCATGGGGACACAAGTTGGTGATGTTGACATCAATGCGACTTTTCTTAAAAGTCTTGGTGAGGCGTGGAAGATTGAGGCAAGATCCATTCTTGCCAATAATACCTACAAAAGTTCCACGTTTGATGACATCTACAATAAACTAAGGCTGTTGGAAGATGAAACTCTTTTAGAGCATGGAAGCAAGTCCTCCAACAGTAACATGGCCTTCTTTTCTCATATTGAAGGTCAATTCAATCAGAAGGACTCTTACATGCATCCAGTTACTGGATCATCATGTGTCAGCGCTAGAACAAGTCCTGTCAACGTCTCCTTTTCAGACGCTGACACATTCAAAAGTGACTCCCCAAGAGTTAAACCTGCTAGTTTGGATTTGGATACTGTATGTGCTTATATTGCTTCTTTGCCCAATGGTTCAGTGATTACATATGAGGACCTTGAGCAGATAAGTGATGAGCACTTGGAAGAGATGGACATTAAGTGGAACATGGCTCTTGCTAGTATAAGAGCAAATAGGTGGAACAGAAGGTTTAAGAAGAAGATGACCTTCAATGCAAAGGACACAGCTGGATTTGATAAATCCAAAGTTGAATGCTACAACTGTCATCGTATGGGGCACTTCATGAGGGAATGCAGATCTCCTAGAAGATCTGATGCTGGTAAACCCTCAAGTCAGGTTGTTAAAGCTCAGGATTCCAAAGCCATGGTTGCAGTTCAAGGAATTTATGGTATGGGATGGGTTTGGAGATATCTGGCTAAGAATGTTGAAGAGGATAAATTTTTGGTTGCTGAGGTTGAAGAAGAAGAGCATGTTGAATATGCTCTCATGGCACACTCCTCCTCTTCATCTGATAATAAGGTATACAATGATGCTTTTTGTAGTAAAGGTTGTAGGTTAAACAATGAGAAGCTTAACAAAGAGGTGTTAAGACTATTAAGTGATGTGAGTACTGAAAAGTACAAACTGTCTAATTACCAACTAGCTCTCACTCAAACTGAGAAAACAGTTTCTGAATACAAGAAGATGGAATTTGACTTAAAAGATAAAATAAATATTTTAAAACATGAGTTAAATGCTAGTATGGATATTAGAAACATCATGGAAAGGGTTAATGGTGAGTTACAGGCTAAATTAGATGAGGCCATTAAGAATAAGGATAATGTTGGCCTTAAAATTCAAAGATTTGATAGAGCCACTCAAACCCTAGGAGACTGTGTGGGTAAATAAAGGGATCCTAAGGACATGACTGGGATTGGGATGAATGATTACTCTTTGGTTCCACCACCAGCTGGTGACTTCTATGGTGTCCAACAAAAGGACCTATCTTGGACTGGTTTGCTAGAATTCCAAGAGGAGGAATTCATTCCTCCACCAAGAGTTGTCACTCCAGTTGAAGAGTACCAACAAAAGTTGACTGACCTGAATGAATGGAAGAAAGCTAACCCTACTTTGTTTGTTAAGGGTGGTTACTATGTGAAAGTCCAAATGAGTCAACACCCATTAAGGTTACTAACCCAATCACTGGTAAAGCTGTTGACCTAGGCTCAAACACTGATAGAAAACCTAGCATTAAATATACAGAGATGTATGGGAATACTAGGTCACCCAAGAGCCAAGTTAGCAATAATGGAACAGTCTTCTTCTCTTCTAGACCTAAGCCTGTGTCTAGAAAAGCTTGTTACACTTGTGGTAGATTTTCACACTTGGCTTACAAGTGTGTCAACGCTCCCAAAGCCAGCGCTGACAGGAACAATTTCAGCGCTGACAGGAACAAAGTCAACGTTGTTAGGAAGTCAAACGTTGTCAGACCCAAACCTTGTGTGCAGCAAAGTCCACAAGTGATTAGACCTGCCCCATTCTTCACTAGAGGGTCTAACACTCAAGGACAAAGACGATTTCAAAAGACAAACACTTGGTCTAATAGGCAATGGGTTTCTATAGCAAACCCTAGGTTCAACGCTGACAAGGTTAATTTCAGCATTGACAAGACCAATTCCAACGCTGACAGAAACGTGACCAGACCTAAATATTTGCAACCACAGGGTAAGGGATCCAAAGCTTCTTCAAGCCTAAAATGGAGACCCAAGAAAGATCAAAACCCTAATGATAATGGCATTTCAATGACCTGCAACAGATTTAATTACATTTCAAAGGTCATTACAAAACCAATTGGGGTTAACTGGGTATTTCATCCTAAGAAGGATGAAAATGGGGTTGTTATGAGAACTAAGTCTGTTCTTATTGAACAACCTGATGAATCCAAGTCTTTTAAGGCTTGGGTTCCCAAAGAAAACTAATTTGTTTTCTTTATGTGCAAGGCATTCAAAAATAGGTCAATGATTATGGATATTGGGATAGTGGATGCTCAAGGCACATGACATGGAAGGAAGATTACTTAACTAACTTCACTCCCATTAAGGATGGTGATAAGGTTTACTTTGGAGGAGGATATGGTACTATCACAGGCAAAGAAACCCTTCTCACCAAGAATTTGCGTTTTGAAAACGTATTTTTGGTAAAAGAACTTGATTACAATCTTTTTAGTGTATCACAAGTTTGTGATAACAAAAATAAAGTTCTATTTACTGATACTGAGTGTTTGGTGTTAAGCAAGGATTATAAGATCCCCGATGAGAGATATATTGAGTATAGAACACCTAGGCATAAAGACATATATAATGTAAATCTAAATGGGATTAGAATGAATAATAATATGTCTTGTTTTTATGCTAAAGCCTCAGTAGATGAGAGTAATTTATGGCACAGGAGACTAGGGCACATAAATTTTAAGAATATAAATAGGCTTGTGAGACTTGGATTGGTTGATGGTTTGACTGAGAAGGCCTTCCACAATGACCACTATTGTGTTGCATGTCTTAAAGGCAAGCAACACAAGGTCTCATTCAAGTCCAAACAGGTGCATACTAGTTCTAGACCTCTTCATATGCTACACATGGACCTCTTTGGTCCAACTAATATAGAAAGTTTGAATGGTAAGTCATATTGCTTTGTCATTACAGATGACTTCTCTAGGTTTACTTGGACATTCATTCTAGCTATGAAGAGTGACACAACTGATATTCTTATTGATTTTATCACTCAAATTGAGAAGAGGTATGGCAATGAAGTTAAAATGCTTAGGAGTGATAATGGTGGTGAATTTAGGAATAAGAAGCTAGATGATTTATGTGCCAGGAAAGGAATTACTAGGCAATTTAGTATTGCTAGAACCCCACAGCAAAATGGGGTTGCTGAGAGGAAAAATAGAACCCTAATTGAAGCAGCCAGAACAATGTTGGCTGATGCTCATTTTCCTATAGCCTTTTGGGCTGAGGCTGTTAATATAGCTTGTTATGTTCAAAATAGAGCATTGGTTAACAAAATTCAGAACAAAACACCTTATGAGTTACTTTGGGGAAGAAAACCTAATATTGGTTTTCTTAGACCTTTTGGTTGTCATGTAGTAGTTTTAGATACTAGTGATGCCTTAGGGAAATTTAGTGCAAAAGGTGATGAGGGCTACTTCATGGGGTATTCAGTGCAGAGCAAGGGATATAGGGTTTATCTTAAAGAAAAAAACGTATACTTGAAAGAGTACATGTTAGGTTTTTAGAAAATAAACCTAGTGATCCTGAAAGTGGTCCTAATTGGTTGTTTGACTTGGAACCTTTATCTAGAACTTTAAATTATATGCATGTCACTAATCCAGACATTGTGAAGGTAACTTCAAATGTTGTGGAGGAAACAATTGTTGATGTTTCAGGTACACAGGTTCATGAAAAGGTTGGATCACAAGCAGAAAAGACATTTCCTATTCAAGAATATGTCACAATTCCCATTTGGACAAATGCTTTTGTTGCTGCTGCTGCTGTTGGTAAAGATAATGGTGGTCTCCAAGTATCACCAGATACAAACATGCATGGTCCTTCAGGCGCTGACAAAGTCAAATCTAGCACTGACAAGACCAATTCAGACGTTGATGGTTCAGACGTTGACAACAACAGTTCAAGCGTTGTTAGCCCAAGCGCTGACAAACAAGGTTCAAGCGTTGACAACACTTCTGCACATCTTTTCTCTTCCATTTTTAAACAAGGTGAACCTTCTAATATATATGAAGAGGTTCATCCTCATGTTGATGAAAGAGAGTCTGATGAAGAAGATATTGGCAACATGGAGAATGAGGTTGAGGACACCAGACTTTTTGAAGCAGGAGTTCTCACTTCCACTATGAAGAATCACCCCACTTCTCAAATCATTGGTGATATTATGACTCCAGTTCAGACTAGAAGATCTCATCAAGGTCTTGGTGGGTTTATTGCCAATATACACAAGAAGGTTGATACCCCTCTTGTGCAAGCATGTTTGTTTGCCTGTTTTCTGTCACAACAGGAACCCAAGAAAATATTTGATGCTCTCAAAGAACCAAGTTGGGTGGAAGCAATGCAGGATGAGCTTCACCAATTTGCAATTCAGGATGTTTGGGAGCTGGTTGATTGTCCCAGATATGTCAGACCTATTGGGACAAGATGGGTTCTAAGGAACAAGAGAGATGAAAGAGGTATTGTGGTCAGAAACAAGGCAAGGTTAATCTTTGCACCAGTTGCAAGGATTGAAGCTATAAGGATATTTCTAGCCTATGCATCCTGCATGGGCTTCATTGTCTATCAAATGGATTTCAAGAGTGCATTCCTCTATGGAACTATTGTTGAGGAGGTATATGTGATGTAGCCTGCTGGTTTTGAGGATCCAGAGAATCCATATAAAGTGTATAGAGTCAAGAAGGCTATGTATGGACTTCATCAAGCCCCAAGAGCATGGTATGGTACTTTGTTTACCTATTTGGTGGACAATGGTTTCAAGAGGGGCACCATAGATCAGACACTATTTACAAAGAAGAAAGGCAAGGATGTGTTGCTTGTCCAGGTCTATGTTGATGATATCATTTTTGGGTCTACTGATCCAAAGATGAGTGAGGATTTCTCCAAACTTATGACAGACAAATTCAAGATGAGTGCTATGGGGGAGATGAACTTCTTTCTTGGTTTACAAGTTCAGCAGAAAGAAGATGGTATCTTCATCTCCCAAGATAAATATGTGGCTGAGATCTTGAAGAAGTTTGGCTTTTCTCCACATGAAAAGAGGGCTACTACTCCTATGGATAGAGAACACCCTTGGGGAAAGATTGGAGATGGGAAAGATGTTGATGTCAGGCACTATAGATCCATGATTGGATCCTTGATGTATCTTACAGCCTCCAGACCTGACATCATGTTTGCTGTGTGTGCTTGTGCATGCCATCAAATGACTCCCAAAGAATGTCACCTTTATGCTGTGAAGAGGATCTTTAGGTACCTAAGATGCTATCCTGGTCTTGGTTTGTGGTACCCAAAGGATTCACCATTGGAGCTGATTGCATATTCAGATAGTGATTATGGAGGTGATAAATTTGATAGGAAATCCACAACTGGTGGATGTCAGTTTCTTGGGAGCAGGTTGATATCTTGGCAGTGCAAGAAACAAACAGTGGTGGCTAATTCTACAACTGAAGCTGAGTATGTGGCTGCAGATGCTTTTTGTAGACAAGTTTTGTGGATTCAGAACCAGCTGTTGGACTATGGGTATAATTTTATGCATACCAAGATATTTGTTGACAATAACAGCACTTTATGCATGATTAAGAATCATGTATATCATTCTAAAACTAAACACATAGAAATTAGACACCATTTTATAAGAGATTGCTTTGAAAAAGGTTTAATACAACCAGATAGGGTTGACACTGAGGAAAATGTGTCAGATTTACTAACTAAACCTTTTGATGCTGGGAGGTTTCAATACTTGGTAACAAGTATTGGAATGGTCAATCTCACATAATATGTGTTTTGGAGTCTTTTTGTACAAGTATGTACAGGATGATGCATTGTTATTGATCTAATGAGGCTTTAGATTTTCCACTATATTTTTCTAAAACTGACAAAGGTTGCTTGAACACTGATAAGTGTTTTTGTAACGTTGTCAGCAATATAATTGTCTAACGTTGACAAAGCTTCCTTCAACGCTGTCATGTGTTATCGGGGCATTGTCAGCAACAATGTTAGTTTTGTGGTTTTCAATCTAAATGTGCAGATGGTGTTAGCAGTATACCATTGGATACAGAGTTGCTTATGGATCAATGGAGAAGCATTTGGACAAGTTTTTATTTATGGATGATGGTTGGAATTTTAAATTCCTATCTTGACATAAATTTTTATGTTCATGAATATTTTTGGCAAACTTATGTATCATAGTTTAAGGGAGGTTTTAAGAACCTTTAGGATGTTTGGGTATCCATATGATACTCTTATCACAATTCTAGATTGTGTCCACAGGTGAGTATGAGTTAGTTTTACTAAATCATGAGGCACTGTAGCATGCAAAGTTGATATACTATGCATGCTGCCAAGACATTTTTGGCCTAGAATTGGTTGTGGTCTGTTGGGAGTCTTGGGAATAATTTTGTTATGGGATTTACCTGGGAGTAACAAGGAATTTTGTAAGGTAACTTGGTTGTTAAGAGTTTTGGTTAGCAAGGGACACTAGAGGACTGTTATGTCTATCTTGCTTAAGCAAGTGTGCATAACTGGACAGTGCTTGCCGCCCTATAATAATTATCAGCTTTTTGGTTATTTTCTCTAGGATAAATTACTTTGTTAAGGTCATTTTTCATTTTTAATCATTTTTATTTTTGACGCTGACAAGTATATTTCCAAGCGTTGTTGTGACCAAATTAGACGCTGACATGGCTATAGGCAAACGTTGACAAGATTATAGCCGTTGGGCGTTGATAGGTTATTTTTGACCGTTGACACTCAATGGGTCCTACCCAGTTGTTCTTTTTGACATATTTTTAGGCCGTAATTTTGGGAGTTGATAGCCTTCATTTAATGAATGAGATAAACTTATACTTTTTCAATATTTTCATGATTGTTGTTTTGAAAATACTTGCCTATTTTTGGGCCAATCACATGCATTTTCTTCTCCTATAAATTTGGCTCCTATTTTTAAACAGGGTATCTATACTTCTTGTCTAACACAATTTTCTCTTATCAACTTCATCTTTCTCAATCAAATTTAACAGCTTTCAACAATGGCACCAAAGTTTAAACCATCAGAATTGGAATTGGGGTTCAGAACTCAACACAACATGATCGCGTATCTTGAAGCTGATGATGCTCTGTTTCCTCAATACACACAAATGGTGGCGTATTTGAACGCATCTCCTCTTAGGTATGCTCTTTCTCATGCACCACTCATTCCAGTCACACATATTAAACAGTTTTGGAACATTGTCCGTTCCTCAACAGTTAATAGAGTGACTACATTGACTTCTATTGTTCATGGGAGACCTTGGGTGGTTACTGAGGCTTTGGTACGCCAAGCCTTGCATCTTGATGATGCTGATGGTATAGCCACCCTTCCCATTAATGAAATAGAACAAGGGCTAAGGGCTTTGAGATATCCTTTTCCTGATGAAGGTACTCTAAACAAGTATCATAAACAGGAGCTTCCCCCAGCCTGGAAGTACCTCATCCATGTCCTCCTACAATGTTTGAGTCCCAAATGCACTACATACAATGAGATCAATAGATCTATTGCAAGTGCTATTGTGTGCATTACAACATGGCAAAAATTTAATTATTCTAAAATGATTTTTGAGGGCATGTGTAAAAACAAGGGGAACAAAATGACTTTAGCTTATCCCCGATTTTTGCAAATGGTTTTTGATGTTCAAGGATACTTCACAAGGGATCATAATGATTTTTATGAGATCCCTATGCAAAAGAAAGCTATTTTAATGAAGATGAACTCACCACCCCATCGTGACCTACCCTTAACCAAAGCTATGCTTGCTGTCATTGCAGCAGCTCAACCCCAACCTGACCCCCAACCACAAATTGACCCAATACCTGAACCATTACCTTCACCTGAACATATGCAAATTGACCAAGAACCCTTCAACGCTGACACATTAAATGTTGGCGTTGATGTGCTTATTTCCAACGTTGACACACAACCTTCACAAACCCAAACACCCCTTAACCAACCCACATCCACCCACTCTTCCACACCATCTTCTACACCCCCTGAATATAGGTTGATGAAACGCCAAAGGACTACTGGAGTGGTCTCCTCTGGTGGTCCTAGCCATGTAGCAGAGAGAACCACCACCACAAGTGTGGCTGGTGATATGGATGAGGCTGGGACTATTGGTTCTGGCTTAGATGCTGGCCAAGGCAGTCCCACCATCATTAAGTCCTCATCCATGCCCAATGAATCTGACTTGGGAGGTCAAATCCCCATTTTAGAAGAGGGCAGACTGGAACCAATGACTCTTATGGAATTGACGGCAGTCTGCATAAGCTTGCACAAGCAAAATGCAGACTTAGTACAAGTTGTCAGCTCACAAGGCCTTGAAATCAAGCAATTGAGGGAGAGGATTGTTGTTTTGGAGACTGCAAGTGCAAGGAGAGGTATGGAGGCATCTTCCAAAGGGGAGGAAGATCCAATAAATCTGAGTGATAAGGGCAGCCATGATGGTCAATCTTTGGATGTTGCTGAGGCCCTTACAACATTGAAGAAACAAACAGGTTTTGATACGTCCGTAGTTTCTCCTACCAACTTGAATTTATCATTTACAGCCATGATGGAGGAGATTGCAAAAGGCGCTGAGACAGGAAATTTGGGCGTTGACAAGGAGAATTTGGACGCTGACAGAAGAATTTTGGGCGCTGACACAGCTAAATTGGGCGTTGACAGACCTGCACATGAGGGTGATGTATCCCAGTCATCATCCATCATCAAGGAGGTTTCTTCACAGGTATCACCATCTACCTTACCAACAATTGCACCATTAGATAAGGGTAAGGGTATTATGGTAGAAGAGAGTGTTCCAAAGGATGCATCTCAAGTTGAGTTTGATAGAAGATTGGCTGCACAGATCATGGAACAAGATAGAAAGGAGGTGAAAGAGTTACCATTTATTGTTACTTCAGAAGAAGGAAGTGATTGAGCTAGCTCAGACTCAAGTATTATGATTATAGAACCAGAAAGACTTGAGTATGGAGAAGAGTTGGCCAAGGAGAAATTGAGAGAATTGAAATTGCAGGTTGACTTTGACATGCCAGAGGTGGTTCAAATGTACAATGCTTGGGAAGAAAGATGTATAGAGAATCCACACTTTACCACTTCAGATCAGATATGGGGTTTGGAGATTCTCCTCAGAGTTCAGAAGGATTGCCAAGTAATTTTGAAACACAAGGCAAGTAATATTCTCTCAGAGTTGAAAAGGGATAGAAGGGAGCTATACTGCATGTTGCTCAGATGTCATGGAGTAGGATGGACTTATCAGAAGTTGAGGGCATTGACATTTGATGAGTTGGAATGCAAGGCTTATCCCATTTGGGTGAGAGTGTAGGAAGCAAACACTCTCAGACTTCTTTCTGATGAAAGGAAAGAAGAACTTGTAGAAGAAATGGAACTCAAGAAAGCTATGTTTGTTCCCAGACCAGTGAAAAAGGGAGTTTCTGTTGAGTTTCCCAAAGATATGGATCCATTGTATCCAAGTGAAGCTATCATAAGAAAGAGCCTCAAGCTCTCACCATTAGAAGCTTCAGACATGGTCCAAGTGTTACCTCTAGATTCCAGGAATCCAATTGTGAGCTATGAAGAAGATGAATGTGGATTTTGGAAGATTGGCAGATATGGAAAAGAGGTACACACTTTCACCACTCTCATATCTTTGTTTGCAAGTTGTGATAGAGAAGACTTGGTAGACCTATGGAGGTTGCTAGAGACCAAGTATGAGGCTGAAGCACCAACTTCAGCTAATGGAATAAAATTGTGGTCCACATTCAAGAGAATGTGTGGACCAAAAGATGAGGATCCTGCTATTTAGAAGGATCTTGAAGATGACCTCAGTGGTCTTCAATGGAGATTATATTCAGCTGCTGGTGTTTACCATTTGGTTCTACAAAGTTTGCTGAGTATCTACTTGTGGATGGTCAGTATTTCATATCCAAGGCTATCTTGGAGAAGATGAAGAACACTCAGCTGGAGATTGACTATTCAAGTGATGTGGCAAAGGACTTGATCAGATTTATTTATTACCAATATGAGAAGGTTTGTAAGATTCCTCCTAGTCCTTAATGTTTATTCAGAAACTTGATCATAAGAGTGGATATCAAGTTTAGGGGAGGATTGTTGGGAATAAATTAAGGCCAGATCACTTGAGCGCTGATAAGAGTAAAACAAGCGTTGAAAGGAGCAAAACAAGCGCTGACAGCTCAAGCGTTGACAAGACAAAGTCAAGCATTGATACATTGAAGACAAACACTGATGGGAAGATATACTCTACGCGTTTATTGTATTTTAGATTACTTCTAGTAAAGATAGGAACAACAATGTATTTTCTATATTTATCTTTACCTAGAATAGCTGATACGTAGATTATTGTACAAGGCTTCTTATGTCTATAAAAGAAGACCTTTAGGTTAATGTTTCATATAAGTTTTTGTTTGTAAACTACTTTCATTGTAAGCAAGTTTGATATCATTAATCAAAGTGAAAGTTTGTTTATATCATTGTGTGTTCTTGTTTAAGTGTTAATTCCGCATAACACTTAGATTATCATAAGCATATACAAAGGTTTCTCTAAGTGTATTACTTGATCTTATCTCGTATACATAAAGCTAAATCGATCTAAGTTTGGGATCAAAAGGTATATTACCCTTTCCAACGTCTTAGCTTCACGACCCAAAATCTCTACCGGCTCTTCGATGAAACGAAGACTCGTATCGATACTAATATCATCTAACGGTACTTGCAAGTCAGTTCTTGCTAAGCCTTTCCTCAAGTTTGATACATGAAATACGTCATGCACACTACTCAATTCCTCCGGTAATCTCAACCTATACACCACTACCCCAATCCTCTCAAGGATTTCAAATGGACCCACAAATCTAGGTGCTAACTTCCTTTTTCTTCCCAAACCGCATCACCCCTTTCCATGGTGAAACCTTCAGCATAACTTT
Organism: Glebionis coronaria; assembly: GCA_025667525.1. NCBI lineage: Eukaryota > Viridiplantae > Streptophyta > Magnoliopsida > Asterales > Asteraceae > Glebionis > Glebionis coronaria. The sequence continues at coordinate 601,065,210 of CM046878.1, read as the reverse complement.
ATCTCAAATCTCAACGGCTTACGCCTCTTGTCCGCATAGCTCTCTTGTCGGTTCTTTGCTATTTTCAACCTCTACTTAAGCACTGCTATCACCTCCATAGTTTTTTCCGATCCACCTCCGGTCTAATACGTTGGCCGCCTCTAACTTCATCCCACTGTAACGGTGATCCACCTCATCTCCTATGAATTAACTCCAACAATTTCTACTACAATTCCTATCACCAGACTTAATGGCTTCTATCCTCTACGGATTTTCCATCATTCAGAAGTTCTCCCAACCTTTATCACATCCAGTGGTATATGCAGGATTGCATAACCAAAAGCTTCCCATAACATTCACATGAAACATGTCATAACCACCACCTCATCCTTGCTTTCCCATGCTTGGAACCATGTAACTAACAATCCTTCATACTAACAGGTGCTACACCTTTTCTCTAGGTGAACATTCCATTGTTCGTGACTACTAACCTCTTGCTATAACGGTTTTCCCTTCAATATCACCCTACTATCTTCACAACCTCTTGCTCCCTCGAATCATTCTTCCTCCATACTACTTTTCGCTTGTCTCTCCACAATCTTAATTTCCATACCATCTTATATCCCGTCTTCAGCTTATAATTTAGGTGTTTCCTCCTTCATTCCTTACATCCTCATCAATGGGGAATATGCCCCTCTCACCGGTGACTCTCTCTTTGTAGGAGAATTCTTCCTAATATAATGTGTTCTCCAACTATCTCCAAATCCCACGCCAATGCTCTAGGCGTCTTTCTCAATTACCCCTATAGTATGCTCATACCAAACATTAGTCTATCAACGGTATACTACGCTTGCTTCCCATCGTTTCTCCCCTTTCCATAATCCTTTATAAGGCATTCCATACCTATTAGGTTAACTTTTACACAAAACCCTCTATTCCATCACATCCGTACGCAATCCTTCCAACTTCTCAACTACGTGACTTCTCATTCCTCTTGAAATATTAGATGAATTTGTCAGTCTATCGACTATCACCCAACTCTCATCGTACTTATTCCTCCACCCCATTATGTATCCCTTTCACCAACTTCGACCTTACATCACCCTTTCTAAGCTACTCTTATCTATGTAGGAAGTATAGTCTACGTCCCTTTTCTCCATATGATTATCCAAGCCACGCAACATACATGTTGACGCGTTCTCTGCTTTAGACAACTCAACTCGTGCAACCTACATCCTTCATCCAAACCACCCTAATACGTAATCCATATAGTTCAAGTTCGTCTCAACTTCACTTCGTTCTTCTTATTCCATGTCTCATCAACCATGCTTGCCTTTCCCAGATGGTACATGGCCTTGCAATTTTCTTTTGTCACTTAACTCCACCCATCACCTTTTCCAAATGTTCACTCAAGATGATTAAATATGTGTTGGAGACGTTCATGATCTGTATTTATCATTCTCTACGTCTCGTACCCCAAATGCCTCTAGCATTCTAGGCAGATATAACAATCCAGCTCCACTAGCTAAGTCTATATAGTTCTTCCAAATATTCAGTTCCCACAAGGTATAATCAACCGTCTTTCTTTGTCGTTCTCGTATACATCCAAATCCTTGCTCCACGTATTCGTCATGCTTCGCGAATTCATCCAGTCCTTCCGATAATTCCAAGATCTGCTCATTTTCCAATCCACCTCTTCAGCCTCCAAAACGCTTCCTCACCCTTCTTCACTTTGCCCCTTGCTGGTTCCACGATATGCCATCATCTCTGACTACTCGTCCTGGCCAACTTAATCCTAAAACTCACACTTGAAAATCTCACGTATAATTCCCTTTCCTAACAACTCCAAAACCAACTCATAATTCGCCTCACTCTCCTTCTTAGATTTGAGTAAATCAAGATGTCGTCGATGCTCCTGATGACAACTCGTTTATACACGTTCATGCACACTCGGTTCATTGACTCCATGAAAACCGCTAGTGCTTTGGCGAAGCCAAATGCATAACCGTAAACCCAAAGCATTCATACAACATCCTTAGCAGTTTCAACTACGTCCTCCTTGCACCCTCTCTTAGCGGTAATACAAATAAATTCCTACCTCGTTCTACTTGCAAAATTCTACACGCATTTTTAAAGACCAATACTTCCTCTCATCAGACCATTCAACCACTTTCCATATCTAATCTACTACTAAGCAACTCAACTTTTATCTTGCATTCCTTGCAATTTCTAACAACTCTTGTTTTTAAATCATTTCATCAACAATTTGCCTTGGAAGGGCACCAACTACAACTCCTCTCACTCCTCCTACTTGCTCTATTTATGGTTCTACCTCACAGTAATAGGCAAACCTACCAAATCTCAGGAAATTTTCGGAAAACTTACATGTCTTACGAACAATCATAAATACCTTTGAGGTATTATATCCCCTTCCAACACTCTCTATGGCACGTTACTTGTGTCAATATCCATACATTACACATATATCTATTCATCTCCCTTGGCACTCGTAAGAGACCTCATGACCACATTAGTTCGTCTACGAACTTCTTTCCTCCCCACTAACGGCATTCCGACTGTTCTTTCATGGCCACCTACTTAATCGTGTAGGCGCGACCAAGTCTTTCATATGTCTACCTCAACGCTCCCAAATCAATACGAACCCAAAACTACATCCTGAGTCCACTAGATATGATCAATGAATGAAACCCATGGATAACTAACGAAATTTCACGTGCACGAGTTAAAACAGACCAAAACCACGAAAACTCAAAAGGAAAACTCAAACATGTACCAATTCAAATGACTCATGACAACGAAAAATGATCCAAGAAACACTTAATGGCAACCAGAACATCTTGCGCCCGCGACATATTATTTAAACCGTGCACAAGATCGATTTTTCCAAAAGAATATTTTTCTTTCTACCTCCCCACATCTATGTGACTCAAACAATCTTTAAACAACCCTCTTGACGAACTCAAAACTCAACTCAAAGACTAGGTATCCCGTGCATCCCAAATCATAAAAAAAAACTACCATTCAAAACTCAACCTTGAACCCGACACTTGTACAACAATTTCGACCAGTCTACTGACCTCCCATGACTACACATTCTAAATATTTGAAAAGTACGTTCCGAGTACATAATTTTAGTCTTTTGAATCACCAAAAAAGCTTTAAAAACGAACAAGGTACGACCAACACAATTTTATACTAGTTGTTTTAAAAACTAAAGGATAAACTTAGTGATTAATGCAATCCTTTTAAATGAAAGAAATAATTGTATGTGAAATTTTCATGAACTCAATTTAACCTTGTATAAATAATTATAAATGACGTAATCGGTTAAACTCAGTTATATAAACTATTGTTGTCCCTAATATATGATCTTATAATCACGAATTTATAAGAAAGAAAGGTAGAAATAAGATGAATTTTAGTGAGAGAAAGTAGAGAGAGAAAAGAGAGAGAAATGGTTGGAACTAGGTGAATGTTAGATTGAGAAGTGAGAAATACAAATGAACCAACACCCTTCCTAACATGCTAGGAAGGGTATATATATTCCACCCACATGCGGGCTTCTTTATGGACTATATGGTTTGGGCCGGGCTTTCCTTTTGGGATTTAGTTACTTATCCATGAACTTTAGCCTAAAGTTAAGCCCGTATAACACGACTAATATACTACCTATTACAACGTTTTAAAATACGATACATAATAAACATATGACCAAGCATTCTTGTTTGGCTCAATATTTTGAGGCTAACAATCTCCCCCAATGAGAGGTCATAAACCTTGGTCATTTAGGAAATTTGTAGAGATTACTAATCTCGCCATAAATGAGTCTTGAACGTGTAATCGTAGCCTTGTTCCTTCATGCTGTTATCTTTGAGCCTTTGTCGTTGTCTTTCGACTTTGTCTTTAAGCTTGAGATCTTCAAATCATCCTTGACTTGTCTTTTCCATCTTGCGATCTTGTGTCTTCATCCACATGCTCACACTATTAATTGTTGAATATGTCTTTAGGCATGAGTATGTGGTTTCTGAATCATTGACTTTGCTGTGTACACCGTGACGCCACCTTCTCGAGACAAAACATAGACACTGACTGAATGGCTTTGACATTCGTCCTAAATCGGTAGCGTTTTACCTCCGGTTGGTGAAGACCGTTATACGATATTAAATACCGTACCTGTGATTAGGTAGATTCAATTAAGAATCTCCTTGACAGGGTTTCGCGGCTGTACTAGCCGTTCTCTTTACTCGACCGTCTCAAAGCAAGACTGCAAACATAAAGAGTGAATCAATTGGATAAATATCCGCTTGATTAAAGTCGTCAATTCAAATTACTGGAACAAGTTGTGATTCATAAAGAATCTTACCATTGTTGCTTTCCAGTTGACACAAGTTTGATTCATAAGAATCTCACAAGTCACCTACCGTAGCGCTGTTTGATGTTGATGCTAGAAGGATTTCCATTCGTCACTGTGAATATTAATGAATATCACTCTGAATGTTCTGGCAAGACCATAAAGATATTGCGTAGAAACCTGAAACGAGTTTGAATCAATTCAGAATCAAACCACTGTTGCTTTTCAGTTTTGCACATGTTCAATTCATAAAGAATCTTGCATATGACCTACCGCAGTGCTGTTTGATGTTAACACTGGAAGGATTTCCACTCATCATTGTGAATACTAAGTAGTATCACTCTGAGTGTTCTAGCAATATCACAAGGATATAGCGTAGGACTCTCTTGATCTTCATCCGTGTGTCCTAACAAGATTTGATTGATCTCTTGGCTCTAGACTCGATTTGTGCACTTTTAGTGGTCGGAGGCTGGAGCAGATGCCACCTATTCAATATCAACTATCTCGGAGTGAGAAAGTCAATAGAAGTCATGTTGTTCTCCGTGACAATAAAACTAACTTCTTTTGAGAGAAGCCTGAGTAGCTAGGAAAGGGTTGTGCATACATCACTGGGTCCATGATGAGTTTGTCTTCATGATGAGTTGACCCGGTTTCTGCCTAAGTTGTATGGAGGGCTTCTTTCTTTAGACCCTTTATCCTTACATTTCTTTTTCATTCTTCAACCCCTTCAATGCTTACCAAGACATCATTACTAGCACCTTGTTGTGATTGTTCCAGTGCTAGCATCAGTACTTAGTCGGTATTCTGCTACGTTCACATTCTACTCCATCTTTCCTAAGGACTTCTAATAATCTATTGGATTGTCCCTGGGAAGATCCCTCCGGTTCTGGTTGGATCATAGGACCTAAACCTAACCACCCTTTTGACACCAATAACGTCGTGAATTAAAGATGTTGTGGGTATTTGATCGTAACCATGAAAACCACTTTAAATTCTAACAAAGTGATTAAAAAAACATTTAACACCTTGCTAGTTTTGTCGTTTTAGAAATGCTCCCCCTTCACATGTGCATCGATAATCAAAAGTGTTTCGCACATGTAGGTAAGAGTTAAAGTGCTTGAGTCTTATATTAGATCACATTTTAATCACATTTTCTCCCCTATCTATAATATATAAAATCTTTTGATATTAGAGATACCAAATTTGATTAAAATGTATTTTGAAAAAATAGTCTTGAAATCTCTGGGAGAAAGATGTGTTAATCTTTTGCATGAAGTTAAAATGCTCCCCCTCAAAAATTGATCCAATTGAATTGTCATTGTGAGGATATGATCCACATTTCGCTTTTTGAGGATGGGAGTTGTTGAACACACAATTTTTGAAAGATTTTGAATATCATTGAAAAATTCTTGAAAAAATTGTGTTCAACGCTTTTTGAAAAATCAATTCTTTTTGTCGAAAGGTTTTTCTAAAGCATAAACTTGAGTTCATAGACTTTGAATGTCTTGACGAATCCACTCAAGTGTAAGAAGATTTCTCTTCTTTTGCTGAGGGTAAGAGTACTAAATCGTACACTCCCCCGTGAATATCGATCCGGGTTGCAATCTAAAAGTGATTACAAGCCATTGTGTTGAGCTCAAAACGTTGAATGTTTTGTGACAAGCTCAACCCGTGATAGATTGCTCTACCCGTTGTTTGGAAATATTTGTCCAAAATAGACAATTTCCTTTATTAAAAGAAGAAATGACATGTTTTGAAAAATATTTACAACTTTCATTCGAGCTTTATGTACACACCCGTGTCGTTATTGAGCGACATTTCTAGGCACGTCCATATCATCGATACTGAAAGACATGTCGAGAAGAATATTTTTGGATTTTGAAAGATTTTTAATTTTGTGTTTTGTTTTTATATGTTTTATATTTTTGTATTTTGCTTTTTCAAAGATATTTACAGGTTGATGTTTGATAGATAAATCAAGCAGGCACCTTTGCCAGAAACTCCAGGTCTACTGGAGTCAAACATCTCATACCAATTTGCCTAACGAGGTACTCAAACCTATCTTTCGACAGAGCTTTCGTAAACAAGTCGGCTAATTGGTAATCCGTTCCAACAAAGTATAATTCAACGATACCTCTTTCAACTTGTTCCTTTATGAAGTGATATCGGACATCAATGTGTTTCGTACGGGAATGCTGTACCGGATTGCAGGAGATGGCTATGGCCGACTTTGAGTCACAGTACATAGGTACTTTATCAAAGTGAAAGCCATAATCCGTGAGTTGTGTTCTCATCCATAGAACTTGAGCACAACACGCAGATAGAGACACATACTCCGCTTCTGCTGATGAGAGTGACGTGCAATCCTGCTTCTTGGAAGACCATCCCACAAGCTTATCTTGACCTAGAAATTGTGCACCACCAGAAGTACTTTTTCGTGTATCAAGACACCCTGCATGATCAGAATCTGAATAGGCCGTTAGAAAAAAACCGGTTTCCCTCGGATACCAGAGTCCCAAATGAATGGTATTCTTGAGGTACCGAAAGATCCGTTTAACCTCCTTGAGGTGCTTTTTAGTGGGTCGTGCTTGATATCGTGCACAATAACATGTAGCATGATGAATATCAGGTCTGCTTGTTCTCAAGTACATGAGGGACCCGATCATGGGACGATATCTCGTTTGATCTATGGGTAATCCCTCCAAGTCAGCATCTAGGGATGTGGTTGATAATGGTGTCCCAACGGGGTCACATGAGGTCATACCATGCTTTTTGATTATCTCTTGACAATACTTAGCTTGGTTTATAAAGATACCACTTGGGGATTGGTGAACTTGAATTCCTAGAAAGAATTTTAGTTCGCTCATCATTGACATTTCTAATTTGTTGTGCATTACTTTTTCAAACCATTTTGAAAGTTTTGGGTTTGTAGACCCGAAAATAATGTCATCAACATAAATTTGCACAAGCAAAATGTCATCCCCATATTTATAAGTGAACAGAGTTAGATCAATGGAACCTTTTGAGAAACCTTTGGATACCAGAAATTTTGAAAGCTCGTCGTACCACGCCCTTGGAGCTTGCTTGAGTCCATATAGTGCCTTGTGGAGACGATACACCTTGTCAGGATAATGAGGATTGACGAATCCTTCTAGCTGTGTGACATAGACTTCTTCCTTCAAAGGACCGTTAAGAAACGCCGTCTTTACGTCCATTTGATAGACAATGAATCCCTTATGTGCAGCATAAGCAAGAAAAATCCTGACCGCTTCCATTCGAGCTACTGGTGTAAATGATTCTTCGAAATCAATACCCTCTTTCTGTCCATACCCTTTAGCCACTAGCCTAGATTTGTTCTTGATGATCGTATTCTCTTCATCCAGCTTGTTTTTCCAGATCCAACAAAGATTTAATGGAGTCACATCGTATGGTCTGTCAACAAGTTCCCAGACTTTAAGTCTTTCAAATTGTTGAAGTTCATCCGTCATCGATTCAATCCAAGCATGATCAGCCATGGCGTCTTTGATGTTTTTCGGTTCAGCTGTACTCACGGAGAGTGCGAACATACAAACATCGCCATCGGTGGCTAGTTGTCGTCTTGTACGAACAGGCTGTGAAGGGTTTCCAATTACGTGAACCAAAGGATGATCTCGGGTCCAATGATGTGTTGAAGGATGTCGTTGATAGAACGTATGCATATTTGACGGATCAACATGGCGAGTAGAAGACTCTCCAGTTTCGTGTACCGGTGTACCGAATGGGTTGATAAATTCGTCTTCGTCAGATAATGCATCGTCTGCTTGATGTGTGTTTTCTGGAGCAATGACAGTAGTTGTGGATGTTGTAGGATCGATTGTTAATGTGATATTCTGAGGAGGTAAATCTGCAACAACCCGTGTTGAAGTAGATGAAGTTGTATCCTTTTGTTGACGATGAACGGTATCATCATTCTTATCATGAGTGACAGCGGAAGACTTCGATGCAACTTGTTTCTCCCCCGTGAAATATTCATCATACATTGGTCCATATAACATTTCCAACTCTTCAAGTGTCGTGTCCACTGTCATATCTGCTCTAGGAACATGTTCAGGAACCAACTTTGAACTTGACGGTTCATTGCTGTGGTCTTGAGTTCTGAGTTCCGTGCGGTTGTGAACGGAATTCGTTTGTCGTTGTGGATCGGGACTTAAACTGTTGTGTTCAAGTGCCATTGTGTTGCTTACTTGTGAAACCCATGAGACACATATTTCTCTGATATTTGTTTCTTCAGCAACCAAACTCTGAGAGTGTCTTTTGTTGAACGGTATAAATAAGGAAAACCTTTATGTTCTTGTTGAACCTTTACTTGATTACCTGCACTTTCATCAGTAGTTTGTATGCTTGCATATTTGTTAGTGATATCTTTGTGAGAACCATGTGGGGGTTCACAGTGAACCTTTGTCGTACTAGAGGGAAATATTTTTCCAGTAGGAACCCATTTAAGACCAGTTGTTTTGAAGATTCTACCTGTTTGTCTCCACTTAAGACAGGGTCTAGAAAACTTAGCTTTCTCATGCACCGCGGAAGACTTAGTTGGAGAAAAACTATTTCCTATTGGGTTCCATCTTTGAGATGCTCTAGCTGTTTGGTTCACCTTGTTCAGGACTTTAGTGATGCAATCATCATGAATGGCATTAAACACACATTTGTTACATTTCGTGCAAACAAAGTGCTTAGCATCTGAGAAGGATCTAGTGTTCCTAGGATAGGCTGATTTTGGCACATCATAGAAGGGTCTAGAATTCCTAGATGTGTGATTAGCGCTCCTAGGTTTCGGTTGGGTCCTATCTCTTGCTTGTGTCTTTATCTTAGCATCCTCTAGATAGCTTTTATGACTCGTGTCATTTGAACTTCGCCTAGGCATGTTCTTGTGGCTATTGCTAGAGTTGCTTGAATCATTCATGTGATTGGGTTTTACATAGGCAGAATATCTTAAGGAGTATCTAGATTGTGGAGTGACAGTGTTTGGCAAATTGCTACGCATGTCAACTTGGGATGCAAACCTCGAGTTCGATGTTTTGGGTCGTTCAGATTTAAACGCATTCGGTTGTCTAGCAACTGAGCGGTTTCTGAATGGTTGAGTAGGAGGTTTCCCCAAGATAGACTGATTTGCTAACTTAGTATCCACACTATTTCCTTTTAGCTTCCTTAATTCATTTTTCACTACTGTTAATGCAAAAACCTTTTCCTGAATCTGAGCTTTCAATTTCTCATTTTGTAGAAGTAATTGAGCGACACGTTGTTCTAACTTAATGTTTATATTATCAAATATGTCGTTATCAGCATTCGCGTCATTACTATCTATAGTGTCGATAGGTTGCACAGATATTCCACTTACTGAAGCAGGCGGAGGACTTGGATTTTGAGAAGCCAACTTTGATTCTAACAAATTTATTTGTTTCACAAAATGTTCTTTTTCCGCATTAGAATCTTGAATCTTACGATCCAGTTTTTGTTCAAGAACAACGTTTGCTTTTTTAAGTTTTTCAAAATAAGATTCAAATTTGTCATTTTTCTTTAAAAACTCGAGTTTGGCATCCTCAAAATCTTTTGTCTTTTGAGCTAACATAGTTTCAAGCTCATGAATCTTAGAATCAATATATTGATGATCATCATACACAACATTTAATTGTACCTCAGCCATTGGCTCCTCATCATATATGGGTCTGATATCTGCATCATCGGTTGCGTGATCATTCCCTGAGTTGTTGCTGGTATGCTGCTTTTCTGATTCTGTCCCGCTGCTTTCTGTGCCAATCGAACAAGCATCCAATGTTTGACCATCATCTACATTGCTCTCGTTCTGCTGCATTAATCTGTTATTCACCCTTCTTTCAACTTTTAGTTTATGACTTGTTCTTTCAACAATGGACTTCCTTATAGCACTCATGTGTTGAAGAAATGTCTCCTTGAATTCTTGAACTTCTAACCGAGTATATTCAAAGAAGTATTTGTTGATGAATTCTCGATCATAGTGTACAAAGACCTGTGTATCAAAGAATTGCTGAAACTGATTCTCGAGAACCAAAACCGCATCTATGGATTCAACCTCTTGAAATTCATCATTGGCAAGTTGTTGTTCAAGGTGATCTAAATTGAGTAGCATTGTGCTTGTGAATGTCTCAACATCTTGTCCAGTGAGTGACATGAATACCCGTTTGAATCCAAGTTTGATGTGAGTGCCTTTTAAATCGTCATTTGAAAGAACTTGAAGGTGTGACTGGAGTGATCTAAAGTGTGTCATGCATCGTTCTTTTGCAACCGACATCTTGGATTTTGAGTGCATGCACATCTTGTGTTACGGAATCCATAATGGGTGACACAGTTGATGAATTGACTTTGGATCTTAAGTAGATATGGTGTGATTGGTTTGTGGTTGCAATTTCGAAAATTCCGATTTTTTCTCAGTCCGACAATAAATTCCTCAGTCCGACAAAACGGTAAACTGAAAAATTTGTCTTACCAAATTTTGAAATCAAGTCCGAAATAGCCAAAAACTAATAGGGAAAAATTTTGAAAAGTGGAAAATTTTGACAAAAATAAAACCTAAAAATGGCCTAAAAATTTGAATTTTGGTCTGAAAATTTGAATTTTTGGTCGAAAAATTTTTCGCATCGCCAAAATTTGAAATCGAAGCATAAATGGCCTAAAAATGGTCTAGGAAAAAAATAAATTTTAAAATGGAAATTATTTATTTATTTTTTTATTTTTTAATCTTCGTGTAAACGATATTACGAAACTAGTCTAGATGGTGGCTAAGTCGAAAAATACTCGAACAAAATTTAGCTAAACAAGTCATCGGAATGTCCATCGGAATGTGCCATCGGAATGTCCATCAGAATGTGGCTTAGATCGCAATGCACAGTCGGAATCCCAGATCGCAATGTACTGTCGTAATCCCAGATCGCAATGTTCAGATCGGAATGTTCAGATCGGAATGTTCAGATCGGAATGTGTCTAAAATAAATTTGGCAGAGTAACGGCTCAAAAGTCCCTTGAAACCGTCGAAATCCCAGATCGCAATGTATGATCGGAATGTCCAGATCGGAATAGGGTATCGGAATCCTTAGATCGCAAAGTAGAACCTAGTGGTTATTGCGATCTGACCTCAAAATACTTGTACTTTCCGATGGGTACCTTTGGAAGAATTTCGGAAAGATGAAAAACAAGAAATTTTCAACTTTTGATCCAAAAAACTTGTGTTTAAGCCAAAAACCAAGATACCCAAGTCACAATGACACGAATAAAGAAGTTATACGAATCGAAAAACACTAAAAAACAAGAAAAATCTTGAATTCGTGGTAAAAAGAAGGATTAAATCAAATAAATCAAATGAAAACGCAACAACCAATCACAAAACTACCCCATGGCGATTGATACCAATTGTTGTCCCTAATATATGATGTTATAATCACGAATTTATAAGAAGGAAAGGTAGAAATAAGATGAATTTTAGTGAGAGAAAGTAGAGAGAGAAAAGAGAGAGAAATGGTTGGAACTAGGTGAATGTTAGATTGAGAAGTGAGAAATACAAATGAACCAACACCCTTCCTAACATGCTAGGAAGGGTATATATAGTCCACCCACATGCGGGCTTCTTTATGGACTATATGGTTTGGGCCGGGCTTTCCTTTTGGGGTTTAGTTACTTATCCATGAACTTTAGCCTAAAGTTAAGCCCGTATAACACGACTAATATACTACCTATTACAACGTTTTAAAATACGATACATAATAAACATATGACCGAGCATTCTTGTTTGGCTTAATATTTTGAGGCTAACAACTATGTAAGTAGAAAGAATTTTATTTCGCTTTATTTAAAAAAAAAGTCTTTTAGAATTTTGAGATAAATGATTGTTGATTAAGAATTCTTATGTTACATCTTGTTTCAAACACGATTCCAACACCTTACCCTTATGTTACCGTATAAAACCAACTTTCCAACCCTATAATTAACCAGACTTATTTGCAAGAAAACTTAGTAGTTCTCTTTAATTAAAATACATACCCGAATGAAGACACACATCAAAAGACTCAAAACATCGTTGGAACTCCATCAAACTCTAGCACCATAAAACACGAGCAAACACAAGGTACGTTCAAGTTATAATAACTACTGAACGACCATATATGATAACTTAACACACACTAGTATATATACATCCGCATATATATACCTATTAAATCACCCAAAACATACTCGTTACCATACGTATCAGATCAATCAATCGCGTCATACACTCGTTTTTTTTTCCATACGAGTAATCACCATCTTACCACAAGGCATAAAACCCATCACTAAAAACTAGTCCATATCGTGTGACCCCATAATCGCACAACATGAGTATAACCCAAAACATATAACACACTCAAAAATAGCCATATCGTAGGCAGCCGTTACATAAACCCATATATCATACCTATACCCAAAATCCACATCTCATCATATAGAAGCATGTACTAACCCTCTTTCATGAAATCATACTTAGGAACCCATTGAAGTTGTGGTACTTGTATAACTATGTTGGCCACCATACTTATACAATTACCCTTTCCCCAATGCACTCCCTCCTATGATGAGACTTATAAGAATCAATACACATATAGCACATAAATCTATCTACTCACATAAGATCATAACCACATAACCAATAAGGTCCAAAACTCCATCAATTAAAATAACATAGTCAAACTCTTGAAATACATATATCTATAGTCTAGCTAAAACAGCATAGACTAAATCCAAAACGAAAACATAATCAGTTATAAGTCATGTCGCCCATAAGAGTGGTAACAACTTAACATCCTTCCTATCCACCTACTCCTAGTAACTCGAAGCACCACATGATTCTTAGGGAACATGACTTAAACATCAAAAGAAAATACTATACCTCAGGTACATATAATAACCCAACAAAAGATAGAAACTACCATGTACCAAATTATGTACTATAATGTACAATTTAAGCAAAAATACAACAATGATGAGCGTGGATGATTATGGTTCAACTTCACTAGTCACAACCCGAAAAGAAATAACATGTGGCTAAGTATGAACTACTATGGTTCAACCCATACTAGCCAAAACTTAACACACATCACAAGTAAAAACCAATAACATCAAGAAAACTTTAATTAATATAAAATACACACATACTCCTATGACGCCTATATGCAGGGACCCTTAAGCTATAGACTAGGCTAATAGACTAGGCAACCAAATTCTCTATAACCATGGGCTCTGATACCATTCTGTCACACCCCACCATGGCGGAATATGGGGCGCGACGTATGGATATCATCACAACATGGCGTGTCTATAGAGATAACTAAATGAAATAAGAAATGTCAAAAAATGGTGACACAAATGTCATGACAATATCTCAACAATGCAGGAGTCTAGGTAAGTAGGTAACAGTCCTACCTCTTACCCAAGACAAACAAATAACACCAACAAAACAACATATAGGTTCATAACATCACTTATTGAAACAAACAGAAAAATAAACTAAGAAGGAACGGGGATCTCCTTCTAAATGCATTCCTACGCGACTCCAAACCTAGCCACATACATTCTCACACTTAACCACCTTATCACCTGAAAGAGACACTAAAACACGTCAACATAAAGTTGGTGAGAGTCATAGGTTTAGACTCCAACGCCAAAACAAACCATAAACTGTGAACAATAACCAAATTTACGAACATATGGACAATGTGATACAAACATGCATTAACAACTATTATTCAAGATTAAACAAACCAAACCAAATCCAAGGCTCCCAGACCTACCAAACACCATGGTCCCATAGGCGACCATACACCTATGTACCAATCCCAAGGCCCCGTCTTGTCATTATCCATTGGTCCCATAGATGCTCACACATCTATGTACCTCCCCAAGGCCCCGCCTTGTCAACATCCCCTTGGTACCAAGTCAAAACAAAAAACAATCATGAATCAACTAGCAGTTAATCACATAAGTATGCACAAGTTTATCACCAAACACAAAACATTCATAGCATAACTTATAAAAACAAGACAGTGTCTCTCCCATCCCATCTGGAAGTCAAAATCATTAGTAGACATGGGACTTTGAAACTCACCTGATTGAGCTTCTCCAAAAATCCACGCACTAGCAAAAAGCTAACAAACAAAAGCACACAATCAAAACATGAACCAAACACTAAGATGGCTCATCAAACTATGATGAACATCTAACCTTCTCCCACAAATATACCTCATTAATATGCTCTAACATCTCATTACACCCCTCTATAAAGCCCTTAACTTAGTTTACTCCATAACCCGTCTCGTTAACATTTTACCCAAAACAGTCCCAGTTTTTAGGTCTCCAAACTATAAGTCAAACGCCTACCTAAAAATACCCATGATCTCTGTAAAGGGAATACTTATGCCTTTACATATGTTAGCTAACTCCTCCCTTTTACCCCAACCTTAAAGCTACTGTTAAGACCCTGATATATGTATATATATTTTCGTCTATCCAGATTTTATAGATTTTGAACGTATGAAAAGTTTGTTATGACCAGAGGGTCTTCTACTATCTCAATTGATTATCCCTCTTCCAGATATCTTATATAATATATAAACTAACCCTCACGTTCGTTTGAAGGTCCAATTGTACTCCTAAGTGCCCTAACCATCTTAAAACATTAATTAAAAACCCGCTGACCCAGAAACTGTTTTGACCTCCGACTGTTGTAACCTATTTTTGACCCACTTCCCGACCTCCAATCTAGTTCTCGTTTCTTGATTTAGAAAGCCAACTCAATTACCTTTCCATGGGTACCTGGATCGCATCATGAATGTTCCTAGAACTCTAGATATGATCAAAACAATGACCCAAAATTTCTGTCCAGTTTTTAGAAACGGGTTTAACATAATTAACCAAATTAATTACCCTCATCATGTCTAATCATAAGCCCTAATTATTCTAATCATTGTTAATCATAAAAACTCAGGTTTTTAATTTAGAATAAACCTTAAATCCATCATACATTGATTATAAAAACATCAAAACCAATTAAATTGGAAAGGGATTTGAAGGTTTTACCTTAAGATCAATGGAAACCAAGATTTTTATGAAAATCCTAAACTCCATTGATGAACCATCGTGTTTTTTGTTTTCTCCAGGGATCATGATGTGTTTTGGTTTAATTAAAACATTATATGGTTAAACAAAAGAATCCTAACCCAACTATAAAAGCCTTGTTTCCTTTTTTATTTTTTACTTTCCTATTTCTTCTCCTTTTCTTGCGTCCAAAACCGACCATCGCCCCCTTAATTTTCGTTTTTTTTATTTTATTATTAATTAATATCTTATTAATATTACCTTAATTTTCATTAATTTATTTCAGCTGCTAAAGCCTCCAAAACCTCAAAACCGTAAAACTAGTCAGTTTTTACGCGAATACCGTAAAAGACGTAAAATATACAGTTTTAAAAAAAATCTTAAATTTTGAAATAAACTTTATAACTAAGTCCTAAATGACTTTAAACCATCCCGAAAAATACTCACATGACTAAACACCTTACCCGAGACCTCTAAATGCTAAACCCTAAACCGTAAAAATACGATTTTCTATAATACATATACGTATACGTAAAACCACTAAATAACACCATCTCATTTCATAGTCACAACATTGTGAGCTCATGAACATGAAATAACCGTTCCTCGATTTACTTATGAGTACTTTATACCCATATACGATATCCACACCAACCTCGTTAACTCAAAATAAACATGTAAACACGCTAATCTTATAGTCACACATACATTAACCTAAAAATGGGACCAAGTGACGAACCTCAAAATCACGGTTGTCACAACGAATCCCTTGGCGAATTATACCACTTGAAAGATTGTAACACACGGCTATGTAAACTATAAAGAGATGAAGATTAAAACCAAAAAAAGAAAGATTAGATTAAGATGAAGAATAAAAGAGAAAACAAAGAGTTGTGATTTCCTAGTGAGAGAAAGAAATGATGTTTCTCTCTCTACCAACAAATGAAATGGAAAACACACCCACACAAATGAGGTGCTGGGGGCCTTTTATACTACAAGTGTAATGTATAGAAGACCTTCCTCATTTGTGTGTTCGGGACTAATTCCCATTACATACATAACATTATATAGAACTCTCAACACCATTATGTAGCATTTTCCACGAGCTTTGCAACGGTATATTATATGACCATCACTTTAAATACTTGTAACACTGATAAATGGCCAATCTGTATAAATGGGACGCTGCGAGAAATCACTCCCTCGCAGACATGACACCGGTGCCTCTAGTGTCATGGTTACGGTACCTCCGTAACTAGTACATAAACTGGTCATGCTTCTAAATAAAGATCAGGAAATTTATTTAGTTATTAAAATGATTTCTGATAAGCTTAAACATATATTGGGGAAAACATTTGGCTGCAGACGGGGAATCCTAATCATGCATAAAAGGACTCCTTACTGAAGGACGGGAAATCCGTACCTCGTGTCCAGTAACCGACCGAGATCAACTGACAGAGAGTCTACTCTGATTTCACACGAGCTACATGAATAAAGGACGCGAATAAGTTAACTGATATTTATTTATTTTATTTATCTTAACTGTACTTAGTTAAATTATTTATTCTTGTATTACTGTTAATATATAAACTGATAAGTCTGAATGTTCTAATATTTTTGATTAGCGTATTCCTGTTCTATATTAATTACGGTATAACTCGTATTATGACGTTATAACATTACCTTATTTAATAACCTGCTAATAATAGAAAGTTTCCTAAATTAAAAAGTTTCCAAAAATAATTTTAATTCCTTTAATAACATTATACCCTTTTAATTTAGCTAGTTTAATATAATAATTTAATTTCCTAAAAACATTATTAAACATTTATTTAAAACCAAATAATTAAAAAGGTATAATTTAAAAATCTTCATTTTTATTATTTAAACTAAAATCCCGAGCCTACCGAGATACCCCTTCTCGGTCGCACTAAAACAATCCAAAAGATATTAAATTCTGCCTATTAGAATTTGCGACAGAAAATTCTGTCACTAAAACTGTGACTAAAAGCTGTCACGAAAACTGCGACAGAAAAGTCGTCGCTAATCTGTCGCTAATTTTGGAATTTAATCTTATTAATATCTGTTTAAGAAATACCCACTGCTCCCTATATTGTTCCCACCGTTTTATATTGGTTCCCACTATTTAACACAACCAAACACCCCCTCAACTAATTTTAACCCTCGATGGGGTTTGTTTGGATGCGATGGCTGAACACAGCCCTAGGCCCCCCTGTGTGGGTCACGGCTGGGCAGAGAAGGACCACCGAGACCTTTTGGTCTCGGTTTCGTGAACCACATCGAAAACCCGACACCCCATTTTACATATACCCCCTGTTTGGGTTGTTTTGCTCGCGGCTGGGTCAAAGAAGACACCACCGACCTATTGTGGTCGTGGCTGGCAGCGACAAACACACTGAGACATGGTGTCTCGGTTTCTGTGAGAAACAGCCCCCTACCGAACCCTCTTACTTATAATTACTTAGGCTTAATTCGTGATTAAAATGCTGTAATCGAATATATAAAGGAAAAGGATGAATCGAATGATTACCGTACAATAATTAAGAAAGAGAAAGTTATACACGGATCAAAGACTAATCAAAACTCGAAATCCCTTTTTTTTTTTTCTGCTGGCGTCACAAACCCAAGTAGTAGGCGTTTCTTTTTTTTACAACTGATAGAATGAGAATGAAGTAGTGAAGAACTCATGTGTTTTTGTTTTCCAACGGGTCGGGCCAAAAGCCCACCCCTTTTTCTTCTTCTTCTACAATCGGCCCCTCATGTTTATATAACTTTTTTCTTTCAATATCGACCTTTACATATATTTACATGCAATTGTATTTAATTCTCGCGTGTTTTAGTTTTCTGAACCAGTTTTCTAAAACAATTTTCTGAAACGTAGCTATCTTTCGTAATATTTTATGAATTATATTTTTTTTAACTGAATAATTATTTTTCTGAATAAGTATATGAATAGTTTATAATGAACTAAAACTACGTATTTAATATTCCACTTTTAAATACGGGTTTTACAATTCTTTCCTTCTAAAAAGAATAATTCGTCCCCAAATTAAGGATACGACCATACTGGGTTTTACAATTAAAGATGTTGTGGGTATGAGATCGTAACCATAAAACCACTTCAAGAGTCTAACAAAGTGTTTGAAAACATTTAACACCTTGCTAGTTTTGTCGTTTCAGAAATTATCCCCCTTCACATGTGCATCGATAATCGAAAGTGTTTCGCACATGTGGGTAAGAGTTAAAGTGGTTGAGTCTTAAATATATGTTTCATATATTAGATAACATTTTAATCACATTTTCTCCCCTACCTCTAATATATAAAATCATTTGATATTAGAGATACCAAATTTGATTAATTTATATCGCGAAAAATAGTCTTGAAAACTTTCGGTAGAATAATGTGTCTAACTTGCATGAATTACTGGAACATATTTATGTAGTGTCGAGCACCCAATTTTTGAAAGATTTTAAATAATCATTGAAAAACTCTTGAAAATGTACCTGAACGCTACATGTTCATGAACACATAAAAGATTGTCGTTGAAGAATGTGCTCACGAACATCAAAGCTTTTTATGTGAATAATACCAAATGATACTTACACACAAGGTGCTATTTTTTTTGACATAACATATCCAACAACATTAAAACTTTGATTTGGAAAGCTCCCCCTCAAAAATTGATCCAACTAAATTGACATTACGAGGATATGATCCACATTAAACTTTTGAGGATAGGAGTTGTTGAACACACAATTTTTGAAAGATTTTGAATAATCATTGAAAAGTTCTTGAAAAATTTTTGTTCAACACTTTTTGAAAAAATCCATTTCTTTTTGGCGACATGGTTTTTCGAAAGCATAAACTTGAGTTCATATACTTTGAATGTCTTGACGAATCTACTCAAGTGTAAGAAGATTTATCTTCTTTTGTTGAGGGTAAAAGTACTAAATCGTACACTCCCCCGTGAATATAGATTCGGGTTGCAATCTGAAGTGATTACAAGCCATACTGTTGAGCTCAAAACGTTGAATGTCTTGTGACAAGCTTAACCCAAGATAGATTGCTCTACCTGTTGTTGGAAAAAATTGTCCAAAATAGACGTTTTCCTTTATTAAAAGAAGAAATGACATGTTTTGAAAAATATTTACAACTTTCGTTCGAGCTTTATGTACACACCCGTGTCGTTATTGAGCAACATTTCTAGGCACGTCCATATTATCAATACTGAAAGACATGCCGAGAAGAATATTTTTGGTATTTTGAAAGATTTTTCCATTTTTTATTTTGTTTTTCTATGTTTTGATATTTTTTATTTTGCATTTCCATAGATATATACAAGTAGATGTTTGATAGGTGAATCAAGCAGGTACCTTTGCCAGAATCTCCAGGTCTGCTGGAGTTAAACATCTCATACCAATTTGCCTAACGAGGTACTCAAACCTATCTTTCGACAAACTCGTAAACAAGTCAGCTAACTGATAATCCGTTCCGACAAAGTATAATTCAACGATATTGCGTTCAACTTGTTCCTTTATGAAGTGATATCTGACATCAATGTGCTTCGTGCGGGAATGTTGTACCGGATTGCAGGAGATGGATATGGCCGACTTTGAGTCACAGTACATAGGTACTTTATCAAAGTGGAAGCCATAATCCGTGAGTTGTGTTCTCATCCAAAGAACTTGAGCACAACACGCAAATAGAGACACATACCCCGCTTCGACTGATGAAAGTAACGTGCAATCCTGCTTCTTGGAATACTATCCCACAAGATTATCTTGTCCTAGAAATTGTGCACCACCAGAAGTACTTTTTCTAGTATCAAGACACCCTGCGTGATCAGAATCTGAATAGGCTGTTAGAAAGAAATCGGTTTCCTTCGGATACCAGAGTCCCAAATGAATAGCATTCTTGAGGTACCGAAAGATCCGTTTAACCTCCTTGAGGTGATTTTCAGTAGGTCGGGCTTGACATCGTACACAATAGCATATAGCATGTGTAATATCTGGTCTACTTGCTGTCAAGTACACGAGGGACTCGATCATTGAACGATATCTCGTTTGATCTATGGGTAATCCCTCCAAGTCAGCATCTAGGGATTTGGTTGATAATGGTGTCCCAATGGGGTCACATGAGGTCATACCATGGTTTTTGATTATCTCTTGACTATACTTAGCTTGGTTAATAAAGATACCACTTGGGGATTGGTGAACTTGAATTCCAAGAAAGAATTTTAGTTCGCCCATCATTGACATTTCAAATTTGTTGTGCATAAGTTTTCAAACCATTTTGAAAGTTTTGGGTTTGTAGACCCGAAAATAATGTCATCAACGTAAATCTACACAAGAAAAAATGTCATCCCCGTGTTTATATATGAACAAAGTTAGATCAATGGAACCTTTTGAGAAACCTTTGGATACCAGAAATTTCGAGAGCTCATCGTACCATGCCCTTGGAGCTTGCTTGAGTCCATAAAGTGCCTTGTAGAGACGATACACCTTGTCGGGATAATAAGGATTAACGAATCCTTCCGGTTGCGTGACATAAACTTCTTCTTTCAAAGGAGCGTTAAGAAATGTTGTCTTCAAGTCCATTTGATAAACGATGAATTCTTTATGTGCATCATAAGCAAGGAAAATCCCGACCGCTTCCATACGAGCCGCTGTTGCAAATGATTCTTCAAAATCAATACGCTCTCTCTGGCCATACCCCTGAGCCACTAGCCTAGATTTGTTCTTGATGATCGTGTTTTATTCATCCATCTTGTTTTTCTAGATCCATCGAATATTTAATGGTGTTACATCGTATGGTCTGTCAACAAGTTCCCAGACTTTGAGTGTTTCAAATTGTTGAAGTTCATCCATCATTGATTCAATCCAAGCATGATCATCCATGGCTTCTTTGATGTTTTTGGTTCAACTTTGCTCACTGTGAGTGGAAACATATAAACATCACCATCGATTTCTAATTGTCGTCTTGTACGAACAGGTTGTGAAGGGTTTCCAATTAGTTGAACCAAAGTATGATCTCGGGTCCAATGATGTGTTGAGGGTGTCGTTGGTAAGACGTATGCATATTTGACGGATCAACATGGCGAGTAGAAGACTCTCTAGTTTCATGTACCGATGTACCGAATGGGTTGTGAAAATCGCCATCGTCAGATAATGCACCGTATGCTAGATTTGTGTTCTCTGGAGCAATGACCGTAGTTGTGGATGTTGTAGGATCAATAGTTGAAGTGATATTCTGAGGAGGTAAATCTGCAGCAACCCGTGTTGAAGTAGATGAAGTCGTATCCTTTTTTGATGATGAGCGATATCATCATTCTTATCATGAGTAACAGTGGAAGACTTCGATACAACATGTTTCTCCCCTGTGAAATATTCATCATACATTGGTCCATATAACATTTCTAACTCTTCAATTGTCGTGTCCACTGTCATATCAGCTCTTGGAAAACTTTGTGGAATCAGCTTTGAACTTGACGGTTCATTGTTGTGGTCTTGAGTTTCGAGTTCCGTACGGTTGTGCACAAAATTCTCTTGTCGTTGTGGATCGGGACTTCAAATGTTTTGTTCAAGTGACATTTCTTGCAATTCATCGAATATGACATAAATAGTTTCTACGATCAATTTTGTTCTGTTGTTGTAAACTCTATATCCCTTTGACTGAGTTGCATATCCCACTAGAATACATGCATCACCTTTCTCTTTCATCTTATCCAGATTTTCACCATCTCGGATTATGTAACACGTACAACAAAAAACGTGAAGGTGTTTGAGTGAAGGTTTGTGATCATGAATTATGTGATATGGTGTCTTTTCGTGTCGTGGAATCATTAAGGAACGGTTTTGTGTGTAGCATGCGGTTGACACGGCTTCGACCCAAAAGAATAGTGGAAGTTTTGAAGAGAATAATAATGTTCGAGCAGCCTCAACCCAAGTATGATTGCGTCTTTCAACAACTC
Source organism: Glebionis coronaria (assembly GCA_025667525.1). Lineage (NCBI taxonomy): Eukaryota > Viridiplantae > Streptophyta > Magnoliopsida > Asterales > Asteraceae > Glebionis > Glebionis coronaria. The sequence goes on along the minus strand of CM046878.1, from coordinate 601,042,731 downwards.
CGTTTTGTTTAGGTGTTTAAGCAATAGATGTTTCATCCGTTCGACTTCAAAATAATTCTTTAAAGTTGAATTCAATAATTATGTGCCTCTGTCAGTACGTACCACTTTTACTTGAGCTTGAGGACCACATTGTATCTGCTTAAGGAAGTTGATGAGAACTTCGGGTGTTTCATCCTTGGATGTCAAAAAGAAAGTCCATGTGTACCTGGAGTAATCATCGACAATTACCATAATTTATTTCTTCCCATTGATACTTTGAACACGCATGGGACCACACAAATCGATATGAAGAAGATCTAACGGTCCTTTACAGCTTGGTGTAGTATTTTTCTTGAAACTACTCCGTTTAACTTTACAAAGCTCACAAGAATAACAAAGATGATCCTTGATGAATTTCAAGTTTGGAAGGCCTCTCACAATACCTTTCTTGGAAAGCAAGTTGATGGTATCAAAATTGAGATGAGATAGACGTTGATGTCATAACCATGCTTTAGTCGTTGATGCTTTAGCCATGAAGCAAATTGGAGTTGAGGAAGTTGTGTATTGAAGTGAAATTATGTAAAGATCAGTACCCCGTGAACTGGTGAGTAAATCATTCCCATCATAATCACGAACAAAACATGTGTTCTTTCTAAATACAACCTCCAAATCCGCATCACAGAATTGACTAACCGAGAAAAAGATTGTGATTGAGCCCTTCGACGTAGTATACCCGTTTGATTGTGATATTCCCTTGAACCAAATCTCCGTATCCTAGGATCGGTGCAAATTGATCATTTCCAAATCGGACCGTACCGAGGAACTTATCCACGAAGTTAATTAGAAGCTTGAGATTCCCCGTCATGTGCTTGGTGCACCTGGAGTCCAGTATGAAGAGAATTATTTCGATCACCTGCAGAAGAATTAAAACACGATGGAGCATTTGCTAAATTGGATTCCATGTTAGTTGTGATATCTGAATCATTAGTTTCCCTAGTTTCAACACTTAAATGCACGCTAACACTCATAGTCACATTTTATGTCCTAACCTTAGGCATCCATTTATATCATGGAGGACATTGATTAGCAAACCACCATTTCCAAGACTTGCTAGCAGACTCATATAATTCCCTAATTCTGCTTCTAGTGTTCTTAGTGGTGGAGTCTGATGCAATACTTTTCTTAGGGGGGGTTGCACCAGAATGGTTCACTTTGTGTTTGGGTTTACTAGCACTAATAGGCATCGAAATTTGCTTCTTAGTTCTAGTATCTACACCTTTGACTTTATTTGAAGCACACATACAATGATTAACATTGTCACATTTTCCACATTTCACATAAACAAACTTAACATTCAAAGCATTCAAAGTCGAATCATTCAAATCGTCATTACATGCGATTACAGACGTTTTATTCTTAGAAACATTTAAAATCCCAGGGTGGTCTTCTACTTTCTTTATCTTCCCTTGACTCTTGTTTTGCCAGACCTTTTTTCATTCATTCGAGTGCTCTTAAGCTGAAGCCGGCTAACACTAGCAGTGGGGACTACTCCTGTAATAAAAGACACACGTCTATTAGTGTTTCTAGAAGTCTAAGACGATTGACTTTCATTGTTGTGTGTGGTTTTAGTGACCAATCTATACATCCCCGATTTAATCACATTTGTGTTCTTAATGCTTTGTGCTTGAATATCGATTTTGGGACTAATCTGTGGTAAACTATCCTTCCCATCCATCTTGGGGGAAAACCCAGATTTTGCAAATGAAGAATTTGAGAAAACAGATGGTTTTCCCAAGACAGAGGGTTTAGTCACTTTGTACGGGTTGGGTTGTCTTACAACAGGTTTCTTAATGCTAGGTTCCACAATTTTCCTACCCATTTTAGCAACGAGTTTCTTCAACTCTGCTATCGTTATGTCCCTTTCTTGTAACTGAGCTTTTAAATCCGTAATTTCCAAACTCTTTTCATTCATTTCTCGAAACATTGTGGAATGTTTTTCTTGCAAGTTAATTTTGTTTGAAAAACTACCGACGTCTTTTTGCAAAGCAAGTTCAAGATCATGACAATGTTTTTGAAGGAAATCACATCGGTGTTGAAGTAACGTAAAAGCCTTTTTATCAACATTTTATTTACGTTTTGAAAGCTCAGTTTCAAGTGGTTCACACTCTTTGGTCTTATCAAGATATTACATGCAACATCAGAATATTCATCGATATCAGCACAAGATTTAAGAGTAACACACAAAATATCATTGGAGAGACATTCTTTTAAGAGTAGATCATATTCATTTGAAAAATCTAATTTGTCAGTTTGAATTTCATCAATTTCTTTTTCAAGAGACTCAACGTATTTCAAATCATTAAACATTTCTGACCGAATTAATCTTTCAAATTCAAGAACAGTTTCTTTTATTATCTTCGTATCCGGTATTAAAAGTTCTTTCACATACACAGTTATATCGTGAGGAATCTATTTTTTTCCACTTATCGTTTTCACGTTTTTTCCAATCTCTTTCAACGATTGATTGAAGATTATCAATGTGATGTTTAAGAATACCAAGTGTTTTTCAACTTTTGCTTTTAGAAACATCAAGATGTAAATAGTTAATATATTTAGAAACATTGGATTTCTTAGTGGCAAAACTTTTCTTCCATTGAATTCTTCGTTTTTTGCTTTCAAGAAATAATTCCTCACGAGACTTCTATTTTTATGGAGTGAAAAGACCATAAAGACTATTTTCATAAGCATAATTATATGGTTTCACAAAATCTTTATTAACCGGTGGTCTACGCTCCTCATCCCAAAGGGATGTCTCTTCACTATTGAGCCTAACTACTAGGCAATCATGATCGGTCCATTCAGACTCATCAAGATATAAGTGAGAGTTCTCAGCTTGAGCTTGTTCGAGGTACTTAGGACTTTCAAAACTATCTTTACCCTTAAAACGACCGAGGTGCTATCATTCTTATGGTTTGAATAGAGTCATGCGTTTTATAAACAACTTTCTTCAAAAAATCGACTTGTTCTTCGAGTTCCGTAACTTTTTCAGTATCTTTGCCTTGTCTATTTTTGAAATCTTCTTTTAATGTTTCAACCTCTTGTTTCTTTTCCTCAAGAATTTTAGCAGAATCGGTGGTATTCATAGAAAGCCTTTGTTCAAGTTCGTTAACTTTAGTTGTAGCAAAGTACTTTTTTGACGTTCATCCATTAAAAAACATTAAACCGACGTTACTCTCTGGCTAATAACTCAAGAGCAGTGTTATATTTATGTTCAAAATCGTCCTTTTGGATTTTTAAAGCACTACCCTTGCACCCCTCAAGCTCTTTGGTCTTTTGAAGAAGCTCATCCCTATATCTACCAATGGTCTCACTAGATTTTATAAGAGCGGCATTGCTACCTTCAAAGTTTTGAGTAAGCGTTGTGTTTGCCTTCTTTAATTACTTTTCATTCTTTCTAGATTCATGGACATCTTTTTGTGAACTAGCAATTAAATTAGCAAGCGCGACACACTCCTCATCATCATACTCATTTACATGTTGATCATCCTCAAACTCATTATTGCACATGTCTGATGAATTAGGTGTGGTATTTCTATCAAGTGTTTCCATCATACATGTGTCAGTAATTATTGTTGGTAGATCACTATGCTCATGCGTATTACCAAACACGTTATATTCATCCTCATGTTTTACCTTATCAATTGGCTCGGTATCAAAGATAAGACCATTTTTATCTTCAGTGACGTTAAGGACCTCATGAATCTTTGCCATGTATGAGTAATGTGCCTCAAGTTCTTGGTCAGAGAGTTCATCGTCTGTGTCGTCAAGCATTTCTCCTTCCTCAGCTGATAACTTGATCCCAGCTTCCATCTTCTTGCATAGCAACATCTTTTCCTTATGATAACCATAATCTTTAACCCTCTTTGGCTACCGGCATTCCCTAGCCAAATGCCCAAAACCTCTGCAGTTAAAACATTGAATCCCACTTTGTTGCACAACTTGAGCACCAACAGTTTCCTTATTTCCAACAACAGTAGCAACCCTCTGATTATCATACTTAGCGGGTTGTCAATCATACTTTGAAGGACTCTCAGTACACCTTCGTCTGTGATTCCTTGGAGGACTTTGAGCAAAGTTGTTCCTCATGTTTGATGATGTTCTGAGGTTGTTGTTGGTGGGTTTGTAGATTTTCTTGTTTTGGTTCATAATGAAAGCCATTTGTTGCTTGAAATCCCTATCCTTTTGAGCTTCTTCTTCATCACTGTCTTCTTTGGATGATTGCTCAAGTGTTGGTGATGGTGTTCTTGCAACTTCTTTGCCTCGTGATCTTGTTGGAGCATGTGACTTAGAGACGATGGATGATCATGGTGAGGATGATTGTGTAGAGTAGGTCTTTGGAGCACCGGAACGATAATCTAGGTAATGTTGAGTGGTAGACACCAAATAAAGTGGATTTGCAACCTTTGCAACCCATTCAGCTTGAAGTTTGTTTACCACATTCTGAAATTGTTTCAAAATGTCAATGAGCGTGTGATATGAAACTTCGTCTAACTTTTGTTGTTGTTTCACCAAGGTGACAAGTCGTGTCCACTCTGGTTGAAGTTGCTGTAGAAATTGGACATTGACTTGCATGGTGGAAACTTGCAAGTTGTTTTGGGTCATGTCATTCATCATTTTGTAGAATCAGGAGTAATATGAATCAATTGATTTCCCATCCTTTGAAGTAAACTTGCCAAAGTTCCAAAACCTCTTTGTTTTCACATCTTGTTTGTTGAGTGATTCACCTTGTTGTAATCTTTCAATAGCCGTCCACATTTCTTTAGCAGTAGGGCATGCATCAACCGTAGAGTAAATATCATCTCCAATGCCAATGAGAATTAAGTAGATTGCTTCCTTCTCTGCATCAAACCAAGCACGGATCTCTGGTGTGAGTTCGTTTCTCTTTTCATCACGTTCATATGCGGGTTCTTTGTCAGTTGTGTCTCTGGATGGTACTGTAGGAACTTTGACCTTTGAAAATTTATAGGGTCCTTCAAAAATGCATTGCCTTAAAGCATCACCGTTAGATTTTGTGTCAAGATAACATAGAAAACGAGATTGCCATTGATCATATCAACCAACCACAAGCATTGGTGGTCTCTCTTTGTTACCCGCCACCATGATGTTATTTGTAACACGATTCTCAGTAGTAGAATCCATCTCGATAATTTCTGAAGTGTTTAAGTCAATAGGATCTTAAGTAGATGTTGTTGTGATTAGGTTGTGGTTGATATTCCAAGAAACTTTGTGAAAAACCCTAAACAATGTCTTCGGAAGAAACCAAAAATTCTTAGACCAAAAAACTCGCGATAAAAATTTTCAAAAACACATTTTTTGAAAATATTCTAGCACATAACTTCGGAATAATTTCTGATTAAAAATACAGAATCCTAAAATTTCGGAATATGAATAGAAGAAGTTGGAATCAAGATGAATTCAAAAGAAGTTTTGAACATAATTCGGAATATATGTCTCTTTATAGAATCCGGAATCCCAAGCTGCTTAATAATTTCGGAATGTAAAACACAGAATTCAGAATACCAAATCCGGAATCCAATGTGAAGAATTCGGACTAACTGCTTCAAAGACATGAATTTAGAATAAACTTGTGAAGATTTCAGAATCTAATGTACAACTTATAATTTCGGAATCTACTTCAAAGACAAGATTTCGGAATAAACCCTTGAAGATTTCGGAATCTTCTTCAAAGACAAGAATTTATAATAAACCCTAAAAGATTTCGGAATCTAAAGTACAACTTATAATTTCGGAATGTGAGCCACATATTTCAGAATCAAGCCCAAGTCTCGAATTCGGAATAAGTCTAAATTTCGGAATAATGAGAAATATCGGAATAATGATGATTAAACAAATCCGGAATTCCTTACTAACATAAATTCGAAATATTTGTTGCTTGAATTCAGAATGTTTCTAGAAAATAGCAACTCGGACAAAACTTGATATTGGATAGTTTTCACCAAAATCGAACCAAACACCAAATAAATCTTGCGTTTTTCACCAAAATCACTAACCCAAATCCCTACCATAACTATGTAGGATATTTTTATGAAGATTTAGAGCTCGAACACACAAAAAACTTTTGAGACGAGATGATTTGATGATAAAATCACACGAATAAAAAACAATAACCACAAACCAAACAATAATCTACCCCGTGGTGATTGATACCAATCGTTGTCCCATAATATATGATGATTAAACAAGAAATAAAGATGAAAATAGATCAATTCTAGAGAGTGAAAGTAGAGAGAGAAAAGAGAGAGAATGGTTGGAAATTTTGTGAATATTAGATTAGAGAGAATGAGAAAAATTGTAACCAACAACCTCCTAACCTGCTAGGAGGTGGGTATATATAGTCCACCCACATGCGGGCTTGTTTGGGCTATATATTAATGGGTTGGGCTTCTATTTTAGGCTTTAGTTCCTTAAACATGAACTTTTAGCTTAAAGTTAAGCCCGTAATACACGACTAACATACTACCTATTACAACATTCTAAAATACAATACATAAGAAACCTCTGACCGAACATTCTTGTTTGAATCAATATTTTGAGGCTAACACTCTCTCTTCTCGTTGTTGTGTTCGCACATTCTACATTTATGCAAGACAGGAAAATATTTTTATGGTCAAGCTATATACATTACATTAAAAGTGAAAAATTTATGTACAATATCGTATTTGATAGAAGATAGGTTTGAAGAGCTTAAATAGATTTGTGGAATACAAGAATGATTTTTTCTTGTAGTCTCTCAGAAACATCATATATGATACCTCATATATCATATTTGATAAACCTATCATATAACTATCAAGTATGATAAATCATGTATCATATATGATACATCAAACGTAATTCAAGTTACATCAACAACTTAATTAGAATGTCTCACACTAACATCAGCTTATCATATATCATATTTGATACCTCATGTATCATATTTGACATGTCTATCATATATCTATCATATATGATAAATAAGGTATCAAATATGATACATTAAAGCTTAATTCAACTAACATCAACACACATAAAAATTCTTAATAATACAACTTATTAACATACTCATAAGCTTATTCATAATTCTCTATACTAAAATAATCTAATAATTCGTTAACATAAGCTAATAAGCTAGCTATAATTCAACAAAATAAATTCAAATCATCTAACTAACAAGCTTATTCATGACTCTCATCTAATTCAAAATCTTATTAATACGCTTATTTAAACAAATCAACTTATTCATATAATTCATTCAAAATAAGCTAATTGAATGTTTATAAATTCGAAGATGATAATAAGCTATTCAAATCAAGCTAGAATATAGAAAAAATTACTTCCCTTATGATGGATCAATTCAAGATGAATTCATGTTGATGGATTTGTGATGAATACGTAATGAATTCGTGATGATCGCATCGGGATGGATCTATGATGGATTCATGATTGCGCGTGATGGATTGGTATAGAGAGAAATAGATCAGGTAGAGAGAGAAAGAAAGAGACGAGATGTATATCAGTGTGTATTTTTTATGAGATAAGTTTGTTATCCAAACGAACTTAAATAATGGTTTAATCTACGGGTTATCAGCTACAAAATAAAACTGTTAACATACATCTTTTACAAATACAAACCTATTTTATTCATCTTTATAAATTGAACCATGTTGCACAAAATCCCAAGCCTCTTAATGCCAAAGTGCACCTACATGTTTTTATCTTCAAAGAGTAGAGAGTGTAAAGATCCATGATTTTACTAAACAATGATACGATACATATAAAGGATTGAAATGAGTATTTTAGAACTAGCTTGAGCCCATTACATATGTGGGACTGGCTAACACTCCTCGACAGTTGGAGCGGAAGAACACCAAATGCTCAAATTGGAACGAAACTCCTCAAACAATGCTCAAGCCGTCCTTTAGTGAAAATGTCCATATACTGATAACGTGAAGGAACATGAAGAACGTGAACCTGACTAGCAGCAACCAAATCTTGAACAAAATTTTTATCGATCGTAATGCGCTTCGTACGCTTCTTGCTCAACCGGATCGAAAGTAAATAAACAACACTAAGATTAATGGTAGACATGTATAGCGGAAGATAAAAGTGTATGAAACTTACGAAGTAAATTCCGCAATCAATAAGTTTCAGCAACGGAATTGACAACACCACGATACTTTGCCTTTGCACTAAAATGAGATTGAATTGGTCGACGTTTAATGGACGAAGAAAATAGGTTGTGGCCAATAATACACACTAACCAGAAGTCAAGCATCTAGTAGTAGCACTACCAGCACAATCTGCCTCTAAAAAGGCAACCAATGATGTAAATGTTGTAAATAAAATGAAGCCAAGACACTTAGACGATGACAAGAGGAAATTGGATGTTGATAGGAAGAAATCGAGCGTTGTCAAGTCAAGCATTGACATGAAGAAGTCAAGCGTTGATAAGTAGAAGTCAAGCACTGATAGGATACTTAGTCTACACGTTTTATGTTTCTAGTAAAGATATGTTCGACAATGTATTTCTTATGTTTATCTTTACTTAAAATAGCTGATACGTAGACTCTTGTACAAGGTTCCTTAATCTATAAAAGGAGGCCTTTAGGTTTAGTTCAATATGTGGTTTTACATTTTCATTGTACGCAAGTTCGATTAATCAATCAAAGTGAATGTTTGGTTATTCTGTTTGTGTGTTCTTGTTTAAGTATTAATTCCGCATAATACTTAGATTATTTTATATACAACAAAGTTTCTCTAAGTGTTTAACTTGATTCATTCTCGTTTACACAAGCTAAATAGATCTAAGTTTGGGATCAACAAGTGGTATCAGAGCTTGTTGAGGAACTTTGATCTAAAGAACACAAAACCCTAAAAACCCTAAATCGCCAAAAACCCTAATTTTTCAAGAAACCCTAAAAACCAGACAACATGTCTACTCCAGAGTTGACCTCCTCCTCAAGTCATAACCTAAAAATCCCCATGCTAGACCCTGAAAACTTTGAGCTATGGAAGTTCAATTTTGAGCATACCTTCAAATCCATGACCATACCCTATGAAAAATATTGAATTTGCAAACACATTCGATAAGGTTGACAAGATTCAAGCTGCTATTACTCTCAGATCAACTCCAGGCTCAAGTGAGGAGGATCGAAAAGAAAAACCTATAGAAGGGAGAGCTGTCTCAACTGAGGACATTGCAAAGAGAAGGAATGACATGAAAACTCTAAGCATTCTCAAACTTTCTTTGGGACCAGCCAATCAACACAAATATAGAGGTTTTGAGTCTGCTAAAGAACTTTGGGCAGCCCTTCAAGTCACTTATGGTGGTAATGATGATACTGCCTCAGAGAAAAAGAAGCAACTCTTGCATGAGTATGATGTGTCCAAAGCTCTTCCCAATGAAAAGCTAAGTGGGGTGAGAAGCAGACTTCTTGACATCACAAGCAAATTGTCATTTATGGGAACAGTGTATGATGATGCTGATATCATCACCACTTTCCTTAAAAGTCTTGGTGATGCATGGAAGATTGAAGCAAGGTCTATGATTGCTAATAATGCTCACAAAAGTTCCACTTTTGATGACGTCTAAAATAAACTGAGGATTGTAGAGAGTGAAATTCTTTTGGATCGAGGAAGCAAATCTACCAATGGAAATATGGCCTTCTTCTCACATAGTGAAGGTCAATTTGATCAAAGGGAGTCATACATGCACCCCGTTATTGGATCACCTTGTATCAACGTTGGATCAAGCTTTGTCATCGCCCAACATTCAGACGCTGACATATACAATGTTGACTCACCAAGAGTTAAGCCTGCTGGTATTGATCTAGATAAAGTGTGTGCATACATTGGTTCATTGCCCAATGGTTCAGTGATTACATATGAGGACCTTGAGCAAATTAGTGATGAGCATTTGGAGGAGATGGACATAAAGTGGAATATGGCACTTACAAGCATAAGGGCCAATAGATGGAATAGGAGATTCAGGAAGAAGATGACCTTTAATGCTAAGGAAGCTGTTGGGTTTGATAAATCCAAAGTTGAGTGTTACAATTGTCATAGAATGGGTCACTTTTTGAGAGAATGCAGATCTCCAAGAAGATCTGATGCTGGAAAGCCTTCAAGCTAAATCATCCAGGTTGAAGATACAAAGGCTATGGTTTTCATGCAAGAGATTGATAGTATTGGCTGGGACTAGAGCTTTTTGGCCAAAGATGAGGAATAGAACAAAGCCTTGGTTGCAGAAAAGGAGGAAGATGAGCATGTTCACTATGCTCTCATGGCACATTCTTCATCTTCATTAGACAATGATGTATATGATGATGCATTTTGTAGTAAAGGTTGTCGTTTAAACACTAAAAAACTTAACAAAGAAATTTTAAAGTTAAAATCAGATGTTTTGATGAAAAATGCAAGTTATCTAGCTATCAACTTGCACTTGTTCAAACTAAAAAGACTGTGGCTGAATATAAGAAAATGGAGCTTGACCTAAAAGATCAAATCAATGTTTTGACTCATTACCTCAATGCTAGTATTGAGGTAAGGGACATCTTGGAGAGATCCAATGGTGTTATACAAGCTAAGTTAGAAGAGGCCATCAAAAACAAAGATAATGTAGATCTTAAAATTAAAAGATTTGATAAAGCTTCTCAAACCCTAGAAAAATGTGTTAGTGATCAAAGAGACTCTAGGGATATGACTGGGATTGGGATGAAAGAGTATGTTGGTGTTCCACCACCTGCTGGGAACTTCTATGGTGTCCTTAGAAAGGATTTGTCTTGGACTGGTATTCCAGAACTCCAAGAAGAGGAATTTATTCCTCCACCAAGAGTTCCTACTCCAATAGAGGAATATAAGCAAAAATTGACTGATTTGTACCAATGGAAGAAAGCCAATCCTACTTTATTTGTTAAAGGTGGCATGCTTAGTGATAGCCTAAATGAGTCTACACCCATAAAAGTGACCAACCCTACTACTGGAAAGACTGTTGACCTTGGCTTAAACGTTGATAGAAAACCTAGTATTAAATATACAGAAATGTATAGAAAACCTAGGTCACCAAAAAGTAAAGTTAGTGACAATGGGACATGTTTCTTTTCATCTAGACCTAGAGTTATGTCTAGAAAAGCCTGTTATACTTGTGGGAGTTTTTCACATTTGGCATATAAGCGTGTTAATGCTTCAAATGTCAACGCTGATAGAAAGTCAACCATGGTCAAACCCAAAACTTTTGTTCAGAAAAGTCCACAAGTCATTAGACTAGCTCCATTCTTTACTAAAGGGTCTGATACTTATGTGCAAAGACCTTTTGAAAAGACATACATGGTCTAACAGACAATGGGTTCCTTTAGCAAACCCTAGTTTTGACGCTGACAAAAGCAATCGCAGCATTGTCAAGAACAATTTTAACGTTGACTGGAATGTTAGACCAAGTAATAACAAATACTTGCAACCAAAGGGAAAGGGGTCTAAAGCTTCTTTTAGCCTATCTTGAAGACCCAAGCAAGACCAAAACCCTAATTCAGATGGGATTTCTATGACCTGTAACAGATTTCATTATATTTCAAAGGTCATAACTAAACCAATTGGGGTTAACTGGGTGTTTAATCCAAAAATGGATGAACAAGGGGTTGTTATAAGGACTAAGTATGTTCTTGTTGAACAACCAAATGAATCCAAGTCTGCTCAGGCTTGGGTTCCCAAAGAAAACTAATTGGTTTTCATTATGTGTAGGGCATTCAAAAGTAGGTTAATGATCATGGATATTGGGATAGTGGATGCTCTAGGCACATGACGGGGAAGTAAGATTATTAGACAAACTTTACCCCCATTAAATATGGTGACAAAGTGTACTTTGGAGGAGGATATGGAACTAAAACTGGCAAAGGCACTCTTATCACCAACAATTTGCGTTTTGAAAACGTATTTCTGGTAAAAGAACTTGATTATAATCTGTTTAGTGTATCACAAGTTTATGATAACAAAAATAAGGTTCTTTTCACTGATACTGAATGCTCGGTGTTAAGCAAAGAGTTTAAATTACCTAATGAGAAATTCATTGATTATAGAACACCTAGGCATAAGGACATTTATAATGTGAATCTTCATGGAATTAGGATGAATAATAATCTGTCATGTCTATATGCTAAGGCTTCAGTTGATGAGAGTAATCTTTGGCACAAAAGGTTAGGGCACATAAATTTTAAGAACATAAATAGACTTGTGAGACATGGTTTAGTTGATGGTCTGCCTGAAAAGGCTTTCCACAATGACCACTCTTGTGTTGCATGCCTTAAAGGCAAACAACACAAAGTCTCCTTTAAGTCTAAACTTGTGCATTCTAGTTCTAAACCACTTCACTTGCTGCATATGGACTTGTTTGGTCCAACTAATATAGAAATCTTAAATAGTAAATCTTTTTGTTTTGTCATAACTAATGATTTTCTAGATTTACTTGGACTTTCTTTTTGGCTTTGAAAAGTGAAACTACTGATGTTTTGATTAACTTTATTACCCAAATAGATAAAAAGACTGGGAATGAGGTTAAAATTCTTAGAAGTGATACTGGTGGTGAGTTTAGAAATAAGCTGTTAGATGACTTTTGTGCCAAGAAAGGGATTACTAGTCAGTTTAGTGTAGCTAGAACCCCACAACAAAATGGGATGGTTGAAAGGAAGAATAGAACACTCATAGAAGCAGCTAGGACAATGTTGGCTGATGCTCACTTTCCCATTGCATTTTGGGCTGAGGCTTTGAATACAGCCTGTTATGTTCAGAATAGGGCATTAATCAAAAAAATCCACAACAAGACACCTTATGTGTTATTTTGGAATAGAAAACCTAATATTGGTTTTCTTAAACCCTTTAGACGTTATGTAGTTGTATTAAATACTAGTGATGCCTTAGGAAAGTTTAGTGCTAAAGGTGATGAAGGCTATTTTATGGGCTATTCAGTGCAGAGTAGAGGATATAGGGTTTACCTTAAGAAAGAAAAACGTATACTTGAAAAGGTACATGTTAGGTTTTTAGAAAGTAAACCTAGTGATCCTAAGAGTGGACCAAATTGGTTATTTGACTTGGAACCTCTATCTAGAACCTTAAATTGTATGCCTGTTACTAATCCAGACATTGTGAAGGTGAGTTCCATTGTTGTGGAAGAACCAGTTGTTGAAATTTTAGGTATATAGGTTGATAAGGAGATAGGATCACATGCAAACAAATCAGCTCCCATACTTGAGTATGTCACCATTCCTATATGGACATATGCATTTGTTGCTGCTGATGCTGCTGGAAAAGAAAAAGGTGGTCCACAAGAAACACCAGCTGATGAAAACATGCATGAATCTTCAAGCGCTAACAAAGGAAAATCTGGCGCTGACAGGCCAAATTCAGGCGTTGATGGCTCAAACGTTGACAACCCTAATTCAGGCGTTGACAACTCTTTAGACCATTTATTCTCTTCTAGTGTTTTTGAACAAGGTGACCCTTCCAACATACATGGAGAGGTTCATTCAGATGATGATGAAGAAGAATTTGAAGATCATATTGGCAACTTGGAGACTGAAATTAAAGACAACACAATTATTGAAGGAGGAGTGCTTACATATACTATCAAGAATCACCCTTCTTCTCTAACTATTGGTGATGTGATGTCTCATGTACAAACTAGAAGGTCTCATCAGAATCATGGAGGATTTATTGCCAATATTCACAAAAAGGTTGATACCCCTCTTGTTCAGCCATGTTTGTTTGCTTGTTTTCTGTCACAACAGGAACCCAAGAAGATATTTGATGCTCTCAAAGAACCAAGTTGGGTGGAAGCAATGCAAGATGAGCTTCACCAATTTGCTATACAAGATGTTTGGGAGCTAGTTGATTGTCCCAGATATGTCAGACCTATAGGGACAAGATGGGTTCTTAGAAACAAAAAGGATGAGAGAGGAATTGTCGTCAAAAACAAGGCACGTTTAGTTGCTCAAGGCTATACACAAGAGGAAGGGATAGACCATGAAGAGGTTTTTGCACCTGTTGCAAGGATTGTAGCAATAAGGATTTTCCTAGCATATGCTTCTTGCATGGGATTCATAGTTTATCAAATAGATGTGAAGAGTGCTTTTCTTTATGGCATAATTGTAGAGGAGGTTTATGTTATGCAGCATCCTGGTTTTAAAGATTCTGAACATCCAGACAAGGTGTATAGAGTGAAGAAAGCAATGTATGGACTTCATCAAGTCCCAAGAGCATGGTATGGCACATTGTCCACCTATATGGTGGAAAATAGATTCAAGAGGGGCACCCTAGATCAGACTTTGTTTACCAAGAAGACTGGAAAGGACTTCTTACTTGTTCATGTCTATATGGATGATATCATCTTTGGCTCTTCATGTCCAAAGATGAGTGAAAACTTTTCCAAGCTCATGACAGACAAGTTCAAGATGAGTGCCATGGGAGAGATGAACTTCTTTCTAGGGTTACAAGTTTAGCAGAAAGAAGATGGTATCTTCATCTCTCAAGATAAATATGTAGCAGAGATCTTGAAGAAGTTTGGCTTTTCTCCACATGAATAAAGGGCTAGCACACCCATGGATAGGGAACACCCTTGGGGAAAGGTTGGAGATGGAAAAGAGGTGGATGTCAGGCATTATAGGTCAATGATTGGATCATTGATGTATCTTACAGCTTCTAGACCTGACATTATGTTTGATGTGTGTGCATGTGCACGCCATCAAGTGACTCCCAAAGAGTGTCATCTTCATGATGTTAAGAGGATTTTTAGATACCTTAGGTGCTATCCCACCTTGTGTTTATGGTATCCAAAGGATTCTCCATTGTAGCTTATTGCTTATTCAGACAGTAATTATGGGGGTGACAAGTTTGATAGAAAATCCACAACTTGTGGATGCCAATTTCTTGGGAGTAGGTTGATATCTTGGCAATGCAAGAAACAAACAGTGGTGGCCAACTCTACAACTGAAGCAGATTATGTAGCTGCAGCTGCTTGTTGTGGACAAGTCTTATGGATTCAGAACCAACTGTTAGATTATGGGTATAATTTTATGCATACCAAGATTTTTGTAGACAATAACAGTACTTTATGCATTATTAAAAATCCTGTACATCATTTTAAAACAAAACACATAGAAATTAGACATCATTTTATAAGAGATTGTTTTAAAAAAGGTTTAATACAACCAGATAGGGTTGACACAGAAGAAAATGTGGCAGATTTATTAACTAAACCTTTTGATACTGGGAGATTTCAATACTTGGTAACAAGTATTGGAATGATCAATCTTACCTAATATGTGTTTTTGGGACTTACCGTAAAAGTATGTACAGGATATGCATTGTTATTGGTCTTTGTACAAAATTAGATTTTCCACTTTATTTGTCGAATCCTAAAAAAGGTTATTTTAACGTTGATAAGTGTTAACATGATGTTGACAGCAATATGTTAGTTTTGTGGTTTTTGATCTAATATGTAGGCATTGTTAGCATTGTACAAATGGATACAGAGTTGCTTATGGATCCCTGGAGCTTACTTGGAGCATGTTCAGGTTTATGGATGATGGTTGGAATATTTATATTCCTATCTTGACATAAATTTTTTATTACATGTATTATGTTTGGCAACTTATGTATCATAGTTTAAGGGTAGGTTTAGGAAACCTTTAGGACTTTTTGGGTATTCATATAATACTCTTATCACAATTATAGATTGTGTCCACTGGTAAGTACGAGTTAGTTTACTGAATCGTGAGGCACTGTAGCATGCAAAGTTGATATACTTTGCACGCTACCAAGACTTTTTGACCTAGAATTGGATGTGGCCTTTTGGGAGACTTGGGTATGATTTTTATTGGGCTTACCTGGGAAGTTACAAAGGATTTTATAAGATAACTTCATCGTTAAGAACTTTGGTTAGCAAGGGACACTTGAGAACAATTATGTCTATCTTGCTTAAGCAAGTGTGCATGATTGGACAGTGCTTGCCACCCTATGGGGATTTTCAGTCTATAAGTTATCTTCACTAGGATAAATTAATTTGTTAAGGTCCTTTTTCTTTTATATAATTTTTATTTTTGGGCGCTGACAGTTTGATTTCCAAACGTTGTTAGGACTAATTATGACGTTGACATAGAAAATTCCAACGTTGACAAGAATATAGCCGTTGGGCGTTGATAGGTTATTTTTTACCGTTGATAAACATTGGGTCCTACCCAGTTGTTATTTTTGATGAAAATTTGGGCCATAATTTTAGGAGTTGGTAACTTTTTATTAATGCACAAGATAAGTTATATATTTTCAAGATTTTAATCATTATATTTTGAGAATAACTGTCTCATCTTTGACCAATCACATGTTTTCACCTCTCCTATATATTTAGCTCATTCCTTTGAAACAGGGTAACTGCTTATTCCTGTCTAACTATATTTTCACACACATTCATCTTTCATAACATTTATCACAGCTTTCTACATCAATGGCGCCTAAGTTTAAACCAAGTGATTTAGAATTGGGGTTTAGAAGTCAGCACAACATGGTTGCTTATTTAGAGGCTGACAATGCTCTGTTTCCCCAATATACTCAGATGGTGGAGTATTTAAATGCATCCCCAATAAGGTATACACTTTCTCATATTCCTCTTATCCCTGTCACTCATATTAAACAGTTTTGGAATACTATCACTTCCTCAACAGTTAATAATGTGACTACATTGACTGCTACAGTCCATGGGCTTCCATGGGTGGTTACTGAAGATTTGGTTCGCCAAGCTTTGCATCTTAATGATTTAGATGGTATAACCACCCTACCCATTGGTGAGCTAGAACAAGGACTTCAAGCTTTGGGTTATCCTTTTCCTGAAGAAGGCAATTTAAACAACTATTCAAAACAGGAATTTCCCCCAAATTGGAAGTACTTGATAAATGTCATTCTTCAATGTTTGAGTCCCAAATGTACTACACACAAAGAAATTAACCGTTCAATTGGGAGTGCCATTGTGTGTATTGCTACTGGGCAAAAATATTATTTTTCAAAAATGATTTTTGATGGAATGTGTCATAACAAGGGTAGCAAGATGACTCTTGCTTACCCAAGATTTTTACAAATGGTGTTTGATGAACAAACATATTGCACTAGGGATCATAATGATTTTTATAAGATGCCTGTTCAAAAGAAAGCAATTTTTGGAAAGATGAATACACCACCTCATCGAGACTTACCCCTTACCTAAGCCATGCTTGCTGTTATTGTAGCAGTACAACCTCAACTAGACCCACTACCACAACCAGACCCATTGCTTGAACAATCACCATCACCCCAGCAAATGGACATTGACCAAGAACCCCACTGACACGTTAAATGTTGGCGTTGACACTCCAAATCCAAACGCTGACACACTTTTACAACAAACCCAAACACCCCTTAACCTTCCAACTGAAACCCAATCCACATCATCTTCTACACCCCCTAATTTGAGGTTGGAAAAACGCCAAAGGACTACTAGAGTGTTCTCCTCTAGTGGTCCTAGCCATGTTGCAGAGAGAACCACCACCACAAGTGTGGTTGGTGACATGGGTGGGGCTAGGACTATTGGTACTAGCTTAGATGTAGGCATGACTCTACTTTGGGAGGTCAAATTCCCATTCTAGGGGAGGGCAGACTGGAACCTTACACATTGTCGGAATTGACGGTTGTCTGCATTAGCTTGCAAAAGCAAAATGCAGACCTTGTACATACTGTCTCTACACAAGGCCTTGAACTCAAGCAATTGAGGGAGAGGATTGTTGTTTTGGAAGCTGCTGAGACTAGGAGAAGGCAGACAAGAGTCCTTTCATCAGGGGAGGATTCTTACAAAGGGGAGGAAGCTGCTACTGAGCCATTTAATTTAAGTGACAAAGGATCAGGTGGTTCTATTGGTGTGGAGATGGCTGAAGCTTTGATCAGCTTGAAGGAGAGGCCAGTTATTGACGTTTCACTAGCAACTCCAACAAAGATATCATTTATGAAGATGCTGGAACAGGTTTCTAAGCCAAGAGCTGACAAGAGTAAGTTGAGCGTTGACAAGCAGATTTTTGACGCTGACAAGCTAAACGCTGATAGGAGTAAGTTAGGCGTTGACACACAGGTTTTGGACGTTGATAGACCTGCAGGTATGGTTGATGTATCCCAGTCATCAGCTATCATCAAGGATGTGTCTACACATGTACCATCACCATCTTTACCCATCATTGATATATTAGATAAAGGTAAAGGGATTATGGTAGAAATAGTAGTTCCCAAGGATACAGCCCAAGTAAAGTTTGATTCCATGTTGGCTGCACAACTTGAGAAAGAAGAGAGGATGAAGGAAACTACTATTGAGAGTAAGGAAGGCAGTGATGATGAGAGTACAGATTCAAGTGTAATGATTATTGAAGAACTAGAGAGACTTGAATATGGTGATGAGTTGGCAAAGGAAAAGATTGCAGAGTTGAAAAATCAGGTGGATTATGAGTTGCCTGAAGTTGCTCAAATGTACTTTGCATTGGAGAATAAGGTAATGGAGAATCCAGACATGACTTTATCAGATCAAATCTAGGGTTTGGAGATTCTACTAAGAGTTCAAAGGGATTGCAAGGTGATTCTGAAGTATAAAGCTAGCAAAGTTCTTTCATAGACTAAGAAGGATAGAATGGAGCTCTACTACATGTTGCTCAGATGTCATCAAGGAGGTTGGACTTTTAAGAAGTTGCAGGGATTGTCTTTTGATGAGTTGGAATATAAAGCTTATCCTACATGGGCAAGTGTTCAAGAGCAGAACACTATCAGGCTTCTTTCAAATGAAAGAAAGGAAGAACTTGCAGAAAAGATGCAGATCCAACAGGCTTTGGTTACACCAAGACCATTGAAGAAGGGAGTTCCACTTGAGTTCCTAGAAAAATTGGATAGAGTGAATCCTAGTGAAGCTGTTATTAGAAGGAGTATTAAGCTCTCACCCTTGGAAGCTTCACATATGGTAGAGGTGTTACCTCATGATTCCAGAAACCATATAGTTCACTATGAGGAAGATGCAAGTGGGTTTTGGATGATTGGCAGATATGGGAAAGAGGTACATACTTTCAGTACTCTTATATCTTTTTATGCAAGCCTGGATAAGGAAGACTTGGCAGACCTTTGGAGGTTGATGCAGGCCAAGTATGAGACTGAAGCACCTACTTCAGTCAATGAAATAAAGATTTGGTCAACATTCAAGAGGATGTGTGAGCCAAATGATGAGGATCCAGTATGGAAGGATCTTGATGATGTTAGTGGACTTCAATGGCGTCTACATTCAGCAGCTGGTGTGTATCATTTGAGTACTACAAAGTTTTCTGAGTATCTTCTTGTGGATGCTGAATATCCTATGTCCAAAGAAGTTTTGAAGAAAATGGTGTCGACACAGCTGGAGATGGATTACACAAGTGACGTTGGCAAAGATTTTATTAGGTTTATTTATTTCCAACTTAATAAGTAATTTGTATTTGTAAGAATCCTCCTTGTACTTAGTTTTTATTCAGAAACTTGATTACTAGAGTAGATATCAAGTTTAGGGGAGGATTGTTGGGAATAAAATGAAGCCAAGACACATAGACGCTGACAAGAGGAAATTGGACGTTGATAGGACGAAATCAAGCGTTGTCAAGTCAAGTGTTGACAAGAAGAAGTCAAGCCTTGATAAGAAGAAGTCAAGCACTGATAGGATACTTAGTCTATACGTTTTATGTTTCTAGTAAAGATATGTTCGACAATGTATTTATTATGTTTATCTTTACCTAAAATAACTGATACGTAGAATCTTGTACAAGGTTCCTTAATCTATAAAAGGAGTCCTTTAGGTTTAGTTCAATATGTGGTTTTACACTTTCATTGTACGCAAGTTCGATTAATCAATCAAAGTGAAAGTTTGGTTATTCTGTTTGTGTGTTCTTTTTTAAGTATTAATTCCACATAATACTTAGATTCTTTTATATACAACAAAATTTCTCTAAGTGTTTAACTTGATTCATTCTCATTTACACAAGCTAAATCGATCTAAGTTTGGGATCAAGAGTAAACAGCTGTAACCCTGATCTAAAGTACCCAAAACATACCTCATGATCCGTTTAAAAGCCATGAAATAAGGCTCTCAAGGATCGTGCATATTGAGACAAACGTTTTGTACTGCATAAAAAATATTTATGCGAGTAAAAGTATGGTACTAAAGAGAACCTGCCAGACTTTGATATAAAGTCAGATCACAAACTTGACCGTCGTCATCCCCCAACTTACACTCAATATCAATAGGAGTCCGACTAGGATGACAATTATTCATTTGGGATCTATCAAGCATCTCAACACCATATTTCTGTTGCGATAAGAATATCCCTATAGTATCAAGAGTAACAAAAATACCCATATTATAATTAAGGAACCGAGATATGTCATTGAAAACTCTTAATGTAAAGATTGAATAACTTGGTGCTAAAAGATTCAAAATATGTAGTGAGAGAAATATCATCAACATATATACAAAAAGTAAGAAATATTAATGCCATGTCTATATTTAAGTAAAAATAATTCCGAAAGACTATGTGAAAACCGAACACGAGTAACATAGGATAAAATATCTGAAACCAGGCTCTAGGGGTAGCTTAAGCCCATATAGTAACCTTTGTGATAAACACACATAATCAGGATGCACGGAATCCTGGAACCCTGTAGGTTGATGCATAGAAATTGTGTAAGATAAACAACCATGTAAGAAAGCACTCTTGACATGAAGCTAATGAATCGGATAGTATCGAGAATCAGCCAAACTAACAACAATTCGAATAGTACCCTGTTTAAAAACCAAAGCAAAGCTCACATCAACATCCACCCCCTCTAACAATGTACTGCTATTTGAGACAAGACGAGCTTTGTATCAATTAAGCGTGCCATATGCCAAAAACTTATGGATAAGTAGCCACATACAATGGACAATATTTGTATACGTGTGTCGAGATACTAAAGTTCAAAATGTATTTTTAATACGTTGATGAGGTATCATTTATACATATTTATACGGTCTTTAACCCTGTATATGCCTAGATGTGCCATAAAAATGTCCTCGTTCATTTCCTTTTGTGAATTTAGAAAATTGAAAGCACTTAGAGCATTGGAGATGATTTATATGCATTTTTAATCATTTGAATGAAGTTTAGAAGAAGTAAGGACAAGAATACATGAATTTCTCAACATCTATCAAGACTCTTCAACCAGGAGCTATCGACGGCGTCTAAAATTTGAGTGCCCCCGTTTGGAGAATTTTTGACACCGTATGTGTTTTGACGGCTAAGAGACCGTAAGAAGATTCGACATCTAGATGTCGTTTTACGTATAACCCGAAGTCGTCGTGGCCTAAATCCTACATATGCAACCATTTTATTTTACATATTGATGTCGTTCTAAGTGTGTAGTTGTTTATCCATGTTTTATGTTAATATTTTACCGGCTTTACTTAATAGAACGCTTCTAACGGACAATGTACATGGTCGATCGTGGACTAGGAGTGACAACGTTAATTTTTATGTCTACAAGTATTTTAATTACTATACTTAATCTAATTATCGTCCTAAGACTCACATAAACTAAACCTAAACAAGATAAAGGAGGGTTCAACCTGAGAGACAGACACAATTTAGTTGTAGCCTAAGCAATGGTGAATGTAACGCACGCAAGAGTGGCCATAGAAGTAAGATGAGCAGTCAAGCCTAATCTTGGAAAACATGATAACCATATTCATGTTGACCTAATTTTGGTTAATTATAAGTCCAATGATTCTTTTAACGGAGATTTACATGATTCTTCTTGAAATTTAATATTACATAAATATCCTTTGTATGTACATAAATATCTTTCTCGGGTCTATAATTACATCAATGTGCTTCTCAAAATTTTGTAATTACATAAATATCCCTCGTAAACTTATAAATACTCATATATACTGAAAATTAATTAAATCATATTTATACTTATTATAATTATAGAAACTATTTCTCGCCTCTTTTGTATCTATTATTTTTATCATAATAATATTCTTCATACTACTTTTTAGCCTTGAACAATGAAAAAAATGATAATATACTTTCGAAAATTTAGATATAGATATGAAAAAAAAACATATTACTCATGTACTAATTTGTCCATTTATTTTTTGGCCTCGAGTAATAATAATAATAAACCATTTGAATTTTAATATTTGATAAATATATTGGTATAATTACAATGTTTGCTAAGTATATTTATGTAATTACAAATCTAAACAAAGTATATTGATGTAATCATGAAAGTGAGAAGGACATTAATGTGATATTTAACATTTAGAAAGACATATATATGTAAATGCCCCTTGTTTAAATGTTGCTCACATATCATTCCTAGATTAAGACAGAATTTCATCCTTAAACTTTGACACGTTAATTTGTCACAGTTAGAACGTTCGCATAAAGCAAATCAGTGTTGGTTATAATCTATCTTAGGAAGAAATAATGGTGATTTTATTGAAACCTAGCTCATTGAGACTTTACTAACTTTTGCTTAAGGTAATTAACTATAATAGTAGGTGTTTTTCCAATCGATGCTCAAGGACTCAAAACTTATGTGTTAAATCTAGGTCACCTGCCAGTCTAGCGTAGTTCACTAAACCAAGTGCAACGTAGGACGTTACTTGCTAACATATTTATCCGACTACAATAATTACTATATGGAGAGCAATCACCGAGCCTAGTTATCTAGATATAACTAAGCCAAGTTGAATAAAATGTCACATCTAAGCATGTAAGTGAGTATAGTAATGCGACACGCAACAATTAGATAGACAGTCAATATAATAAACCCAAAAATTAAATTATCATAAACATGGCTAACCCATAAAGGTGTTAGCCTTTAGTCATCATCAAATCATACGAAATGTTATATGAATGATAGAGGTAACCTAACCGTAGAACGCATGATACCATTTATTGAACGCGTAATCGAATTATGATAATTACAAGAGCTTTACGATGTTGTAATCACGTTGCTTGGCCTTCTTTTCTCTTTTTAATATCCTAAGAACACTTATTTTGGTGGTTACTTTAGGGTTTTAGCAAAATATGGCTTTCATTAGGGTTTTATAAAATTCGTTTTTGGCTTGTAAACCCCATGCATACGGTGTACGAGCCATTTACATATGGCATATGCATGTTTCTTGGAGCGAGGTCCACGCTTATTCATTATTTAATCCCCCAAGCGTGCATAATTAGTTCCCCATACGACGTATTGGGTATTTTTTCCGTATGCTCCAAGCTTGATATCTTATAGAATATTCTTGGTATAATTACCAATAAGGTGTATGCCTTCATCCGATACGGCGCATGTGTCTTTGAGTTCACGTGGTTAATTGGTGAAATTTCACGCAGATACGACGTATGCTTTTAACACATACTGTGTATGTCTTCATGAACATTGAGTTATCCAATATTACTTCAATTAAGCTCCGTTTTGCGCCTCTATTCATCGTGCACTACATAATTACTGCAAAACTAAATATAAGCATTTAAGTACCAATGTATTGCAAAAATAATAACACGCGGGTTAAATACTTGGAGTAAATGATGCAATAAATATGTTTTAATTTGATGTCATTAAATATTTCCCCACTTGTACCCTACTTTTTCTCAAGTATACTCTAAAGAAATCTTATGAATAACTATATCCACTTAGGATTTTTCCTTTAAGCATTAGGTTTAATCAACTTATTAGCACACAACCAAGGCACCTCTAGAGTTTGGAAAAACACTCAAATCACTCATCTAACATTTGTGGTAATCCTAATCTCTAAAATTGCTCAATCGGGTCTAGTATTCTTTCATAGGCTTGACATGGATACACATATCCACCACTAAAGCTAAGGAGTAAAATTCTAAAAAGATAATTTAGGTTTAAAAGGATTAGGGTTGATCATTCTTATATTCTTACACTTGGGAGAAATCAATAGGTTAGGACATGAAATTATATAGGTGTTGTGCTCGTGTAGGCTATTAATAAAATGCTTCTACTGGCAGTGTACTCGGTCGATCATGGACTAGTTTGGTAAGAAGGATGTCGATCACTAAGACCAAAAACGTTAATTTTTATGTCTACCGGTATTTTAATTACTCCGTTTATAATAGCTATCTAACCTATGCCTCAACTAAACTAAATCTGACTAAGATATAATGGAGGTTCAGCCTGAGAGGCTGACATGAATTTTGGTAGTATTTTAAGTAATGATAGTGTAACTCACGCAAGAGGGAACCTAGAACCAAGTCGAGTAGTCAAGCCTAATGTTGGGAAACATGCTCACCATTTCACGATAAACTAATGTTGGTTTAAATATAAGTGAAATATTGTGTTAAATGACGCAGACATATCATTCCTTAACTAAGGAGGTACTTCTTCCTTAAACCTAGATACGCTAATTCAGTCACAAATTAGACGCACCCGCATAAAGCAAATCAATGTTGGTTATAATATATCCTAGAAGACAATAATGGCGATCTTATTGTTAATCATACCTCATCGAGACTTTATCCACTTACTACTTACGACTATTATATGGTGGTAGCTCAACTTTTCAAACAGTGGATAAGAACTATGGCTCACGTGCTAGAAAAAGTCACCTGCTAGCCTAGCTTGACTCATTAACTTACAACAAAGCAGGACGTTATCTATGATCCTATTATTCCACCTGTATGAATCACTATAAAAAGCGAAGAGCTTTCTAATACCCTATTATATTAGGATTAAGGTTACGTGCTAAGTACATAAGCGGATGTGGGTGATAAACATAATTCAAGACACTCACATCAGTTAAGGGACAATCAATAAAGAACTAAACATTAAATTAACATAAATAAGGGTAACACCTAAAGGTTTTATCCCTTAGTCATAGTAAAACATAAATAGACATCATAAGAATGGTAAAAGTAAACTAAACGATTAAGAACATTCTGAGTGATACAGAAAACCGTCATGATCTTGCCAGAACATTCTAACTGATACTCTTGAGTATGCACAGTGAAGAATGGAAATTATTCTAATGTAACATCAAACAACATTGTGGTATGTTCTGTGTGAGAGTCATTATGAATCAAACATAATGAAAGTTGTTCCAGTATTAACATAAAATAGCACTGCAGTAAGAAACTTCCAAGATTCTATATGAATCGAGCTTGTATCAACTAGAAAGTAACAATGGTGCGATTCTTAAAGAATCAAACTTGTTTCAAGATTTGAATTGACGACTATAATCAGATGAATAATTATTCAACTGATTCACTCTTACTATTGTAGTCTGCTTTGAGACGGTCTTGAGAACAAGCTAGTACAACCTCGAAACCTTGTAAATGATATTCTTAATTGAGCCTAACCAATCACATGTACAATATCTAATACTGTAAGATGGAACTCACGAAGCCAGAGGTTAATGCTATCTAATTAGGATGAATGACAAAGCCATGTCTAACTGCGTCTATGTATTGTTGCTAATTGTCTTATGCATGTTATCGAAAGGTGGTGTTATGGCATTCTATCCAGATTCGTCACCACATGCTCATACCAAAAGTTAAAGACTTAAAAGAAATTATGAAATCTAAATATAAAGACTTTATGTGTGTTCTGATATGAGGACATCTTCCTCAAGAAAGTCAAGATGTAAATTAAAGGTTTAATGTAGAAATTTTTAGTCCAATTAAAGTTCGTTTCCTCGACTCACTCGAATTGATTTCCAATTAACGTGGATTAATTTGTTCTTGGTGAAACGTATATTTTTGGTTTTTTTAAAACTAATTAAAAACTATTTGATTAAAAGCTAATTTAATTAACTATTAAAACTATTTAAACAATTTTGAAAACTATTTTAAAATAATCTAAAAATCTAATTTAATCTAATTTAAAGAAAAACTATTTTGAAACTTAAACAAAGTTTAAAACTAAATTTATGTGAAACAAAAATAAACACTTTTAATGAAAACTATTTTTCTAAATAAAACTAGATTAATTAAAACAACTCTAAAAAAAATAATTTTAAAAACAATTCAAAACTTATTAAAAGTAATTAAAATGAAATATTATTTTTATTTTTATTTTTTTATTTAAAAAAACTAAATAAAACAAAATTGATATAAAAATTTTTAATTAAAATTAATAAACCTAAAACTTGTAATAAAACGAATTTAACTAAATAAAACTGGCAGCCTAAATGAAACTATATTAATTAAATGTAGTAAACACAAATAGAGGTTAAGTTTAACTGGTAAAGGTGTAGGACAGTTATGCGAGAGGTCAAGGGTTCGAGACTGGTTATGGACCTTTTTGCTATTATTAATATTTTTTGGAATTTTTTTGACTACTCAGATCAATTGGATCTGAGGTGTTAAACAGTATAACAGCACTACCAAAAAGCAAATAAGCAGGTAATAGCTTAATCTAATAAGCAGATGAAAAGCACACAATAAGCAAAAACAGATTAACAACTAAACAGATAAGCGGTAGAAAAGCAATAAGCTAATAAGCTGACAAAAATCGATTAAGCAAATCTAAATAAAATAAGCAGACTAAAATCAACAAACCAAATAAGCAGATAAATCCAATAGACCCAAACTAATACTAAAACTTAAACATAAAAGCAGATTAAATAAAGAAAACTAAGCAAAGTTAAACATTCAAAAAACTAAAACAAAAAGCAGATTATAAAACTAGCAGATAAATTCAGACAATAAGTCATAAGCAAATAACTAAGCAGATTCAGGAAATAAACAGATCCAACAAAACTTAATACCAAACAAACAAGCTAAAAAAACAGATAAATAAACAAAACAGATAAATAGCCAAATAACAATAGCAGATTAAAAAAAACTATAAGCAGATTCAAAATCTCTTAATCTAAAATTAACACTAAAAATAAAAATAAAAAGAGAACAAACCTTTTGATGATAACCGTTGGGACGTAGGTGGGCGTTGAACCCCCTATGAATCGAATCTAACAATATACCACCGTATTACCCAAATATCACCTTCGAATCATCATCATAAATAATCGAACCAATATTTTTATAATTTCCCAGTAGGGGAAATAATTTCTACCCTTTTTACTTTAATTTTAATTAATAAGAAATAGAAATTAGATTAATATTGCAATAAAAATTAAATGAGACAAAATTTAACCGAGAATTAAAATTTCATTAATAATCAAAAACATGATTACAATACTTTTTAAAAAAAGAAAATTACATTAACCTAACATCTATTTTTCAGAAATAAAAATTAAAATAAAAAGAAGCACCCCAAATCACATAGCCAACTCCCAAGGGCTTGTTGGTGAAGCTTCGAGAGCAAGACATCAAATCCGAGCCGTTAAATCCTTCTTTTCTACCTTATCTCTCTTCATTTTCTTGATCTTGCGGTTGAAAACACTCTTGTGCCACGGATCGCCAAGGTGGAATAATGTGATTGGAGGATTCGTGTGATATGAGTTGTTTCAACCAATCAGGAAGGGGATTAAGGCCACGTAGGTGAGAGGAGAGGACCACCTAGTGTCTGCTTCCGATTCATATGGGGATTTATTTCGAATCGTGTGAATCACACGAATATGGTAAAAGCCCCATTTATTCTTGGATAATTTTGTGTTTTAGGCGAATTAGGGTTTTGGTAAAATTGGTGCGTCTGGTTATTTTGTTGGGAGAAAAAAGGTGGGTGGGAGTGAATCCTTGTTTGTATCGAAGGTTAAATGAAGTGGGTGGGTAAAATGTTTTATTAATAAATGTGTGAAGGTGAGTGATTGTTTAGTAAACACGTGTGTGGGAAGGTTGGGGTAAATTGTTTATAAAAACGAGTGAGTGAGTTTATACGTGTGTGAGATGTTGTGAGAGTGAATTCGTGTGTTGTGTTGACTGAAGCATTGACCTAGCAAAACTTAATCCCTCCGTTTTATTATTTGTGCAAATGGGCTTAGCCCAATCTTTCCCATTTACTTACAATCCGTCTCATTTGTTTAAGGTTTTTGGCCGTAATGGGCTTTTGATCCATAAGTAACTACTTATTAAATCCACTAATGGGCTTTTGGGCCCAATACCCAAATATGGGACCCACAAAGCTCAAATGTCTTCAAAAAGATTAAATTCGATAAAATCGAGCTCGATTTCAGCTTCCTTGATCATTTCTTCAAAACCGTGTTGAATTTGTCGGTTTTCGTGATCTTTGGCATACTTTTGGTCTTTTGACTTTGTCTTCGTCTCTTTTTGGACTTTTCTTCAACATTTGACCGTGAAATCCCGTGTTTTCTTTCCTTTTGATCATTTGTACCAATTTCACACAAAAACACAAAACCACGCGTAATTCCGACTTTTACGATATTAAACACATGATTAGGTCTTGTTTTTCCTTGATTTTAGTGGCAAAAGGATAAGTGTTTACACACTTATTAAGGTTATAAAGGAAGATTGTTGGAAGCTTTCAAGAAATCTCAAAAAGTATGAGCATGTTGGTCCTGGAGATTCAAGAAACAAGCTATGCAAGATCAAGTGAATGAAAATCACAAGATTATCAACACATGAGGAATCAAGCTCAAGAGATCACTACAAAGTACAACTACAAAAACTGAAGAAAATTGAAGACTAAGTGTTGAAAATTCTTATCATAGATTGTTAGGGATTATTATATTAAATTTAGAGTGACATCCTTTCATGGGAGATTGTTAGAAACAAAAACTGTCTCGATTACTTTAAGATATGTATATGTTATAGTTCATACTGTATTTAAAGTAGTTAAGTATTAAGTTTTAACTGGCCAGGCTAGAAACCCCATAGTGGCCACACTTTGGCCTTATAGCCAACTATATGTTGTACTATAAGTACCTATTCTCATTTGAAAAAATATGTTCATTCTTCTCATAACTTGAACACACATAAATGCGTTTTCATTTTCTCTCACTAGAAAGTTCTTCTAATCCTTCTTTCTCTCTAAACTATATCTATTTTTTTGAACGAAAATTTATTCAATAAACTAGGAAGGTGCTAGAATTAAAAAGTTACAAGATAAGGAGATTTGACCCAATCATTTCAACTAAACAAGGCTTTACAATGATATTTGCGCCAATGGTAAGATCTAGAAACTATATCATAAAAGATTAAAGGGGATTCGGCTCAAAAAGAATCTTATTCTAGTATGACCAAATATGCCACCACATAATGTAAAAAATGCCTTCAAGAATTGCTTTGGTGTTTGGCTGAAGCCGTAAGGAGAGAATCCAAATACACCAAGAATCATGAGAGTTACCTTCAAACGAAGAGACGTTCCACCATTGTGTGATTTTATGTGAAAGTTGCACGGCTAAGTTACACGAGAAGAACAAATGAGAAGACGACTCCACTCAAGTGTCACAATTGGGGCAAACAATATAATTGTTATCAATGCCTCGTCTTGTGATATTAAGGCGCATAGGGAGACCATCAAGCTTCACTTCCCAAGCAAGGATGTTCACTTTGATGGAACAAATTTGATCCAACGTGTTTTAGAGGATACCATAGCCAGCCTTTTATCGTCAATCTCCTAAAGCAACCGAGAACTCCCCATACCTTTCTAAGGACCATATCCATCTATCCGCCATAGGTGAGAGGTTTATATGAGAAACCATATCGAATAAAGCAGTAAACTAATCATGTTATAAACCGCCTCTAGGCTGCATGTGAAAAGAATGTTCAATACTAACGTCATTTAGCTTCAAATTAACTATAATCTATTTGGAAGATGCAAGAGCAAACAGTCGAGGAAACTGATCTTTAAGATCAACTTCATCGGTCTAGCGGTCAGCCCAAAAGGATGTATTGCACCCGTTGCCCACTTTTAAACGCATGAATTCCAAAAAATTGATACCTTGCTGTTGGAGAATACCAATTTCTTTGACGATTGGCAGCCAACTAGATTTTTTACAAACCGTAATACTTTTACCAATTTGACCATCTTCACCATGAATAGCCTTAATGGTTCTAGCCCATAGCGATGAGCTTTGAACATGAAACTTCCAAACCCATTTAATCATTAGAGATCGGTTTAAGGCAAATAAACTAGTGACACCAAGACCACCCTTAGCTTTAGGAGTTAGGACCTTCGACCATTTAATCCAAGAAGCTTTATTACCCTTAGGATCATGAGCATTAAAAAACCAACTACGCATAGATTCAAGCTTATGAAGAACAGTAAGGGGAGCCTTAAAATGGACAAATGAAATATAGGGAAAGAGCTTAGGACTGATTTGATAAGATTTAATCCTATACAAGCTTTTCATTTTCCATTTTGAGAGACGAGAACATACCTTGTTAATAAATTCGTCCCATGCTTCAGTTCTAGTCATCGAGCTACCAACTTTAGTACCAAGGTTAGGGGTGTAAACGAGCCGAGCCTGAGCTCAATAGGGCTCGAGCTCGGCTCGAAACATAAATAGTGGACTCAAGCTCGGCTCGATAGTTCGTCGAGCTTTTACTTTTAAGGCTTGAGATCGGATCAATTAGGATTTGAGCAAAGCTCAAGCTTAGCTTGAGAAACTCAAAATTATATATACGAAACAAATATATTACTAAGATTTACACACCACCACAAATTTTATGTTTGTCGTAAACTATGATTACGGGTATTAATAAAAAAATTTTAGATAGTTACCCTTTGTAATAATGTTAATCCTCAAATCAACGTTTGCTTACTTATATAAAAATGTATATAACTAAGGTTCAAAAAGCTCGATAAGGGCTCAAGCCAAGCTATCAAAAGCTCGAGCTCGGCTCATTATATGTTTCGAGCCATGTTATTGGGCTTGAGCTCGGGCTTGGGCTCGATAAAAGCTCGGCTCGACTGAGTCGAGCTTGAGCTCGAGCTCGAGTTGCTTGATAAAAGCTCAGCTCGTTTGCACCCCTAACCAAGGTACTTAAAAGGAGTGTCAAGAATAAGGCACCCAAGCTTAGACGCAACATTGATAACAATATTCTTTGCCACCAAGGTCCCCATGATTTTACTTTTGGCCATGTTGACTCGCAGCCCAGAAGCTCGATAGAAGCATCCGAGCATGTGAGTTAGAGTAGTGATGTTACCCTCACACCATTGTCCCAAAAAACAACACCATCTGTGTAAACATATGAGTGAGGGTCGTTGAAGGATTTAATTTGCTGCCCTTAAACAACCCCGCTTCCACCACCCTTTGGAAAGAAAGATGAAGGCTTTCCATAACTAAAATAAACAAGAAAGGGGATAAAGGATCACCTTGCTTAAGAACTTTGTGAAAATGAAACTCCTCCGTAGGACTACTGTTAACAAGAATGGATCCTTTTGAAGATTGAAGGCACGATTGAATCCATCTACACCATTTTTCCCCGAAACCAAAGTTTCTCATCACGCCATCTAAGAAGTCCCAACGAACCGAATCAAACGCTTTTTCAAAATCAACCTTGAAGACTAGCGATTGTTTTCTTTTGGTCTTACACCAATGGAGAACTTGATTAAGGATAAAGGGACCATCAAGAATTTGTCTATCCGTAACGAAGGAGGATTAAACTTCGTTGACAATATCATCCAACACATCGACAAGACGGTTTGATAAGATCTTAGCAATGATCTTATATAAGCTTCCAATGAGACTGATAGGACGAAGATCCTTCACAGTGTTAACATTTGGAGTTTTGGGAATCAAAGTAATGAAAGTGGTTTTGCAACCAGTGGGGATGTTACTACCATTGAAAAAACTCTTTACCGCTTCTAAAACATCTTTTTCAAGAATATGCCAAAAATGCTTGTAGAACCCAAATGCGAAGCCATTGGGGTCAGGGGATTTATCAATACCACAATCCCATACCGCCTTTTTTAATTCCAATTTTGATATGTCTCTCTCCAGGTCCATCTGCTTATCGAAGGAAAATTTATTTGGGTACTCCATATTGAGATGAGCACGGTGCGAATCTGGTTTTACAAATTTATTAGAAAAGTGGAAAAGAAATTCTTGTTTAACTCTACAAGGGTCTTGGATCCAGCTCCTTTCAACCAAGGTACCACGGATACTAAGTTGACTGTGTTTTTTGTTAATCATACCATGGTAGAAACTTAGTTCTCGTCGCCTTCAACACACCACTTTATCTTTGGCCTTTTGGGACAATTCTATAGCAGCAAGCTTGTCAATATCCAGCAACGAGCTGATACTTTCAGATCTTTTACTCAACAAATTTTCCGAATTAATGCCACCATCAATGGCCGAGTCTAAAACAAGAAGGTCTTTTTGAAGTTTAGCCTTTCTAGATTTCATATCTTTGCTGTTACATTTGGACCATTCCCTAATCTTCAATTTGAGTTAATTCAATTTAAAAGCAAATCTACTCATAGCATTTGAAGCGACATCTGGATCATTCCTCCAGTTATCTTCAATGAAACTTTCGAACCCTTCAATTTTCAACCAGTGATGATAAAATTTGAACGGGGTAGGACCGTAATCAAGGACTATTTCACGAAGTAAAATAAGTCGATGACCCGAAAGGTATCGATCAAGAGTATTTGATGAACTATTAGGACATATGTTAAATAAACTTTCTGAGATAACAAATCTATCTAACTTACTCATCTTAGTGGCTGATTTATGACACCATGTGAAGGGGCTGCCACCAAGGGGAACTTCTTTTAACTCGGCATTAGTAATGAAAGAGTTAAAAAGTTGACACCATGAACATGAAATACAGATCTAAATCTGTCAGCCTTGGATCTGACCTCATTGAGATCACCCATAACTATCACTTGCCTATTCCACTGTTGTATAACATGTAAAAGATAATCCCACAGTAACTGTTTATCTTTGAATGCTTGAGGAGCGTATACAGAGACAATAAGAAAATTCGCAACAGTTTTCGACCAAACTCCCCAAGTCATTACAAAGGAGTTCGAGACAATATAATTAGAAATGCGAAAGGAATTAACATCCCAAACACATAGAATGCCTCCCAAATTTCCGACTGAATCACTATGGACAAAATTAAATCCAAAATTACCCCAACACTTTCTTACCGAAATAATATCCATAGCTTCCATTTTAGTTTCCTGAAGAGTTAAAAAATTCACCTTATGCTTGATACACAATTCCTTTACCCAATCCTTTTTAGCCTTTTGGGTGAGGCCTTGAATATTCAGGGACATAAAATTCATTTATCCACGACTGTCACTCCTTATGAATCGATGATTTGAGTCATGTTACTTAAGACACCATACATATTATATCCCATAGTGTTGCCCACTTTAATCAAATATTCCATCAATCATAAAGTTGAACCATCCGTACGAGGGACATAAGATTTTTTAAAGTGTCCAGACCAAACAGATTCTGATGAAGATGTTTTGTATCCTTTCTTGTTTACTTCCTGGTTACCTTGTAGAGTATCATCATTCGATTGTTGGGGTTTGATGGTGCTATGTTCGGAGGAGGAGATGTCAGGAGTATAACTAGGGGATGATTAGGTGTGTGATTCGAAGCACCTTCATTAACGTTAGTGGCTTTCAACTTATTGATCAATGGGTACAAGTCAAAAGGATCTGCAGACAGGTTCTTCTTCTGTTCTAAAGGTTTAACGGGTACCTCACTTAGATGTTCTTCTTCAAATTGAGTTTTGGGAACCTCACCATGATGTTCTTCTTCGCCATTTGGTTCTTCTTCACCTTCGCATTTAATTGAGTCTCCACCTTTAGATTTGACGTCTGATTCCTCGTCTAAGTCATCCGAGAAGTCTAGGACCCATCCTGAAACTTCGTTTACATGAATCCACATAATCTTCCCTTGATAAATGATTTTGAAATTCTCAGATATATTATGTGTAGACCTCGTGATGAGGCACACGCGTTTCGAGTGGAAGTATGCGTCATCTTGGTCATTGGTATCCAAAAATTCTCCCCATTTGGCCGCTATACGTTTGATGGTGTTTTTGGACCAAAATTTAATAAGAACCCCTCGATATCAACCCAAGCTATTCTCCCATGAGCCGCAAAATCAATGTGATCATCTTTTAGCTGAGAGAACCATGATTTAGCCCCAACATTATTCATGAATAAATGTTTGGAGTTAGGTGAAACAAAATCCAAATAGAACCCAAAGTTCTCCCATATAATGCATTCTAAAGTCAGCAAAACCATCATTAATGAGGACTCTCTTAAGATTTGATAATGATGCAAATTCATTAACTTTTCCAAGCACTGAGTTTTGCATATCTTTCTCGTATAAGCAGTCTGAATCCAAAGCAATTGCCAGGGAAGAATCACATTTCGAAGAAACAAAATGTGTACCATTAACCACTGGACATATGACTTAGCTGCAAGTTTGGCCATAGCAAAAACGTTACGATGCCTTTCCTGATTGACATTGTTAACAACCTGAGAACGATTAACATTAAAAGGAGGTCTCTGAAATGCAGCGGTGTTAGCAAGGAACTTGTGTTTGCCAACCCAAATCGTGCATAAGTTGTTCACCAGCCTCTCAACATTGAAAGCATAAATGAAGCAAACAAATCCGAATCGCTGACCTCCTTTCGATCTCTTAAACGGGATAAAAGAATCAACAACGTGTCCATCGACTTTACAAGCATGGAATAGATCTTTAGCTGTGAACGAATCGAGAAAATTCGATATGAAAATCAATGTGGAGATGTTGGCCACATCATCTTCTTTGGATCTGGAACCTTTCTTCTTCCTTGTAACCTCGTGCCAATTCTTGTCACCTATGGATAAATAGCGAAAACGGAACAAAAGAAAATTAAAACAAATGAAAAAGAAACCCTAAAAAGAGACGATTAACCTAACCAATAAGATGAAGAGTCATAGAAAACCTAAAGCACTCGTCGAATCAATTAAGGAATGATTACAGATGGGAACAACGTTAGATCTCAATCCCCGGTTATTAATGATCATGATGAAAAAAGGGGACGAACGAATCGAAGCCCTAGAATCATTCACAGTTAATAGCGACATAATTAGAGAACTAACGATGAGAAATCATGTAATTAGACACTAATCAATAATTAGAGCCTAATAAGATTAGATCTCTTAAATCAAAAAAGGAAGAAGAAGAAATCGCCCATGGTTAGAGTGTTGTATTATATGGATATAATAGTTATAGAATCTACTATCTATATAAAGGAAGGTTTTGAAAAATGATATTTACTTAAAATTCCTAAAAAATGACACCTGTATATTCATTTTTAATCGACGGTTAAAAAGTATCCTCCTTTTTCAGCATTTAATGTAAAACAAACTTATTCAAAAAATGACCTTAAAACACACACGACAAAAACCAAAACAAATAACCCTAATTATCAAAATCAGATTGGTAAAAGAAAAATTGGTTATCTAACAGTCATTTGAATAGAAATCAAATAATTAACTGATTTTATGTTCATGTATATTAATCATCGACTCAATGAATTTCATCAAGTTTATAGGTTTGTTTTTTTACCAATTATTATTACATGTGTTTCCTTGTGTTATGATATCACATATGATATTTCTTAGTTTATGATATGAGTAAAAAAATTCATATAATATATCAATGGCTTTTGAAAAAAAAGTGTTCTGATGGATTAAAGAAGTTTTCATAAAATGCCTAAAAAGTGGATCGTTGGGATGATGCTTATGTTGGAAATTCACTTTATGTGACGACATTTAAGAATTCCCATTAGTTATCATAGTCACACACGCTTAGACTAGACTAGGAAACAATGTATTGTTTAGGTACAGTGTGTGACTATATATACCCCTCCAAGGCTTCCAAGGAGGGGTGTTGCTTGTGTTTCATTTGTCATCTTAATACATTTTCTTATTTTCACACACAACCTTTTCTCTCTCAACTCATCCATGGCTTCCACCACCTTCAACCAACCACCTAGACCACCGGATTAGTAAAAAGCAAATCCACAATTGGCATCAGAGCTTCGGTTCAATCCTTGGATCGTGTTTTTTTGTTATTGATTTTGGTGGTCTAAACATTTTTTTGTCTCGTATCTATCATTTTTGTCACATGTTGTGTTTATGTTCAATATTCATAACTTTTTGTCCAAACTGTTAACTTGTTAAAGATTTTATTAGATGTATACATCATGTTGTCATGTGGTGTCATTAGTCACGAGTCTCATTAGTCTCGTTTCTTGTTGGTTTCATCAGTCCATGTCTAGTTTTTTGAGCTTATCTTATTGGTCTACACACTTTTCTGAAAAAGTTTGCAAACTTATCATAATATGTCTAATGTTTCTGATTTCACTTTATCAGATCTAGTGTCTACTGTCTACTATATGGTCAAAAATGCATGTCTGGGGTTTAATTTTTATAGGTTTCTTTATTATTTTTATGAAGATGAAGGTGAAAACCCAGATTTGCCAGAAAAATCAGACCCAGAAACAAGTTCCTGGAAAAACGAAAAAAGGACATCTCTTGGATAAGATCGCATTGATTGCGATGGCTGGACTGCGATGGTACCATTGCGATGGAACCATTGCGATGGTGTCCATTGCGATGCTGTCCATCTAGACTACGATGGCAATAGTTTTTAGACTGCGATGGGTTTAAAAAGCTAGACTGCGATGACCATATTACTTACATTGCGATGGGACTGCGATGGTGTCCATCAGGTTACGATGGAACCATCGAGTTGATATGCAATATGACTATGATGGCAACATGTATACGATGCAGTTTTGACAAAAATAAGAACATGTAGTTTTTAAAACATACCGAGCCAAAATCCTTTGACACAACCGATTCGACTCTACCATTACACTCCCACCTTTTCACTCCAACCAAATCCACGTCTAATCCTAATCCCATCGACACCTAAATCCATCTAGTTATTCAAACAGAACGTCATTACAATAGATCTCAGATTATATCTCGTTCGTTAATTTCAAGATTCGTCAAAGATCTTTACGAATCGAGATCTATAAGAAGCACATCTTCTTTTTTAATCTACGAATATAAAGATTGACCATAATAAGTTTGTCTAGTCCAATCTTTGTTTCGATTTATAAATCAACACATGTAATCCGAATCACTTATGTCAAGGCATACACCTTAATTAATATACGAAAATTAAGGACGAACCATAACAAATATGTTAGATTCGTTCTTGTATTCGTTTTAATTACACATAAAACATGCAATCATCAAATAAATCCCTACCCGAGACCATTACACAATGATCTTGAAGCCTTTTTCAACAAGAATATTCACGTGAATTAAATCAGAAAGATTAGTTGATGGGTTTAAGATTCGAGTTGTGCATGTCAAGGATTCAAGTTTGTATTGGTTGTGTTGCGATATATGGATTAAAGGATGATTCGGATTTGTTTTGTGGGTTAAAATAGATGGGATTGATGTTTGCTTCAGAGATTGGAGTTAGTTTGAAGGATCATGAGAGATGTTTTCAATGGTGGCTGGGATTTAGATGAAAAATGGGGCGGAGTAAAATGAGATTAGGGTTAACAGTTTTATTTGGTAGCTTAGATGATGTTTGAAAGATAATGGAAAAAAGGGGACGGAGGTTACGAAAGGGGTTTGAGAGTGGCTGTGTGTTTTTAGAATGATATTAGGGTTGGGTAAAATGTGGTAAGCTTTATACAAATCCCAATAATTAGGGTTGGCTTATAATGGGCTGAATGTTTATGTATTCTCAAATCTCCACCGTGCATATCTAGAAACTTTCGGGTTAACATATTTAACTTGGGCTTCATTTGTTATGGGCTTCATTTGTGCTTGAATAAATGACATGCACGAATGTTACTTTCAAAGGTGGCTGGCAATCACACTTCTACCAAATTTTACTATGTCTTCCTACATATGTGGGCCGTTTATATGCGTATACTACATTGACATTACATACGAATTTTTTTAACTTCAATGTATCATTTATGTTAAAAACTTTGTACTATGTCGTCAATGTTATATTTATGGCTTACAATTTTAGGACGTGACAAAGTGACGAGACTAAGTGACAAAATTATTTCACGAGACCGAAGAAAAATGGGTATATTTTTAGTGGCTACGCATTTTGTTTTCGGGTATTAATGATGTGAAGTTGAAGACGGATTTTTCGAAGGTGTGTATTTATTTTATCTTCAAAGATAACTTGCTCGTGTTTAATCTTAGAATGAAGACTTGTTTATCTAGTTTCCGGATTCAAGGTGGTTGGTTGATGACTCAGATAACTATCACTTAAAGGGGTTACATTGTTGTACTCAGTGTCACGCGCTTAGTCGACGTGGATAATTTCAAGAGGTGTTATGCTTATATATTTCTTCACTGATGTATTGGGTACTTAGAGATTTCTCCACCGTTCCTCATTCAACAATAGTGCAAGATTAAGTCACAAGATCGAGGGATTCTTATTCAGTTTCACGTTTGGTATATCTGATTCATTCCACCAGTGGTCACTTCAAATTGCCTACAAGGGGGTTGGTAAAGATGACCATGGAGAGTTCATGAGTAGAGAATTTCGATCAGCAGCTAATTCTCACAAAATATATAATTAATATTATTTATTATTCTCACGAGATTTTAGGTATATGCGCGTACGATTTATTGCTGGTTCCGAATTTCGAAACCATCAAGGGGGAAGAAGAAGACACATTAAACGCACAACGAGTACACGTGATGAACTTCATACCTTCTTTTGATTTGAAGACATTCCGAGAAGACAATTGTCATAACTGTAGAAAAAATCAGTGTTTTAACTCGTGACGTTATCAATCTCTAAACGGTACACTACTGATTCGATGTTTAATTGTTTTGACGTTGCAATTATTCATCATCATTATCCTATATGGAGAGATATGCACTTCCGGGACTTAATTAACTCTTGTGCATCTCCGGAAGAAGATATGTGCATTTCCGGGACTTAATTGACTCTGGTGTTATGATGTCAACTTCATGAATGGGATAAAGTGTCTACTTCAGTATTTGAGCTTCATACTTGGGATTGGTTTATTTTCTTCAACTATGTGGGAGAAGAAATGTCTTGATTCTTTCTAGTATGCATAACTTGAACTCTCAGGGGGAAGAAAAATTCAGAAGAATTATTCAAGCGTGAGAAGAGACGTTGCTGATCTACTTGGTGTGCCCCTTACTTTCAATCCCTCAAAGCAACATTATCATGTTATATGATGGGGTTTGCTTTTTAAGTTCCGTTGTGCGCTTAATCATTCTAAGCTTTATTGAAAGCTTTGAAGTTGCTTACGAGGATTGTCGGTTTAAGGGGAAGCTATTTAAAATCTTCTACATCATGTTTATGTGGCATGAATTAGGGGGAAGTTAATTCAGAAGCTTCTCCTTAACCAGAAGTATATGGATTACTTAGCTCGTGCCGTTACAGTGTTTCTACTACAAGTTACTTTAAAGACGAGTCGTTTTGAAGTGAAGACTTGAAGTCAAAGGCCTCAGAAGACATCATCAGCATTGGATGCTTCATGAAAGCTTTTGTTCTTAATCATTATGTACTTGTTAGGAAAAATATTGTAAGGAATTCTACACGTCGTCCCATGGGGGAAGATTGTTGGAAATTCACTTTACGTGACGACATTTAAGAATTCCCATTAGTTATCATAGTCGCACACGCTTAGACTATACTAAGAAACAATGTATAGTTTAGGTGCGGTGTGTGACTATATATACCCCTCCAAGACTTACAAGGAGGGGTGTTGCTTGTGTTTCATTTGTCATCTTAATACATTTTCTTATTTTCACACACAACCTTTTCTCTCTCAACTCATCCATGGCTTCCACCACCTTCCACCACCCACCTAGACCACCGGTGTAACACCCCCAAATATATACAACTCAATACAACGGAAGACTAGTTGGTGTTACGGGATAGCACATTACTCACATCATAGACAACGCTTAAAAATCGCGTCGTTTAATAATGAAACATTTCCACTCATAAATATCAAATTTACATAGGTCCCAAGTCATTGTTTTTCATACAAGTTTTACAAAGAATTTGAATGGAAATTATTGTTTAGGTGCGGGCCATGAATTCTTGTTGTCTTCCCGAGAATTACCTTCAAGTACCTAAGATAAAACATGTTAAAAGAAAAGGTCAGCGAAAACGCTGAGTGAATTCATAGAGTTTAATGAAATCCATCAATATAACATCGGTATAAAATTATTACCGAAAATCATTTTATACAAATCATTGTAATAGGCCATAAAATAGCCAAAATCATTTTATACAAATCCTTGTCAAAATCATAATATAGGCATTTGCCTTAAAAATCATTATACGAGCCAATGTCGTAAAAACATCATACAATACATTTTATAACGTTGTATAAAGTCAAATAAAAACCGTTACATGAATATGGTTATGAAAAAACAAAACACGAACATAATATCAATAGTAAGACCCCATATTGCTAGTCAGGCAATATATCGTAATACGGTGCGTATAGCAGTATTTCGTTAATTGGATTATTATAAGCCGCATGACATTGTTACCTTACTACAACAAACAACGGGTAGCTAGCCCGAAACTCAATTTGCCCATCTAAATTAGCGTGTCGTCACAATAATCCCGCTTGTGTAAATCTTCTCATATAAATTCGCTTACCAATCAATGTGGCACGACGGGATCAATCGTCAAGGCGCGAACTGGGGTGATCGTCCCCAAATAGTACTATTATATGCATAAGCGTCTACCAAATCCCGGTAGTTCACAATTCATGCTAATGGGAATTTAAGTGACATAACCTAACTTTAATAATCCATTTAATTTCATCTATCGGGTCATTTAATCATTCATCGGGTCATACAATCATTCGAGTCCAAATCAATAAACAAGCAATCGGGACAAATGGTGTCCTATTTTATAAAAACTAACATGTTATCTCCCTCGCGGGTTTATAAAACATTTCATAAAAACATTTAAAAGAGTACGAGGCTATGAACTCACGTTGATGTGGGAAGGCGGGTTATCGGCAATTCGGACGTACGGTACGTGCTTCAATCACGGAAACCTAGACAAATAATACTCGTCTTAGACTCGTGTCCAATGAATATAAAAATAACAATTATGTATACATATGATGATTATATATATATGATGATCAAGTGGGTTTACATATTCTCATTTACTCATTTTAGTGTTATGTGTCGATAACTTTTATACTAGTTTACTAGTTTTACCTATTTACATATTTTAAGTCCAATAAACTTATTATAAGTTCTTTAACTTGTATTAATCCATTTTATACTTGTATTATCAGTATTTACACTTTACATGTTGGGCTCAAATGGGTTAAGCCCAATAAATAATTTTTATAAGTGTTTAACTTATTTAGTTAAATCATTAGTCCAAATATGCTAACTTAGCTCGTTAATGTCTATATGTTGTAAAGTTCGGGTTTTATCGGTTTTTACTTGTTATATATGTTTATACATCAGTATGTGACTTTTAAAAACTTTACATTAGACGGGTTTGATCGTCTAAGTTTTATTTGACAAAAAACGTTAATTTTACGGTATTAGTCGAAAAGACGTAAAAATCATGTTTATAGTTTTATAACTTATAAAACTTATCAAATTGCCATTTTTATAAAATGTATCATTTATTTATCATTCTACATACTTATATAAATTTAATATATAAGTTAGTGGGTTTTAGTTCACATTTTATACTATATTTATTTGAGTGCTTATATAATACTATTATACTTTAATTTCCCAAAATCTGATTTTTACTTTCACTTTCACCATTTTTACCATATCTTGAGTTCTACAAGGAGATAGAAGCTCATTGTTGGACACCATAAACTACATGATATGTGCTACAATTAACTTAGTTTTA
This sequence comes from Glebionis coronaria, assembly GCA_025667525.1. Classification (NCBI taxonomy): domain Eukaryota; kingdom Viridiplantae; phylum Streptophyta; class Magnoliopsida; order Asterales; family Asteraceae; genus Glebionis; species Glebionis coronaria. The sequence continues at coordinate 601,000,784 of CM046878.1, read as the reverse complement.
GCTACTGCTCAATCCAACTCTAAATATCCTTAACAGTCCGTCCAAAACTGACTATTCAGATTGGTACTCTAAACTTGTTTTGATCATATCTCACTCATTATAATGATTCCATTGTATGGCCAACTCTCACATGTGTATGACATCTTATACTTACTGTATATTGATTCTACTTTTCCATTTTATCAGTCTAACATGTAGTTAGTTACTGTTTTTATACAGCCTACCATTTAAGCAAGATTTAACCATTTTTACATGTAGTTTGTCCATCTTTTTACCCATGTTTATCAAATCTATCAACACCAAATCCTCACATAATATTTTTAGTCATCATTAATCATCATATACATATACATAAATAAAGAAATTACAAGATTACATAATCAAAATAACAAGAGGATAGGAAGAACAATCTCTATACCACCATTAGTGATGAAAATATGAGGTTTTTGATGAACCAGACTTGGTTCTTGTTATCAAATCTTCAACTTTAGCAAGGAAAATTCTTGGGTCCTTTGGATGGATGAACACCTCCATGAAATCAGCCCTTTAACCTAATGAAAACTCCTTTTCATAAGTTAAGATCACCTCCAATCTTCATATCTTCAAAAGGACATCATCATATGTAGAAATAACATGAGATTTTGTGGTTGAATTTGATCAAAATAGGTGTTTTAGGGTGATATGGGATGAATTTTTGAGAGAGAAAAAGGGAGGATGAGAGTTGTTTGCATGTATGTGTTTAAGAGGAAATGGTTTGAGGTGGTTGTTTTGTTATGTGTAGCTTACAAGTTAAGCTTTACATGACAAGTGTAGTAGCTTTCTTGTGAAGCTTTTTGACACCTAAGGGTGTTAGTGGCTAAGTGTTCCATATTAGTGGGGTGGGGCAAAACTTGTTTTGTCTCATCCCACTAATTTACGGGTATTCCTCGATTCTAGTTTCCTCGATTTGCGTGCCCTCAGGTCGTTTTACGAAAAACGTTTTTATAAATTATGAATCAATGGCACAAAACGAATCTAATAAAAATTGTCTCATCAAAAACGGAGTTCGAAAACGTAAATACGTAATCCTAAGGTTTCCGGTTTAGTCGTAAAGGACGTTAAATTATAATCGTAAGTCCTAATCTCTTCTCGTAAATTTTTGAGTTTATGAACCAACACAAATTTAAAATCTCAAAATAATATTCACGGATAAATTTATTTCCTGAAATGTCGGACTGTCACCAAAACGGTGTATGTAAACGTAAGCACGTAACGTAGAATCCTCCGGTTTAGACGTAGTCGATGCTACTTCAAGACGTAAATCCAAATTTCTTCCCAAAAATAAGTGAGTTCATAATATAACATTAAAATAATGTTTTTAAATAATATTTGAGAATAAAATATCAACCATAAATTGACGGATTGTCACAGCATTTACCCCTAAACAGGATCTTTGTCCTCAAAGATCATCTTACTACTCGCTTCTTATAGAGTTAAAGCCATGTGGGTATTTCCCTCCACATTCGGTCTTTTCTCACAAGTGTAATTCATTACAATATGCGAGTTTCATCAAACATAACTACGGGAATAAGATCAGGCTTAATGTTGACTTACTTTCTATATCCATGATGTTCACGGGTTTTTGATGATTGCAACTTTTCGCCGATTTAAACTTTATCAAGATGTGATCAGATTCTCACTTGATAGACATTTTATCAAGTTCGATATACGAAACATAACTCACGCAGCTCTTGAAGTCCTAGGGTAGATCCAGCTTATATGCCTTTCAATCCAACTTTTACATTATCTTAGTGGTCCCAAACAACGGGGACTTATTTCCCATGATCTTTCAGATCATTAATTCATTTTTCCAAGGTTTAAAAAGTTCTGGCATAACTTCGCTACCCATCTGGCACTTTAAGATCTACATTTCATATTCACATAACCTCCTGCCCACTACCGGCAGTCAATAATCAAATCCTAATTTCAACTATCATTTCGGGTCTCATGGGTCGGGTATTTTCTAAGGTTAGGTTTGTGGTCATAGAAAATCTTAAACCTAAAAGACATGTCCAACTCACAATGGGTGTATGTCGGGTGTCTTCATCCCAACTCCTGCTTACAGATGCTCTAATATATATTCTCACAAGATTCAATCTCGATCCTAACACGATAATTATCAATGATAATCTTTCCAAAGGAAAGCGATTATACGGTTTATTACCAAAGGTCAATTATTCAAGCATAAAACAGAACTTATAGTATTTTGTATCGTTACTTTACCTCGTCCCTTCGATTGGGGTGGTACACAGTACTCTTATCAAGATTCGTTCTCAATGACTTCTGAGCAAATCTCTAGAAATTCGATGCGAAGCGAGGATCTTGATAGAGATGATCGATACAGGCACACCATGTTTACACAACTCCTTTAAATACAAAAGAGTTAATTTCTTCATCAAGAATCTATCATTAACATGAATGATATTAGCAGATTTGGTCAGTCTGTCGACGATGACCCAAATCGAATCAAATTCAGATGATGACCTTTGCAATAGCTAGACGTTTACTAATGTATGAGGCAATGTATGCCTTCATAATTTGCCACCAGTACAACTTCTTCTGATAATGATACATTAAATCATAAATGATAGGAATAAAATACATATACTTACAAGATTCCAACATAACTATATCTCACAATCCTATTTAGGCAACCGCAAGTGGCCTTTTAAACATATAACGTCATCGACTTCTTAATTCTAATGGTTCACATTAGCCGCGAACCCCTTTTTACAAACATCGTTTATTTTTATATTGTTCGGCAATTTATTTTGCACAGTCATTACGAAGGAATAAATCCTAATTGATTCTTTATATTTTCTACATAATGTGTCAGTAATTATAATCACCTTCCTCGATGAAAGAAATATCATGACCGTATTTATTCAGAAATTATTCCTTCATATTTTCTAAGTCTTAGTTTCGTCTTAACTATTATTTTTATCAGTTTTGCTCAATCCGACGTTTAAAGCGTCGATAAATATTACAAGTAATCAAATAATAAATATTAAATTTTAATGAAATGTAAACGTAAAAATTTTAAATTTCTTAGTTCGACCAATTATATAAAAATGTTCAAAATAAATTTGAATTTAATTAACTTGATCTTTGTTGATTTATTGAAAATACTTAATAAGATCCTTAAATGTTCGAAAATCTTTGTTTATATTTTGGTCAAAATTTTCTTAGTTGAAAAGCAAAAATTGTCGTTTCAAATTCCAAGTCATGGTTTAAATGGTTTTCTCAATCCCTCTTAGGTTGTCTTGAGGTATACACAAACATTTACCCCTAAACAGGAGTTTAGTTAAATGATTTAGTTATAAGGAATGATTCCTTAAAAATCCTTTGTTAAAACATTTTTCAAAACATATTTGCACCTCCTTTTTGGTATAACCCTAAGCCTTAATGGCTCTAATTTTTGAAATGTCAATATAGATCCCATTATCTTATTAATCACATGGTCAATTAGTATAAAGGATTTAGTCTTTAATCACATGTTAAATATTTAAGGTACAGGTTTTCATTGTTCGGCCAATTTAGGGCAATCTATAAATAATTATTAACTCCTTATTATTCTTAGAAACAAACAAATGGTTCTTAATGATCATAAGCATGAATTTATCAAATTACAGCCTACACACGTGATTCACCAAATTTATGAATGCTACATGTGCATTGGTCAATCCAAACGACATAACATGAAACTCATAATCTTCATTACGAGTTCTGAATTTAGTGATTGGAATAGATAATCTTTTTCGCGAACGCGAAGTTGATGATAACCATGCCGAGGATCAAATCTTAAATATACGCTAGAACCTTGTAAATGATCGAACAAATCTATCATCTTTTTTGGTGGATATAGATTTTAATCGTCAATTTACTTAGTTCACGGTAATTAATAAATATAAGGAATGATAACACCCTATCTCTTCATGATGATGAGCTTTGTAGAATAAAATATTTCTCCGACAACTCTCTCAGTTGTACGGTAATTCTTTCGATTCAGATGGTGCTGATGTACAGTGCACATGTCACAGGTGCAGCACCGGGAATATAATCAATACCAAATTCAACTTGCCTTAATGGCGAAAGTCTAGGTAATTCACCAACAAATACCTCCTAAAGTTTCAGATAAAGGAAACATCTTTTAATAAATTCATATTAGGTTCTTTCTAGTTTATAGTATCTATGACTAATTCACAACCATTCATGGTATAATTTCAAGTCTAAATGCAGGATATGGTCATCCATCAAGAATTATTTAGATCACTTTTGATAATCAACATCTTATCTTTTAGGGGAATTCTACTCGAGTTCCCATCAATTAAGATAATGTCGTCATGTCATAATTACTCAATCCATTCTACTGGCATTACCAACTTTTCAGTTTTATTGCCGTCGATAAGATGTGAAATTCTCAAAAGACTAATAATAACTCATAATCCTTCACAAATTCAAGGATATATGGAGGCATAACTACCATTAAAAGAGTAAGATCAACGCATAATCTACGCGAGAGAATTTCAAATCAGATACAGACGAAAACATTTAATGAATATGAATATATCCCATGTTTTCATAATTTGAGTACGCATTCGAAAGCTCCTCGGATCGTTACCCAGGTCATTCAAATGAAATCTAATCAAAATAAATGATAGGAACGTCGATACATCCAGTTGGGTATCAACACTCGGTAATCAGATACTTTTCCTAAGAATCTCACTACGGGAGAATTGGACAAGAAAGAATTGTCAATTGTCAAATAAGACAATATCTACAGATGAGTAAATTCGACTCAGAAGAATAGATGCTACAGGCACATATGTAGGTGTCCCTAACACTATGTCCCTATTTTTCACTTCTTGCAGATCTCATAAAATTTAATCTTTCACAATCTTCAAAGAAAATGTAGTGTTTATTCATTAGTTTTATGGTGACTACTAATCAGCCTTGCATGGTCCCTTCCAAATTATATGTAGGCGCGCAGCTATATACAATTTCAAGATTAACGATGCAATACTCAGTTCGTCAAAATTTTATCATCATGTTTGTAATAAAAATATTTTCATGCTTAATTCTTAAATAAGAATCAAAAATAAATTTACAAGGATGTTCTTTATTATGGAAACAATTTAAGTTTTCCAAAGTGTTTCATAAACAATCTTATTTTGATAACGATTATTCATAAATCTCACTTTAAATAGTCCTTACGGTGATGAAAATTCAATTTTTCTCAAGGATACTGTTTTATCTTATCAAAACAATGAGTGATCTGCCAAAGAGTGATGAGGAGTGGTTTAACAAGAACTAACTACAATGTGATAGGAAATGAGCTTTAGCCAAGTAATCATGAGGTTCATGACCTCAATGGCGCTCAAAAAGAATAATCCACAACGTAACTCAATTCGAGATGAGTGCTTTTTCAATGGCTGCATCACTAATGTGATCATTAGGATGAAGCATAAAAGATAGATAACATCGATACATGTAGAATTTAGCAATCAAAGGTAGTCTTTTCATTAATCGTAAACAAGTCAAATTGCACCGTAACACATTACGTGTCACTATGTCATACAATTCTCAGAACTCATCCTACCAACTGATGTCTCAGTTAAGTTGGGGATTTTTAAAAGATACCACAATGAATACTAACCTACAAGAGTCATTAGGTGTTCCATATGTCCCAGAAGATCCATCGGTCCCAATTCAGAAGAAGATTTCTTCAATTTATTTCTTGGACACTGGGCATCCTCATCATTGGACAATGGCCTAGGAACAACCCTTAACACGAACCTACAATCATTTAAACCCTTATAATTCAATCACAGGCCTTAACGACTTCCTCTTAACAATCTCATATTCCATACAAGTTAAATTTTACTTTTATTCAAGTTTCAACCAAATTATACTCAATGTGATATTCTACCTCATTCTCCAATATTTACAACCTTATTCTTCGGCCTTGTAAAGGCAATAAAAGATCAATATGAACAACACTTAATTTCCAATCCTATAGCTCTTACAACAACAATTATCAAATGAGTCACCAGTATTAAATGACTCACACATTCAATTAGAATTCTCGGAAAGGTACTAGTGGCATGAGGCTTTTGGGTAATGGTTCCATTGACAGCCTCAAGTGCAACATTCACCCTTTCGATTTCAATTTAAGAATTGGGTGACAACGAATCAGATGACATCTTTCTAGGTGGTAACGTTTTGTCAAACTCCACTCTATTAGGAAAGATCATCATGACATCGATATCAGATTTAATCTCGCCAATTCTTCTTTAATATCACAATCAACTAATAACAACATTTCTACGAACATCAACCATTTGTTAGGATCATAAATATCCACAACTTGGTTAGATCTAGGATCGCTAGAATTCCTACGGGAATAGCTTTGATTGATTTGCTAGGGGAGTTAGGGTTTCTTGTGACAATCTACGTCGTACAAATATCTCGTATACGTATTGAAATAATCATCAAACAATCATGTAATCAAATTACATTATATGTATATATATAATCCAAGTTATATATATATATATTAAAATAACACTTCTCAGTCTAGCCTTGTCGGTAACTCGGGAATTCTTTCCGCACCGTTATAGTCAAAAGATTTTTAGACATTTTGAGAAAAATGTTTATAGTTAAAAGATTTTGAAATGTTTTATTCAAAACCTTGGTTTTAAAAATCTTTCGTTCTCTATAACGAGAGCTCTGATACCAAACTGTAACACCCCCAAATTTATACAACTCAATAAAACGGAAGACTAGTTGGTGTTACGGGATAGCACATTACTCACATCATAGACAACGCTTAAAAATCGCGTCGTTTAATAATGAAACATTCCCATTCATAAATATCAATTTACATAGGTCCCAATTCATTGTTTTTCATACAAGTTTTACAAAGAATTTGAATGGAAATAATTGTTTAGGTGCGGGCCATGAATTCTTGTTGTCTTCCCGAGAATTACCTTCAAGTACCTAAGATAAAACATATTAAAAGAAAAGGTCAGCGAAAACACCGAGTGAATTCATAGAGTTTAATGAAATCCACCAATATAACATCGGTATAAAATTATTACCGAAAATCATTTTATACAAATCATTGTAATAGGCCATAAAATAGCCAAAATCATTTTATACAAATCCTTGTCAAAATCATAATATAGGCATTTGCCTTAAAAATCATTATACGAGCCAATGTCGTAAAAACATCATACAATACGTTTTATAACGTTGTATAAAGTCAAATAAAAACCGTTATATGAATATGGTTATGAAAAACCAAAACACGAACATAATATCAATAGTAAGACCCCATATTGCTAGTCAGGCAATATATCGTAATTCGGTGCGTATAGCAGTATTTCGTTAATTGGATTATTATAAGCCGCATGACATTGTTACCTTACTACAACAAACAACAGGTAGCTAGCCCGAAACTCAATTTGCCCATCTAAATTAGCGTGTCGTCACAATAATCACGCTTGTGTAAATCTTCTCATACATAAATTCGCTTACCAATCAATGTAGCACGACGGGGATCAATCGTCAAGGCGCGAAATGGGGTGATCGTCCCCAAATAGTACTATTATATGCATAAGCGTCTACCAAATCCCGGTAGTTCACAATTCATGCTAATGGGACTTTAAGTGACATAACCTAACTTTAATAATCCATTTAATTTCATCTATCGGGTCATTTAATCATTCATCGGGTCATACAATCATTCGGGTCCAAATCAATAAACAAGCAATCGGGACAAATGGTGTCCTATTTTATAAAAACTAACATGTTATCTCCCTCGCGGGTTTATAAAACATTTCATAAAAACATTTAAAAGAGTGCGAGGCTATGAACTCACGTTGATGTGGGAAGGCGGGTTATCGGCAATTCGGACGTACGGTACGTGCTTCAATCACGGAAACCTAGACAAATAATACTCTTCTTAGACTCATGTCCAATGACTTTATAAAAATAACAATTATGTATACATATGATGATTATATATATATGATGATCAAGTGGGTTTACATATTCTCATTTACTCATTTTAGTGTTATGTGTCGATAACTTTTATACTAGTTTACTAGTTTTACCTATTTACATATTTTAAGTCCAATAAACTTATTATAAGTTCTTTAACTTGTATTAATCCATTTTATACTTGTATTATTAGTATTTACACTTTACATGTTGGGTCCAAATGGGTTAAGCCCAATAAATAATTTTTATAAGTGTTTAACTTATTTAGTTAAATCATTAGTCCAAATATGCTAACTTAGCTCGTTAATGTCTATATGTTGTAAAGTTCGGGTTTTATTGGTTTTTACTTGTTATATATGTTTATACATCAGTATGTGACTTTTAAAAACTTTACATTAGACGGGTTTGATCGTCTAAGTTTTATTTGACAAAAACGTTAATTTTACGGTATTAGTCGAAAAGACGTAAAAATCATGTTTATAATTTTATAACTTATAAAACTTATCAAATTACCATTTTTATAAAATGTATCATTTATTTATCATTCTACATACTTATATAAATGTAATATATAAGTTAGTGGGTTTTAGTTCACATTTTATACTATATTTATTTGAGTGCTTATATAATACTATTATACTTTAATTTCCCAAAATCTGATTTTTACTTTCATTTTCACCATTTTTACCATATCTTGAGTTCTACAAGGAGATAGAAGCTCATTTTTGGACACCATAAACTACATGATATATGATACAATTAACTTAGTTTTAGATACTGCTCAATCCAAATCTAAATATCCTTAACAGTCCGTCCAAAACTGACTATTCAGATTGGTACTCTAAACTTGTTTTGATCATATCTCGCTCATTATAATGATTCCATTGTATGGACAACTCTCACATGTGTATGACATCTTATACTTACTGTATATTGATTCCACTTTGCCATTTTATCAGTCTAACATGTAGTTAGTTACTGTTTTTATACAGCCTACCATTTAAGCAAGATTTAACCATTTTTACATGTAGTTTGTCCATCTTTTTACCCATGTTTATCAAATCTATCAACACCAAATCCCCACATAATATTTTTAGTCATCATTAATCATCATATACATATACATAAATAAAGAAATTACAAGATTACATAATCAAAATAACAAGAGGATAGGAAGAACAATCTCTATACCACCATTAGTGATGAAAAGATGAGGTTTTTGATGAACAAGACTTGGTTCTTGTTATCAAATCTTCAACTTTAGCAAGGAAAATTCTTGGGTCCTTTGGATGGATGAACACCTCCATGAAATCAGCCCTTTAACCTAATGAAAACTCCTTTTCATAAGTTAAGATCACCTCCAATCTTCATATCTTCAAAAGGACATCATCATATGTAGAAATAACATGAGATTTTGTGGTTGAATTTGATCAAAATAGGTGTTTTAGGGTGATATGGGATGAATTTTTGAGAGAGAAAAAGGGAGGATGAGAGTGGTTTGCATGTATGTGTTTAGGAGGAAATGGTTTGAGGTGGTTGTTTTGTTATGTGTAGCTTACAAGTTAAGCTTTACATGACAAGTGTAGTAGCTTTCTTGTGAAGCTTTTTGACACCTAAGGGTATTAGTGGCTAAGTGTTCCATATTAGTGGGGTGGGGTAAAACTTGTTTTGTCTCATCCCACTAATTTACGGGTATTCCTCGATTCTAGTTTCCTCGATTTGCGTGCCCTCGGGTCGTTTTATGAAAAACGTTTTTATAAATTATGAATCAATGGCACAAAACGAATCTAATAAAAATTGTCTCATCAAAAACGGAGTTCGAAAACGTAAATACGTAATCCTAAGGTTTCCGGTTTAGTCGTAAAGGACGTTAAATTATAACCGTAAGTCCTAATCTCTTCTCGTAAATTTGTGAGTTTATGAACCAACACAAATTTAAAATCTCAATATAATATTCACCGATAAATTTATTTCCTGAGATGTTGGACTGTCACCAAAACGGTGTATGTAAACGTAAGCACGTAACGTAGAATCCTCCGGTTTAGACGTAGTCGATGCTACTTCAAGACGTAAATCCAAATTTATTCCCAAAAATAAGTGAGTTCATAATATAACATTAAAATAATGTTTTTAAATAATATTTGAGAATAAAATATCAACCATAAATTGACGGATTGTCACAACCGGATTAGTAAAAAGCAAATCCACAGCTTAAATCGGAGTTCTTAAGTGTCAATGTTAATGCAGTTGATGGGCATACATGGAGGTTTATAATGATATGAAAAGAATCATGTGAAGATGAGAATGTAATCGAGAATGTAATTGGTGCGAACAATGGCAGCTCTCTTGCGTTGATGTCGAAAGCTTTGTTTACTCTCTAAATAGATTCATCCTATTATATTGAGAGAAGGATTCCATGTGACCTCCATGGATACTGTAGAGATACAAGATGGGGAGTCGTCATGTCTTGGAATTATGGATTCAGTGATCAGGTATAACTTATAAACTTGAACATTCTCAACAAATTCCTATGTTTAATTCTGGATTCAGCTATCAGGTATACCTTCTAAGCAATGCGTATGTTTGTATTTGTGTATTCAAGCTGCCTTGCGTTGGCAACAATCAAATTTCTTGTCATCATTGTTTATCTATTTTTTGTATATGTTTGTAAGCGGTGGAACAAGATTTTTGGTATCCAAGTGAGGGCATACATATAAGGCAGGATAATGGTCATCGTATCACATCAACTGCCGCCACATGAGATCAGACTAATCTCATTTTGAGTGTGCCCCATCGCAAGCCCGATGATGAAACACAATAAACTTTATGTACATCTGAGTTTCCAAACACACATGTAAAGATTGGTCTCACTGTATAAATCTATTTTTTCCGTGTGAAATTGGTGGCAAAAAATGGGTGGGTCATGTTGAAAGTTTATGGACTTAAATTTAATAGTCGTGTGATAGGATCGAACTCGGGATTACGGGATTGCACATAATACGTAAAGGGTTAATTTTATTTATTAAATATATTTTATATATATATTTATTAAATCAAACCGAACTTAACTAAACGATCGTTAAATAAATTAAGAGTTAAGTTAAACGACTGTTATGGAATTATATAGAAAAAAAAGGAAAACGGAAAAGTTCCGGAAACACCCCTTAGGGTGTAACCGACCGTCGGCCAACAAGGGGGAAAAGGGAAAGATTTTGGCTTTCCTAATTTGTGTTTTACTTGGAAATCAAGTTTTTCCAAGCCTATATAAACACATAAAGACTTCATAATTTTCCCCACTACTTCCCTTCTCTCCTCTTGCGATCGCCAAACCAAACACACCTTAGGGTTCTTTGGTTTTCGATTTTGCTAAATTCCACAAGTGTTGAAGTTCCGGTTTGCAAGTGCTAGACTCACGGTTAGCCCGTTGCATTACGTTTGTACAAGAGCGTAATGTAGTTTTGATTTAAACTATACCTTGGTATTATTCTTCACAAACCCTAATTGGTGATTCGTTGGTGATCTTGTGGATCTACGCTAGGATATAGGTATGTAACCATAATCGATTAATTATAATTGTGTTAATATGATCTTGTTAAATCGCTTCCGCTATAACGTGTTTTGATCTTTGTTATGATTATATAATTGTTATGAATGTCATAAACCATCAGTGACATCGAGAGCCGGTTTAACATGTTATAATTATCAAGATCAAAAGGTTTTTAACTAATGGTGATTTGAGTTACAATTACATGTTTTTTTTAGGTTTTAACAAAAGTTAGGGTTTTGTTTTTTTTTTTGTTTTTTAAAATTGGCCTAGCCGAATTTTATTTAAAAAAAAATTGTAAACCCAAAAATTACATGGTAAAAATCTTTAGATGATTGCATGAATTTATTGTTATGTCATGTATGGTTACGATCCGTAGTTTTTTAATTGTTAAGAATATGTGGGAGATCTGTGATGAACATGCATGTTTTTCACGGATTATGGGATTCTATATGCTATTTGCTTTATTTGATTCAAAGTTTTAAAATTAGGGAAGACTTTTTATGTTTATAAAAACCCTAGATTTTATGTTCTTTGAATAAATTGTTATTCATGTGGCTATTTGATTTAGGTTTTTTTGTACCTACATGTTTTCATACGTTTTATATTAATTGTATGTTGTAAACAAGGGTAATTTTTTTTCCAAGAAAAATTAATATGGACTAAATCATATAAAAATTAATGAATTGTTTTGAGATCTAAATTACATATGATTTGCGTTGATTGGAATTGAAATAATAACTTAACGGCCTACTCAATTTTGACAAACTATAAAGTGGGTATAACGCACCGCTGGTCATGTACCCAGTTAAGGAAGGAGGTGTTATGCTTCAGTGCTGACCAAATTCCCGGCTTGCCTGTGCGTCAAATTTGGAATTACCTACGATTATTATTTACATAATTCCTTAAGGTTGATTTAACCGCAAATTCACATCCAAAACACAATGAATAAAGTTATTGCTTTGTGCTTTAGCCAAGTTCTAGGAACGTGAGGCGTGAATTGTTGTGGGTTATATTTTTAATTTGTTTAACCAATACCTCAACTTGTAAATATATGGCGAAATTTTTTAGTCTCACCAAAAGGTTTATTAAAAGGTTTTATTAAACTAATGCTATGGAGATGTATGCATGCTTCTCCATACATGATTTTGACACCAAAATCAATACCCTTAAATTTAAGTCTTATGCCATCTAATTGACGAACACTTGAAGTTACAATTGTCGCCATATGAGATTTTGGACGATGTTGTAATGGAGAGAAAACTTCATGACTGAAGGAGATTGCACATGAAGGTTTTGCGTTCTTTAGATTAGTCGACTTAATTAAGTTACTCAGTGAGATCTGGAAACTTAAGGCATAAAGTAGAGATTAAACATGTTTACGATGTAAAGAGAATTTTGGCACCGTAAATCCCTAAAAAATATCTAGAAATTGCAAATTTGCTTGTCAATTATTGTTCGACAAGTTACCATGTTGAGTACATTTATCACTAGCCGATCAACTGATGTGATAAGTTTATGTCAATATGGATTCTACTTTCAAGGAAAATACTATTGTCTTATTACCGGGGTAATTTATTTTCTTGAATGGTATTATCAAAAATATTAATGTTTGAACTTATTTCTGTAGAAATGGCTCAACCCGAAAACAATATGACTATAAGTTATGTGTTCAAAGGTTTCTTTGATCGTCCTGAACTTACTGGCCCTAACTTCAATGATTGGTATCGCTTACTAAGAATAATTTTGAGAGTAGCGGGTACTATCGATATCTTGACTACTCCTTTTCCGGAGGATCTTGCTGAAGGAGCATCTGATGCACAAAGACTTGAACACGCTGCTAATGTTAAGAAGCACTCTGAGGTGGCTGCTTTAATGTTAGGGAAAATGGCTTCTCCACTTCAATAGAAGTATGATCTATGTTCTCCTAAGCGAATGCTTAATGAGCTCAAGGCTATGTTCGAAAAGCCGCAAGCTATGAAAATCTACGACTTGGTAGATGCTCTGCATAGTTGCAAGCAAGCTCCTAGAAAGTCTGTAAGTGCCCATTATATAGAGATGAGGAGTTATATGGAATAACTCATTGCACTAGGACAACCCTATGATCATAATATGGCTATCAACTTGATCAATAGGTCCCTTAACAAGGACTTCAATGATTTTGTCCGAAACTATAATATGCATTGCACGGGGAAGACAGTTAATGATTTGCATGCAATGCTCATTGACTATGAAAAGGGGTTAAAGGACATGGCATCTACTTCTACTCCTCATGTGATGTATGTACAAAAGGGTGGAGTGAGTAAGGCAAAACCGCATAAGAACAACAAGAAAGGCAAAGGCAAAGGCAAGGGTGATAAGGGCAAACAAGTTGTGACTTATTCTAAACCTAAGCATAACTTTGTCAAGAAGAATCAATCTAAGAAGGATGAGACTTGTTTCCATTGCAAGGCAAGTGGACACTGGAAGAGGAATTGCCCTCTTTATCTCGAGGAGTTGTGAGAAAGAAGAAGGCTAAGCTTAGTGCTGCAGCATCTTCAGGTAACTTATATTTGATAGAGTTATTTAATCTTACATACAAATCGAATTCCTGGGTATATGATACGGGATGTGGTATTAACATTTGTAATACCATGCAAGGATTTGAGTTGGAGAGGAATCTTACCTATGGGGAACAATTTCTGCATATGGGTAATGGCGCACAAGTAGCGGTTGAAGCTATAGGAACATTTAATCTAGTTTTACCTTCGGGTCTAGTACTGAGATTAAATAATTATCATTTTGCACCTAAAATTGTTAGGGGTGTTATTTCCTTTTCTTGTATGTTGGATCTTGGATTTATTCACACTGCTGATAATAATAGAATTTCTGTTTTCAAAGATGGTTTATTCTATTTTGATGCAATTTCTGTGAATGGTGTTTTTGAAATTAACATGCATAATAATTCCAAGAGAAAGATTAATTATGTTTTTAGCATGAATAAGAAGAGAAAGTTAGACAAGAACTCTTCTTATCTTTGGCATTGTAGACTTGCCCATATTGGGAAGACTCGCATACAAAAGCTTCAACGTGATGGTCTTTTGGAAAATATCAATCATTTGATAAATGTGAGTCTTGTATCTCTGGAAAGATGACCAAGAAACCTTTTAATAACAATATTGAAAGGACTACTGAACTACTTGGTTTGATACACACTGATGTGTGTGGACCACTTAGACATGTGTCAAGGAAAGGTGCTAGCTACTTCTTAACATTTACGGATGATTATAGTCGTTATGGTTATGTTTATTTACATAAGCATAAACATGAAGTATTTGAAACATTCAAAGTGTTTAAAGCGGAAGTAGACTGCAACTAGGAAAGAAGATTAAAGCTCTTCGTTCTGATCGAGGTGGTGAATATTTAAGTCAAGAGTTTAAAGATTTTTTAAGTGAGAATGGAATTGTTCAGAAACTTACTTCTCCATATACTCCACAACAAAATGGTGTATCCGAAAGGAGAAATCGTACATTATTGGATATGGTGCGATCTATGTTTAATCTTACAACTTTACCTTTATCCTTTTGGGATTATGCTTTACAATCTGTTGTTCGTATTCTGAATATGGTTCCCACAAAGAAGGTTGATAAGACACCATATGAACTATGGCATGACATAAGGCCATATTTGTCTTATTTAAAGATTTGGGGTTGTGAGGCGTATGTGAAACGTGACTATGGAGAAAAACTCCAACAACGCTCTGTAAAATGTATCTTTGTAGGTTACCCTAAGGAAACTATGGGTTACTACTTTTATTATCCACCTGAGAACAAAGTTATTGTTGCTAGGTATAAAGACTTCCTTGAAAATGATCTTGTAAATCAAGAATTCAGTGGGAGAAATTATGATCTTGAAGAAATTCAAGAAGATACATTGCCTTCTGAAAATACTAGCGAAGAAATTCCAATAGAGCCAGAAAGTCTGGGAGCTTCACCGGAATTAATTCCTCCACGTAGGTCTAAAAGAACCGCACGTGCGCCAAGAAAACTGTGTCTTAACATAGAGGATGATGAGGAGGAGGAGGTAGGGGATCTTGGTGAACCTGCTAACTATCAATCCACAATGCTTGATCCAGAAAAGTCTAACTGGATAGTTGCGATGAATGAGGAAATGAAATCCATGAAAATCAATTATGTTTGGATTCTTGTTGATACACCTAAAAATGCTAAATTAGTGAAAAATAAGTGGTTATACAAGAAGAAAACCGACATGGATGGTGAAGTACAATCCTATAAAGCACGTTTAGTAGCTAAAGGTTTTACTGAAACTTTTGGCATAGACTATGAGGAGACATTTTCTCTTGTAGCAGACTTATGAGCTATTAGGATTCTCATAGCTATAGCAACATACTATGACTATGAGATATGGCAAATGGGTGTTAAAACTGCCTTCTTGAACGGCCACTTAGATGAAGACATCTATATGCAACAACCTAAAGGGTACGTTGATTCTAAATATCCAAACCGTGTGTGCAAACTTCAAAGATCTATTTATGGTTTGAAGCAAGCATCATGTCAATGGAATAAACGGTTTGATGAAGAAATAAAAAAGTTTGGATTTATTCAAAATCGTGATGAGCCATGTGTATATCGCAAAGCTAGTGGGAGTGATGTAGTGTTCCTAAATTTATATGTCGATGACATATTAATCATGGGAAGTAACATTCCAAGAATTAAGGAAGTTAAGGATTATCTTGGTAAATGTTTTTCTATGAAGGATTTGGGAGATGCTGCATATATTCTGGGAATAAAAAGCTATCGAGATAGGAAAATACAGTTAATTGGTCTTAGTCAAGATGCTTATATTGATAAGATATTGAAGAAGTATAGCATGCATAATTCCAAGAAAGGTTTTCAACCCATGGAAGTTAAGCATGAATTAACTCATGAGTTAGATGCATCAACACAAGAAGAGGTGTCTTACATGCAGAAGGTGCCTTATGCTTCGGCTGTAGGATCTGTTATGTATGTTGTAAGATGCACAAGGCCTGATGTGGCGTTTGCTCAGAACTTGGTCAGTAGATACCAATAGAATCCAGGGAAGCTTCACTGGACTGCTGTTAAACATATACTAAAGTATCTGAGGAATACGAAAGATATATTTTTGGTATTTGGGGTAAACCAGACACAGAACTGAATGTTACAGGTTTCTGTGATGCGTACTGGCAATGTGATAAGACGATACGAAGTCTTAGACGGGTTACGTGTTTGTCATCAATGGAGGAGCAGTTGAGTGGAAGAGCAAGAAGCAGACAACCATTGCTATGCATGCGACTCAATTTGAGTACATGGCTGCTTTAGAAGCTGCAATGGAAGCTGTTTGGATTAGGAAGTTTATTGGAGATCTTGGATTGATGCCTTTAATTAAAGAACCTATTGATATATATTGTGACAAATCTGCTGCAATAATATTCGCCAATGATCCTAGAGTCATGAAAGGCGCCAGACACTTTAAACGTAGATATCACTACGTACGAGAACAAGTGGAAGCTCGTGAAATAAAATTAATAAAAGTTCACACAGACGATAGCGTAGCTAATCCTTTTACTAAGGCTTTGCCTAGACCAAAGGTAGTTAAGCACGCCAAGGCGATTGGGCTGCAACTAGCTAGCGAATTCATGCAGTAATATGTGATTAGTATTTGGATAAAGGATGTTAAGACATTATTGAATTGTTGAAATAAAGATAGAGCTTCAATTATTTTTGTTATTTGATTATGTATCCTATTTACATGTTTTAATCCATGAATAATTGTTATGTTCTAAATGTCCGTTTTCGATTAATAATATGGGAGTATTATTAAACTAAGACAATTCAAAATAGTGACAAAGTATACTTGAAAGTATATTGGTCAATTTTGGATGATATTTGATGGATCAAATATTGGACTTATCCCAACTATATGATTTTACTTTATGGATCTTTGTCATTAAATAAATCATAAATAGTTATCCTTAGACCTGAGATACCAGGAAACTGAATAGAATGTAGTGCATTTCTGTGAGATAACCTAACGCTAAACGTAACTGGTAGCTATAAGGGTTATTTTCAGAAGTGTTACAAAGTTTGTAAGTTTCGCTTTTAGTCAAAATGGGATTTGTTTCCTTCAAAATTATTTTCAAGTATAAATACAGTTGGGCCCCTCGGGGGAGTAGTAAGATGTTTGTGTGGCCACACCCAAATATGTTTTGGTAATCTTACAATATCCGTAAACGAGAAACAGAATGGTTAATGAAGGAATGACTGAGATCCATATCCTATTAACGTTGTATTTGAAATGAAAGGATAATAATAAATGATGAATAATTTAAAAGGTTCTTCTAGGAGACCTTACTCGAGTAGTACTAGTGACATTGCTAGTGTAACTAGACTCTAGTCAATGTAATCACGATATTCAATTTTGACCAAGTAGGAGCTGAAAGTTTATGGACTTAAATTTAATAGTCGTGTGATAGGATCGAACTCGAGATTACGAGATTGCACACAATACGTAAAGAGTTAATTATATATATTAAATATATTATATATATTTATTAAATCAAACCGAACTTAACTAAACGATCGTTAAATAAATTAAGAGTTAAGTTAAACGACCATTATGGAATTATATAGAAGAAAAATGTAAACGGAAAAGTTCCGGAAATACCCCTTAGTGTGTAACCGACCGTCGGCCAACAAGGGGGCAAAGGGAAAGATTTTGGCTTTCCTAATTTGTGTTTTACTTGGAAATCAAGTTTTGCCAAGCCTATATAAACACATAAAGACTTCATAATTTTCCCCACTACTTCCCTTCTCTCCTCTTGCGATCGCCAAACCAAACACACCTTAGGGTTCTTTGGTTTTCGATTTTGCTAATTTCCACAAGTGTTGAAGTTCCGGTTGCAAGTGCTAGACTCACGGTTAACCCGTTGCATTACGTGTGTACAAGAGTGTAATGTAGTTTTGCTTTAAACTATATCTTGGTATTATTCTTCACAAACCCTAATTGATGATTCGTTGGTGATCTTGTGGATCTACGCTAGGATAAAGGTATGTAACCCTAATCGATTAATTATAATTGTGTTAATATGATCTTGTTAAATCGCTTCCGCTATAACGTTCTTTGATCTTTGTTATGATTATATAATTGTTATGAATGTCATAAACCATCACATGCTGGTTGGGCAACTGGTCAAAATGGGTTTGGTGTGTAGGATTAAGCTACAATCACATTTTCTTTCTTGGGGCAATTTCATATCTCCCCTCCTTTTGAATGGAAATTTCATATATACCCAAACATGCATTAAAAACGTTCTAAATCATGCATTCATAACTTGCACTTTGGGTATATATGAAATTAAACATGAAAGTAGGGTGATATATGAAATTAATCCTTCTTTCTTTTCATATATATTATACAAATTAATGACATGTTAATTATGACTACAAAATCATTTTCCGTACATAATCAACTAGATGGTTGTATCGAAAATAAATAAGACTGGGGTTGACTTTCAACCCGTTTAATCTGTTAATTCGGCTAACCATATTTGTTAGATGAAACATAAACCACATGGATCCATTTAACTGATGGGTTGATATTGCTATTTTTCGGAGTATGAAAAGAAATCGTTCTCTTGAGTTTATTGGCATCGAGTTATCGTGTTGAAACATGTATGGAAAGTCACCGAAAAATCTGTACCTTGCTTGCATTTGCTATGGAAGAACTATGTCTTGATGATACAAAAGGGAAATTTTATGAATGATCTCAAATATGCGTTTATGAGATTTAATAGTAGTCAATAATCATAAATTTAGTTGACTGATGTTTCATATAATTAGACTTTTGTTGATGAAGGTTGGCACAAATCCAAATATAGCGTCTTTTTATCTTGTATTTGAAGGGTTGGATATTCCCATGTTAAAGACGAGGACGTTAGATAGGCTATGAATGAATCATTTAGCGTATGTGACCATAGAATCAAGGATAGGAACGATTCAAGAGAAGCTGAAAAAGGGTTTAATTTAGATGATACAGATATCCTGATACTTAGATGTGAATTTTCATCAAAACTGTCAAGTTGTAACTGGTTCTCTTTTACTACCGACTTGCAAATACTCAGTCATTTTGTTTAGAAATTCATTTTTACATAAACAATAATATAATAACTACACATATATTCAATATGACCTTTCATTGTGTTGTATGTATATATTAAGATCTTCAGAAGCAAAAAATTGTTATATTTTCAGAGGAACACGTAGTATTGCTTTGGTGTACTTGGGGATTTAGCCGTGTAGATCAATTACAAAACATCTATTTTCACCATCCGGGAGGAGCTCATGAATTATTTAGAAAATAGACGATCCTATGTGAATATAGAGTTTTTAATGGATGGCAAGAATGTTAGAGGTTTTATGAAAAGAGGTGACTTTGTATGAGTTACTATCCTAGGTTTGGAACGTGTTATAGAATCCTTTGGACAAGGATCTTACAAAACTATTGTCAAGGTTGTTGGTTCATGTCCTGGCTCCTTTGTGCTATCCGTAGTGCTTAATTCCATTTCTAAAAAGTATAACACAAGTTTTGTAGATAATAAGATTAAGTTTTGTAACCATCAAAACAATACCTCAAAACGATGTTTTGTACAGTAAATGATAACATTTTGACATAATCTGACGAAGTTATTTAAATGATAAGCAATAGCTGGAACAATCAAAATAGTATCGATCATATATAAATGTCTTTTCGAACAAGATATTAAAACTCGCCGCTCAACGAGCGGGCCTTAAAGCTAGTAAGAAATATATCACGGGTTATCATGCAGTTTTTTAAAACTATATCTAATCATGTGATGTTCTAATTTTTAATATTCTATAGGATAATTCATACAACGCTTTCAGTGTTTTTCTCTATTAACATTAAATCAATTTTAGCCACAAAGAAAACTTAACATTCTAAGAGCCAACGATTTTAATAAACTTAAAAGTTTAGGAGATAATAATATTGTTGAAAAATGAAATAGTAATAGTATTGAAGTGTATTGCTTTTGTCATCTCTTTACATCTCATTACATAATGTATTTATAGGATCATACCAGCTTAGATAAGCTCATACAACTAGATTACACCAATGACTAATAAATGTTAAGATAATGATAAGCTAAATATGAAAACACAATAAAACAACTCATGATGAGCATAATATACGCTAATACTCCCCCGCAGTTTGAGCGGACTTCTCGACGGACAAATTGAAACATACATTAGAGTCTTTTCTCCGATCATCTTCTTTGTTTTTTGACACGTTAGTATAATTGTATTTGAAGACATAGTTGTTAACTGTTTGCGACATCCTCCTTTGTGTGACGTTTTTTTACGTCATGACTTGCTTTGCCTTTAGGTAGGAGCGACATGTTTGACCAACTATTTTTGAAAAATGGCAATGATCTCCGGCGGTAAAACTAAGAATAATGATGATGATGAGACAATAATGTGGGGGTTTATTTGAAAAAAAATGCTACTGTGAGAAAAATAAAGTTGGGGAAAATTAAGCAGGATCTCTCCGAATCACCGACCAAAGATCGATAACCGGAGGATTGTGGTTGGTTATACCTAGATTTTTGATACCATGTTGAATAATGAAATAATATTGAATTGTATTGCTTTTTCCATCTCTCTACATCTCATTACATATGATATTTATAGGAGCATATCAGCTTAGATAAGCTTATACAAAATCACACCAATCTATTTTATATAATAAACCAAAATAATTTACAAGTATTTTAAAGAACAATAAATTTAATTAATTTCCTAATATGGCTCCAATGTACAAGATTTTTGATGCACAAGTCATAAATCAGTTTCTTAAAATAGATCAAGAATAAAGGGTGTAAAACCTCTGATTTTACCTTATTGACTTTGTCAACTGTAGTACTACTTATATTTGGAATTTATATAGTTTCACTTTTATATGACTTATTAATTATCATATACCTATTGTCATACTACCTTTCATATTTATTTTACATTTATATGAACCTTTAGTCATCTATTGACTACTCTGGCAACTGACTGGCCACTTGATTGAATAATGAAATTCATCACCTCAGTACATATTTTGAGATAAACTGTAACCTTACTTAATTTATTTATTAAGTACTTGGATAATTTTTATATGTACGTATTTACATATATTACCTAAAAGGAATAAATGCCTAAACACTTTAAAAACAATGTACATTATTTTACATTGTCACTTATTTACTTTATTTAAGTAAAATAGTTTTAGTGATGTATTTAATATACACTTTCACTAAATTACCTACAAGCTTCAACAAAAATACCTACAACAAAACAAATACCTATAATAATATACAAGGACTATTATTATCATACAACACTTGGAAAAATTTACCAAAACCCTTTCCCATGCATATATAAAACGTGTGGGTGTATGCATGCATGCACTACCATCATTTGCTATCTAACCTACAAGTAATCATGTTTACTCCACTAAAACACTATCCTAACCATACTTTTACTTACACAAAGCATACTTATACACTTACACACTCAAGCCTCATGCATTCTACTATGCCATGTAATACTTTGTCCCCCTTTGACCTTGTGCAAACCCACAGCTACACACCAAAATGGGAAAGAAGTAACTTGCTAGTTTTGAACATGTGGGAAATAACAAGTGAATCACAACTAGATATGACATATCTTAGTTGGATATCATGGTACAAGGTACATGATTCACTTTGGATCTCTCTCTCTCTTTGATATTAGCCGAGACAAACACACACAACACACAACACATACCATTTGCAAACTCTCATCATCTATCCCTCTCTCTCAAACTCACGGCTAAACATCACTCTCAACCATTTTCAAACCTTCAAGTTTAACTACTACTCCTATACCATGTCTTCTACTATCTAAAGGTTAATCCTAAGCTCATCCTACAAGAAACCTTGATCCTTGAAGCAAGAACAAGAACCCTAGAAGCTTTGTGAAGCCCACGACTTGTTTTGATCTCCTAGACCTCCATTGTTGAAAGCTTGTCACTTGTTTCTACTCATCCTCATATCATTTCTAAACCTATCTAAACAAGTAAGTCCAAGTTAAAACCTATCTTTTCTAATACATTACTTTCATACATATTAATGTGTACATGGTTATTCTTGGTAAAGTTAACATTTAAACAAGTATAGAAACCCTAAAAACCTAATGAAACTCACGGCTTGATTTTTATTATAACATAAAATGATGTAAAAACTTGTCAACCTTGAAGAACACATCAACATGATCTTGTTTAACTTGAAAAACTATGAAAACCTAACCATGCATGTATTTTTGGACGTGAGCTATTAAGCTCATAATATTATTTTGGGTAATCTTGTAATGTTTAGATATAACTAGAAACATTAGATTTATGTTTTAGGTGCCCAAAAATGTTAAGATAACTATTATGCCTCATAAGATTAGTTTAAGCTCACTATAATAATTTGCCTTAATAAATAATCATTTTCACTAAATAAATGTTTTTATAAAACTTTTAGTGTCAAAAGTATGATTTTATAAAGTTTCATGTTGAAAAGATAAATCTATAATTGTTTTGGATTTAAATAATAGATCTACTAAATTTTTGGATTAGATATAACAAGTATAAACTTTTGGTTTGGATTTATAAATTTACAAAGTAAAAGGGATCTAAATGAATAAGTGTAGAAACTTATATTTCAAAAACATAAACTTTTGGATCACTTTTAATTATTGCCGAGAGTTTAAGGGTGTGTTTTGAACATATCCGAAACTTAATAGTGTTAAAAAGGACTAAAAAGAGATTAATATAATGTTAGGGTAAGTTGTGTAAACTTTAGAAAACCTAGGGATTATTTTGGACCCTAGCCGAGACTTAATATAAACAATAGGGACCAAATATGCCAAGATACTAAACTTAGTTAAGCCCTAAAGTAAACCTAGGGACTAAACTTGCCATTTGCGGAAACATATACAAGCCCTAGGGGCAATAGTGTAACTTGTATTAGACTTAATTTTAAACCGCAAGTTAGAGGACTAAAACTGCCAATATGTGAAACTTAATTAAGACCTAATATGAGCCGTATACCTTAGGGACTGTTTTTGCCAATTAATGAAACATAAAGAAACCCTAGTTACACGTGTAACTAGGGAGGGACCAAAACTGTAATTATTAAAAGATTTAGAAACCCTAGGGGTATAAAAGTAATTTAACCGCAAGTAATTATTTAATTAAAAGGACTAAAACGTATTTTATACAAAGTATTACGAACCTTAAAATCCTATATATTTTAAACCGTTATTTAAAACGTAAAACTTAAATGAACGTAACAATTGTTATTTTTCTAAACTTATAACTTAATAAATATAAACTTTACGTAAACATGGATTTTAAATAAAATGTTATACATTTATAAACCTTATTTATATATTAAATATAAATTAAAAACGATTAACTTATAAAATAAATATAGTAAATATATTTATTTCCTATCACTTTAAATTTATATAAAACTATCCTATATAAATATTTAACGTGTTTTGTAAACAACGTAAGTACAAAATATTAAATTAATTAATTAATTAATTAAACCTTATTATTTATTTTATGCTTAAAATAAATACTAATAGAACTTGTACAACGATGAACAAAATACAAGTATTGTAATAAAATGCTTAAAACCAGTTTAAGCGTGTACAGATTTATTCTGGAACTTTTATGGATTATGCTATGCATTTACTGAGACCTTATAATTATTTAGGTCGTTGATTGTATCGTGAGCATCCTTATCAGATTTATCTACTGACTTATTGTTGTACTACTGAGGTGAGTTCATGGCCCCACTTTATATATTGATAAACTTTTAAACCTTTTAATGGGGAAGAAAACATGCAACATATTTTATTTCATGGACATGGATTGAACTGTGAAACTTTTGATTACATTGCCTATTGTAGATGAACCCGCATGACCCGTGCATCCGAAACTGTTAGAATTATTGAATTACCTGAATGTTATAAATAGATCTATTTGGGATTGACCGTCCCCATCTGGGTGAGTCATGCTCACTGTGCCTAGGTCAGGACAACAGATGTTTCACATGTCAGCACTTATTTTTGTTATGGGTGCCTTGATAAAGATAAGGCGAAGGGTCCTTATTTGTTAAGGACTTAACTGTCAAGTTTCAGTTTCGGGCAATATGGAAATGTAATTACTTTTAAGTATTGATGCTTTGTGCATTACTACTTCAAGGAATATTTAATGTCCAAACTTATTTTAATTAAACCTGTGAATTCACCAACTTTATGTTGACTTTCTAAGCATGTTTTCTCAGGAAACTGAAGCAGGTATTGGTGTGCGGAGTCAAGCATCATGATAGGCTGCACTTATAGAGCTCATCTGGGGTTTTATAAATTGGGAATAATTCAAACTTTCGAACAATGTTAAAGACTACTGTAATACTATTTGCACTTTCAATCATGTAATAAATGTAAGGATAATCTTTTATATGTTGCTCTATATTTTGTCTGCTGTTGATCCACCTACGTGACACCCAAATATTATTTCCGCTGCGTTTGACTCAATTTGGGGGTGTCACAGAATGGTATCAGAGAGATAGTTATAGAGAATCAGAACAAAATTAAAATAAATATAAAAATAAAATTTTTATATAATCTGAACTATAACTGCTTTAATAATCTTTTGGGATTTTCGGGACTAGAATAGTTAAGCATATAGACTTTAGAGCATACATCGATTATGTGATTGCCTGTGCATTGATTATTAACATCCGGTTGATTAATCTTATAAGTATTAACGTAACCTTTAGCATGGCGAGTGTTAAACGACACTATTATATAATTTTAAATTATATCTCCCAAAATTTTTAACTTGAGTAAGTTTATACTTATATCAATTAAAACTATATTATTTTCAGATTTATAATGACTTCACCTACCGATACACCTGCTGCCGTATCTCCGACGACCGTTTTATGTGGATGGTTATCTGCTAGTAACTCCGGTGATAGTCACGTTTCTGCCGACGCCGCATCCATTGAGGCACTTATTTCTACTCCACCTATTTCCCCCGCTGGGGAAGAGGTCCAACCTCCTGCTGCTATACCACCTGTACCACTTGTGACTTCACTGCGGGAGCATGCACCCGAGTCTCTGCCACCTCGTAAGAGGAGGTACGAGGCACCTCTCGATTCCACTTATGAGATCGGTGAGGGTTCCCGGGCCAGACATGCTGACCCCGTCCAGGCCCAGATCACGGCACTGGCCGCACGCCAGGCCCAGGATGTAGCAGACATTCTTGCTCTGCTAGCGGCCGGACAGACTGAGCGCACTGTTCTACAACAGCGCCATGACCTTTTATCATGGACTGTGAGTTCGGAGGCACACGCTGCCCGAGGAGTGTGGTCGACTACTTACCATTCTCTCTAGTGGTTGCTGGATGAGAATGAGTTCCTATGTGAGCAGATCTACCTGCTCCAGAGCCAGCAGACGGACTTTCATACTGCCCTCTTGACCATGGAGGAGACTCTTGCCATATTCTTCGACCTCCAGGAGGTCCGTCATCAGGGGTTGACGTCAGAGACCGCTCATCTCCGGGGAGTTCAGCAGACTCTCAGAGACCAGTTCCTTGAGGCACTCTGACTGCTCAAGAAGACTAGGACTGCCATGACCGCGATGCAGGTTTCCATGCAGGCACCGGTTGTCTCATTTCCGCCCGTGGCGCCAGCCGTATCTGAGGAGTCAGTTAGGCATCAGTAGAGTAGATGTACTAGATCTTTTGTACATCATGATAAGCTATTAGGGTTGCATCCCGGATATCATGATATAGGATCTTTTGTATTGTACTTTTCATTAGTCAGTTGTATCTTGTACTGTACTATTTAGATTAGGGATTCATAGATGATGTACTTTAGATTTCATGTACCACCTTCCCAGACAGGCGGGTTGTGCTCTATCTTGGATTAGGTTGTGCATTTTGTACTGTATTCCTATTCTAGACTTATGGCATGTACTCATTAGCTTTTGTTATATCCTGTACTGTATTATATTATGAACTTTAAACAGGTTATCCAATTTTTTGCAAAATCTATGCATGAAATTCCTTTTCGTGTAATTATATAAAACTGTGCTAACACCTTGAACTAATGATTTCATTTTTGTGTATAATTATAGAAAAATTGTAATCACTAGAACGAACCCCAACAATGCCGAGACTACCCACAACGTCACTGCTGCCCAATTAAGGGAAATGATTGATCAAGGCATCGCATATGCGATGGCTGCCAGCAGAAACGTAGACGATAGTCAAAATTCCAACAACTACCGAAATAATCAGACCACCAGGGGTTGCTCTTACCCCGACTTCTTGAAATGTAAAACTTCCTATTACAAGGGCAAATAAGGAGTGGTGGAACTGATGCAGTGGTTTGAGAGGTTGGAAACGGTCTTTCGCATCAGCGACTGTGCAGAAGAGAACTAAGTGAAGTTTTCCGCCTGCACCCTACTTGAGAGTGCTCTTACTTGGTGGAACTCTGTTGTTGCTACTCTTGGACACGATGCTGCCTATGCTCTCAACTGGACTGAGTTGAAGGAGAGGATGACAGAGAAATACTGTCCAAGGGGAGAAATGAAGAAACTGGAGATCGAGTTATGGGATCTCAAATGCAAGAACAATGACATCACTGCGTACAACCAAAGGTTCCAAGAGTTGACCCTAATGTGCACCAGAATGTTTGTAGAGGAGGATGATAAGATTAAGAAGTATGTGGGTGGACTCCCAGACGCCATTCACGACAGTGTGCTCGCATCTCGACCTACTACCGTCGAGAGTGCCATTGAGTTCGCTACTGAGTTGATAAACAAAAGGGTCCGTACCATATCCGAGAGGCATACTGACAACAAGCGAAAGGCAGACGAGTATTTCCGCAGTCAGCACCAGCAGCATCCTAAGAAGCAGAATGCTGGGCAAGTTTACAGTGCTACCTCTGCAGGAGCTAACTCGTATGTGGGCGCCAAACCTTTGTGCCCAAAGTGAAACTATCATCATACTGTTGATAGCCCATGCCAGACCTGCTACAGATGTGGACAAGTGGGTCATTTTGCTAAAACCTGTCGAGTTAATGCTATCACTCAGGCCCGACCCACTCAAAACACTGGGAACTACAACAATAGGGGTGGATACAATGCCCGGGGGAACGGGAATGGACAGCAGGGGAACCACAACGCTACTGGAAGAAACAACAATGGACCCAAGAAGGGAGTTGTGTGCTATGAGTGTGGAACACCAGGACACGTGAGGCCAAGTTGCCCTAAGCGGGTCAACCAGAACAAGAATAGTGGAGGAGCTTCATCCAGAGTGTATGTGGTTAGCAATGCAAAAGCCAACCCCGATTCAAATGTCGTTACCGGTACGTTTCTATTGAACAATCGTTATGCATCTGTTTTGTTTGATACTGGAGCAGACCGAAGTTTTATATCCACTGAATTTAGTCAAGTACTAGAAGTTATCCCTACAAGCTTAGATCACCATTACTCCGTAGAATTAGCTGACGGTAAAACTGTAGATGTTGACACTATCATTAAAGGTTGCACCTTAAATCTTTCCAAACATCCGTTCAACATTGACCTTATCCCCGTAAACCTTGGTAGTTTTGATGTTATTATCGGCATGGACTGGTTAGCGAGATACCGCACACTCATTGTTTGTGACGAAAAGCTAGTCCGTATTCCGTGGGGAAACGAAACTCTAATCATTCAAGGTGACGGTAACACCGACCTCGCTGACACTAGACTTAGTGTTATCTCTTGTACAAAAGCTCAGAAATATTTGTTGAGAGGATGTCCTATCTTCTTGGCCCATATTTCTCAAAAAGATGAAGAAAGCAAGCCCGAGAAGAAGCAAATCAAGGATGTACCCATTGTCCGAGATTTTCTAGAAGTCTTTCCTGATGAGTTACCAGGCTTACCACCGACTTGAGAAGTGGAATTTCAAATTGATTTGGTTCCCGGAGCAGCACCTGTAGCTAAAGCTCCATACCGGTTGGCACCATAAGAAATGAAAGAATTAGCTAAAAAACTTCAAGAACTGCCTGACAAAGGATTCATACGACCCAGTTCCTCACCATGGGGAGCTCCTGTGTTATTTGTCAAGAAGAAAGATGGTTCTTTTCGAATGTGCATCGATTACAGAGAGCTGAATAAGTTAACTATGAAGAATCGATATCCGCTTCCTCGCATTGACGACCTATTTGACCAACTCCAAGGGTCAAGCGTGTATTCTAAGATTGACTTGAGATCTGGATACCATCAGCTACGAGTCAGGGAGGAAGATATTCCAAAAATAGCTTTTAGAACCCGTTACGGTCATTATGAATTCCAGGTTATGCCATTTTGGTTGACCAATGCACCAGCTATTTTCATGGACCTTATGAACCGTGTGTGCAGACCCTACCTGGATAAATTCGTGATAGTCTTCATTGACGACATACTCATTTACTCCAAGAACGAACAGAAACATGGGGAACATCTTGCACAAGTACTAAAGGTGCTCAAGGAGGAGCAGCTCTATGCTAAATTCTCCAAATGTGAATTTTGGATTCCTAGAGTGAAATTCCTTGGTCATGTCATCGATTTTGACGGTATTCACGTGGATCCAGCAAAGGTCGAATCTGTCAAGGATTGGGTATCTCCTAAATCACCGACGAAGATCCGCCAATTTCTAGGCCTTGCTACCGTAGATTCATTGAAGATTTTTCCAAAATAGCCAAACCGATGACCAAACTCACACAGAAGGGAATAAAGTTCGATTGGGGAGAGAAGGAAGAATCAGCTTTCCAACTGATCAAGCAGAAGTTATGCAGTGCACCCATACTGGCCTTGCCTGAAGGCAACGATGATTTCGTTGTATACTGTGATGCCTCACACAAGGGCTTAGGTGCAGTATTGATGCAGAGGATGAAAGTGATTGCCTACGCTTCAAGACAATTGAAGAAGCATGAGAAGAATTACACCACTCACAATCTAGAACTTGGATCCGTAGTTTTTGCTCTCAAAATCTGGAGACATTACCTATACGGAACAAAGTGCACAATGCATACTGACCATAAAAGTTTGCAACACATATTGGATCAGAAGGAGTTGAACATGAGACAACGCCGTTGGATTGAGTTACTGAGTGACTACGACTGCGAGATCAAATACCACCCGGGTAAAGCAAACGTGGTTGCTGATGCTTTAAGTCGTAAGGAAACGGACCTTCCTATGAGAGTTCGGGCATTGGTTATGACAATCAGTTTGGATCTACCCAAACAGATTTTGGAAGCTCAGACTCAAGCCCAATTGCCTGAAAACCTCGTGAAGGAAGATGTCGGGGGAATGCTCAGAACCGATCTTAGCAAGGAAAAGTTAGAACCTAGAGCAGACGGAACCCTATGCCTTCACGGACGAAGTTGGTTACCTTGTTATGGAGATTTGAGGAACGTGATCATGCACGAATGTCATAAGTCTAAATATTATATACATCCCGGATCTGAAAAGATGTATCAGGATATGAAGAAGTTATATTGGTGGCTGAATATGAAAGCCAACATTGCCACCTACGTTTAGAAATGTTTGACCTGTGCTCGTGTCAAAACTGAACACCAGTGACCATCGGGTTTACTTGTACAACCCAAGATACCGGAATGGAAGTGGGAAAACATCACTATGGACTTTGTTACCAAACTCCCAAAGTCAACTCACGGTTACGATACTATTTGGGTAATCGTCGATCGACTCACCAAGTCCGCTCATTTCTTGCCAATTAGGGAGAACGATTCCCTTGCTAAACTAGCAAAGACGTACCTGAAGGAGATTGTGACCAAACATGGAATACCAGTGTCGATAATCTGTGATCGAGATAGTAGGTTCACGTCAAACTTTTGGAGGGCTTTCCAACGAGCCTTAGGTACCAATTTGGATATGAGCACTACTTATCATCCGCAGACTGATGGTCAAAGTGAACGAACCATCCAGACTCTAGAAGACATGCTACGAGCATGTGTGATTGATTTTGGAAATGGATGGGTTGACCATATTCCTTTAGTGGAATTCTCCTACAACAACAGTTATCATGCCAGTATTAAGGCTTCCCCTTGAGAAGTACTATACGGTCGCAAATGTCGTTCGCCTGTGTGCTGGCCAGAAGTAGGTGAACTTTAGCTCACTGCACCAGAGTTAATCCAGGAGACTACTAACAAGATCGTCCTCATCAAGCAGAGAATTCAAGCTGCTCGCGATCGACAAAAGAACTACGCGGACCTTAAACGCAAACCTATGCAATTTGAAGTAGGTGATCGTGTCATGCTCAAGGTATCACCTTG
Organism: Glebionis coronaria; assembly: GCA_025667525.1. Classification (NCBI taxonomy): domain Eukaryota; kingdom Viridiplantae; phylum Streptophyta; class Magnoliopsida; order Asterales; family Asteraceae; genus Glebionis; species Glebionis coronaria. The sequence continues at coordinate 600,969,750 of CM046878.1, read as the reverse complement.
GAAGGGTGTTGTACGTTTTGGCAAACGTGGAAAACTGAATCCACGTTATGTTGGCCCTTTCAAAGTAATAGCCAGGATCGGGGAAGTAGCTTATCGTTTAGAGTTGCCCCAGCAACTGAGTCGGGTACACTCTACCTTTCATGTTTCTAACCTAAAGAAGTGCTATGTTGAAGAACCACTGGCTATGCCATTGGAGGGAGTTCAATTTGACGACAAACTCCAGTTTGTAGAAGAACCAGTGGAACTCATGGAGAGGACAATTAAGAAGTTGAAACGCAGTCGCATCCCGTTGGTCAAAGTACGTTGGAACTCTAGGAGAGGCCCTGAGTTCACTTGGGAACGAGAAGACTCGTTCAAGACCAAGTACCCACACTTGTTCACCTGACCAATAGCTTCATCTTAAGCTTTGAGGACAAAGCTAAAATAACAGGATGGTGCTGTAACACCTCTGATTTTACCTTATTGACTTTGTCAACTGTAGTACTACTTATATTTGGAATTTATATAATTTCACTTTTATATGACTTATTAATTATCATATACCTATTGTCATACTACCTTTCATATTTATTTTACATTTATATGAACCTTTAGTCATCTATTGACGACTCTGGCAACTGACTGGCCACTTGATTGAATAATGAAATTCATCACCTCAGTACATATTTTGAGATAAACTGTAACCTTACTTAATTTATTTATTAAGTACTTGTATAATTTTTATATGTACGTATTTACATATATTATCTAAAAGGAATAAATACCTAAACACTTTAAAAACAATGTACATTACTTTACATTGTCACTTATTTACTTTATTTAAGTAAAATAGTTTTAGTGATGTATTTAATATACACTTTCACTAAATTACCTACAAGCTTCAACAAAAATACCTACAACAAAACAAATACCTATAATAATATACAAGGACTATTATTATCATACAACACTTGGCAAAATTTACCAAAACCCTTTCCCATGCATATATAAAACGTGTGGGTGTATGCATGCATGCACTACCATCATTTTCTATCTAACCTACAAGTAATCATGTTAACTCCACTAAAGCACTATCCTAACCATACTTTTACTTACACAAAGCATACTTATACACTTACACACTCAAGCCTCATGCATTCTACTATGCCATGTAAGACTTTGTCCCCCTTTGACCTTGTGCAAACCCACGGCTACACACCAAAATGGGAAGGAAGTAACTTGCTAGTTTTGAACATGTGGGAAATAACAAGTGAATCACAACTAGATATGACATATCTTAGTTGGATATCATGGTACAAGGTACATGATTCACTTTAGATCTCTCTCTCTCTTTGATATTAGCCGAGACAAACACACACAACACACAACACATTCCATTTGCAAACTCTCATCATCTATCCCTCTCTCAAACTCACGGCTAAACATCACTCTCCACCATTTTCAAACCTTCAAGTTTAACTAGTACTCCTATAATATGTCTTCTACTATCTAAAGGTTAATCCTAAGCTCATCCTACAAGAAACCTTGATCCTTGAAGCAAGAACAAGAACCCTAGAAGCTTTGTGAAGCCCACGGCTTGTTTTGATCTCCTAGACCTCCATTGTTGAAAGCTTGTCACTTGTTTCTACTCATCCTCATATCATTTCTAAACCTATCTAAACAAGTAAGTCCAAGTTAAAACCTATCTTTTCTAATACATTACTTTCATACATATTAATGTGTACATGGTTATTCTTGGTAAAGTTAACATTTAAACAAGTATAGAAACCCTAAAAACCTAAAGAAACTCACGGCTTGATTCTTATTATAACATAAAATGATGTAAAAACTTGTCAACCTTGAAGAACACATCAACATGATCTTGTTTAACTTGAAAAGCTATGAAAACCTAACCATGCATGTATTTTTGGACGTGAGCTATTAAGCTCATAATATTATTTTGGGTAATCTTGTAATGTTTAGATATAACTAGAAACATTAGATTTAGGTTTTAGGTGCCCAAAAATGTTAAGATCACTATTATGCCTCATAAGATTAGTTTAAGCTCACTATAATAATTTGCCTTAATAAATAATCATTTTCACTAAATAAATGTTTTTATAAAACTTTTAGTGTCAATAATATGATTTTATAAAGTTTCATGTTGAAAAGATAAATCTATAATTGTTTTGGATTTAAATAATAGATCTACTAAATTTTTGGATTAAATATAACAAGTATAAACTTTTGGGTTGGATTTATAAATTTACAAAGTAAAAGGGATCTAAATGAATAAGTGTAGAAACTTATATTTCAAAAACATAAACTTTTGGATCACTTTTAATTATTGCCGAGAGTTTAAGGGTGTGTTTTGAACATATCCGAAACTTAATAATGTTAAAAAGGACTAAAAAGAGATTAATATAATGTTAGGGTAAGTTGTGTAAACTTTAGAAAACCTAGGGATTATTTTGGACCCTAGCCGAGACTTGATATAAACATTAGGGACCAAATATGCCAAGATACTAAACTTAGTTAAGCCCTAAAGTAACCCTAGGGACTAAACTTGCCATTTGCCGAAACATATACAAGCCTTAGGGGGCAATAATGTAACTTGTATTAGACTTAATTATAAACCGCAAGTTAGAGGACTAAAACTGCTAATATGTGAAACTTAATTAAGCCCTAATATGAGCCGTATACCTTAGGGACTGTTTTTGCCAATTAATGAAACTTAAAGAAACCCTAGTTACACGTGTAACTAGGGAGGGACCAAAACTGTAATTATTAAAAGATTTAGAAACCCTAGGGGTATAAAAGTAAATTAACCGCGAGTAATTATTTAATTAAAAGGACTAAAACGTATTTTATACAAAGTATTACGAACCTTAAAATCCTATATATTTTAAACCGTTATTTAAAACGTAAAACTTAAATGAACGTAACAATTGTTATTTTTCCAAACTTATAACTTAATAAATATAAACTTTACGTAAACATGGATTTTAAATAAAATGTTATACATTTATAAACCTTATTTATATACTAAATATAAATTAAAAACGATTAACTTATAAAATAAATATAGTAAATATATTTATTTCCTATCACTTTAAATGTATATAAAACTATCCTATCTAAATATTTAAAGTATTTTGTAAACAACGTAAGTACAAAATATTAAATTAATGAATTAATTAATTAAACCTTATTATTTATTTTATACTTAAAATAAATACTAATAGAACTTGTACAACGATGAACAAAATACAAGTATTGTAATAAAATGCTTAAAACCAGTTTAAGCATGTACAGATTTATTCTGGAACTTTTATGCATTATGCTATGCATTTACTGAGACCTTATAATTATTTAGGTCGTTGATTGTATCGTGAGCATCCTTATCAGATTTATCCACTGACTTATTGTTGTACTACTGAGGTGAGTTCATGGCCCTACTTTATATATTGACAAACTTTTAAACCTTTTAATGGGGAAGAAAACATGCAACATATTTTATTTCATGGACATGGATTGAACTGTGAAACTTTTGATTACATTGCCTATTGTAGATGAACCCGCATGACCCGTGCATCCGAAACTGTTAGAATTATTGAATTACCTGAATGTTATAAATAGATCTATTTGGGATTGACCGTCCCCATCTGGATGAGTCATGCTCACTGTGCCTAGGCCAGGACAACAGATGTTTCACATGTCAGCACTTATTTTTGTTATGGGTGCCTTGATAAAGATAAGGCGAAGGGTCCTTATTTGTTAAGGACTTAACTGTCAAGTTTCAGTTTCGGGCAATATGGAAATGTAATTACTTTTAAGTATTGATGCTTTGTGCATTACTACTTCAGGGAATATTTAATGTCCAAACTTATTTTAATTAAACCTGTGAATTCAACAACTTTATGTTGACTCTCTAAGCATGTTTTCTCAGGAAACTTAAGCAGGTATTAGTGTGCATGGAGTCAAGCATCATGATAGGCTGCATTTATAGAGCTCATCTGGGGTTTTATAAATTGCGAATAATTCAAACTTTCAAACAATGTTAAAGACTATTGTAATACTATTTGCACTTTCAATCATGTAATAAATGTAAGGATAATCTTTTATCTGTTGTTCTATATTCTGTCTGCTGTTGATCCACCTACGTGACACCCAAATATTATTTCCGCTGCGTTTGACTCAATTTGGGGGTGTCACAAAGGGAGCGTCTGTTTGCATCATTCAAATTTTTTTTTAAAACAAACTTTCAAAACGCTGGAACTATTTTAAGTAGTGTTTTAATGGCATTAAAAATAATTAATATTAAAACGCGTTATTAGTTGTATTATGGACGCTCCTAACCAAAATTAACTCTAAACCTAAAACCTATATAAAGCTCTTCCACACCACATCTGCAGCACAAACTTCACAATGTGCGGCATCCATGTTTTTTGTGCAATCTGTCAGATCCCTAAACCTTTATTCTTAATCTCCTTCTTTTGTAATGCTGCCAAGAATTGAATGGATTTAGGTCCATTCATGCAACAACATTGATCTGATTGTTTGCACATATGATATGGATTGCTGATCATTACAATGCTGCCAAGAATTAAATAGATTTAGGTCCATTCATGCAACAACATTGATCTAATTGTTTGCACACATGATATCTATTGTTGATCATTACAATGCTGCCAAGAATTGAATGGATTTAGGTCCATTCTTGCAACATCATTGATCTAATTGTTTGCACATATGATCATATGTATTGCTGATCATCACAATGCTGCCAAGAATTGAATGGATTTAGGTCCATTCATGCAACACCATTGATCTGAATGTTTTCACATATGATATGTATTGCTGATCATCACAATGCTACCAAGATTTGAATGGATTTAGGTCCATTAATGCAACAGCATTGGTCTGATTTTTTGCACATATAATATGCTTTGCTTCTTTTTGATGCAGGATATAGGTTGATTTGATGATCAATAGCTTTTTGGTTGTTGCATCCAATGATTCTGTTAATTAATGTTAATTGAAGGAAAATAGGCAGATTCATAATCAACATGGCTGTTGGAAGGGCGAAGATGATACAGTTGGAATGGATGGGATCAATGTTGTTGTGTATCATCAGACTTTGTAATGTAAATTATTCAATTTAATTTATGCCCATACTGTAATTATGTGTTGAATGGATTAAAGTTATTCACGGCATTGTCCATATTAATGTATAAATTTATAAAAGTTGAATGGATACTTCTCTTATTTTTTATCCTTGGATTTATAATTATGTGGTTACAACTGTCATTGTTACAAAAACATTGCGATTTATAAACGCAGTTTATAAAATTGCGTTTATAAATAGCGTTTCCTGAACGGACCTAAACGCAATTTTAGTAACTACAATTTTTATAACTGTCATGAATGGAATGTTTAAACAACATATAATTATGACTGAATTTTAATAATTGGTGGATGCAATTTTTAACCAATAAATACAAAGACAAAAATTACAGTTGAATTAACTATGTTTACACTTTTTAATGCATTTAACATTAAACTATGATTTTTCTTAGAAGTTTACAAAATACTTAATACACGCATGCAGTTAACTTCCTGTAACCATAAACTCTGCCTTTTTGTATTCTTTGTGACGATTATATAAACACCTCATTGGTAAATTATGGATTTCTCAAAATCGTTTAATAAACAATCCACACACTCTTCAAATTCATCAAAAAAAAAAATTAAAAGATATCTGGATCAAACAAGAGAAACTCAACTGCTGCCAATCTAGAAGAAATCCAAGTCAATACTAACAAGTAAGTTGCTTTATTTAATAACTATAATTTGTTTTGTATATATTAACAACATCTTATATTTTGATTTATTTGTGCTTTCACGAAAACATGTTTGGGTTCTGCGCAACAAGACATAGTAATATCAGAATCCCAAATTAACAATCAAGTTAAACCCTGCAATCAGAGTGTAATACAAAAACATGATGATCCCTGTGATGAGCATGATTGCTATGTCCTAGAAGCAGAGTTGCAGCGGCAGCGGAGGATGGAAGCCGAAGAAAAAGCATTACTCGAATAACAAAGTTTGGAAGAGGAAAAAAAAGTGGTTATTGAACGGCAGAGAAAAGAGCAGCAAGAAAGAAATGAAGAAGCAATTTTTACGCAACTTGAAAAAGAGGAAAGGGAGGAACTTGCTGAGGTAAGAAGGGAACTTGATGAGGAGGAAGAAGGGGAGGATGATTTTTACTATCATTACAACCCAATTAGTGAAACAGAAGAAGACATCGACAGCGAAGAAGATGATTCGTTGGAGTCTCCCGACTATGATGAATTGCATCATTCATTTGACCCTGAAAAATCTCCTAAGTTCAATTTCTAGATGTTGTTTTAAATTCATGTAATGAAAATAATTGCATCTTTGTTCAATGAAATTTAATGTATATTCAGTTCAATTGTGTTTATTGTTGTTATTTCAAATGAATATAATTTAAATTCTACTTTTTAATCTTGATTAATTAACAAATAGTTTATATCATGTTTTATTTATGTTTTATTTTCCTTCTTCATATTTTACTTTACAACTCATGTAATTGACATCTTGAAATGCAGAAATAATATTAATAAATATTTAGTAACTGTTTATGTTTTTAAACTGTTTACTTTTTAAAAATGTTTATATAGCAAACATTTTAAACTTTAGTAAGGGAAAGCCCAATATTAGTCATTATTGATAATCGCCCAATACCAAAAAGTAATACGAATCCACATCATTAAGCCCAGTTTAAACTTTAATAATGTCTGATTTTACAAATTATGTCATCAATTTATAAAATATATGTTGTTTATATAAACTCTATGATTTTAAATTTAAAAATCTTTATCAAATGAACATACAATAAAGTCTGATATTAACTTTGAACCAAATATATGTTTCAAAACTTATTTTTGTACCATGTTGACATTTATGTAAACACAAGTTTTGAGATCAGTCTAAATAAGAGCAAGTTGCTGTAAGTATCATAAGGTTGTTAGGATTTGGTCAAATCATAAGTTTTGAGATCAGTCTAAATAAGAGTATGATTACACCAAATTATACCAAGTTCATCCTTATATAAGTCAACCTAGACTCTTCAACATATGCACATCAAACCTTACTCATCTTAATTTTTGGTGCAATAAACTTCAGTTAACAGTGGCTACCTACGTTCCTGGCTACATCAATGATCTTTCTGGTGTTAAGGATAACGTGTTGCTTAGGGTGCGTGTGCTTAGTACGTGGATGCAGGAGGTTTATGGAAAAACTAACATAAAAAATATGGAGGTTTTGATTATCGATGAGAATGTAAGTCACAATACCATCAATGTGTATAAATACGTTCGTTTTTTAATTAATATGTCCATAACTACATGTAACTTTTTACTTTGCAGAACTCAAGAATGCAAGCCACTGTTCGTATGGGATTAGTAAACCAGTTCAAGGATAAGCTGGTGGAAGGAAAGTGTGTTGTTATAAAATGATACACTTTGGGAGAAATCCAACCAAGGTTCAGAATGGTTGACAGGGCTTTGCGGTTGAGTTTTTTGTCTAACACAGAAGTGGAGCCATGTACTGACTACACTGGATCTCTTCATGGATTTGCATTTAGGGATTTTCAATCCATTACTGCTCTAACTCAAGAAGAGCCTAGACAGTTTGGTATGTAATATCACACTTGAAAACATAATTCTTCGTATTGTTGTCTATTCAATTCGTTAATTCATTTGGTAATTATGTTTTTACAAACTGTTTAAATAGATATCAGAGGCCATATACGTTCCTGTGAGGATTTAGATGCATATGATAAAAATGGTAAACAGGGGAAGAAGAAAACATCCATGTTAGTCGATCAGAGTAAGTAATAATAACATATTTAATAAAACTAAATGTTATTAGAGGTTTAATTTCTTTCACTTCTTCTATGATTTAGAGGTAATGAACTGCGTGCTACCATGTGGGGAGAATATGCTCAACAATTTAGTGACTTCTTGAACAAATGCTTTAGCCATGCTAAGATTGTGATGGTCGTTCAATTGGCCATGATGAAAACATGGGATGGTAAGTAACATAAAAGTTAACATTTGGTGTAAAATAATACGTTGTATGTTTATTTTTGAGCACTAAATTATACTTATTATGATTTTATACTCAAATTATAGGTCATATGTGCGTTCAGAATGGATATCATGCAACTAAGTTGTTCCTGTTCGACTGTTCTGAACCAATTACTGATGAGAATTTTGCTGACGTTAAAGAATACTGTGGAAGGTATTTTTAAAGTTTTTTAAAAGTCTTTGTTTTGTATTTATATGCGTCCGTGTTGCAGTTTCATGTATTCATATATTTTTTGAGATCCTATTACAGGTTGTTTTCTAATGACAACAAAGATGAATCTGAAAATACGGTTACCCATATCTCCACTGCTTCAAAGAATTCCACAAAGGATGTTTTCGTCACTAGATTCCCTCCTAGAAATATCACTGAGCTCTTGGATGTCGAACATGTAATAAATTATAAATTTATCTAAAAAATGTTTATTATAAATAAGTGCAACAGATTATAACCATGTTTTAATTTTTATTTTCTTAGGGTGTTTCCATCATCATAATTGGAACTATAATAGCCATTCACGAAGAGGAAGGCTGGTGGTATCTCGGATGCAAAGCATGTAAGAAGAAGTCTGTCAAGTCGTCGGATATTATTGATCTAGATACGGATGTAAAACCTACCATGTCATATCAGGATGGAAAAGACGAATGGCGTTGTCAAAAGTGAAACATCGTTCCGGTGATTAAAACATTGTAAGTAATACATAAATAAATAGATTAAGCACATTATTTGTCAATTATTTATTTTCACTATTGTTTTGTTGTGTAGTTTCAAGCTTCAAATCAGAGTCCAAGACGAGAGTGGTACAATGTCATTGACGTTGTGGAACGATGAGGTACAATCGTTGGTTGGAGTATCAGCCTTCCTTTTGTGTGAAAAATTTGGCAAGGTATTTATTAATTTATGTAACAAACTTACCTTCCACATGGTTTAATAGTAACCATAAAATAATGCTACATTTCAATGTAATGTAGGTGGATGTTTTCCCCCCGGTCATTACTGGGTTGGTGGGAAAGAAATTTTCCTTCAAGGTTAGCAGAGACGAATACAATGCTAAGTTTATGCTCCCTATCTTTACTGTTTTGCGACTTACCGGAGATGTGGACATTATAGAAAGTCTTCGTCCAACTGCAACACCTATAAAGGTAAATAGTTTTTTTTAAAACATTGGCCATATGTATTAATTTTGATAGTCAATGTAATTGTTAAATTGTGTTGTATGTTAACAGGAGTCTGAAGCCACAAGTTCTGCCGCAATTGTGGCCATTCCGTTGGTAATGAAACATCTAAATTATTAGTTACTTATATTCTTTGTCATATAAACTTTTGTAATTTAATATTTTATTTATTCATATGTCTTAGGATCTTGAGTCTCAAAAGGATGAGAATCACACTCCATTTTCTTCTAAAAACGTTTATGATCCAAGTCCTGGTGACAAACGTGCTGGTGAAGACGACTTGGGAAGTGAAAATTCAAATGCAAAAAAGAAGGTTCTTGAAATTAAGATGGAAAACAATCCTTAAAATTCTCTATGATTTCCAACCTTCAATAACGAATGGCAGTTATGAATAATGTCATACTATATAAAGATAATATTTTGACACTTTTTGAGTGTTTTTGTAGTATGAATATGGTTGTTTTCTTTTTGATTGGGGAGTCCCAATCTTAGTTTTTTTTATGAACACAACATAATATTTCCTTTAAAATATTTGTTGGGGAGTCACAACATAGACATTTTTTTATAATTTTCTCATCTTTGATTGCATTTGTTTTATAATTTATGTGTCTGGACTAATAACTTATACTCAGGCACTTTCAAGAAAATAAGTCAGCAGATTATTCTACAGCTTGGACTGGAACATAAGTTTTTAAGCAGAGGTTTTTCAAGACAATGATTTTTATAGAGGTTCGTCATAACTTTTTTGATCAAGAAAATGGCACGTATTTATCATTCAAATAATCATGTAAATACATGTTCAAGTGTTCTATACTGTTTGTTTGTAAACATTGGTTTAATAAGATGTCGTTATACTATTTCAAACACAAATTTAATAACACACTTTTCACATTGTTTCTATTCCTTAAGTAAGTATAACTTAGTTTTGTTGAACAATTGTTTCTTCGTACGAATTACAAAATGAAAGAGATGTTGATGATGATGGTTAAATAGAGGTTTATGATTACGATGAGCTTTATTTAGCATATGATGGCGACAAATCACCAAGTTTAAATGTTATTTCAATATGTTACCGATTACAAAAAATGTATACAAACATATGAATCCAGCCAAATCAAAATATTTTAATTTTTCTTTAAAGTTTTTGAAAGATATATATTTTAGATAAAAGCCCAAATATTATGTATATTAAAACCACAATTACATATATATGAAAGCCTAGTTTTAAAGCCAATAATGTAAAGCCCAAATTACAAGATTTTTGATAATGGAAAGCCCAATATTAGTAATTATTACTTACGCAAGACTAATGATATATTTGTATATACGTCCCAACTTTGATAATTGCATAAATTTAGACACAAATTAGGTAATTACATAATAGGGTACAATCTGCTAACACATTATGACACAATTTTAGCATTCCATACATTAAAACACAAACATCCGAATGATAAGTATTCAAAGTACCAAAAGAACCATGCTAACAGTGAACATAACAACCAAAGTTTTGACCGAAACCTAAGAACAGACATTTAAACCAAGTCTTAACACAAGCATCACAGACAAATAAACAGAACAAGTAATCCCTAGAAATTTTCAGCAGCAAAAGACATACAAATGTGATCAGCAATCACAAGTGTGATTTAACATAATTGGAATAAGGGAACCTGCATGTTTTCACCTTCCACCGCCTCTTGAACAACTTCCATTAGCTTCATCCGCATCACTTTGGGTGTCTTCAAACCGCAAGTTTCTCCAAATACCCTCCACTTCCCAGCCATTTTGGCGTGGCACAATCTTTCTGGACGAAGGCGGTCCGTAATCATTCTCAGCTTCATAAGGAACCTTACATCATCGTGAACAAGAAGCGCTCTGGTGTATGTAAGCATCATATGTATTACGCAGAAATCAGTCGGCAATGCCTGATTAAGGCATATATTAAATACACATTATGAGTTAACACTACTGCCTACATTCAATTTACTACTACATACATTCGATTTTATTAAAGAATTAAACCTCTATATATCTTCTTACACTACTGCCTACATTAAATTTACTAAAGTTGAACTTTGATGCTCACCAATTGAGAAAGGTCATACGCAGGTGCATTGAGCTCAATGTAGAAAATGTTCACTTCATCCTTGTGAGTAGTATGTCCTTCCCATCCACAGAAATGCCTTGCTCTTTTATCTGTCATGATATGTACATGTAGCAATTACCACAAGTATCCAACTATATTTCTAAAAACTTTAGTACAAATACAATGTACATACCTTTAGAAGCATAAAGTGGTATCTCACGAGCCGGAAGCCTCAACATTGTTGGGTAGATATGAGTATTAAACTTTGCTATCCCATTGTGCTTAAAGACAGACAGATGTAGCCTATAGTTACCCATATTTGTAAAAACCAGATTCTGTCCTTCCTAAATTTTTAGGTCAGCACCGAGCCTATCCCACATGGTCCCGAATAGGGAGTTTGATCATACAACACTATTTGGGTCTGTTTGAATCCTTTCATGGTTGAGTTTGTACCTTGTGTGGTTGACGTACACCTTAAATCTGGTCTTCCAAATGTCTTGCAAAAAATCTCCCGGAAGAACCTGTCACAAAAAAAGAAGCATTTGTTTGATTCTTTTCACTAAAGGTTTTCAGTTCAACCATCATTGTAAACAAAATCTGCATATTATATAATGTGTACCTGCACTCCGCGCGTAAACCTTATAAGACATCTCACAACTCGGTTCCCTATAGCACGCCGATCATAACCTTTGACTTCACATCCGCCATTTGCATATCCTGTTGCGTAAAACAAGTCATCCCCTTCTTTAATAAAGTAAAGCATACGCATATCATCTAAATTATCTTTTGCAAATGCTTCCCATTCGTCCCCATACAAATGAAGCTTTGTTCCATCTCTTCTTATTAAGCATACGTAACGATACTTGTTTGGTCCGTTAACAAGAATGTATGGCTGACCATAGAAGAACCTGACTTTGAATACTTTTGGTAATACCTACAACATAGATGTCTCATGTTACTACTATGTAAAACAATATGTTGTAAGTAAATAACTAACACGTGTTTAATGAAAACGTAATAATACGCACCAAAAAGCTTTTGTATTCTTCAGTGCGAAAATAAATTCATCATCCATGATAGCTTGAAACAAATTAAATAGCTGAATATAGAAGTTGAAATTTTTTATATGGCATGTACTATAAACGCGTTAAACACTTTTTATTACTGAATCATATGAAATACTTTTAGTTACTTTTATTTACTTTCAAAATGGAAAATTTCGAATAATGGTGATTTACCAACATACCATATGGACTGATATGGTATTTTCTATGCATCAGTATATCAGTTCACTTTTTAAAGTTTTTAAACACGATGTCCAATATTTAAACAGACAAGCTATGATCCATGTTGTAATCAATAAAATGCCATAATCCATTAAAAACATTTTTCAGGTTTGCAACCTGAATATAATCTAAGTTAGTTTTATTTACTTTCAAAATGGAAAATGGATAATAATGGTGATTTAGCAAACTTTCAAGGACATACCATATGGACTGATATGGTATTTTCTATGCATCATTATATCAGTTCACTTTTTAAAGTTTTTAAACACAATGGCCAATATTTAAACAGACAAGCTATGATCCATTTTGTAATCAATAAAATGCCATAATCCATTCAAAACGTTTGTCAGGTTTGCAACCTGAATATCATCTACTATGGTTAATATAACTTTCAGTTCATCATTATCCACTTTAAATTTAAGTTACTGTACGGATCAAAAAGACATGCAGATCATAAAAAATGGGAAACTAATTAGGACACTTGATAGTCAAACTATTAACATCTTGATTTAAAGTTACATAAACATTATTCAAATCAATCCTTCCAATAACTGCTGCATTAATATGTACATGAATCATATTATCTGCTAATCTTAATCTAAAAGGGATGACCTATATCTTTGGGTACTATCAACTGATAATAGTATGATTTCAATCACTAATAACAGATCATACAATAAATAACATTCAATCTCTTTACAAAGATCTCAGAACATACAAATTAAATTAATTGCACTGTTCATTTGTATAAGATGATGCATGCGACATCTAGATGATCAATTGACTATGAAAATTAATAGAAAAAGGTTAACGAGTTTACCTTGAGTTGTAGATAAGAACAATGGATTCTCAGAAACTGTTTTGGTTAATGATCATCCGTTTCTGCTTTTTATGTTTTTTATAATTTTGATATGGATGGAGTGTTTTGGTAAGTGAGATACCATAATTATTATGATTATACATTTCCCACCTATAGCCTATATTTTTTTATTTAAATTAAATTGGATAATTAATAAAATATATCATTTATTTAGTAAATATTATCAATGTTTAATGAGAAGTTTAACAAGATGCATATGTTTGTTGCATGTATTATGTACTTGATATATTTTGTATAGTTTTTGCATGCATTATGGAATGTGTATGTTTTGTTTTTTTTTCATAATCATCAATTATTTAGGTGATTTTGTTGTCACCTAAAAGCATTGTTTGTTAAAAACATGTTTATTATATTCAACAACAAGTATTATTTTTATTAAAAATACTTTTATTTTGAAGATCAAGTACATGTTTAGTAAAATTTTCTCATTCCTATAAGAACTAATGGTTTTCATATTAAAAAACACATGCAAAAAACTATTTATTACAATCAAAAAACCTTATACCACATCATCTAAGATAGTAATGTGTCTTTCATAAGTCCTTATTATATTTTTCATGTATGTTTTATCAATCAGTATTTTCATATTATGTTTGTTAATTTTATTTGTTGTATGATTTTATATACTCTGAATATGAAGGATTCAGGAGAAAACAAGTCGTCAAACGCCGACAATAAAGTTGTAATTGATCTATCCGATGATGATGATGATGATGATGTTAGTCTTACAATATAATTATCATATCATTTATATTAAATAATTATAACGCATAAAGATAGCAGTTTTTTTAACTATTTTTTTTTGTTTTCAGCCCTTCAAGGATATCAGTGATGATGTTAGTGTTAAAATCATCCATAACATATCATTTAAACAAAAATTTTATACATATATTTAAAGTTAGATGTCTAATTTATTATTTGTTGAGAAAACAATTTTGCAGCCCTACAAAGATCTGAGTGAAAATATCGTTGGTCAAACCGTTGATGAGGAAGAAGTTATTCATCTTGCTGATTCTGACGATGAAGATGTTGTTCCACTGGATAAAGAGAACAAAAACGTTGATAACGAAAAAAATGACAACAAAGTAACAATTCATTTCTTTCATTCATTATGTGTACATAATTTAAAGATATTTTATTTATACTTTTGTTCATGTTGCATTTTTAGGTTGATGATGAGGACGAATCTTTTTCGTGTTCCCGTTTAACAAAAAAAGCAAGGACTTTGCCCTCTACATCGGAACCTTTACATCTTTTTGACGAAACCACGGATGAGGACATTCCTAACAGTGACACCGTTATTAACATGACACAATCGGAACGTTTACATCTTATTGACGAAACCACGGATGAAGAAATTCCTAACAGTGACACCGTTATTAACATGACACAATCGGAACCTTTACATCTTATTGACGAAACCACGGATGAAGAAATTCCAAACAGTGACACCGGTATTAACATGACACAAGGTGTTGTTAACGATGTCCTTTATGAAGCAATTGATGAAGAAAATGGCATTGATTTAGAACATTCAGATGATGTTACTGAAGAATCTTCAGAGAAGACTACTGACGATTTAGATTTTATTGATGACGAAGGTGCAACAAAGGATGATACTAATGAAGAGTATGATCCGAATAACGATGTTTCGGATAACGAAGATTACAAACCTGCGGGTAACGATGCAAGTGATGATGAGTATGATCCCGATAGTGATAGTACGGACGATGAAGATGACGATAATTGAAAATATTGCAAAAACAGGTTTAGTACGGTTTTTCGTTAAATAAGTATATGTTATATTTTTATGTTTCGGTGTTCATTTTTTTTGTTCGTTTAAGTTTTTTTAACTTATTAAGCTATAAATAAACATTGTTTTAATTATCATTTTTGTTATTCATTTAATTATATGTTTGTAACATTTGTTTAACTTAAAGACTCATTATAATTGGCTCATTTATAACATTTGTATTTTTTTCATGACTAAAAGTATAAATAAAGGGCCTAAACACTCTTATATATAGAAACTTTGTTAATCCTATATAACACACACACAAAAAACGTATTCCTCTATGAAACCCTAAATATCATTCTATATTCATTCACTAATTTCATAAACCTCCAAATCATAACATATACTAATCATGGCTAATTTGAAACCTGAAATCATTCTTGATTCGTCCAAACCAATAACAGACGAACCAAATGAAGAACAACAACAGAAACATAAGGATGAGCAAGGAGATGTCAATGGCAGTACAAACAATGGTGTGGCTCAACACCACGTACAAAAAATAAAACAAAAGGTTGATGATGCGATTTCATTCCTTTTTTATGTCTTAGAAAAAGTTGAATCCACCAGAATTGGTAAATAACTTCAATTCTAAATAGTTTCATTATAGTTTTGTATAACCAGATTTGTATGTTGATCGTCATAAAAAAAAAATTATTTACAGCTGATTTGGACACCTCTGTTATGGTTGACTGGCTAAAACTGAACGTTGGGGATCATAATAATTACCAAGAGGTCTTGAACCGCGTGAGTGCCAGGTTCCTAAAGGTCGATGCCATGATTCAGGAATTTCGTGCAATGGGACTTGAGTTAGACGATGACTGCTATGTTGACATCAACTGCTTCAGTGATGATTAAACATACATGGTGGACTATTCAAAAAATGTTTGTCTTATGTTTTTTGAGAAATAAATTTTATGTTTTCAGATTTGTTAATGAAATCTCTCATTAATTGTATTTGATTCGAATTAAAATTGGTGTTGATCTATTATTAATTGTTCCATTTTCAGTTATAGTATTTTTACTAATTACCATAAATGTGACTTCTACAAATATAATCATCTGATTTATGAGTAATAAATAAGAATCCCTAAAATCATGCATATTAAAATGTAACATTTATAAATACTGTTTGTTCAATTTTTTATGCAACTACACAGAATCATAAACACAAAAAATGTCTCTACGTCTGTACTAATCCATTAACATGGACGATAACAATCAGATCGAATCAAGAAAGCGTAAAAAGAAAGTTGTTGTGAATCAAAACACGTTGCATTCAAATGAAAACTCTTATTTCAATGTCAACATGAGCCGTCAACATTTAAATCAAGCTGTTCATACATCAGAAAAAGTACACCGGCTCCAAAAAGAAGAGTATCACTTGCTGAAATACTCAATTGTAAGTTGGTTGTTCACATTAAATAATCTATTCGTTTTTTTGCATGTTAATCAAGATATTGATTTGTTTGTTCTTATGTTATTAGATGATCCACTTGATGAAGGTGTTCCAAAATACAACACTGCTCTCACAGGACAAATCAATATCACAAGTTTATGAAACTATCCTTTAAAATACTTTATGCTAAGTAGTTATCATTATAGTTAGAATGATTTACAGATGTATGAAAAAATATGCATTCTAATTATTTGGTTCGAACGGTAATAGGTTCTTCTACGCATACTGGGAAACAAACAAGGCTTCCTTTATCAGACGTTAGTAACTTTAAGTTAACCTGTCTGTTGTGTAAAGTATTTAACATTTAGTTATGTTAATACACGAGTGACGTTTGTTAAACAAAGAATGACATACAAACCTTTTGCAATTAAATGAAGTAACATGTTTGGGAATAAATAGGAACATATTTGTAACTCAATTGTCACCATCATTGGGCAATGTTCCTCAAGTTAGTCAAACAGGCTTGACAATTTCTAAATCACCTACAGGTTTGTTCATATTGTTGTTAGTCGTGTATTTGTCTTTAGGTTTCCTTACATGAGCATTGTTTAGACTAAACTTATTAACTGTTTATGAGTAGGTTCTTCAACACAGCATATAATGTCCCAAAAAGCAAGCAATAATCGACAACTACTTTCTGGCTTTGGTAATTGTAAGTATGTAACCTTAAAAAGTCATATTTAGTTTTATTAGCACAGTGGTGTTTTTTAAAGTATTATATATCATGTTTCAAATTTCTCATAAAATATAACCTCCATGCCAAGTCTATCACCATTATTTCAGAATGACCCTGCACGGTTTAGACAAACATTCCTTCAAACTAATCAACCACAATCAGGTGTGTTATTTACTTACCTTAGTAACAATTTTTGGAGGTTAACATGACTATGTAGTATGTTTTACATTTGATTCATTATAACTTATGTTATATTATGTTAGGTTTAAATTAGCAATCTGTTACAAATAATGTCAAAAATAGTGTTAATGCAAATGACAAGACACCAAAAAAGCGCATTGCGTCTGTGCAAGATAAACAAACAAACATCGTGACACCAGTGGTTGGTAGAGGTAGACCAAGGAAAACACCAAAGGTTACCACACCTCTGTTGTCGTGTGATATTAATACTAATACAGCATCTGGAAACTCAACCGGTAATGTCACATATAGTTCATTACACTATTTATATGTTTGTAAAATATATACAATATATTTGGAAAGTTAATCTCTAAATCATATGTATGTAGTGTCCCAAAGTCCAATACTTACCAGCAACAACATCAATTTTAATCGTTTTATAAGCCCTGCAAACAGTCCGGTGTCAGGCGGTATACAAGTTTTGATAGGTTCATCAACACGTGTCCCACAATCTCAGTTGAGTGATGTTACGAACGGTAATAACTCTATACATTTCATGTATAAATTAGTTAAAACATCATTTAAAGAAAAATACATTTATAAACATATTCAATATTTGTTTCAGTAACGATGCAACAACCCAAAATTGGTCGAGGTAGACCAAGAAAGACAGCGAATGCTACTACGTCTCCTGCTGCGTATGTTATTACCAATGATCCATCAGGTGCATGTTCATCAACGCGTGTACGACAATCCCCCTTGAGTGATGTAACAAACGGTAACAACTTTATACATTTCAATCTTACCATATGTTTATTCAATTATTATTTACTATCAATTAACTGATTCATTGTCACATATAATAATTTTCAGTTATTTTTGAAACACCTGTCCCTCAAAGTGGTAGGCAACCAGTTAGAAGTAACTCTAATTCCCAAGTTACAAAAAACATGCAATCTCTATCAGCAAATAACTCAACATACGAAGTCCGTGAATCATCAAGGTTGCCAACAAACAATAAGCGGATGTCGCGAATACCTCAAACTCCGGTACGATTTAATCTTGGTGGTGACGATGTAAATGTCAGAAAAGTCTATGATAAATACGTTGGAATATCTAAAGGTATTAACATAGCGTTACTACTTAATGTCACATTGAAAATACTTTCTGGTATTCACATTTTGCTTATTATTTTTGTTCATGCCCAGAATAATACGACCATGGCGACCCTATATATGAGTGCACAGAATGTCATGCTTTGGTATGGGAGAAGGAAGCAAGAACATGCAACTATAATCCAAACAACAAACCTTATAGTATATGTTGTCAAAAGGTAAAAGTTTTTATTAAACAACCCCCGCCGGCTCCAAAAAAGTTGGTTGATTTGTTTAATAACAACGATGCAAAGAGTAAAAATTTTTAAAACAACATCAGATCATACAACAGTATGTTTGCTTTTACTTCTATGGGAGGGACGGTTGATGACTCAATAAATAAGAACGGACGAGGACCTTATGTTTTTCGCTTTCACGGACAAACATATCATAAAATTAGGAGCTTGCTTCCCGAGAATGGTGAGACGCCCAAGTTCGCACAACTGTATATCTATGATACTGAGAACAAAGTAGATAACAGAGTAAAAACGTTAAGGTAATTTATTCGTTACACTGTTTGCATGTTTTTGATATTGTTTTAATCCAAAGTTGCCACACAGTTTATATTATTGACATGTTATGTATAAATTGTAGCGGCTCTAACACATCGTCCGCTCCTGCTAACGCTAAGCATCCTATTGACAGAAACATAGTTCGTGAAGTTAAAGATGTTTTGGACACCTCGAGTAATTTGGTTAAAACATTTAGAAGGACGCGTGACAGTTACAATCAAGACACCGAACAAAATATTAAAATAAAGTTGGTAGCCAAACGTGGTAAAGATGGACGGAACTACAATCTACCAACTGCCAACGAGGTCGTTGGATTGATTGTAGGTGACTTTGATGCTTGCGTAAATCAAAGAGATATTGTCATTAAAAAGCGTAAAGAAGGTTTCCAACGTATCAACATTTTCCATCCGATGTATCTTCCTTTGCAGTACCCATTGTTGATGCCGCGTGGACAAGATGGTTATTATCTTGAAATGCCTCATAAAAAAAGGTTGTCCAAAGAATACCGGACCCGGATGAAGAGGAGAACAAAGACGATGAGGAGAAACAAAAATATGTTAGTTTGCGTGAGTGGTTTGCTTTTCAAATACAAGACAGACCCAATCAAGAAAATTTATTTGTTCATGGGGGTCGTTTGTTTCAGCAGTTTCTTGTGGATGGTTATACAATGGTGGAGACTGAACGTTTGTATTTCCACCGGTCCAATCAGTCTAAACTAAGGTGTGATACATACTCGAACATCCGTAAAAGCATTGCATCTGGGAATACCGACCCGACAGTTCTTGGGAAACCGATAGCCTTGCCTTCTATATTTACCAGTGGTCCAAGGTTCATGAAGCAGAACTATATGGACGTCATGGCATTATGTAGATGGTACGGATGCCCGGATTTGTTCATAACGATAACATGTAATCCAAACTGGCCAGAGGTTGCACGATTCATGCGTGATAATAACCTTACATCTTTCGACAGACCGGACGTGCTAACAAGAGTTTTCAAACAAAAACTTGACCTGCTGGTGAAAGTCGTGAAAGATATGCGATTGTTTGGACGTACCCAAGAAGGTAAAGACAAAAAATAATAGCTTAAAGATGTCCATTAATAACAAAACATTTCTTTGGTTATTAGAATAATTTGTATTTAACTTTGAGTATTGTTCTTATTTTAACAGTTGTGTACACGGTAGAATTCCAAAAGAGAGGTCTCCCTCACGCGCATCTGTGTTTGTTCTTGCATAGGGACGACAAGGTGCCAAATGCAGAACAAATTGACAAATACATTTCCGCAGAGATACCGGATAAAAACAAAGATCCAGAATTATACAAATTGGTTTCTGATTTTATGATGCACGGTCCTTGCGTTGCGGACGAGCCTAAACAGGTTTGTATGGTCGACGGTAAATGTAGCAAACGTTTTCCATTTAAGTTGTGCGAACGCATCTCCGTTGACGCTGATGGGTACCCTGTATATAAAAGACGTGATAATGGTAGGTATGTAGAAGCTGCTAAAGGAGCTCAGCTACATAATGGTTATGTTATACCGTATAATGCCACTCTTCTAAACCGATATCAGTGTCACATTAACGTAGAGTGGTGCAATCAGACCGGATCTATAAAGTATTTGTTTAAGTACATTAACAAAGGACCAGATAGGGTATCGCACAGTTGTACAAACCCGGTACAACGAAATACGGTGAACAAGTTGAAAAACCTGTAGACGAAATCAAGGCTTACTTAGATTGTAGATATCTATCCGCGTGTGAGGCGGCGTGGAGAATATTTGGTTTTGAGGTTCATTACCGAACACCTGCTGTTGAGCGGTTGTCATTTCACTTACCAGGGGACCAGCAAATAGTTTACGACGAGAACTCAGACCTTGAAATAGTCATTCATAAGCCTATTGTTGGACATATTATGTTTGAAGGTTGGTTAAAAATGAATGAACTCCATCCGGTTGCACGAGAGCTTACGTATGTTGAGTTTCCAACAAAATTTGTATGGAACGCATCAAAAAGAATATGTACCTTTAGGAAGAAAGGAAGAGCGATTGGTAGAATTCATAATGTGCCTATATCTACAGGAGACGCCTACTATTGTAGGATGCTGTTAAATAGTGCGAAAGGTTGTATAGACCATGATGGGATAAAAACAGTTAACAAGATTGTTTATCCTACATACAAAGAAGCTTGCTATGCGGCTAGACTTTTAGAAGACGACAAGGAGTATGTCGAGAGTATTAAAGACGCTGGACATTGGGCACCTCCTGATCAAATCCGTGAGTTGTTTGTTACATTGCTGACGCAAAAGGAACTCACCAAACCTTTGGAAGTTTGGTTAGAAACATGGCACTTGATGGCATAGGATGTGCAACGCAAGAAGAGAGAGCTTTTGAACGATCCATGTAAACCTTTATGCTTCTCTATTTAGTACACAACATGTAATTTAAAATTTTAAGAATGATTCCCATATGCTTATTTTTGTTAAGATTGACGTGATTATTTTGCAGATTTGATTGTCGGCGATGAAGAAAAGAAGAATGTATGTTTGTTCTATATAGAAGAACTTATGCGATCCAGAGGTTATTCCCTACGTAGTTGGCCTGAGATGCCTTATCCAGACAACAGATACATGACTGCATTTGGAAATCGTCTTATATATGATGAGACTGATTATGATCCCGTTGAGTTGCAGAACGAGTATGAACGCCTGTACGCTTCTTTAACCACATAACAAAAAGGCGTTTATGACACTATCATGGATTCTGTTGAGGAGCTAAGCGGAGACGTGTATTTTGTTTACGGATATGGAGGTACAGGAAAGACTTTCCTATGGAAGACACTAGCCGCTGGTATTAGGAGACGATGAGACATTGTGTTAAACGTTGCATCTAGCGGTATTGCGTCTTTGTTGATGCTGGGAGGTAGGACTCCACATTCGCGGTTTCGTATTCCGATAAATGTAGATGAAACGTCTACCTGCTCCATATGTCCTCAAAGTGATCTTGGGAAGTTTCTAAAGAAATGTAAACTTATTATTTGGGACGAGGCTCCGATGGCTAACAAACTTTGTTTTGAGGCTCTCGATCAAACGTTAAAGGACGTACTGAGGACAAACAGGCATGAAATGAATCAGGAGCCATTTGGAGGTATGACAATTCTTTTTGGAGGAGATTTTAGGCAGGTTCTTCCCGTTGTTCCAAAAGGATCGCGTCAAGACATTGTAAGTGCCTCATTGAAGCAATCATACTTGTGGGATCAATGCAGAGTGCTTAAGTTGACAGCGAATATGAGACTTACAGTTGGTTCAAGACCAGAGGATGTTGACGAGATACGAGATTTTGCCGAATGGATACTAAAGTTAGGAGACGGTAAACTTGGGGAAGATAATGACGGAGAGGTTGAAATAGATGTGCCTCAAGATATTCTGATAGACGCGACTGACGATCCAGTCACGTCTATTGTGGATTTCACGTACCCGAATCTTCTTGACAACATAACTGATGCTTCCTACTTCCAAGAAAAGGCAATTCTGGCACCAACTAATGAAATTGTTGACTCTATAAACGAGAAGTTGTTGGAAAGATTTCCTGGCGAAGAGACTGTCTATTTGAGTTGCGACAGCATAGACAAAGCTGATTGTGGTGCTTCCGTCGATGAATTTGTTTTCTCATCTGAGTTTATAAATGGATTGAAGTTCACAGGTGTCCCGAATCACAAGTTAGCATTAAAGGTAGGTGTGCATATAATGCTTTTGAGAAATATCGATCAAATAAATGGATTGTGTAATCGAACAGGGTGGCAGGTGCTTAATCTTACGAGAACTGGTATTAGTGCCAGGATTATCAATGGAACACATTTCGGAAAGGTAGTTATCCTTCTCAGGTTAAGAATAACTCCATCTAACAAGCGTTTACCGCTAAAAATTGTCAGATAACAGTTCCTTATTTCACTCTCATTTGCAATGACCATTAATAAAAGTCAAGGACAATCACTTTCTAAAGTCGGTCTCTACTTACCACGTCCAGTTTTTACTCACGGTCAAGTATATGTAGCTGTCTCTCGAGTAAAAAGCAAGAAAGGGTTGAAGGTTGTTGTATGTGACACAGACGGGAATGTATGTAAAACAACTACAAATGTTGTATACAAGGAAGTCTTGCATGGTCTTTGACGAAGTTTATAATGGTATGTAATCTATTTTTTTTACATAAATTAAAAGTCTTACTTAAAGTTCACGTATCCATTTGTAATCATTTTAGTTTTAAACTTTCAGGTGTTAGCGACATGGACATTTTCTTTTCAATCAGTTGGGACTAACATATGTCATATGTGAAGACCATAGCGGATTGAAGGCTTTTGTTTTTATTGTCAGAAACTTTAATATGACCACGAATGCTACATGTTCTTTCTTTTGTTGTCCTCATCTATTTCGAGAACCCGTTTCACTTATTTAAATATAAACATACTTTTATTTTATTTTACGAAATAACTTTTTAAGCTAAACCCGGCGTTAGACGGATCTTTAAGCTAGTGACTAATAAATATAAACATAATGATAAGATAAATATAGAAACACAATAAAACAACTCATGATGGGCATAATATACGTTAATAAATATGACTGGTTAATTGATGTATCAAAGTTGAAGATATAGACTTCTTCAATTGAATAGAATATTTAGTAAAAGAAATTGCACTAACAAATAATTCTATTGGACCGATCATCAAGTAAAAGTCTTGTTCGACGCATGCATGTTATTTATTTAGCATAATTGCCTTGCACTAACGACTAAAATAATGTAAATGATTCTTAAATGATGACTAAAGTTAAAGATTTAGCTCTTGAGATCAAATATCAAGTACAACTTCAAGTCTTTAATCAAAAAAAAATTACGTATATAACTTAAAGACGATCAATATTAGTACAATAAAAATTATCAAAAGAGTTCAAGCTCAATTGATACTCACTTTTGAAAAATTCATAAATTTATCGACGATATTTTGTAGAAAAAAAGTCAATGGTTCGAGTTTCGACATCGCTTACTTCACTTGGTATCCACTAAATCAAAAAAGCTGCCTAAGGCTATGTGCAATGGAGTATCGGTGAATCGAGAGCGATCGAGTCGCACTCAGTCGTGACTGTTGCGACGAACGGATCACCTCGGTCGATCGCCCCAACTTGGTCGTTCTCACGATCGATTTCAAAACCAAGAAAAGGAAAAAGAAACGAAAATTCTCATTTAACCCTTTTATCCCTACATAAACCCCATTTAATCAACCATTTTTCACAAACATTAAACTCACATTTTTTCAAATTACAATGTCTTACGCATTATTTTTTGTCGACTCTTCCGACGAGGAGTATGAAGTTACGAGTGAGTTTACGGTATTTACGCAAGCTTGTCAATCGGCTTACGAAGCATCAAACCCTCCGAAACAATGAGCGTACATAAATAGAGATTACGAGGGTACGCATAATCGTCTAGTGGCGGTTTATTTTACTAACAGGTCGCATATGACACGGAGACATTTCGTACGTGGTTCCTAATGAAGCGAGAACTATTCTTACGAATTGTTCGCGACGTCACCGATAACAATCCTTATTTTTAAAACGCGGTTGATTGTACGGGTCGAGAATTTCTTACGCCATTGTTGAAGTACACTTCTACTATTAGTCAAATGGCGTAAGAAGCCGTTCCTGATGCTCTTAACGAATATTTGCAAATGGTTGCGTCAACAGCCCGTAAATGTCATCGAAAGTTTTGTAAGGCCATCATGGAATTATATGGTAAAGAGTACTTGCGAAAGCCGACGTTCAGCGACATCGAAAAACTTTATACTCACCAAGAGGAAGTATCGATTGTACAGATTGACTGTCGGAGAATTGTCTAGTTGCATACAAAGCTCAAATTTATAAACGTGATCATGGGTCAACTCCTTTCATTTTATTAGAAACGATCACCTCTCAAGACTTATGGATTTGACATGCGTTTTTTGGTGTAGCCGAGATGAATAACGGCGTAAATGTTTTACGTCAGTCCCCTATTTTCAATGATCTTAAATCAGGGAAAGCACAAGAACTGGGATTCGTGGCTAACAACGTGTATTATCCACGGGATATTATCTCACTGACGAGATATATCCGAAATGCACGGTTCTTATTAAGTCTATAAAAAATTCGTCGTGGAATGATCATAAACGAAGATTGTATAAAACGAAGCACGAAACAACAAGAAAAGATGTGAAACGAGCATCCAGTGTATTGAAAATGATATGGAAAATGATTAATTACCTGGTCCGAGGGATGTCAAGACGTATACTATCAGACGTAATGTACACATGCATTATATTACACAATATGATAATTCAATACAAATTGGGGCGGCGATATCACCCACATTTCATCCTGAAGAATAGCATGGTGATAACGATCCGGTAAATACACATGAAGAATCGCTCGTAATTACTCAAAAGATAACCAATGAAAAAGCTTATCTACACCTAAAAGCAGATCTAATAGAATACATTTGGGCTAACCATGATCAATAAATTAGATTTTTAGTTTAATGTAATGTTTTTTTAATGTAATATAGTTTATTTAATGTAATGTTTTTTATTTAATATGATTTTTTTATTAAATGTAATATTTTAATTTTTTTTTAATAAAATAATTGAACTTAGTCGTCTTGTTGTGATAAGTAGGTTGTTGTAAGTCGTCAGAGAGATAAAACTGATGTGACAGAATAAATAAAAATCAAAATAGGTCGTTGTTATGAATAGCCTAAACTATTTCTTATAAAATGAATAATGACTGAAATCAAAAAATAAACGAACATAAATTATTTCTAACAATTTACACTTTTTTTTAAATACTACTAATAACAATAAAGATCAGTAACAAAAAACACAAACAAACATGAAAACATGATCACAATTTGCTTAGCACATAAAAGGCTTATAGATCTAAAATACATAAACTTATGTTTTCTACTATTCTAAACTATTGTCTTTAAAAAAGAACATGCAAATCAAGGATTACATAAAGCATGCATGCATAAGGTCGTTTATAAATTATAACCTTAAATATTATAAACAGTTTTTAAAATAACAGCCATGAATTACTACTACAAGGAAAATCAAGTAATACCTGATCAACTAGCATGCGAATAAACGATTACATACGAACATTGGAACATGAATATAAAAAATATAAAAAGTATACTAGAATCTATACAGATAACGCACTAGATGACAATAAATTATAACACAGCATAGCCAACTGTAGTCTTCTAATTATAGTCCGAGATTTACCTTTTTTTTTTGCCTCGAGATTTATATTATAGTCTTCTAATTTAAAAACAAATGAAATAATTCTCTTTTTTTTTAATGTTCTTTACTTTGTTTCAAACACTTTATAATCACTTTCAATTTTTTTATTTTTTTTCTAAACTGATTTTCTTTTCTCCACTTCTAAAAGGTAATCATCGATAATATTTTTTAATATCTTACACTTTTACTTTTCTTAATAGGTGCGATGCTTAAGTGTTACTTTTTTTTTCTTTTAATGTTTCCTTTCTTATTTTAATGAATGTGATGATTAGGTTACTTGGAAAAAGTTCTACATAGACCCTCTCTTTAGCATAGACTCAATCAACCAATCACAACCACCCATTTTTTCATCTAACAACAAAAATATATTTTTTAAAAATTCAATATCTCACAAACCGTTAACCGTTACGCAAAACGAAACATACCATCGTGACGAGAATTAAATCATCTTTCAAACGAGGGGCACATGTATATACTTTCGACGAACTTTTTTTTCGACTTTTTTTCTTAAGTCACGTTTGAGAGAATCATATATGATTCGTCACGAAACATATATGATTCGTCACGAAACATATATGATTCGTCACGAAACATATATGATTCGTCACGAAACATATATGATTCGTCACGAAACATATATGATTTTCAGAAAATCATATATGATTCATATCACGAATCATATATGATTTTCTAAAAATCATATATGATTCGTGACGAATCATATATGATTCGTGACGAATCATATATGTTTCGTGACGAATCATATATGTTTCGTGACGAATCATATATGATTCGTGACGAATCATATATGTTTCGTGACGAATCATATATGATTCTCTCAAACGTGACTTAAGAAAAAAAATCGAAAAAAAAGTTCGTCGAAAGTATATACATGTGCCCCTCGATAGAAAGATGATTTAATTTTCGTTGTAATGGTGTATTTTTTGTCACTTGACGATTTACCGTTTGTGAGTTATTTTATTTTTAAATAAAAGGTGGAAAGTTAATTTGAATGAATGTGATTGGTTGATATGGTCTATGCTAAAAAGAAGGTCTATGTTGATCTCAACTCTAGGTTACTTTCATTAGTTACAACGAAAAATGCTTTTTCACCGTACAGAGTTCAAATCATGTATATTTTTTGTATCTCTAATGACTAGTTATAATACCTGTGCACGCACGGGTTTTTTTCTAAAACTTTTAAATATATATTATCGTCGATTGAAAAATAAACATCTTCTATCTAAACACACACGTAAACCGCCAAACACTATTGTCTATTATTGAATACGAGCATCAAATGTTTATCATTCTGTAACCATTTATATTTAAGTTCAGTTTGATCAATGTACATAAATTTAAACAAAGCCTCTCTAATGGCATCTTAGCCTTCTACATTTGTATTTCCGGGTCTTGATGTAAACGTATGCTTAACTAAAAAAGGAAGGCTAATTTAATGTCATCACTTGGGAACCTTGCCGCATAAATATTGTCCCTGATTTCTTTTTCTTGCGGCGTTCAGCAACCGTCTGCTGAACTGGATCCAAAACACGACGTATAACCTTAAAAAACGTACCACCTGCTCCAAGAACGTAACCTGGAAATAAAATTACAGAAGGGTGCGATGCCTCCTATCAAGTGAACCACCTTTTATAAGAAAAATGAAATTAGAAGGTTTAGCACATTATAACGATTAAGTAGTCTAATGTATATCGAGTTTAGTACATTCGGCAACTACTATTCCACAAATATGTAAATCCCAGCAAATCGATATTTGGTATAACATCTCTATATCATCAAAATATGAGTAATACCTTCTTCTCAAATCATCGTTCTTTCCTCTTTCGGCGGAACATGATAAGGGTAGCTTCTCTCTATGCTAATCGGTCTTGATCAACCCCGCTACCTCTTCCACTTCCGCTACTAGGGGTGAGCAAAAAAAACCGAACAACCGAAACCGAACCGAAAAACCGAAAAAACCGAACTGAAAAAACCGACCGAATATAAAAACCGATTGTTCGGTTTTTACGTTTTCAAAAACCGAAAAGTTTCGGTTCGGTTTCGGTTTTCATCCAAAAACCGAACCGTAAAAACCGAACCGAACCGAACCATTTTATTATATAAAAAATATAAATATAATATAATATAAACAAATAAGTAATATATCAAAATTATAAATTAATATTCATTTTTTAGAGAAAAATAGGAGTAATATATTTATCTTATTGTTTATACGCGTGTTTGATATATATTTGTACTTACTTGACAATATATAATTACATATATGACAATAATCGTTTGTACGCACGTTTATTTGCATGTGTGTTTATCTTAAAAATATATGTGTAATTATAGATTAGAAATTTGAAATAAACATTATTAGGCTTAGATTGAAATAAAAAAAAAACTATTTTTTCACGAAAAACATGTTTTATAATCTTAATCGGACGTACCAAATATAAACGGTTTTAAAACCGAAAAAACCGAAAAACCAAACCGAAACCGATTACAAACCGAAAAAACCGAACCGCCCAAAACCGAACGGTTTCGGTTTTTGGTTTTTTAAAAACCGAATATGTCGGTTCGGTTTCGGTTTTAGCCAAAAACCGCCCCAAACCGAACCGTGCACACCCCTATCCGCTACCACTTCCATCTATATCTCCAGATTTAACCTTTTTAGCAACTCCATTATCACCCCCTTCGGTTATGGTTGTATAGTTGTTACCTTTTTGGCCACTGCTGCCATTTCTCCATTACTTTTATTATTACTTCCAGATGCACTCCAATAGTTAGCAGCATTTCCTTCAACAGGTGCATCCAAACCGTTAGATACCAAGTATCCTAAAGATCTGTCATCTTGGTTATCCGTTTGTTGTTGTTGTGTTTTGTAGAAATGATGGTGGTAGTGCTGATAATGGTGATGATGGTGGCGGACTTGAAACTGTGCCTTGTGACCATCAGAAGGACCAAGAGGTTCTGGTTTGGAGAATGCATTGTTAGTGCTCGACCCCTTTTCGTTATTGTGAGTGCTATTGTCATTAGAACGTTGATTTGGGGCTCCATTTGAGTTAGATTGTATGTTCATGAGTTTTGCAGCTGCTGAACTGATAGTAACATCTACTGGAGAACAGTTACCCACATTTCCAGTTGGATCTTGATTGGCGTTTAATGTGGTGTTGTTATACCTGCATGCAACAGGCATCAGATTACTTAGGTGTATGGATGCGCAATATAAAAACCGACTACTATTGCAACAATAAGAAACAATAAGCAGCTTTTATAGTGATAGGATAAAGTCATTTGATTATGGTGATACACAACAAAGAGTTTTGCATAGGTATGTTAAAAGTTCTAACATTCTATTAGATGATGATTGGAACGCAATAATCTCGGATTTTGGTCTATCCAAATTTGGTCCTGCTAACCAAAAATTAATTTTCTTGTTTCTCATCCTGTAGGCAAAATTGGATATTGTGATCCGTTGTATATAGAGACAGGATTATTAACAAAAAAAGTCTGATGTCTACTCTTTTGGAGTAGTACCGTTTGAAGTATATTGTGGGAGGTTGTGTATCGGAAATGGCAACAAACATCTGCCTCTCACATGATTGGCAAGACAGTTCTATGAACAGAACAAAATAGGTGAGCTTGTTTTTGATTATATAAAGGAT
Source organism: Glebionis coronaria (assembly GCA_025667525.1). Classification (NCBI taxonomy): domain Eukaryota; kingdom Viridiplantae; phylum Streptophyta; class Magnoliopsida; order Asterales; family Asteraceae; genus Glebionis; species Glebionis coronaria. Next base: position 600,939,401 of record CM046878.1, on the reverse strand, counting down.
GAAATAATTCCTAATTCACTAAAAGCATAAAAATGATCATGACTTCCTATACAATAGCATTTTAAGCAGCCAATAATGTACATCAGGATTAGATAGCAATCAAGTACTAAACTCTTGGCATAAAGAGCATGTCCAAGTTCATTTAGATAGCAATCAAGTACTAACCTCTTGGCATAAAGGGCATGTCCAAGTTCATGTACGGATACATAAATGACATAAGTACACATATATACAACATCACCTAATTCATATCTCAAGTCCAACATAACTTTTTTTTTATGAAGTACACATATATCTGATATATCATCAATTATATTATAAGCTTACACAATCATTTGTGGTGTTGGTAATCACTTCTTTTATACCTAAACTAATAACATGCGATTTGAAAATCCGGTAATCAGATAATACATAGTATCTCTTAACAGATTCCCAAAAACTCTTTAAATAAATTATATTATGATACACACACACAATTTACCTTTGCTTCTCTTGTGGGCATTGCTTTTTCCTTTGGTCCAGCTTTCGCTGCTTATCACCAAACTGAACTGCGGCCTGAACAAAGGGTCCCTTTGATGTGTTTGTATCTGATACATACCATATGACATCAAAGGCTACCAATATGCGTCCATGCTGCATTGCCTACATTGAGAAGATCAAAGGTAGTACAATGCTAATACCTATTAGTAAGGCTATAAATATGAACGCCATAAGCTGAAGAAAATGAAAGTATACGTTCCTCATTCTAGGTGGTTGCTACTCCAAAAACCAATTCGTGCAAACTCTTTATGAGCTTGAAATTATGAATACCCTGAATTACTAATGATTTCTAACTCACATGAGCCTCTACATTTCAAATGATAATAGCGATAAGCTTATTAGAACAGGATTAGAGGCCCTCATGAAGCTTACATTTGCAGGTTACCTGAAAAATAAACTATGTTCAAGTTACCTGATATGGCTATATTGAAAAGTGGCGTGTCTATGATCTATTGAAAATTCGCTATTCAATTTGTAGCATACCTGAAAAATGAGTTATATTCGAGTTGGTTGATGTGGCTATATAAAAAAGTGGCTATCAACTGCAATTAAACAATCATTGAAATCAGTTAGATTCGAGTGCGCCACAAATTGAAAATATAGTGTGTCGCACACATGGTTAGAAAAGCACCTGAACAGGTTCTATATCAACATCAGTTCCAGCTCAACAACAGTAGGTAGGTATCTGGAGCAGTGTAATGCATTTTGCAAATCGAATAAGCTAAACAACGACACCTTTATATCTCTTTTCTCGCACTTGCATAACCCGCATTTCTTTTCGGTTGTAACAGATTCCAATGCCTCCGTCAATTTTACAATTTTCACATTTACAGGGTCCAAATGCTCCGGAAACAATAAAAAGAATCTTAACAACGTAAAAAATATAACTCTCTGACTGGAAAATTATGTGTATAGATGCGTACAGCTGTAAACTTATGAATCAAGTTATATGGAAACACAAATTTCCAGCTTTACGAAACAGTATGACAAATGATTGCATCTAAGATCATAAATAAGAAAATTCCTCCAAACAATCTTTTGTAAGATCAAGTTCATTGGGAATATTATCAACATGGATGTAGAATGAGAGGGTCCCTTGCAAAAGTTAATTTGAAATAAATTTAGGTTACTTTTGGTATGTATATACACATGCACACGTATTTGTGTAAATGAGTTCTAATGAGGCATACGAATCTCAAGAAACGACGACTCGTCATCAGCAAGATAGAGACCAATAGAGTTGTGTATACCCTTCGCAATAGCACTTAAGCCCATATTAGAAGTCATTACCACTAATGCATTCTTGAATGACACCTTACGACCCTTCAATATATGCAAACCTGATTATTAAAAAAACTTTTCTTTGATATTTTTTCGGAGTTCACATGTGCACAAACCTGAGAATCTGTGAGGTGGCCATCTTCAAAGATTTTGGAAAAGAATGTTGAAGAGATCAGGATCAGCCTTCTCTATTTGATCCAGAAGTACCATAGTGACGGGCAGGGGCGGATGTACTTGTATGGTGCGGGGGGCGGCTCCCCCCATGGCTCGCCAAAAAAAATCAAATTTCAGTGTAAATTTTTTTTTATGACCATTTTATTAAAGTGCAGCCCATTGTATAATCGAATTGCCTCCCACTCGAAAGCAAAACAATGTAAAAACCTTAAAATTGCCCCCTAAAAGGAAAAAAACAACGTAAAACCTTATATTTGTATCTTTATTTTAATGTATACAACGACTTTTGTCCAAAAACAAATTTTGCCCCCACTCCTCTAACATCCTGGTTCCGCCACTGGTGACGGGCGTCTATGAATGGCTTGAGTGAGGGTCCCGCCTTCCTCATACCCAACATAACATGGTGCAGACCCTATTAGCTTACTCACAGTATGTCGCACCATGTATTCACTCATGTCCAAATCTAGCATGGGAGCTTCCTAAAACAATATACCAGGTTCCAACTATGTTATTGGTTTGTTAACTCAAATCTAAATCTAATTTATCAAATCAACCTAATTAAACAAAACCTTTTAATTAAAACATCTATGAAAACAAATAAAAATCTAACAGACACTATATAAGAGCACCAAATCCGCCCAATTTAATCCCTAATTTTGCATGCATGAGATTGTGAAAAAAGGATTCGGGTCATCTATGAACAATTAATAAATTATATACCTGAATCTCATTAGAATCTTATATGGGGTTTCGTGATAAAACTGAATCGCATAATAGTCATGTTTCTAACTCGATAATTCTAATTTAGGGCAAGGGTTTATGGATTTATCCAGGTTATATGCGATTAGTTGGAATAGGATTGAAACTATGAAACTATGAAACTATGAGTGATTTAGTATTTTAGTCCACAAGTTTGGATGTTTTTACACATAAACCTAATCCCCAAACTTTGTTAAATCCCTTCCGTTTTTCAAAAGATTTATTTCTTTTACTTTTGACACATATAGTTTTATGTTTATTTTTTCCCCTCAAAACACATAAAAACGAAAATTATACAATTTTTACTAAATTAAGGAATAATTACACTTTTTAAAAGAATAAAATTAAAAATTATTTCTTATTAAGGAAAGAATCTCTTAAAAAAAGTCCCTACTTTAGGTTTTACTTTATAAAGAAAAAGATTTGTATAGTATATAAAATTCGATTGAGATACTTAAAATGCGTATCGAAAAACTAGCAGGATAACCGCGCGTTGCGGGTGCGGATATCCTGTGATTAAAGTTTAAGCGTTATCAAACTAAAAACGATAAACTAATTAACTAAAGAATAATAAAAAATGATCCTAGTTCGATCTGGTTTACCCACCGCTTCCGTCTGGTTATCTTCGATTTCGGCTTTTATCGGCTAGCCTGACCGGTGATGACCTATCGGTCCGGTCCCAAATTTTAAACCATATGTATAATCAACTTGTTAGCATATAAAATTTATGAAATTTTTTGTGTTTTATTTGTTTGTAAAATAAGTATAATAATATGTGTTTTTTTTTATCTTAAGAATATCCTAAAAGTACATTAATTATGATGTTTAATACTTTAGTTAATGTATACTTGTAACATATAATTTATAATAATAAATTTATGAGTGGATTTAATAAATGTACCATAAGCTATGTTATACTTAAAATTTAGAGAAAATGATGTTTAATTAACTTGTACATTAAACATTTATACTCCCTCCGTCCCAAAATTATAGTCCACGTTTCCTTTTCGGGTTGCCCCAAATTAATTGTCCACTTCTAAAACTTCTAAAAACAGGTATCAATTTTTGATCGAGATTACTAGATTACCCTTAATTGAAATCAGAATCACAAACTTTAAAAAGGTTTTAAATTAATTGGTTAAGGGTAAAACTGTCTTTCTGCAAAAAGTAAGAGAGAGAAAGATGAAAAAGTGGTACTTTTCTAAAACTGTGTGTTTTTTGTCGGGGGACAATAATTTTGGGACGGAGGGAGTATTTTTATTACGTAAACATTAAATAAGAGAGATACCGATCTCTTTTATATTGTAATATTAAAAAAATTATGTCATTGCTTCAACAAGTTATACATTTGAGTGTCTAATTCAATTGGAGTATACAAATCAAGTCTTTTTCCTTTTATCATACGTCACATTAACTTTAACCAATTAACTCAAATCAACTTTTCACCTTTCTTTTCAAGGATCTGTTTTATAGGCTCGTAACTTGTATTCTTGATTTCTTAAGAGACAGGAACTCATATCTGATTGATGCATCAAGATCATGTAGCCAGAGCGTGATTCACCGAGCCTTATGATTTCGGCCATTGCTCAGTAAAGGATTGTTTTCACCCCCATCTAATGGATCTTGGCATGGCTACATGGTTGTGTGACAGAGACAAAAATTTTCATATTTTTAAAAAAATTAAATATCTTATAATCGGTAAATAGTCAAGTGCCAAAAAATACATCATTAAAATGAGAATTAAATCATCTTCCTATCGAGGGCCACATGTATATACTTTTGACGAATTTTTTTTTTGAAAAAATTATATATGACTCGTATCATGGATAATATATGAGTTTCCAAAATCATAGATGATTCTTGATATGAATCATATATGATTTTCTCAAAAAAAAAATTCGTCAAAGTATATAAATGTGTCCATCGATAGAAATGTGATTTAATTATGGTATGTTCCATTTTGCGTAACGATTAAAGGTTTATGAGATATTTAATTTTTAAAAGTATATTTTTTGTTGGATAAAAAGAGTAAATGGTTATGATTGGTTGATTATGTTTATGTTAAAAAGAGGGTCTACATTGAACTGTCCCTCACCATACATATCAGCATTACATCAGATTTTTCTCTTTTACTTTTCATCCTCACTCTTTCTCACAATTCACTCTTATCAGTCTCCGAACACCCTCACCAAACAAATTCGATTTATTCAAAATAATACTTTTAATAATTAATAAATAATAACATTATATTAAAAATACTCATAAAAACATTACATAATACATTTAAACACAATACGAAATTTGAAAAATAAAAATAAGAAACTAAAACACAATACGTTAAACGGTACATAACAATTCCGATCATCCACTATAGATTAGTCTGTTTCCGGATTCAAATCAGATATGTCCCATTATAAAATTTTGACTGTAATAACTCATAATCAGCTTGTTCAGCCCTAACTTTCTTTCCCCACTCCTTTTTAGCCATAACTTCTTCTTCTAATGTTTCTCTTAAGGGTAAACCGCAAAATACGTCCTTGTACTTTCCGAAAAATGCAAATATGCCCCTGAGTGAGAACTACAAGCATTCTTACCCCTGAACTTTCATTTCCCCTGCAAATATGACCCCGAGTCGTATTTTTTTTACCTTTCCAAACGTTTTTCGGTTATCTCCCTTCATGTGCCATGCACATGAGGGTATTTTCGTCATTTCCACTCTTTTCCAGCCTAAACCTACCTTTGTTCAAGCATAAAACGTCCTCGAAAAGATTTTTTTATTCCTCACTTCTTCTTCTTCCCTACTTAAATTATCCAAGAAGACCACCAACACCACCACCGCCGCTAGTGTTATTGTAGCAACATTGATTTTATTTTAAATAAATTACCAAATTAGTAAATAATGATTGTCTTAAAATGATATTTAAATTGATTATCGTAAAAGGCTATTTACTATGAACTAAAAGAGAAGCAGGTATGTGATACCAGAAATATGTTAAGTTTATGAATAGTATTACAACAAACAAGCAGAGAAGACAAAAGATCAACCAGTCTGACTCAAGATCTACATTCTAAAACTTGATGCTTCTAAATGTGACTAAACCAGGAGAAAAGCCACTAGATTTTATTTGGTGAAATGTAGAAATTGATTCATGAGCGCACCTATATCTTATATATACACTAATCATCACATTCCATAGTATGTGATCTTCACTTTTGGTTGAGCCAAACAAAAGTTCAGCACAGGAAAGGCTTTGGCTTTTGGCATACATGTCAATAAGCGCATTGTTAACATGACAATCTGATTCAAATCCGTATTTCATAACTAGCCCATGAATGTTGCTTCCAAGGTTTAGATCACCTAATTGAGCTGACGCTGATACCACATCAACAGTGGTCCCAGGATCATGGTGCACATTGGTTAACCGTAATTTGATAAAAAGTTCCATAGCAAGATTAGTGTCACCAATCTGAGCGTACCTATTGATTAAAGCATTCCATGACACTACTTATAACCCATTCTTTCGAAAACAATCAACGTTAAAGTGAAATCGTCACATTTAGCATGCATTGCCACCAGTGAAGTCTCTACTGAAACGTCAGAACTGATATTGTTTCTAATCGAATAGCAATGCAGACTCTTTCCTACCATAAAGTGCTTCAAATGATGCCCATAGTAACGGTGATCTACATTTCCTACCATAAAGTGCTTCAAATGGTGCACACTTTATACTAGCATTGTAACACCCCCAAATTTATACAACTCAGTACAACGGAAGACTAGTTGGTGTTACGGGATAGCACATTACTCACATCATAGACAACGCATAAAAATCGCGTCGTTTAATAATAAATCATTTCCATTCATAAACATCAAAGTTACATCGGTCCCAAGTCATTGTATTTAATACAGGTTTTACAAAACATTTGAATGGAAAATATTGTTTAAGTGCGGGCCATGAATTCTTGTTGTCTTCCCGAGAATTACCTTCAAGTACCTGAGATAAAACATGTTAAAAGAAAAGGTCAGCGATAACGCCGAGTGAATTCATAGAGTTTAATAAATTCCATCAATATAATATCAGTATAAAAGTATTACTGAAAATCATTTTGTACAAATTGTTTTGATAGGCCATGAAATAGCCAAAATCATTTTATACAAATCCTTATCGAAAATCATAATATAGGCATTTGCCTTAAAAATCATTATACGAGCCAATGTCGTAAAAACATCATACTATACGTTTTACAACGTTGTATAGATTAAATAAAAACCGTTATATGAATATGGTTATGAAAACCAAAATACAAACATAATATCAATAGTATGACCTAGTATTGCTAGTCAGGCAATACATCGTAATTCGGAGCGTTCAGTAATATTTTGGTGATTGGATTATTATAAGCCGCATGACATTGTTACCTTACTAAAACCAAAACGGGTAGCTAACCCGATACCAATTTTGCCCATCTAAAGTAGCGTGTCGTCACAAAGGTCACGCTATTGAAATCTTCTCATACATAAATTCGCTTACCAATCAATGTGGCACGACGGGGATCAACCGTCAAGGCGCGAACTGGGGTGATCGTCCCCAAATAGTACTATTATATGCATAAGCGTCTACCAAATCCCGGTAGTTCACAATTCATGCTAATGGGACTTTTAGTGACATAAACTAACTTTAATAATCCATTTTATTTCATCTATCGGGTCATTTAATCATTTATCGGGTCATACAATCGGGTCATACAATCATTCGGGTCCAAAATCAATAAACAAACAATCGGGACAAATGGTGTCCTATTTTATAAAACTAACATGTTATCTCCCTCGCGGGTTTATAAAACATTTATAAAAACATTCAAAAGAGTGCGAGGCTATGAACTCACGTTGATGTGGGAAGGCGGGTTATCGGCAATTCGGACGTACGGTACGTGCTTCAATCACGGAAACCTAGACAAATAATACTCGGTCTTAGACGTTTGTCCAATGACTTTATAAAAATATCAATTATGTATACATATGATGATTATATATATATGATGATCAAGTGGGTTTACATATTCTCGTTTACTCATTTTAGAGTTATGTGTTGATAACTTTTATACTAGTTTTCTCGTTTTACCTATTTACGTGTTTTAGGTCCAATAAGCTTATTATAAGTTATTTAACTTATTTTAATCCATTTTGTACCTATATTATCAGTATGTATACTTTCCAAGTTGGGCCTAAATGGGTAAGCCCAATAATAAGTTCATAAGTATTTTAGTCCATTTTGGTTGTATTATTAGTCCAGTAACGTTAATTTAGTCCGTTAACGTCCGTATGTCCTATAGTTCGGGTTTTATCGGTTTTTACTTGTTATACATGTCTATATATCAGTATATAAGTTTTATAAAGTTTTCATTAGACGGGTCCAACCATCTAAGTTTTATTTAACAAAAACGTTAATTTTACGGCAATAGCCGAAAAAGTCGTAAAAATCAAGTTTATAATTTTTATTACTTATAAACATTATTTCATCACCATTTATATAATTTATCCATTTGATTAACCTTTTATATATATTTATATAAATAAGTTTTATAAGTTAGTGGGTTTTTATTTTACATTTTATATATTAAAATGTGAGTGCTTATATAATAGTATTATTCTTTAATTTCCAAAAATCTGATTTTTAACTTCATCTTCACCAAAACTGCCATATCTTGAGTTCTACATGGAGATAGAAGCTCAAATTTTTATCACATAAACTACATGATATGTGCTACATTTAACTCTACTATAGCTACTGTTGAATCATCCTTTAAGTATTTTCTAAAAATCGTCCAAAACAGTAACTTCAGATTTATACCCTAAACTTGTTTTGATCATATCTCACTCATTATTTTGATTCCGTTGCATGGCCAACTCTCACATGTGTACAAGACCCATATCTTACTGTAAATCTATTCCACTTCATCATTTTATCAGTTTATGACTTACTTCTTTACTGTTTTATACAGCCATCAAATTTAACCAAGATTTTAACCTTGTTTCTTATGGTTTTTCACCTTTTTATCCATGATTATCAACAACAAATCCCCACATAACATTTTTATCATCATATAATCATCATAAATATATACAAATAGGAAATAAATACATGATTACATAATCAAAATAATAAGAAGATGAGGAGGACAATTTTTATACCACCAACTTGATGTAGGTTATGATTTTGACATGGTTTTTGATGGAGAAACTTGTAGACAACCATGACCATCTTCAAAACCATCATTCTTCATGAGAACCTTGTGGAAAATCAGCCCTACTACTCCATGAAAACTCCTCCTTGGATGTTATAACTTGCACCAATCTTCATCTTTTTGAATGGAGATTAACATATGTTAATTATAACATATGGTTATGGTTAAACTTTGATCAATGATGGTGTTTTTGGAAGAAATATGGGACGGCATTAATGGAGTTAGAGAGAGAGGATTGTGTGTGTTTGAAGTGGTTTGCATGGTGAGAAATGAGAGGAGTTGTTTTGGTAGCTAGTTTTGAGGTTTGGTTAGCTTACAAAGTAAGCTTGATGACATGTGTAAGGCAAGTTAGCTACACTTGACACATCAAGTGTTAAGTTGCTAACTTAGGCCGGTTTTGGGAGTGGGGTGGGACAAGTGTCCCACTTGTCTCATCCCATTTAGTTACGGGTACTCCTCGATTCTAGTTTCCTCGATTTGCGTGCCCTCGGGTCGTTTTACGAAAAACGTTTTTATAAATTATGAATCGACGTCACAAAACGAACCCAATAAAAATTGTTTCATCAAAAACGGAGTTCGAAAACGTAAATACGTAATCCTAAGGTTTCCGGTTTAGTCGTAAAGGACGTTAAAATAAAATTGTAAGTCCTAGTCTCTTTTACGTAAATTTGTGATTTTATGAACCAACACAAATTTAAAACTCCAAAATAGTATTCACGGATAAATTTATTTTCTGAAATGTCGTACTGTCACCAAAGACGGTGTATGTAAACGTAAGCACGTAACGTTGAATCCTCCGGTTTAGACGTAGTCGATGCTACTCCAAGACGTAAATCCAAATTTCTTCCCAAAAATAGGTGAGTTCATATTGTAAATTGTTTTTAAATAATATTGAGAATAAAATATCAATCGTAAATTGACGGATTGTCACAGCATTTACCCCTAAACAGGATCTTTGTCCTCAAAGATCATCTTACCTTACTACTCGCTTCTTATAGAGTTAAAGCCATGTGGGTATTTCCTCCACATTCGGTCTTTTCTCACAAGTGCAATCTATTACAGCACGCGAGTTTCAGCAAACATAACTACGGGAATAAGATCAGGCTTAATGTTGACTTACTTTCTCTATCCATGATGTTCACGGGTTTTCGATGAATGCAACTTTTCGCCGATCTAAGCTTTACTAAGAACAATCAGATTTTCACTTGATAGATATTCCATCAAGTTCGATTTACGAAACATAATTCACGCAGTTCTTGAAGTCCTAGGGTAGATCCAGCTTATATGCCTTTCAATTCCAACTTTTACATCGTCTCAATGGTCCCATACAACGGGGACTTATATCCCATGATTTGTCAGATCATGAATTCATTTTACCAAGGTTAAAAATTTTGGCATAACTTCGCTACCCATTTGGCACTTCAAGATCTACATTTCATATTCACATAACTTCTTGCCCACTACCGGCTGTCAATAATCAGATCCTAATTTCAACAATCATTTCAGATCTCGCGGGTCAGGTATTTTGCAAGGATAGGTTCGCCATCATAGGAAACCTTAAATCTAAAAGACATGTCCAACTCACAATGGATGTATGTCGGATGTCTTCATTTCAACTCTTGCTTATAGATGCTCTAAGATTTAGATCCTAACAAGATTTGATCTCAATCCTAACACGATAATTATCAAGGATAATCTCTCCAAAGGAAAACGATTATACAGTCTATTACCAAAGGTCAATCATTCAAACATAAAACAGCACTTATATTACTTTGTATCGTTACTTTACCTCGTCCCTTCGATTTGGGGTGGTACATAGTACTCTCATCAAGGTTCGTTCTCAATGATTTCTGAGCAAATCTCTAGAAATTCGATGCGAAGCGAGGATCTTGATATAGATGATCGATACAGGCACGCTATGTTTACATAATTCTTTTGCATTTATCATTAACGAGAATGATATTAGCAGATTTGGTCAGTCAGTCGACGATGACCCAAATCGAATTAAATTCAGATGATGACCTTTTCAATAGCTAGACGTTCACTAATGTATGAGGCGATCTCTGTCTTCATAATTGTCATCAGTACAATTTCTTTAGACAAAGATACTTTTAGTCATCAATGACATAAATAGAATACTTATATTTACAAAGTCCAACATAACTATATCTTATAATTTTCCATATTTTGGTAACCACATGTGGTCTTTAAAATATTTAACGCCATTGACTTCTCAAATATGTTGGTTCACATTAGCCGCGAACCTCTTTTATAATCTACATTATCCTTTTTACAAACATTGTTTATTTTTAAATTGTTCGGCAATTTATTCTGCACCTTCATTATTAAGGAACACGTCCTAACTGGTTCTGTATCTTTTATACATAATGTGTCGGTATCTATATTCACTTCACATGATGATATAAGTATCATGTCCACAATTTACTCAGATATTCTTTCTATATTAAGCGTCAGTAATTACGTTCACTTTCTCCTGATGAAATAAATATCATAACTGTATTTATTCAAAATTCTTTCTTCATATTCTTTATGTTTCAGTTTCGTCTCAACTATCATTTTTATCAGTTTTTCTTAATCCGGCGTCTAAAACGTCGATAATTATTATAATTAATTAAATAATTATTAGTTAATTTTTATGAAGCGTAAACGTTTTAAATTTCTTAGTTCAACCAATTATATAAAATGTTCAAATTAAATTTGAATTTAATTAACAAGATTTTTGCTGATTTATCGAAAATAATTAATAAGATTCGTAAATGTTTGAAAAATCTTTGGTTATATTTTGGTCAAAGTTTTCTTAGTTGAAAAGTAAAAATGTATCGTTTCAAATTTCAAGTTATGGTTTGAATGATTTTCTCAATCCTTCTTAAGTTGTCTTAAGGTATACACAAACATTTACCCCTAAACAGGAGTTTAGTTAAATGATTTGTGTATAAGGAAATAATCCCTTAAAAATTCTTTTGATAAAACATTTGTCAAAACATATTTCCATTTCTTTTTGGTAAAATCCAAAGTCTTAAAAGGGCTCTTAATTTTTGAAGAGTCTATATGCATACATCTTACCATTATTAATCCAACGGTCATTTTATGTAAAGGATTAAGTTTTTAATCCCTAAGCGTTAATGGTTCTAATCTTTGAAAAGTCAATATAGCTTCCATTGTCTATTAATCACATGGTTAAATCATGTAAAGGTTCAAGTCTTTAATCACGTGTTAATTATTCGAGGTACATGTTTTAATTGTTCGGCCAATTCAAGGCAATCTATAAATAATTATTAACTCATTCTTATTCTTATAAATAAACATGTAGTCCTGAATGATCACGAGCATGAATTTATCAAATTACAGCCTACACACGTGATTCACCAAATTTATGAATACTACATGTGCATCGGTCAATCCAAACGACATCACGTGAAACTCATAATGTTCATTACAAGCACCGGATGTAGTGATTGGAATAGATAATCTCTTTCGCAAATGCGAATTTGATGATAACCATGCTGAGGATCAAATTGCTAGAACCTTGTAAATGATCGAACAAATCTTCCATTTCGAGTTATGGATATCGTTTTCGATTGTCAATTTACTCAGTCACAGTAATCTATAAATATAAGGAAAGATAACACCATAGCTCTTCAGGATGACAGGCTTGGTATAATAAAATCTTTCTCCGACAACTCTCTCAGTTGTACGGTAATTCCTTAAATTCAGATGGTGCTGACGTACAGTGCACAAGCCATAGGTGCAGCACCGAGAATATAACCAAATACCAAATTCAACTTGCCTTAATGGCGAAAGTCTAGGTAATTCATCAACAAATACTTCCTAAAGTTTAGATAATATAAACATCTTTTAATACATTCATATCAGGTTCTTCTAGATTATAATATCTATGACTAATTCATAACCATTCACGGTATAATCCCAAGTCTAAATGCAGGATAAAATCATCCATCAAGAATTATTTATATCACTTTTGATAATCAACATCTTATCATTTAGGGGAATTCTATTCGAGTTCCCATCAATTAAGACAATGTCGTCATGTCATAATCAATCAATCCATTCTACTGGCACTATCAACTTTTCCAGTTTCATTACCGCCGATAAGATGTGAACTTCTCAAAAGACTAATAATAACTCATAATCCTTTCTCAAATTCAGGGATTTCAGGAGACATAACTAACCTTAAAAGAGTAAGGTCAATGAATAACCTATGCGAGAGAATTTCAAATTAGATACGGACGAAAATATTTAACGAATATGAATATATCCCATGTTTTCATAATTTGAGTACGCATTCGAAAGCTCCTCGGATCGTTACCCAGGTCATTCAAATGAAATCAAATCATAAGAAATGATAAGAACGTCAATACATCCAGTCGGGCATCGACACTCGGTAATCAAATACTTTTCCTAAGAATCTCACTACGGGAGAATTAGACAAGAACGGAATATCAATTGTCAAATAAGACAAATTCCACAGATGAGTAAATTCAACTCAGAAGAATAGATGCTACAGGCACATATGTAGGTGTCCCTAACATTATGTCCTTATTTTTCACTTCTTGCAGATCTCATAAAATTTATTCTTTCACAATCTTCAAAGAGAATTTGGTGTTTGTTAATAAGTTTTGTGGTGACTACTAATCAGTCTTGCATGGTCCATTCCAAATTGTATGTAGGCGCGCAACTATATACAATTTCAAGATTAACGATGCAATACTCAGTTCGTCAAAATTTTATCATTATGTTTATAATAAAAACATTTTCATGCTTAATTCTTAAATAAGAATAAAAAATAATTTTACAAAGATTTTGGTTGTTATGAAAACAGTTAAGTTTTCCAAGGTACTTTATAAACATCTTCATTTTGATAACAATCACTTATAAATCTCATTTTGAATAATCCTTATAGTGATGAAAATTCAATTTTCTCAAATGATACTGTTTTATCTTATAAAAACAATGAGTGATCTGCAGAAGAGTGATGAAAGCTTGTTCACCAAGAACTAACTACAATATGATAGAAAATGAGCTTAGCCAAATAATCATGAGGTTCATGATCTCGATGGCACTCAAAAGAATAATGCACAACGTAACTCAAATCGAGATGAGTACTTGTTCAATGGTTGCATCACTAATGTGAACATTAGGATGAAGCAATAAGAGATAGATAACATCGATACATGTAGAATTTAGCAATCAAAGGTAGTCTTTCCATTAATCACAAACAAGTCAAATTGTACCGTAACACATTACGTATCACTATGTCATACAATTCTCAGAACTCATCCTACCAACTGATGTCACAGTTAAGTTAGGGATTATTTTTAAAAGATACCACAATGAATACTAATCTACAAGAGTCATTAGGTGTTCCACATGTCCCAGAAGATCCATCGGTCTCAATTCAGAAGAAGATTTCTTCAATTTATTTGTTGGACACTGGGCATCCTCGTCATTGGACAATGGCCTAGGAACAACCTTTAACACGAACCTACAATCAATTAAAACCTTATAATCTAATCACAGAATTTAACGACTTCCTCTTATCAATCTCATATTCCATTCAAGTTAAATTTTACTTTATTCAAGTTTCAATCAACTTATACTCAATTCGATATCCTACATCATTCTCCAATACTTTCAATCTTATTCTTCGGCCTTGTAAAGGCAATACAATCTCAATATGAATCAACACTTAATTTTCAATCCTATTAGCTCTTACAACAACAATTATCAAATGAGTCACTAGCATTTAATGACTCGATCATTCAGTTAAACTTCGCGGAAAGGTATTAGTAGCATGAGGCTTTTGGGTAATGGTTCCAATGACAGCCTCAAGTGCAACATTCACCCTTTCGATTTCAAATTTAAGAATTGGATGACAACGAATCAGATGACATCTTTCTAGGTGATAACGTTTTGTCAAACTCCACTCTATAAGGAAAGATCGTCATGACATCGATATCAAATTTAATCTCGCCAATTCTTCTCCAATATCACAATCAACTAATATCTACATTTCTACGAATATCAACCATTTGTTGGGATCATAAATATCCACAACTTGGCTTAGATCTAGGATTGCTAGAATTCCTACGAGAATAGCTTCGATTAATTTACTAGGAGAGTTAGGGTTACTTGTGACAATCTACGTCGTATAAATACCTCTTATAAATATCAAAATAATCATCAACCAATCATGTAATAAAATTACATCATATATATGTATATATAATCCAAGTTATATATATATTAAAATAACACTTCTCAGTCTGGCCTTGTCGGTAACTCAGGAATTCTTCGGCACCGTTATAGTCAAAAGATTTTTAGACATTCTTAGAAAAATGTTTATGGTTAAAAGATTTTGAAAAGTTTTATTCAAAACCTTAGTTTTAAAAATCTTTCGTTCTCTATAACGAGAGCTCTGGTACCAAACTGTAACACCCCCAAATTTATACAACTCAGTACAGCGGAAGACTAGTTGGTGTTACGGGATAGCACATTACTCACATCATAGACAACGCATAAAAATCGCGTCGTTTAATAATAAATCATTTCCATTCATAAACATCAAAGTTACATCGGTCCCAAGTCATTGTATTTAATACAGGTTTTACAAAACATTTGAATGGAAAATATTGTTTAAGTGCGGGCCATGAATTCTTGTTGTCTTCCCGAGAATTACCTTCAAGTACCTGAGATAAAACATGTTAAAAGAAAAGGTCAGCGATAACGCCGAGTGAATTCATAGAGTTTAATAAATTCCATCAATATAATATCAGTATAAAAGTATTACTGAAAATCATTTTGTACAAATTGTTTTGATAGGCCATGAAATAGCCAAAATCATTTTATACAAATCCTTATCGAAAATCATAATATAGGCGTTTGCCTTAAAAATCATTATACGAGCCAATGTCGTAAAAACATCATACAATACGTTTTACAACGTTGTATAGATTAAATAAAAACCGTTATATGAATATGGTTATGAAAACCAAAATACAAACATAATATCAATAGTATGACCCAGTATTGCTAGTCAGGCAATACATCGTAATTCGGAGCGTCCAGTAATATTTTGGTGATTGGATTATTATAAGCCGCATGACATTGTTACCTTACTAAAACCAAAACGGGTAGCTAACCCGATACCAATTTTGCCCATCTAAAGTAGCGTGTCGTCACAAAGGTCACGCTATTGAAATCTTCTCATACATAAATTCGCTTACCAATCAATGTGGCACGACGGGGATCAACCGTCAAGGCGCGAACTGGGGTGATCGTCCCCAAATAGTACTATTATATGCATAAGCGTCTACCAAATCCCGGTAGTTCACAATTCATGCTAATGGGACTTTTAGTGACATAACCTAACTTTAATAATCCATTTTATTTCATCTATCGGGTCATTTAATCATTTATCGGGTCATACAATCGGGTCATACAATCATTCGGGTCCAAAATCAATAAACAAACAATCGGGACAAATGGTGTCCTATTTTATAAAACTAACATGTTATCTCCCTCGCGGGTTTATAAAACATTTATAAAAACATTCAAAAGAGTGCGAGGCTATGAACTCACGTTGATGTGGGAAGGCGGGTTATCGGCAATTCGGACGTACGGTACGTGCTTCAATCACGGAAACCTAGACAAATAATACTCGGTCTTAGACGTTTTTCCAATGACTTTATAAAAATATCAATTATGTATACATATGATGATTATATATATATGATGATCAAGTGGGTTTACATATTCTCGTTTACTCATTTTAGAGTTATGTGTTGATAACTTTTATACTAGTTTTCTCGTTTTACCTATTTACGTGTTTTAGGTCCAATAAGCTTATTATAAGTTATTTAACTTATTTTAATCCATTTTGTACCTATATTATCAGTATGTATACTTTCCAAGTTGGGCCTAAATGGGTTAAGCCCAATAATAAGTTCATAAGTATTTTAGTCCATTTTGGTTGTATTATTAGTCCAGTAACGTTAATTTAGTCCGTTAACGTCCGTATGTCCTATAGTTCGGGTTTTATCGGTTTTTACTTGTTATACATGTCTATATATCAGTATATAAGTTTTATAAAGTTTTCATTAGACGGGTCCAACCATCTAAGTTTTATTTAACAAAAACGTTAATTTTACGGCAATAGCCGAAAAAGTCGTAAAAATCAAGTTTATAATTTTTATTACTTATAAACATTATTTCATCACCATTTATATAATTTATCCATTTGATTAACCTTTTATATATATTTATATAAATAAGTTTTATAAGTTAGTGGGTTTTTATTTTACATTTTATATATTAAAATGTGAGTGCTTATATAATAGTATTATTCTTTAATTTCCAAAAATCTGATTTTTAACTTCATCTTCACCAAAACTGCCATATCTTGAGTTCTACATGGAGATAGAAGCTCAAATTTTTATCACATAAACTACATGATATGTGCTACATTTAACTCTACTATAGCTACTGTTGAATCATCTTTAAGTATTTTCTATAAATCGTCCAAAACAGTAACTTCAGATTTATACCCTAAACTTGTTTTGATCATATCTCACTCATTATTTTGATTCCATTGCATGGCCAACTCTCACATGTGTAAAAGACCCATAGCTTACTGTAAATCTATTCCACTTCATCATTTTATCAGTTTATGACTTACTTCTTTACTGTCTTATACAGCCATCAAATTTAACCAAGATTTTAACCTTGTTTCTTATGGTTTTTCACCTTTTTATCCATGATTATCAACAACAAATCCCCACATAACATTTTTATCATCATATAATCATCATAAATATATACAAATAGGAAATAAATACATGATTACATAATCAAAATAATAAGAAGATGAGGAGGACAATCTTTATACCACCAACTTGATGTAGGTTATGATTTTGACATGGTTTTTGATGGAGAAACTTGTAGACAACCATGACCATCTTCAAAACCATCATTATTCATGAGAACCTTGTGGAAAATCAGCCCTACTACTCCATGAAAACTCCTCCTTGGATGTTATAACTTGCACCAATCTTCATCTTTTTGAATGGAGATTAACATATGTTAATTATAACATATGGTTATGGTTAAACTTTGATCAATGATGTGTTTTTGGAAGAAATATGGGACGGCATTAATGGAGTTAGAGAGAGAGGATTGTGTGTGTTTGAAGTGGTTTGCATGGTGAGAAATGAGAGGAGTTGTTTTGGTAGCTAGTTTTGAGGTTTGGTTAGCTTACAAAGTAAGCTTGATGACATGTGTAAGGCAAGTTAGCTACACTTGACACATCAAGTGTTAAGTTGCTAACTTAGGCCGGTTTTGGGAGTGGGGTGGGACAAGTGTCCCACTTGTCTCATCCCATTTAGTTACGGGTACTCCTCGATTCTAGTTTCCTCGATTTGCGTGCCCTCGGGTCGTTTTACGAAAAACGTTTTTATAAATTATGAATCGACGTCACAAAACGAATCCAATAAAAATTGTTTCATCAAAAACGGAGTTCGAAAACGTAAATACGTAATCCTAAGGTTTCCGGTTTAGTCGTAAAGGACGTTAAAATAAAATTGTAAGTCCTAGTATCTTCTCGTAAATTTGTGAGTTTATGAACCAACACAAATTTAAAACTCCAAAATAGTATTCACGGATAAATTTATATTCTGAAATGTCGGACTGTCACCAAAGACGGTGTATGTAAACGTAAGCACGTAACGTTGAATCCTCCGGTTTAGACGTATTCGATGCTACTCCAAGACGTAAATCCAAATTTCTTCCCAAAAATAGGTGAGTTCATATTGTAAATTGTTTTTAAATAATATTGAGAATAAAATATCAATCTTAAATTGACGGTTTGTCACAAGCATGGTAACTATTATTGTAGGAAAATTCCGCCAACGCCAAATGAGTCTCCCAACTTCCTCCAAATTATATCACACACGCCCTTAATATATCCTCTAGTGTTTGTATGGTTCCCTAAGGCTGACCATCCGTCTTCGGATGATAGGCTGTACTCATATCCAGCCTTGTACCCAACACATTATGCAATAATCCCCAAAACCTAGAAGTAAACCTACTGTCTCTATCCGATATGATCGACACTGGCAATCCATGTTTTGCCACTACATGTTCCATGTATTTCTTCGCAAACTTCTCTATCTTATCATCCTCTCTCATTGCCACACAATGTAAAGAATTAGTCAGTCTGTCCACTATTACCCAAATCATATCATTACCACTGTTATACCTTGGTAGTTTTGTAGTGAAGTCCATGGCGATATTCTCCCACTTCCACTCGAGAATCTTAGGTTGTTGCAGTAATCCTATTGGTCTTTGATGCTCAGCTTTTACCTTGGCACAAGTTAGACACTCACTGTTGTGCAAAGCTATATCCTTCTTCATTCCTGGCCACCAATACATATCTCTCAAGTCCCTATACATATTATCAGCTCCTAGGTGTATGGAATACCTCGTCGCGTGAGCTTCGTCCAATATAACCTTCCTTGTATCGCCAAAAAATGAAACCCAGATTCTATCCAAATAGTACTTGCAACCATCTCCTCTTTCCTCCATGTATTGGTCCATACTGTGTACATATTATTCTTCTACTTTCTCCTCCATAACTGCTTCTACTTGCGCTGCCAGTCTCCTATTCTTAAGACTCAATTGAATAGTCATGCTCATACTAACCATTTGTCTATTAATGGTAGACCATTTAAAACCACTCGCGTACCTCATTACTTCTTCATTTTCCGAAAATCTTCACAAGACATTCCATATCCATTAGGAATACTTTCCATAGAATCACATATTCTATATCATCTCATCTATCCGTAGCCTTTCCAACTTCTCCACCACGTGTCTTCTCGCTTTAACAGAAAATGGAATGAAGTAGTCAGTCTATCGACTATCACCCAATTCTCATGGTACCTACTTATCCTCCTCATTGTATATCCCTTCTACGGTCAACGTCCTTACCTTGTCTTTCCCAGACTCTCAGTTCTATATAGGTAGTACAACCTCCACTTCTTTTTCTCCATTTGATAGTCCAAGCCACGCAACATAAATGTTGACGCGTTCTCTGTTTTGGACAACTCGACTCATACAACTAACATCTTCCATCTAACCCATCTTAACACGTCATCCATATAGCTCAAGTTTGTCTAAGCTTCACTTCCTTCCTCTTATTCCATGTCTCATTAACTATGCTTGCCTTTCCTAGATGGTACTTGGCCTTATAATTTTCATCACCGCCTAACTCCATTCATCATCTATGCCAAATGTCCAATCAAGAAGATTAAATGTATGTTGGAGACATTCATGATATGTATAAATCATTCTCTACGTCTCGTACACCAAATTCCTCTAGTATTCTAGGCAGATCTAACAACCTAGCTTCACTACCTAAGTCTTATATAGTTCTTCCAACCCTTCAGCTCCTGCAACGCATAGGCAATCGCTTTTCTTCGTCGTCCTCGCACGCATCCTAATCCTTTCTCCACTTATCTCATCCTTCATGAAGCTGCCCACTCCTCTCGGAAATGCCAAGATCGGATCATTACCCACTCTAGTTCTCTAGTATCCAAAATGCTTCCTCATCATGTTTCGCTTCTACCTTGTTGGTTCCAACTAAATGCCATCATCTCTAACTACTCATCCAGGTAAACTTAATCCTAAAACCCACACTTGAAAATCTCACGTATAATTCCTTTTCCTAAACAACTCCAAACCAACTCATAGTTTGCCTCACACTCTTTCTTAGACTTCGAGTAGATCAAGATATCATCGATACTCATGATGAAAACTTGTCTATATACGGTCATGCACACTTGGTTTATTGACTCCATGAAACCCGCTAGTGCATTGGCGAAGCCAAAAACATAACCGTAAACCCAAAGCGTCCATACAACATCCTTAATAATTTCAACTACTTCATCCTTGTGATCTTCCTTGGCGGAAATACAACAATTTCTACCTCGTTCTACTCCATCCTAGGGGATCGATACTTGTTCTTATCAAACCATTCAAATTCTTGCACATCACATTTACTACTAGGAAACCCAGCCTCTACCTTGCACCCTTTGCAACTATTCTAACAACCCTCTCCTTTAAAATCACTCCAACAACTAATGCCTTGGAAAGGCACTAACTACAACTCATCTCGATTCTCCTACTAAATCTTAGAATTTTTTTGGAAAACTTACATACCTAACGAACATCATAAATATCTTTGAGATATCACACCCACTTCTAACATTCTCTATGGCGCATTATTTGTGCTAATATTCATACCCTACCCAAAATCTCTATTCCTCTCCATTGGTACTCCTAAGAGACCATATATCTACATTAGTTCTTTTTCCCACGATCTTCTAATCTCTTTGCCCATCCCTAAAGGCATTCCGACTATTCTCTCATGGCCAATAACTTAATTGTGTAGGCGCAACCAAGTCTTCCATATAACTACATCAATGCTCCCAATCAATACGAAACCAAAACTACATCTAGAATCCACCATATACGATCAACGAATCAAAACTACGGATTACTAACGACATTTCACGTGCACGAGTTAAAACAGACCAAAACCACGAAACTCAAAAAGAAAACTCAAACCCAAACATGTATCAATTCAAAATGACTCTTAAAAACGAACAAATGACTCATGAAGCACCCAACGATAACCCAAAACATACTACGACTCGCGGCATATTATTAACACCTTGCACAAAATTGACTTTTTCCCAAAAGATTTTATTTCTAAAATTTTATATTAGTTTTTTAAAATTAAATAATCATCTTAGTGATTAATGTAATCCTTTTAAATGAAAGAAATAATTGTATGTAACATTTATCATGAACTCAATTTATCCTTGTATTCATAATAATTATAAATGATGTAAAATCGGTTAAACACACTTATCTTAAATATAAAAAAATATTTTACTTTATTTTAAAGAGGATATTTTAGAATGTGAAATAAATAAGTGTTGGTTTTATATTAAAAAATTTATGTTACATCTTGTTTCAAACATAACTCCAACATTTTATCCTAATTTACACTACAAACACTATCTTAACTCTATAGTAGCTTTCAAAATCTTTTTCAATATACCGTCTAAAAGAAATGTAAGACTCAACACAAAATATATCATTATCCCAAAAGAAATTCCAAGTTATTTCAATAGAATTAACACAAAAAACACCATTTTAAAACGGACACGTGAAATAGGAAAATCGAAGAATGCGCTACAACGGAGGTTAAATATCTAAAAGAGAAGCGAGCTAGCAAACCCTCCTAAGAATACAATCGATAATTTTAAGGGAATCATATATAGGCATATTAGGATACATATACTTAAATCCGCCCAACATCTATTATACAGGCATGTACCCTCTTTTATGCAATCATACTTATGAATCCATTGAAGATATAGTACTTGTATAACTATGTTGGCCACCATACTTATACAATTACCCTTTTCCAATACACTCCCTCCTATGATGACACTTATAAGAATCAACAGAACACATAACACATAAATCCATCAACTCACCTAAGCACATAACCACATAACCACATAACCAATAAGGTCAAAAACTCCATCTATTAAAATAACATAGTCAAACTCTTGGAATATGTAAATCCATAGTCTAGCTAAAACAACATAGACAAAATCCAAAACGAAAACATAATCAGTTATAAGTCATGTCACCCATAAGAGTGGAAACAACTTAAAATCCTTCATATCCACCTAATCCTAGTAACTTGAACCACTATGTATCTCTTACAAGGCATGACTTAAACATCAGAAGAAAATATTATAAATTAGATACACGAAAATAACTTAACAATTATCGTGAGAATAACACAAAAACAGAGACTACCGTTTACCAAATTATGTACTATACTGTACAATTTAAGCAAAATACAACAATGACTAGCGTGGACGACTATGGTTTAACCCACACTAGTCAAAACCCGAAAAGAAAATAACATGCGCTTAAGTATGGACGACTATGGTTCAATCTATACTAACCAAAACTTCAAGGAAAACAAGTGACTAAGTATGCACGACTATGGTTCAATCTATACTAGTCAAAACTCAAAAGAAAACATCATAAAAATGAATCAATAATATTTAAAATATGTCAATCAAAACTATGCACACATATTCCTATGACGCGCACATGCAGGGATCCTTAAGCTATAAATTAGGCTGGGCAACCTAATTCTCTATAACCATTGTCTCTGATACCATTATGTCACACTTCACCATGGCTGAATATGGGGCACGACGTATAGATATCATCACAATAACAGGCGTGTCTATAGAGAAAACTAAATGAAATGGAAATTTCATAAATGGCGACACAAATGTCATGACAATATCTCAACAATGTAGGAGTCTATGTAAGTAGGTAAAAGTCCCACCCCTTACCAAGGACAAACAAATAAACCAACAATCAACATATAGGTATCTAAAGTATCACTTATTTAAATAAATATAAAGAAAACTAAGAAGGAAAGGGGATCTCCTTCTAAATGCAATCCTTAGCAACTCCGGTCCTAGCCACTTCTATTCTCTCGCTTAACCACATTATCACCTGAAAGAGACACTAAAACACGTCAACATAATGTTGGCGAGAGTCATAGGTTTAGACTCCAACGCAAAACAAGATATAATAAGTTCATAAGCTGTGAATAAACATCATTCATAAAACATATGGACAAGGTGATACAAATATGCACTAACAACTAAACATTTAATATTAAGCGCTTATTCTATCCAACCTAGGCCCCGTCTTGTCATCCCTAAGACCCTGTCTTGTCATCCCCAAGACCCTGTCTTGTCATCCCCAAGGCCCCGCCTTTTTCATCCCTTGATATCAAGTTATACTTAAATAAATTAAGTAAATCACATAGCAGTTAAGTACATAAGTAAAACACGCAAGTCCAATCAAAACATTTAAAACATTCACAACAATTCATTTACAAAACAAGTATGTGTCTCTTCCATCCCATCTGGAAGTAAAATCATCTATAAAGCATAAATATGAGAATATGAAACTCACTGATCGAGCTTCTCCAAATTCAAGAACACTAGCAAAATCTATACATACAATGCATACAATCAAGACATGAACCAATAAACTAAAATGGCTCATCAATCTATGATGTATGTCTAACTCTCTCCTACACTTTAATCCCATTAATATGTTCTAAGCATCCTGTAGAAACTAGAAGGGGGGGGGGGGGGGGTTGAATAGTTTCTCATCGGTTTATCTCCTAATTAAAATTCCTTTCAATTAGGTGAGTGCTAAGACTATCTTTTACTTGATAACTAGTTGCATAATGATTAGGTTCAATTATAATGCATTAACAATGTGTAGTAAATGTAATAATGAATGTAAGTAATGAGTTAGGAAAGAAACAACCTAGTAGGAAGACACCAAGATTTATAGTGGTTTGGCAACGAGGCTCTATCCTCGTTCCTACTCCACTCCTTGAGTACACCTTACTCAAGATTTCTACTATATCCACAAGCTCCCTTCTTGGCAGAGAAAATCTTACAACGTCGCTTACATTATTTTCCGATAGTAATCTAAATGTCGAGACCTAATCTTAGCTAGGACCAATATACACAACGTCGCCCACTTCACCATTTTACGACATAAGGCTAGATGTTGAGTTCTAATCCAAAGCTAGAATCAATCTTCACAACGTTGCCTTCTTCACCATTTTCCGACACAAGGCTAGATGTCGAGTTCTAATCCAAATCTAGAACCAATCTTCACGACTCTTCACTTTGAAGCTAAGTGAGAACTTCACACAACACAACTACTCATCACTTTATAGTTTAGTGAGAACTCACAATACACAACCACATCACTTTATAGTTTAGTGAGAACTAACACAACTTATTACAACTCAACTAAACATATCCAAGTACACACATGTAGCTTGGATCTACACAACACAAATCCAAGCACACACATATGCAAAGGATTTACACAACTCTAATCCAAGTATTTACACATAGCTTGGATAAACACAACTAGTCCAAGTATTCACAAATACATTGGATCTACACAAGACACAAATAAACAAATGATGAGCATGATTAGATCTTTAGGAGAGAATGATCTTCATCAAGGCTTCATCTTTAATCACATCACAAGTGTCTGAGTGATCTTCTATTTGGACAAGGTAAAGAAGGAGATTAAGAGGATAAACATAGTTAAACATACTTAACACATTAAGTGATCATTTACAAATGATTAAGATTAGAAACAAGAAAGAAGACTGAAAAAGATGTCCAAAAAGGGTTGATGAAAGTGTAGATTTGATTCACTATTTATAGCAGACAAGATCTCAACGGCTACCTGGCCGCGGTTCCTTAGCTACCTAGGCGGTTCCTTATCGATAGGGAACCACATAGGCACTTAAGGAACATCCGAGAGTAGACTCTGCTCCTTTTTGTCTTTTAGTGAATTCTAAATATCTGAGGCTGTTTAAACCTTCAAAGGATATTCTTATGGTATTTGGAATATGCCATATTCAAATTTACATTTTTATTTTGATAAAAAATTTTCTTAAAAATAAAGTTTATTAAAAATCTTTTGTTATATTTGACAAAAGTGAGTTTTAAGGCTAATCACTTTTATGACCACTAAGTATGATCAAGATATGTTAGTGTAATGATTATTACCTTGATGATAGTGTTTGTTAGATAATTCGTTTTATGATTGTGTTTGACAATAAATGTCTTTGTAATTTGTCGTGATCAAAACTAAGAAAGATTAATCTGTACTAACAATGTTTTTAGGCATTGCTTTGCATTAACAATCTCCCCCTTTTTGTTTACGACAAACTATAAACTCATTTACGTAAAATACAAAATTATCGAATTATTAATGGGTTTATCACTATCATTTATCCCCCTTTGTCGAAGCAAAAAGATTAGCACAAGTCTTTGAAGGAGAAAAGAACTGGACTTTGCTCATAGCTCCCCCTTGGTGCTTACTCCCCTTGCTTGGGGTACCAAATGAGTGAGCTAAGGTGACATGCTACACAAAGGTTAGAAGAAAGAAAAGAAACACCAATGTATATTTGTGCACTACCTACTAAGTAACTTGAGAGGGAGAAGGAAAAGAAATCTCAAATTAGAAGCAAGTATTTGCTAAGTATGTCCAAAGAGTGTGTGTTGACAACATCACAGTTCAATTGGTGGAATAAAGGAAGAAAAGAAACATCCAAGCCAATCAAATATGATTTAAAATGTCAAGGGGTTAAAATTTAGAATTTATGGAATCACCCATAATTAATTGTAAGTTTTAACCATGATCAACACTTTAACAAATGTGTGAGAAAGAGTTAGTGGGATAGATAATACACATAACATTCATATTACACAAATATGAAATAACATACAAGATAATATTCATATACACAATATGAATATTTAAATCACAAAAATATGAAAATAAACCACTAAGCATAAGCTACTCTAATAGTGATAATCTTCCAAGATTGCTTAAGTTTTATTGACTCAGATAACTAAAGTACAAAATGTGCTTTAGTTAGAAAAGAAAGACGACGAGGCATCATTCAAAGTTTTGTTCACGGGAACGAAAACTTTGAGAGGAGGTCGAGTGAGTAGGAATTCAAGAAAATTTAGCATGTCATAAATATGAGCAAGTTCAATTTGTTGAAACCGACAACAAGCACACGAGGAACCATGATGCAAAACAAAGTCGTTAGATGGGGGATGTCCATCAAAAGAAGAGTTTGGTGGAGAAGGAGATAATGAGCAAGAGATGTTTTCACAATGCCTAGTGAGATTAGGGAAAGAAGATAGGTCATTGAGTTGAGGAGAGTTGAAAGGTTTATGTTGTGGTGGAAGAATTTCGTTTTCTCCGATAATTGGATTTATAGAGTAAGTCTCATTCCAATTATTTGATCGGAGAAAAAGAAGAATTCTTGGAAGGTTTTGGAGAAGTGGAATCATGAGGATTCTTGTTCTTCTTGATCCAAATAGGTCGAACCGAGATCTTCAGTTTCTTTGAAAGCTTAGAAGAAGAAGCTTTAGGTTGAAAAGATTGTGACAAAGATATGTCAAGGTTAGGAATAGAAGATTTAGGCATTATGAGGGATGAAGAGAAGAACTCCCAAAGGAGAAGACTTTAAAGAAAATAGACAAGGTAAAGATTTGAAATGAAAACAAAGGTTTTAGGAAATGTTTAGCCAAATTGGGTATGCAAGGAATCTTAACCAAGACAGTAGTCAAAGAAGAAAGACCAAAAATAAGCCAAGAACGGCTTTCCTTTACGCGGTTCCTTAAGGGAGCCCGCGGTTCCATATCAATATGGATACGCCTGGGGGCTAAGGAGCCGCGTCCAGTGGACATCAAACCATGATTTTCAAAAATTTTGGAGAAAAATAAGACTTTTTCAAAATTTTGCAAATCTTGGATTTTTACCTCTTTTAGCACTAGAGTATGCTAGAGTTGCATAAAAGCAACACATTCACAAAGAATGCCTTGACAAAGGGTGACAAAATATTTAGATAACATTTTGATCTAATTTTAAGTCAAGTTTTTAGAGATTGTGATATATTTAGGTTCAATTTTAAATAAATTAAAGTTGATTATTGTGAACACATAGGTTGAAACACATAAAACTAAATCCATAAATCATCTTCATGAAAATCTCACAAAGGAAATACAAGAAAGGAAATGACAATAAACTAGTACAAAGATAACTTAATCTATGGCTTGGCTTTCTTTTAAAAATATTTTATTTTAAAAACCATCATTCATCTTCTATGAGGAGGAGGAATAGAGAATAAGGTGACCAAGAAATCATGCAACCTTCTATGAAGACCAAGCATATCCAACCTTAGGTTTTGAATGATGTAGTTATTATAGACAACATAGGCAATTTACACCATGAGCTTCTAGAAAACCAAAGAAGTAAGGATCACCCATGAAATGTGGAATAGGGATGTCCAAAATGGGAGCATTAGTGTTTGAGGGAGGAGGAGGTGGTGGAGGCATAGTATCCAAGGGTGATAAGGGATAATTTGGTGGAGTGAAAGGAGAGGTTACCAAAGGCTCAAGAACAAAGGAAATGCTTTGTAGTGGTTGAGGTAAAGTATTTCCATCCAAAGGAGGGCTAAGAGTGAAAGGTGATGACAACTCATTCATTCTAAATTGGAATGGGGATGAGGTAGAACCATGTGAATGGTTGGTACCATGAGTTGAGTTGTTCTTGCATGGAGCAAGAGGAAGTGAGGGTGATGAAGAAATGAGAATGGGAGTAGAATCATTCTTAGGGGTATGGTATGAAGAAGAAGAACCAAGTTTGGGAAACTTGATCTTGATTTTGAGGTTCCTTTTGGAAGAGGAAGTTTTGGAAGACGTCGATGATCTAGTGGACACCATGGTTGTTAAAGTTTAAAGAAGGGTTGAAGGGATGAAGAACACAATCAACAATGGAGGGTTTAAGAAGAGAAGGGGATGACCCAAACTAGTAATAGGTTAAAATCATTTTATGTGAACAATGAAATTAGGTAGCCTAGTTTAGGAAAAAGCAGGTTTTTGAAAAAAAATTATCCAAGTTTTACACAGATTAAGGAAAAAAGTGTAAAGCAAAGATTCTGTTGAAGCAGTACTAGGTGGTTCCTTACGTAGGGCCGCGGTTCTTTATCGCTAAGGAACCGCGGGTTCGATATGGAACCGCGACCAGAGGTGTTAAAAAATAGCACTTCCTCAAACTTTTGCTAGCCCATATTTTATACCAAGGTTTATCAAGCCAAAGTGAACTATTAATCAAAAACTAGGAAGCTATCTAACACATAAGATGCACAAAGTATGTAAATCGAAAGATCGATCACATAGATAACTAAGGATTAAAATAGTTAATAATCCAAACAAATAATATTAGTTATAACACAAAGCATCATAAGAGACAAAGAGAAGCAAAAGAAATAATGGCAACATCCAAAGGTCAAGGAACATTCATCCATGGGCATTTCTTCATTTCCTTGATTCAATTCTTAAACGTTCTCGAATACGGTGATTGAGGTAGAATTGATAGTTTGAATCAATGTCTAGAGGAGACAATTGAGAGATAGTGGATGACAAATTATAATTGGAATTGAGAGAAATGTCTTGAGAGAAACTTGCATCATCATTTGAATTAAGATAGGATTCAAGTGAGATGTTTCCTTCAATAGGAAGCACAACTCGATTCACAAAGTGAAAGGAGGAAGCATTTAGAGAAGGAGAGTTAAGAAGAACTTTTCTAAAAAGCCGAGAGAGAATCATAGCAAAAGGAAGGCTAGAGCGAGACCCGTTAAGAGCATATCTAATTCTTCTAGCCATGAAAAATGTAAGGTTGTATGGAGTGGAGGTTGCAACACAATTGCATTTTCCCTAATGATTTCTGCCCAAGGGATCATAAAATCATTAAGACCGCTAGTGCGTAATTCCCAAGGAGTGAGAAAACGAACAACTCCTTCAAATTTACCACGAATAGGATGTTCACGGGGTTTAGCAATAGCAAAAGAGATGGCCAGGGCCGAGGGTAGCTCGGTCACATAATGCATATCAATAGGGGTCGATTCTAAAGAGTCTAGACTCCAAGTATCGGTGAACCTACATTGACCTTTGTATGGAACATTGAGAATTTTACCAAATTCTTCAAAGCTATATAAAAATGTTTTCCCCTTGACGGAAAATCTTATAGATAGACCATTATTGATGCATATTAATGTGTACGAGCTAAAGAACTCCAAAAGGAAGGAAGGAAAGATTGGCTCATTTATATCAAGCAAGCAATCGAAGCCAATGGATTGGAACATGAATCGAGTGAAGTCAATTCCAACAAGGTTTGAAGAGACAATGTGTCCTTCATGAAAACAACGAGATTCAAGCGAATGAAAAGTATTTTGGTGAGACTGAGTTCGAAAAGAAGAGGAAAAATTAGGCATATATTCCCTAGTTTTCTCATGGTCTTTATGAGTTTCCAAATGCATGATTAGGTGCCTAAATAAACACAAAAATATTTCCTCAATCACTTATATGTTACATATAAACTAAAAATAAAAAATATGAGACTGTGTTTTATCAATTACTTGACAAACAAAGGTTTAATCTTTATCATTCTCATACTCACAATGTATCTAGTTCACCATTGACAATAACACATTGATAATGTAAGATCACTAATGAACTTGAACATTGGTTTTTCAAAACAAGGTTTTTAGGTAAGCATTTAACAATGTCATTACCAACTTGTTCATGGGTTCATATAAATTCCATCAATCAACCAGTGGGTTTTAGTGGGTTTTAGTGAAATCTCAATGAATATGAACCTAAGGAATCATAGCAACAATACTATGTCAACTCTTATTCCTAGCAAGGTTTTAATTAAATGTCAATTTTAAAAATCCCCAATTATGAATGTATGAACCCTAGAACAAATTAGATGAGATTAAAAGAAATAACTTACAATTAATTGATCTTGGATGATGGATGAGTGAAACCCACGAATTAGAATCACTTAATCATGAGTAATTGGAGGTTTTGAAGGTCCAACAATGGAGGAAAAAACTGAAACCTGTCGCTATGTTGAAGAAGAGAGAGAATTTTTTTTTGAAAAAATATTTTTATAAAAAGATCTGGTACTTTAGACGCAAGTACTGGCCGCGGTTCCTTATCAATAAGGAACCGTGCATTTGAGTCACGTCTGATAAAGAACCGGTTACAGTGGCGTGTTTTTATCCAAGAAAATCAAAGAATTTTTTCAAAACCAAATTTTTCTAAAATCCTTAAAATATATCTTAAGCCTTTAGGAAATCATTGGACCACCACAACACTAGGTAATAATGCCTTATTGAAGGATTACGAGTGGAATCAAGATATGACAAGACCGAAACGAACAAACGACTACTCGTAGCAAAATAACAAAGAGGAGAGAAGTCAAGAGGAGTGAATCCAGACCAAGAACAATGCTCAAGAGACAAATGACAATCTTCGAAATGAGGAGATGAAGAGCTTGTGTCATATATAATGGTTAAGGACGTGCCTTTTTGGCGAATGTTTTAACGGCTTTGGTAATGAATTAAACCAAGAAATTTTTATGCATAGAATAAGATCACTTTCAAGAATAGTCTTACTCTACTTCAAAATGTGAGCAAAGTATAGATTCACTTTCTCTCCCACATGCTCAAATAATTATTGCTAGGATTTGCAATAACAATATCCTTGGAATATTTCAATTCCAAATGTGTAAATTCCAATTACAACTTATGAACTAGATTGGTATCTCAAGGGATTCATCAATCATCCTAGAGATGAGCTCAATTGCACAAGTTACACATGGTAAAGGGCCTACCCATAAGGGTGCAAACCATGAAAATCATGCTTGATACTTTAAGCTACTACTAACTCACTCTACATCCCCATAGTGAGTCAAGTATCCAAGCAATGAAGGTTTGAGAGAGCAAAAGAAAAGAATCACTAACCACAAACAAATTTCAAGGCAAGAATGCCAAGAACAAGCACATAGTCAATTAATGATCAAAAGAATCATCAATAGGGCATGTGGAAGAACGAAAACGTACCTTGGCCACAAATTGTATCCCAAGCTATCAAGGAACCAATGCAAAGCCCAATCATGACTAAAGTGACTACTAAGTCTTCAAGGATTAGCATCACTCCCATCCATCTAGATATCATCATTCAATGATGTTGAAAATCAAAGAAGATGAGTCTTCTACAAGTGTAAGTGACTCAATCCACAATCAATTAAATTATTAATACTCATGACTACCTACACATAACAAGATGCAAACTAGTAGATACATTTCAAGAGTAAATCTAAAATGCATAGATACTACTAATCTAAATGAGATGCAATATTATCAATTAAAAGGCTTAAAAGATAGTCTAGACCAAAGAAAAACTTTAGTGCAACTTAACCTTCTAATTTGAGGAGACAATTGATCGATCCAAGTTTTAAAGCACAATATACTTCAAAGACCTTGTGTCCCCATCGCTCTAATACCAATTGTAGAAACTAGAAGGGGGGGGGGGGGGGGTTGAATAGTTTCTCATCGGTTTATCTCCTAATTAAAATTCCTTTCAATTAGGTAAGTGCTAAAACTATCTTTTACTTGAAAGCTAGTTGCATAATGATTAGGTTCAATTCTAATGCATTAACAATGTGTAGTTAGTGTAATAATGAATGTATGTAATGAGTAAGGAAAGAAACAACCTAGTAGGAAGACACCAAGATTTATAGTGGTTTGGCAACGAGGCTCTATCCTCGTTCCTACTCTACTCCTTGAGTACACCTTACTCAAGATTTCCACTATATCCACAAGCTTCCTTCTTGGCGGAGAAAACCTTACAACGTCGCTTACATTATTTTCCGACACTAAGCTAAATGTCGAGACCTAATCTTAGCTAGGACCAATCTACAAAATGTCGCCCACTTCACCATTTTACGACACAAGGCTAGATGTCGAGTTCTAATCCAAAGCTAAAACCAATCTTCACAATATTGCCTACTTCACCATTTTCCGACACAAGGCTAGATGTCGAGTTCTAATCTAAAGCTAGAACCAATCTTCACGATCTTCACTTTGAAGCTATGTGAGAACTTCACACAACATAACTACTCATCACTTTATAGTTTAGTGAGAACTCACAATACACAACCACGTCACTCTATAGTTTAGTGAGAACTAACATAACTTATTACAACTCAACTAAACATATCCAAGTACACACATGTAGCTTGGATCTACACAACACAAATCCAAGCACACACATATGCAAAGGATTTACACAACCTAATCCAAGTATTTACACATAGAATGGATGAACACAACTAGTCCAAGTATTCACAAATATATTGGATCTACACAAGAGACCAATAAACAAATGATGAAAATGATTAGATCTTTAGGAGAGAATGATATTCATCAAGGCTTCATCTTTAATCATATCACAAATGTGTGAGTGATCTTCTCTTTGGACAAGGTAAAGAAGTATATCAAGAGGATAATCATAGGTAAACATACTTAACACATTAAGTGATCATTTACAAATGATAGGATTAGAAACAAGAAAGAAGACTGAAAAAGATTGTAGAAACTAGAAGGGGGGGTTGAATAGTTTCTTATAATTACTTGTTAATATGTGATTTCCAAAAATCCTTTTTCAAAAACTTAGGCTTGAGGAAATATGTGAAATCTTCTTATGCACAATATGAACAATGATAGTGTAACTAAACTAATACTAACAAAAATATATCCACAAAGAATAAAGAATGATAGTGTAGCTAATCTAATACTAACACATGTATATGCAAAAAGAATAAAGAATGTAAAGAGTTAAGGGTAAAGAAAGATCAAACCGAACACCAGGGATTTATAGTGGTTCGGCAACGAAGCTCACTCCTCGTTCCTACTCCACTCCTCGAGTACTCCTTACTCGAGAGTTCACTACACAACAAGCTCCTTATGGTGGAGAAAACCGTACACGTCGCTTAACCAATTTCCGACTCTAAGCTAAAAGTCGAGCCCTAATTGTAGCTAGGACCAATCTACACAACTATACTTAGTACATACACAACTTCCAAATAGACACAACTACTTGGATCTTCACAACTATGACACAACTACAAGTGTATAAAATTAGATCTTCAATGGATCTTTGGTGGTGGACTCAACACTTCACTAGGATAGTGTTCTTCTCTTTGCACTTGGAGAGGAAGGGATGGAAGAACAAGATTCACTTCTTAAACAAGTAATAATCAAACAAATGATCAAAGATTTGAGTGATTAAAGAAGGGGTTTGAATCTGGAAATAAATGTGCAAAAGAGGTGAGGTGAAAAGCTGAGAATGGTCCACTATTTATAGGACAAAGGAGCCAACGGCTATATCTGCCCGCGGTACCTTATCTTAGCCCGCGGTACCTTATCGATAAGGTACCGCCGGACTAGACTCCGCTCCTTTTTGTCCTTTAGTGGTGGAGGTCTTATTTGGGTATAAAAAATATCCTGAAAGGATATTCTTAACCAAATAAGAATATGCCATTTTCAAATTTCAAATAATTAATTTAATAAAACATTTTCTTAAAAATAAAGTTCAATAAAAACTTGTCACATTTAATAAAAAGTGATTTTTAAGAAAAGATTAAATCACTTGATCACTTGATTAAGGTTAGTACTTGTTTATCCATACCTTAAGTGAAAATGGGTAAAATGAAAAATACTTGAACTCAAGAATTTGTTTTTCGTTGTTTTCGTAAATGCTTGTTTTTACATATTGTCGTAATCAAAACTAAGCGAGACCGAAAAATGCAAGTAACGTTTTTAGTCATTATTGCATTAACAATCTCCCCCTTTTTGATTCCGACAATACATAAACTCAATCACACAAAAACAAGATTTTCGAAGACGGGTTTATTTATTTCTCTCCCTTTGTCGAAGCAAAAAGGTTGCGTAAGCCGGTGTTGAAGAAACGGACTTTGCAAAGACTCCCCCTTGGTGCTTACTCCTCCTAGCTTGGGGCACCGAGGAATAGAGATATGGTGACAAGCTACATAGAAGGGTTACTTGAACAAAAGAAACAACCAACAATAGGTCACATAAAAAATTAAAAGAGAAGAAAACACAAAGACAAAGATCCAAGATAGGTTACTAAAAGAACATCATACAAAGAAGTATGGAAAAAGAAACAAGACAAAAGCATAAATCTAATCCTAGTTATTCTAGAATTCTAAGATTTGCTTGAATTAGGTGTCTTGTGGATAAGCAACCAATGCTTATATGAAAGACAAGGTAATAGCAGAGGGTGGTGGTGGTGGCTTGTTGGAGATCTCATAATCAAAGTGAAGAGGAGGCTTGATTAGGAGACTCTTGATGTAGCTCAACTCCTCATATATGTGTGCCATAGCAAGATGTTGATATTGACAACAATGATAATATGTTCCATGGTGCATGACATTATCATGAGAAGGAGGAAGAACACTAAAGGGTGGTGGTGGAAGAAAATATGTTCCACAATCAACATTCTTGGTAGGAGACATGTGATTAAGAGTGTTCTTGGGTAGGTTTGGATTGAAAGCAATTGTAGAAAATGGAGGAGATTCAAGGCTTTCATTTGGAGAATAAGACATTTTGGATGTGAAGTAATGCAAAATGCTTATGGTTTAAATAGGGAAGGCTTAGGGTATTTTTGGGGTGGTCAAAGAGTTTGAAACAATGATTCTAAAAAATGTTGGAGCAAATCTGGAGTTTCAGACAAAAACCCGAAAAAAGAAGGCCATTGTAGGCGGTTCCTTATCTAGGGTGGCGGTAGCTTATCAATAAGGTACCGCGGTTCACATATGGAACCGCCTGCAGAAGCAGG
The DNA here is from genome assembly GCA_025667525.1 of Glebionis coronaria. Classification (NCBI taxonomy): domain Eukaryota; kingdom Viridiplantae; phylum Streptophyta; class Magnoliopsida; order Asterales; family Asteraceae; genus Glebionis; species Glebionis coronaria. The sequence continues at coordinate 600,903,924 of CM046878.1, read as the reverse complement.
GTTTGGTGTTTGGAGGAAGATTTTTCAGCAAATCTTATTTTTCTAGTCTAACTTATCATAGGGATATGCTTAAAAGCAAAGATAGACAAAGAAAACATATGCAAACTTACCAAATAGAGATTTGACCAAAAATACATGGATTAAAAAATCAATGTAGGAGGTGTGTAAGACAAGACCTTAAGTCATGACACAATGATCCTCCATGATTCAATCTTGTTCTTGCTATGTTTGAGAGAATCATACATATGAATTATGTAAGCTCTAGATTAATAGCGAGAATCTATGAAATATCGTTTTTAGATTGAATTAACAACGTCAAACGAATTTCTCAACCATTTTCGAAAGAGACTTTGAGAGTTTCGAAAAGGAGAGGAGAAGATTTTTCAAAAGGAGTTTAAAAGACTCAAGGACTCAAAGTGGTAAAAGAAAACACACAAGAAGAAAAGAATTTAAGGAAGATGTTCCATTAATCCTAGACCTAGACGCAAGTAATTAAAAGGTTCCCTCTTAAGTGGCTTAGTGAAGATATCGGCTAAGTTGTCCTCGGAGGGCACCTTTTCAATAGTAATGTTCCTATTTTGAACATTATCCCAAAGGAAATGGTGTCTAATTTCTATGTGTTTGGTTCGCGAATGTTGCACGGGATTCTTGCTTAGGTCTCTAGCGCCTTTATTATCGCACATGATGGGAACATCATCAAGAGAAATCCCGTAATCAACAAGTGCTTGCTTCATCCATAGAGCTTGTTGGCATGATTTTCCGGCACTCACATACTCGGCTTTCGTGGTGGATATCGCAAGAGCGGTTTGTTTCTTGGAGAACCAAGAAGTTAAACAACAACCCATGAAGGTACAAACTCCACTAGTGCTTTTCCGGTCCACATAGTCTCCCGCATGATCCGAGTCCGCGTAGACAATGGTTTCTACGCCAGTCCCTTTAGGATACCATAATCCTAAATGTATAGTGCCTTTAATGTATCGGAGGATACGCTTAACCGCTTCAAGGTGAGAGGTTTTGGGAGCCTCTTGGAAGCGAGCACAAAGTCAAACACTAAACATGATATCCGGTCGACTTGCCGTTAGGTACAACAAACTACCAGTCATACCTCTATATTTGGTGTTGTCTACCGACTCACAATCATCATCTACGGTGAGTTTAGTATCCGAGGCCATAGGGGTCTTCATTGGTCTAGATTCTTCTAATCCAAATTTCTTTAGCATTTCTTTAGCGTACTTAGATTGACTAAAGAAAATACCATCGTCCATTTGTTTAATTTGGAGTCCTAAAAAGAAGTTAAGTTCTCCCATCATACTCATTTCAAACTCATCATGCATGATTTTGGCAAAGTCATCACACAATTCTTGACAAGTTGAGCCAAATATAATGTCATCAACATATATTTGTACGATTATAAGGTGGGGACCTTTCTTCTTTGTAAAGAGTGTATTGTCTACCATTCCCATGGTATACTCATGTTTAACAAGAAACGCTTTAAGTCTATCATACCAAGCTTTGGGTGCTTGTTTGAGTCCATAAAGTGCTTTCTTAAGCTTGTAAACATGGTTTGGTTTCTCAAAATCAATGAAGCCGGGAGGTTGAGCCACATATACCTCCTCATTGATAAAACCGTTAAGAAATGCACTCTTTACATCCATTTGTTGAAGCTTAATATCTAAGGCACAAGCGTAGGCTAAAAGGATTCTATTTGATTCTAATCTAGCTACCGGTGCATATGTCTCGTCATAATCAATCCCTTCTTGTTGATTATAGCCTTGAGCTACAAGTCTAGCCTTGTTACGAGACACAACACCATTCTCATCTAGCTTATTCCTTAATACCCATTTGGTTCCTATAATGGTAGAACTTCTAGGTGGAGGAACAAGTTCCCAAACATCATTGGCAACGAATTGATTTAATTCTTCTTGCATCGCAATGACCCAACTATCATCCGTCAAAGCTTCTTTAACATTCTTTGGTTCAATCAAGGAGACAAAACAAAAGAAGTTGCTTTGGTTTTGTACTTGAGATCTTAGGGTCCTTTGATTTAAGTCACCAATGACATTATTGAGAGTATGATCCCTAGACTCCTTAATGTTTACTTCCTTTTCAACACTAAGGTCTTCAACTCCTATTTTCTAACCTCTTTGGCTTTAACTACTTCTAATTCATCCAAGTCATCATCAATCAATGGTGGTGTCTTGGGTGAAGGAGGGGTTTCATCAAAGGTTATGTTGAGTGATTCTTCAATAACCCCCGTGGTTCTATTTAGGACTATGTAGGCTTTACTAGTTTGGGAATAACCTAAAAGGATACCTTCGTAAGACTTTGGGTCAAACTTGGTAAGGTAGTCTTTGGTGTTGAGGATAAAGCACTTGCTTCCAAACACCCTAAAGTATTCTAATGAGGGTTTCTTACCTTTAAGAATCTCATAGGGGGTCTTTCCTAGGAAAGGTCGAATAAGAATTCGGTTGAGAATATAAGTCGATGTGTCCACGGCATTGCACCAAAACTTTTGAGGCAAAGATTGCTCGTTTAACATCGTATTACTCATCTCTTGGAGAGTTCTATTCTTCCTTTCAACTACCCCATTTGATTGTGGAGTGCGAGGAGCCGAGAAGTTATGGGTAATACCATGAGCTTCACAAAAGGCACCAAATTGCACTTCATTATCAAATTCCCTACCATGATCCGTCCTAATAGAAACAATTGAACATCCTAGTTGATTTTGAATTCTTCGACTAAAGATTTCGAAGTGATCGAAAGCTTCATTCTTAGATGCCAAAAATATAGTCCAAGTGAATCTAGAATAGTCATCAACTATAACTAGGGTATAAAGGTTACCTCCATAACTCCGTATGGCGGAAGGTCCAAAGAGATCCATATGTAGGAGCTCTAAGCACCGAGAGGTCGAAACCAAATTCTTGGCTTTGTGACTTGAGTGAACTTGCTTTCCAACTTTGCAAGCATCACAAAAGTGACTATCAAACTTAATCTTGGGGAGGTGTCTTACCAACTCCTTAGAGACTAAAGATTGAATTAAACGCATATTAGCGTGACCTAATCTCCTATGCCAAAGAGTAGAACTATCATCTATAGTCGCAAGACATATGTTGTCTTTTGACTTCTTATTAACCTTCATGACATAAAGCCCATGCTTTCTAACACCTTTTCCAATGACTTTTCCATCTTTTACGATTTCACTATCATGTTCCGAAAAGATGACCTTACACTTATTATCACAAATTTGACCTATACTTAAAAGGTTAAAACCTAAGTTATCTACGTGCTCAACATTTTCAATGGTCATGGAGTCAAGAGAAACCGTACCTTTGCCAATGATATTACAACGTAGACTACTAGTGAATGTGACGTTACCTCCATCATATGCTTTGTAATGCGAGAACAAACTTCGATTACCCGTCATGTGTTTAGAACATCCACTATCCTTAATCCACTCATTGGGCTCCAAATCAATTCCCAAGCATATCTAGGTAACAACACACAAGATCAAACATTTGGTCCCCAATATCTCATGGGTCCAAAATTGTTAGTTCCAAACATCCCTTGCATTTGGTTGGGATGCATGAATGAGGAGGGGATTCCCCATGGAGAACAAAATGGAGGAGGGTAGTAATTCATGTAACCATTTTGTTGTTCATTACTTCTCCTAGGTGTGTTTGATCTAGGTTTAGAGTTATTATTATTCCTTCTAGGTGTTGTAGTTTTACTTCTAGGTCGTGAGTTGTTTTGATTATCTCTTCTAGGCGTTGTCGTTCTACTTCTAGGCTTAGACTCATTCCGTACTCTAGGTGGAGTAGAGTATAGTCTAGATAAACTTCTATTTCTTATGAGAGGTTTACTTAAAGGCTTGTAGAACTTACCAATAGCATTGTCGTCAAGTATGGGTAATTCTACCTTATTAACAGTAAGATGCTTTAGTTTTTCATCTAACTTAGATTTTTCAGAAAGTTCAGGATTTTCACAAAATTCATCTTCTGGCCGCGGTACCTTATCTATGGCGGCGGTTCCATAGTGATAAGGAACCGCGCCATACAGTTTGGAACCGCGTCCAGTGGGCGTTTTATGTGAAAACCTGACTTGTTTTGGTTCACTAGTTGAGGCTTCATTTGAGTTAAAACCTAGACCAAGTCTTTCCTTAGAATGAACTTGTTTGTTTAACATATCATCAAGAGCACTAGTACCTTTCATGAACTTTTCCAATTTAATGGAGGTGCTCTTGAGATCTTCATTCTCTAATCTAAGTTTCTCACAACTTAAGCAACCTAAATCAACCTCTTTGTTTTTCTCAAATTTAGCCAATTTCTCCCTAAGTTCATTGATCTCATTTTCAAGCTTAGTTTTGGTTGATTTTAAGGTTTTATTCTTTTTTATGAATTTAAGACTAAGTTTGTGTAAGCTATCATATTTGCCTTCAAATTCAATATCATCTAAAGTGGAACTATCATTGCTATAATATTCGGTTTCAGAATGTACCTCTTTAGAAGTGTGAGCCATAAGACATTTCTCCTCTTTGGGGTTGTCATCATCATCTTCACCGCTATCGCTCCAAGCGCCACTAACGAATGCCGTGTGGTTCTTATCACGAGCGGGCTTTGGACAATCACCAATGAAGTGATTTGGATCACCACATCTAAAGCAATTCCTATCACCTTTTTCGTTTTTGACAAACCGATTCTTTGACAATGGTTTTCTTGTCATAGTTGGGTTGCCTAACGTGTTGACCTCGTCTCTTGAAGAACTTCTTGAAATCTCTCACCGCCAATGCATACTCCTCGTCATCGCTTTCCGAGGAACTATCATGGTCACTTTGTGCCTTCTTGGCTTTAAGTGCAAGAGATTTCCTTTCACTCTTAGTTTTCACTAATTCCGAGTCCTTCAAAATTATCATCTCGTGAACCTTCAAGTTTCCTATGAGTTCATCGAGTGATAAGGTTGAGAGATCTTTCGACTCTTCAATCGCCGTGACTTTTTCTCTCCACTTTGGATGTAAGGCCCTTAGAAACTTCCTAACATTGTTCTTGCTAGAAAAACCTTCATCAAGTGCTTTTAGACTAGTAATAATGGTGTTAAACCTAGCAAATGCACTATCAATAGTTTCATCTTCTAAGATGACAAATTGTTCATATTGTTGGACAAGAAGATCGATTTTGCTTTCTTTGACTTGGCTATTACCTTGGTGGGTTACTAAAAGAGTGTTCCAAATATCTTTAGCGGTTTCACACATAAAAATTCTTTCATACTCTTTCTTAGGCAAAGCATTATAAATCACCATTTTAGCCTCATTATTTTTTGAAAGTTTCTTTTTAGTATCGTTATTAGCTTTGTCAAAAGTGACCAATTCTTTTGTTTTGGAAACTTCATTAAATTGAAAGGGTAAAAAATCACCATTGGTAATAACATGCCAAAGATCTAAATCTTTTGATTCCACATAAGTTTCAAATCTATTTTTCCAATAAATAAAACTATCGGTTTCAAAAAGTGGTGGTCTTTGCATAGATTGCCCTTCTAGGTACTTGTTGGAATCCATAGATTGATTCAAGTTTTAAAATACAATATACTTTAAAAATTCTTGAGCAACCCTCTTTGATACCAATTGTAGAAACTATAAGGGGGGGGGGTGAATAGTTTTTTATAATTACTTGTTAATATGTGATTTCCAAAAATCCTTTTCAAAAACTTAGGCTTGAGGAAATATGTGAAATCTTCTTATGCACAACATGAACAATGATAGTGTAACTAAACTAATACTAACAAAAATATATCCACAAAGAATAAAGAATGATAGTGTAGCTAATCTAATACTAACACATGTATATGCAAAAAGAATAAAGAATTTAAAGAGTTAAGGGTAAATAAAGATCAAACCGAACACCAAGGATTTATAGTGGTTCGGCAACGAAGCTCACTCCTCGTTCCTACTCCACTCCTCGAGAACTCCTTACTCGAGAGTTCACTACACAACAAGCTCCTTATGGTCGAGAAAACCGTACACATCGCTTAACCAATTTCTGACTCTAAGCTAAAAGTCGAGCCCTAATTGTAGCTAGGACCAATCTACACGACTATACTTAGTACATACACAACTTCCAAATAGACACAACTACTTGGATCTTCACAACTATGACACAACTACAAGTGTATCAAATTAGATCTTCAATGGATCTTTGGTGGTGGACTCAACACTTCACTAGGATAGTGTTCTTCTCTTTGCACTTGGAGAGAAAGGGATGAAAGAACAAGATTCACTTCTTAAACAAGTAATAATCAAACAAATGATCAAAGATTTGAGTGATTAAAGAAGGGGTTTGAATCTGGAAATAAATGTGCAAAAGAGGTGAGGTGAAAGCTGAGAATGGTCCACTATTTATAGGACAAAGGAGCCAACGGCTATATCTGCCCGTGGTACCTTATCTTAGCCCGCGGTACCTTATCGATAAGGTACCGCCTAGGCGCTAAGGTACCGCCGGGCTAGACTCCGCTCCTTTTTGTCCTTTAGTGGTGGAGGTCTTATCTGGGTATAAAAAATATCCTGAAAGGATATTCTTAACCAAATAAGAATATGCCATTTTCAAATTTCAAATAATTAATTTAATAAAACATTTTCTTAAAAATAAAGTTTGATAAAAACTTGTCACATTTAATAAAAAGTGAGTTTTAAGAAAAGATTAAATCACTTGATCACTTGATTAAGGTTAGTACTTGTTTATCCATACCTTAAGTGAAAATGGGTAAAATGAAAAATACTTGAACTCAAGAATTCATTTTTCGTTGTTTTCGTAAATGCTTGTTTTACATATTGTCGTAATCAAAATAAGCGAGACCGAAAAATGCAAGTAACGTTTTTAGTCATTATTGCATTAACAAAGATGTCCAAAAAGGGTTGATGAAAGTGCAGATTTGATTCACTATTTATAGGAGACAAGATCTCAACGGTTACCTGGGCGCGATTCCTTAGCTAGCCAGTCGGTTCTTTATCGATGGGGAACTGCATAGGCACTTAAGGAACCGCGGAGAGTAGACTCTGCTCTTTTTTGTCTTTTAGTGAATTTGAAATATTTGAGGCTCTTTAAACCTTCAAAGGATATTCTTATGGTATTTGTAATTTACCATATTCAAATTTACATTTTCATTTTAATAAAACATTTTCTTAAAAATAAAGTTTATTAAAAATCTTTTGTTATATTTGACAAAAGTGAGTTTTAAGGCTAATCACTTTTATGATCACTAAGTATGATCAAGATATGTTAGTGTAATGATTATTACCTTGATGATAGTGTTTGTTAGATAATTCGTTTTAGGATTGTGTTTGACAATAAATGTCTTTGTAATTTGTCGTGATCAAAACTAAGAAAGATTAATAGTACTAACAATGTTTTTAGGCATTGCTTTGCATTAACACATCCCATTACACCCCTCTACAAAGCCCTTAGCCTAGTTAAGTTCATAATCTACCTCGTTATCATTTAACCCAAAACAGTCCCGTTTTTCATACCCCAAACTATGAGTTAAACGCCCTCTTAACCAAACCCATACTTTCTGTAAAAGAAACCTTATGCCCTTATATGTCTTAGCTTTGTCTCAGCTTTTGCCTTAACCTTAAAGATACTATTAAGTCTCGATATATATATATATATATATATATATATATATATATATATATATATATATATATATATATATATATATATATATATATATATATATATATATATATATATATATATATATATATATATATATATATATATATATATATATATATATATATATATATATATATATATATATATATATATATATATATATATATATATATATATATATATATATATATATATATATATATATATATATATATATATATATATATATATATATATATATATATATATATATATATATATATATATATATATATATATATATATATATATATATATATATATATATATATATATATATATATATATATATATATATATATATATATATATATATATATATATATATATATATATATATATATATATATATATATATATATATATATATGTATATATATATATATATATATATATATATATATATATATATATATATATATATATATATATATATATATATATATATATATATATATATATATATATATATATATATATATATATATATATATATATATATATATATATATATATATATATATATATATATATATATATATATATATATATATATATATATATATATATATATATATATATATATACTTTTACCTATCTAGAATTTACTGATTTTGAACATATGAAAAGTTTGTTATGACCAGCGGGTCTTAACCTATTCCAATTAGTTAGCCCTTCTCCAGATATTTTATTTAACATATAAACTAAGTCTCACGTTAATATGAAGGTCCACTTATAACCTTAAGTACCCTAACTAACGCAAAATTAATTGTAAACTGGCTGATACAAAAACTGTTTTGACATCCGACTATTGTAACCCACTTTTTACCACTTCCCAACCTCCAATTTAGTTCTCGTTTCTTGTGTTCAAAAGCTAACTCAAATACCTTTAAGTGAGTATAAAATTCGACTTCATAAAGTTTGTAGAACTCTAGATATTATCAAAACAAGTGACCTAAAATTATGCCCAGTTTTTAAAAACTAATTTAACACATCTAGTCTAATTAATTACCCTCATCATGTATAATTATTAACCCTAATTAATCTAAGCATCATATATTGATTAAGAATGAGTAAATAATAATTAAATTAAAAAAATAACAATTGTTATTAACTTAAAATTAATGGAAGATGAAAAACTTATGAAAACCCTAAAAACACAATGTTGTCGTCGACTTCTATGCTCCAGGGGACTTTTATGTGAGTTTTTGATTAATGAAAAGCCTTATATAATTATTAGTTAAACAATCCTAGCCCAACCCAATCACAAGTTTCTTTTTCTCTCCCCCCCCCTTGTGCGTCGACAAACCGACCCAAACACCCCCTTTTTTTTATATTAATTAAAGTGTTAATAATATTACCTTAATTTTCTTTAATTTATTTCAGCTCCTAAAGTCCCCAAAACCGTAAAACTAGTCAAATCTACGCGATTACCGTAAAAGACGTAAAATACACTATTTTATGATCACTCTTAAAATAAGTTATTAACTAAATAACTAAGTCCAAAATAACTTAAAACTAACCTGTAAATTATTCCCGAGACTAAATCCATAGTCCGTTACCTCTAAACGCTAAACCTTAAATCGTAAAAATACGATTTACTATAATACATATACATATACATAAAATCACACAATAACACCATTTCATTTCATAGTCACTATACTGTGAGCTTATGATTCATGAGATATCCGTTCATCGATTTACTTAAGAGTACCCCATACCCATAAACGATGTCCAAACCACCCTCCATTCACCCTAAATAATCACATAAAAACATAAAGGCACGTAATTACAAAAAATACCCTAAAAATAAGACTAAGTGACGAGCCAAAAAAATCATGGTTGTCACAGAGGGTGATCTTCGTCTTCGAAGTTTTGAGGTATTCAATATTGCTTTAATGTGCATTCGTATTTGGAATATTGTTTCCAAGAAAGAATTGTTGTGGTTAAGATGGATACATACATACAAAATGAAAGGGCGTTCTTTTTAAGACGTGCAATAAAATGTGATATCAATGCGGATGGAAGAAACTCCTCCAAATTCATGACTTGGTGAAACAATTCATTAGGTTTAGCCTTGGGGATGTTAAGGGGACGTTGTTATCATATGACCTACCAGTCTAATAAGGAATATAATCCTACCCAGTATAGGAAGTGTATAATATTTGTATTTAAGGATAATGATCCCGAGTATATCTCTTATTCTTGGGCCACAAGTTTGGGGAACCCCACCTGGGATTCATCGGTTATAAAAAGAACCCTCATGGTTTCATTCAATGTACGTTTTCTCAAACAACAATCGCTCACCATTTACAATCCTAAATCGATTAATTACTCTAACGCCAAAGCTTAACCATGGGAAACAATCCCACGATAAGCTTAACCGTGTTTTATCATTGTGCAGGGTCCTCAAGCAAGTTTATTTGGTGTAGGAGCCGGAGCTTTGAATATCTGAATTATCCCTAGTTCGGGTCAAACAAGTAGAATTCAAATTTTGTATCAACAAGTTGGTGGCATCCGTAGGACTCTACAACTGAACATATCTCTATAATGACTAAGACTACACTTGGGTTTTCTCACTAGCGGACTCCGACGGGAGAGAAGGGCCATGAGAATGAGACTCTATTTATCTCATCTACTTCGACTACTGGACTAAAACAAAACCTTCAACACATAGGTACTCCTAGAGGGTTGAAAGCTCGAAACATTAGAGCAAAGCTTCCACAACAAGTGGCGACCCCGCTATTTGCGACAACCTCAAACTTAGTGGTGGTACCGCCGCAATCGACACCACCACTAAAAGAAGCACCGCCATTACAAGATGCGCAGCTAGAAGGTGTTACGACGCCCTCCGTTTTTGAGGTAGATCTCCCAGATTTTAAATCCCAAAGCTACGAAACCCTTCCCCCGCTCATGTGTGATAAAATGTGGATCGAGTCACGACAGGAGGTTAGGGCGCGCCTTAACTTCGATCCTAGTCAAGCTAAGGGCACAGAGGCCGAGAAGTCACCAACGCTCTTTGGAAAGAGACCGTCACAACGTCTCCCCCGAACAAAGGAAGAAACGTCCCGTTAAGGAGCATTTCAGGAGATCGGACGTGAAGGGTCGACTCGGGGAGCCGTCGCCCATGGTCGATATGAGGGGAAACAAGTCCCCGAACACTCGAGAAGGTCGAGAGTACGGGATGCCTCAGAGAAATAAATAAAGACGATCGTCATGGAAAAGGCACTTCTCATGTCTTTGACGGGATCAAAAAAAGGAAAAGGAGTCCAACTCCGGAATCCTGAAGCATAAATCTAAAAGAACAAAATCTCACGACTACCTCAAAAAGTGTGACCACTCCCACAGTAGGGACACCTCATCCCCACTATATACCTTAGACAGAGAGAGTAGCGACACTAGAAGTCCACACATAGGTGCCACAAGCCAAGAAACGAAGATTTGTCGCACCCATGTCGTCGCTATAAAGTAGGCCCATTCACGTCATGTATACGTGAATTCATCGATCATAAGAAAAGAATGATGCCATCGAATATCAAGAATTACGATGACACGAGATATCCAGATGACCACTTGAAAGTCTTTCAGTCGGTAGCCCAGATAGAGAATTTGTCGGAGCCCATGTGGTGTCACATGCTCAATTTGTTGGGAATAAATTATGGCCAGTCTACTTGAGCGCTGACAAGAGTAAAACAAGCGTTGACAGGAGTAAAACAAACGCTGACAGCTCAAGCGTTGACAAGACAAAGTCAAGCGTTGATACATTGAAGACAAGCACTGATGGGAAGATATACTCTACGCGTTTATTGTATTCTAGATTACTTCTAGTAAAGATAGGAACAACAATGTATTTTCTATGTTTATCTTTACCTAGAATAGTTGATATGTAGATTATTGTACAAGGCTTCTTATGTCTATAAAAGAAGACCTTTAGGTTAATGTTCAATATAAGTTTCATACGAAAACTACTTTCATTGTAAGCAAGTTTGATATCATTAATCAAAGTGAAAGTTTGTTTACATCTTGTGTGTTCTTGTTTAAGTGTTAATTCCGCATAACACTTAGATTGTCATATACATATACAAAGGTTTCTCTAAGTGTATTACTTGATCTAATCTCGTATACATAAAGCTAAATCAATCTAAGTTTAGGATCAACAAGTGGTATCAGAGCTTGTTGAGGAACTTTTGATCTTAAAGAACACAAGAACCCTAAAAATCACCAAAACCCTAATTTTCTCAAAAACCCTAACAACATCATGTCAAATCCAGAACTAACCTCCTCCTCCTCACCTTTACCAAACATCAAGATTCCCATGCTTGATGCAACCAACTTTGAATTGTGGAAATTCAACTTTGAGCAATATCTAGGGATCTATGACTACACACTCTGGGAGATTATTAAACATGGAAACACATTCGATAAAACTCAAAAGATTGCTAATGCCATTGCTACAAGAACAGCTGTTGCTGGGTGTTCAGAAGCATATAAGAAGGAAAAACCTGATGATGGTAGAGCTGTGTTTGCTGAAGACATAGCAAAGAAAAGAGTTGACATGAAAACCCTAAATATTCTGAAACTCTCTTTGGGACAAGAGAACCAGCATAAATACAGAGGTTATGAATCTGCTAAAGACCTTTGGGCAGCTCTTGAAGTTGCATATGGTGGCAATGAAGATATTAAGGAAGAAAAGAAGAAGCAACTCATGCATGATTATGCTGTCTTCAAGGCTCAACCTAATGAAAAGCTTAGTAGTGTGAGGAGCAGATTGCTTGATATTACTAGCAAATTGTCCTTCATGGGGACACAACTTGGTGATGTTGACATTAATGCTACTTTTCTTAAAAGTCTTGGTGAGGCGTGGAAGATTGAGGCAAGATCTATTCTTGCCAATAATACTCACAAAAGTTCCACGTTTGATGATATCTACAACAAACTGAGGCTGTTGGAAGATGAAACTCTTTTGGAGCATGGAAGCAAGTCCACCAACAGCAACATGGCTTTCTTTTCTCATGGTGAAGGTCAATTCAATCAGAAGGACTCCTACATGCATCCAGTTACTGGATCATCATGTGTCAGCGCTGGAACATGTCCTGTCAACGTCTCCTTTTCAGACGCTGACACATTTGAAAGTGACTCACCAAGAGTTAAACCTGCTGGTTTGGATCTAGATACTGTATGTGCTTATATTGCTTCTTTGCCCAATGGTTCAGTGATTACATATGAGGAACTTGAGCAGATAAGTGATGAGCACTTGGAAGAGATGGACATTAAGTGGAACATGGCTCTTGCTAGTATAAGGGCAAATAGGTGGAACAGAAGGTTTAAGAAGAAGATGACCTTCAATGCAAAGGACACAGCTGGATTTGATAAATCAA